>OZ020509.1:32859085-34059085 GCA_963971375.1 Platycheirus rosarum | reverse complement strand
TTCGCCCCGCAGCAAAGTCAATTAGCCTGAATCCGTTATCGGAGGTGGTGTCATTCAAGCTGTGTTTTCCTATCTTGGTGTTAAAATCGCCTTGGACAATTTTAATGTCATAGCTAGGGCATTGTTCATATGTTTTGTCCAGGAGCTCAAAAAACATTTCTCTTGTGTCATCATATTTTTTCTCTGTGGGGGCATGCGCGCATATAAGGCTAATATTGGCAAATTAAGCCTTGATGCTGATTGTCATGAGGCGCTCGTTCACACATTTGTAACTCAAAACCTCTTACCGGAGCCTGCCTCCGAAGACGAATCCACATCCAAATAAGCGCTGTTTTTGTTGTGTATAGCAGTTGCCATAGTAGATATCGCAGTTTTTCATCTTTCTTTTGCCCGGCCCGTCCCATCGCATTTCTTGGAAGGCGGTTATGTCTGCCTTACAGCAGTCAAGGGCCTCCGCTTGTTGTTCGGCTGCACGTGGTCTGTTAAGGGACCTAACATTCCACGTACAAATCCGAAATTCGTTGTCCTTATTTCGTTTGCGCGGTTCGTCATCAGTGAATCCTTCCGTATCTGGAGGGGGCGTAGGCCCACCCGGACTGTAGCGCCACCTAAAGTAAAGTTCGTGGTGTTGATGTAAATTATTCGCACCTAGGTTTCCCCTAAGTATTTCCTCTAAGAGATTTGCGACGTGCAACGCCATTAAACCGATGCACAAAAACATCATCACCAACATTCGAACACTGAGGTACCGGTGGAATACAAGCTGCAAAAGTTAGGGACATGAGTCCTCGCTATTAACGTGGGGATGGTGGAAAATATCTTTTCCGGGGTATACAAGGAGCTCTAGCAAGAGCTCCTGGAACGATTCGACAATGAGAAGCTTTTAGCTGAGACACACGTTTACCGCCTAATAAACATAAAGCCGCAACTGAAGAGTCCGCCAAATACATCCTGGGTATTGTGGACAATGTTCGCACCTATGGCATGGCAAGATCGGAGGCATTCCCCTCCCGAACTGGCAGGACAATAAGAGTGACTCGTAGGTCTGAACACCAGATCACCAAACCTGCGAAAAAGCTCATCATGTCGTTGTGGAGAAGTTCCGTGTGGTGTTAAACGCATCCGCCCGATATACGACAGGTGTCTCGCTCAACGACATTCAGTGGCATGGCCTCTTTGATCCCACAGGGCTGCTCGCCCCGATAGTAATTGTTGGAAAGATGTTCATCCAAACCCTTTGGTCGGCGGGTCTAACCTGCGATGCCCCTTCCACCAAAGCTACACCTCGAATGAAAACCATTTCGCTATGGTCTGGCCGCATTCAATCAAGTTAGAGTCCCCCGATGGCTGGGCATGCATCACCATGGTAATACAACAATCCATGGTTTTATGATGATGCTGTTCAAAGGCCTATGCAGTGGTTTTATATCTGCGGATCATATACGATGAAGGCTGAGTTCACGTCTTTCTAATGCCGTCCCGAATCAAGGTCAGCTCTTTGAAGGGTGCTACCATTCCTGGATTGAAGTTACGTGCAGCTTTTCACTCACATTCAAACTGGACCAAGTCCGATGCCTTAAAATACAGGCATCTTCATATTAATTATGGTCAAATTCTTATGTTAGTTGCAAAGGGAACCCTCGACCCTGAAGCCCTATTTGCCTAACCTATTTGCAATTGAGAAGAATACAGCTGACTGCGAATGTCGAGACATTGGCGCCTCCGAGCTCATTGGACATCCTCTATTGTGGCAAGTCCCACAAGCACCTTCCTCTTGGCCCAGCCGAACACCCTTAAGACCAAGACTTGGTCCAACTTGTAGCCGAATCGAGGCCTTCAGTTTCATGTGGTATAACCACAAGAACAGAATAATAAAACTCCTACCATTGGTCTCCTACATGCTAAGATTGTTTAAGGTGCACCGCCACCTGATTCGGAACCCGGTGTTCGAAGCAAATGAGCTCAACAATGTGTGTTTGATTCGTTCCGAACATGCTCATAATTATACCTTACAGATCGCCCACTTGAAGAACAATTTCGAGTCAGTTGCTATCGCTAAATCCTGGACGTCAAACCCATCTTCCGGGTTGGAGGGTGACTCACCCACGCGTCTCTTCCCCATGACCAGCGGTTCCTAACAGTACTGCCCAATACAGGCACTTTGTCTGGTTACTCACAAACCAGGCTCATGAACAAACTATGCATGGAGGGGAGATCATTCTACAAACTTTGCGTGTGGATTGTGCATGGCCGCCAAGTAATACGAAACTTCATTCACAAGTGTGCAATTTGACGCCGACATCTTGGGGCACTGATAAAACAACAAATGCCTCATCTACCCAGACACCGAATCAATCCGGCGAGACCAATTCTGGCATCTGGAGTAAACTACTTTGGATCATTCGCCCACTACTACCAAAGAATACTTGGTAGTTTTTGTATGCCTGGCTACCAAGGATGTTTTCACTCGCTTCAATGGCAGGCATGGACCTTGCACTGACTTGTATAGTGACAACTGAACAGCCTTCGTGGGAGCCACCCGGTTCATGAAAGAAGACTTGGCTCAGTTTGAATCCTAATACAGCAAACAAGCATTGGCACATGCAGGGCAGTGAGCAGTGATTAACGTACCACCGCTGGAGAATGCAGTAGACCCTTACAAAATCCTTTCGTTTCATAGACAATACTATACATCTTCACTTACTTTCACTTTCTTACCAACTACAAAGCATATTTTGGACCCATGGTCCGACCGGTAGGATGTTCGCTCAAAATGACGCGTCAAAATGTATCTCACTAACTGATATATGCATTCACCCACTACCAGCAATCATCACATAGCACATTCCACCCAATATTCCAAATATATCGCATTTTATGTGCCATTGAATTGCGAATAGCTTCTGTGCTATCCAAGAAATACTTTGACCTATGGGATATGAAGGTAAGTATCCCACAGTACCTTATGCCATATCGAAACCAAGACGACGACGACACGACGGCGATACACAGCTCGTCATGGGAAAGTGTATACATTATCTTTATCTACAATGGGTACCATATCGCTATCTGCTGCATAGAAGATACACATAGCATACCAAGCAGTGTATGTTGGTATATTTGTGGAAAGTGAAATTACATCAAAAGAAACTAAAATATCTTTTTCTTCCAACATAATTTCTTTCATTTTACCCTTAGGTTTGAAGGATATTATGTTTTTGAGTAGTTGTTCAATATGTTTTGACAAGTTATAACAGGGAACGTTATTTGATGAAGCTATTGGGTGTAGGGTTTAATTCTGAGTGTAAAGAGGCTATCAGGCTCAAAGAAGTAAGTTTCCGTTCTTACAAAGCCAACCCTACAGAAGAAAATCGGAAAAAGCACAAACAAGCAAGAAACTCATGCAACTCCGTTATTGAAAGAACCAAATTTTTGCATAACCAAAAATTAGGCAACAAATTCTGCAGTGTCCCAAAGGCAGTAAAAATTTTTGGTCATTTGTAAAAAATATAAAAAACTCCACGACATCATCGGTTCCAACGCTCATCGACAATAACAAACCAATTGTTTACTCTTCAGAGGAGGCAAACTTGCTCGCCGCTTATTTCGCTGCCAGCTCCACGCTGCCTCAAAGCAACGTTGCCCCTCCTGTACTTGAGAATGTAAATTTTTCCATGAGACAGATTTTTTCCGCGCTCGTACAGTAGTAAGAGTTCTCAAAGATCTCGATATACACAAATCCGCTGGCCCGGATGGTATACCCCCGATTCTTCTGAAGAGGTGTTCTTTCACACTGGCAAAGCCACTGCGTAAGCTTTTCCATCGCTCCTACTCTTCTGGAATCTTTCCTAGAAGATGGAAAACAGCATTTGTCCAGCCTGTCCCTAAGAAAGGTGACCCTCTCCCTCCTCCTACCGACCCATAGCACTGACATCCCTTTTTTCTAAGGCCATGGAAACACTGATTAACCGTCAGCTTAAGGAATATCTCGTAGATCGAAAGCTTCTCCATCCACCGTCAGTATGGCTTCCGCAGCAACCGTTCCACTGGTGATCTGATGGCATATCTCACCGAACAGTGGAACAAATCTTTACATCGCTTCGGTGAAAGTAAGATTATTGCTCTTGATATCTCCAAGGCATTTGATAGAGTTTGGCATGAAGCTCTCTTATCGAAAATGCGTGTTTTGGTATCAATGATACTCTTGTTCGTTGGATTAAAAGCTATCTTCTGGACCGTTCAATACAAGTCGTATTCGCTCGATAATTCACGTCCTTCGCCTTCGGACGTAAAATTGCAACGGTACCAGATGTCAAGCTCATTAAACTCCGATTTACACAGCATTGTCAAATGGGGTAATAGGAATCGTGTGGAGTTTAATGCTTCGAAAACTCAATGCTGTCTTCTGTCGTTAAAGCTTAACATACCCCCAATGCCATTGTCCATTAATGGCACTTACATCGAAGAAACCGAAAAGCTCCGTACTCGGTATGTGTGTCAATGACGACCTCCGTTGGAACGACCATACACTTGAGATCGCTAAGAATGCTGCTAAGTGCTTAGGTTTTCTGTATCGGTGTAAGAAGTATTTTTCCCCATCTGATCTGGCTACAATTTATAAAGCGTTTATACGCCCTAAACTCGAGTATAACTCCCACCTCTGGGCAGGTGCTTCACAAACATCGCTTCACCTGCTTGATAGAATACAAAATAGAGCGTTAAGATTGATAGCAAATAGAACTGCCGCTTAAACAATTGCCCCTCTTGAACACCAACGCAATGTTTCAGGTCTTTCCTTATTTTATCGTTTCTTTTACAAAAAATGTTCACTCGAAGTAGCCAGTTGCATTCCTCCCCTTAAAAGTTTCTCCCGTAATACTCGTCTCGCAAGGAATGCTCATCAGTTCACCCTTGAGCCCAATTTCGGACGTACCGTGAAATATAGGGATTCTTTTTTTAGCCGAACAACACGAATTTGGAATGGTTTACCCGGCGAGATTTTCCCTTGCCATTTTGATCTGCTAACATTCAAAACCAATGTTAATCGGCACCTCCTATCTCTCCCCTCCCTTTCATCGTAATGCCCGCGCAGTGTGTTCTACATTAAAAGGGAAACACATAATCCCTTTTGCGCGCGTTAATTATAAAAAAAAAAATATATTTGCCGTGTTTTATTAATAATTTATAGTTAGCGCAGAATTGGAAGTCCCACTAAAACGCTATATTCACTTCATAATTCACTTTTTATTTAACCCCCTGAAGTGACAACTGACGTCTTGTTGAATAAATTTATTAGTGTGTGTTCCAAAGATGTGCAATTGATTTTTTAGGTTGAGTCGACTTCGAGCTTGAATATACATGGGAGTTCAGGTAGAGAATGTTTAGAGACAGAGACATCCGAATAGAATACTCAACCATGACGTTCAGTGACCCTTGATGAAAATTAAATTCGGTTTTAGGAAAAAAGCTGCAGTAATTTAAGTTTCAATTGAGGCAGGTTTTGTCTAATGTCTTATTTGATTGATGTAATATACATTGTAAATCAGCTAACACTTAGGATTCTTTCCAAAAATGGTATTTAATGTAGTCTATTTAAGTCACTGATGACGTCAAAATGTGGGAAGGCGCTGTCTTGTAGTCTTGTACCATGATACTCAACGAACATCATGCTTAAATAATAAAATCTTGCCAACCTTCAAGTACATTCTTTTTCTACATTCCAGTTGGTTGACATTTCTTTCGACGCTTTATCTCAACTTATTATATTCCATAATTTTACTAACCTAATTATCGATACTTATTGTTTGTTGTTGTTTGGCGTATAAAAATTTAGTGCGCGGAGTATTATACACTTATCAATAAAACACGGCTATTCATATTTTTTTTGTATAAATCATTCACTATGTTATTATTCATTGCCTGTAGTTTTAAGGTTTTTTTTATAATTTACGCGCGCACAAGGGACTATTTGTTTCCCTTCTAGTGTAGAACACTCTGCGCGGGCATTAGGAAGATAGGGAGGGGAAGATAGGAGGTGTCGATTAACATTGGTTTTGAATGCTTGCAGATCAAAATGGCAAGGGAAAATCTCGCTGGGTAAACTATTCCAAATTCGCTCGATTTTGTATTGTATCAAGCAGGTGAAGCGATGTTTGCGAAGCACCTGCCCAGAGGTGGGAGTTATACTCAAGTTTAGGTTTGATCAGTTCTGGTGGTTTTGTCAGTTCTTTTGTCATCTAGTAGTTCATGCATTTTTTAGTTGTAGTCGTCCTTACATATTAAAACTTTGTTGTTGCCTTTTTTTTTTTTTTTTTTTTTTTTTTATAATTAACGCGCGCACAAGGGACTATTTGTTTCCCTTTTAATGTAACACACTGCGCGGGCATTAGGAAGATAGGGAAGTGAGAGATAGGAGGTGTCGATTAACATTGGTTTTGAATGTTTGCAAATTGAAATGGCAGGGGAAAATCTCGCCGGGTAAACCATTCCAAAGTCGTGTTGTACGGCTAAAAAAAGAATCCCTATATTTCACGGTACGTCCGAAATTGGGCTCAAGGGTGAACTGATGGGCATTCCTAGCAAGACGAGTATTACGGGCGAAACTTTTAAGGGGAGGAATGCAGCTGGCTACCTCGAGTGAACATTTTTTATAAAAGAAACGATAAAATAAGGAAAGACATGAAACATTGCGTCGGTGTTCGAGAGGGGCAATTGTTTCAGCGGCAGTTCTATTTCCTATCAATCTTAACGCTCGATTTTGTATTCTATCAAGCAGGTGAAGCGTGTGTGTGAGTTAGTAATTATTATTTCATTTTTGTGACTTTTATGATGTTTTTTTTTATAATTTTGAACGTTTTGAGAATAAGTTTTTCTATGGGGTATTTTTAATTTTTCTTCAGAAATATCCTATTCCGTTCGATATTTTTGATCTGGCAGTATCTTTCACTTTGGGATCTTGTATTGTTTGTATGTTTTGCTTTAATTCAGCAATGACATGCATCGGAGAGAAGTTAGCTTTCGTGATCGGCAGAGTAATTTTTTTCCCAAGGAGAGAACTGTCTTTCTCTAGGAAAATCAACTTTGGTTTTGTTCTCAAACCAATGCTCATTAAACATAATACCGGACTTATTTATTTTCTGCGCTGTTAGTTTGCTGAATCTTGATTGTTGTGTTTATTGTGTTCTAATGAAATTGTATGTGTGTGTTTGTTTTAATATGAATGTGTTGTACTCAATTTCATTAGGTGTGGATTTCATTATTATTATTTTTTTAAATAATGATTTTTCGGTGTTATTTATTGTTATTAGTGTTTGTCTAATTTCCAACTTTAAAATTTTGAGTATGAATGTTGTTGTAATTTATATAGCCGGTGTATAATTGTCTCTGTGGTTAAGTTAATTATTATGTTACAGGATATATTCGTCAAGTGTGTTGGTATTATTTCATAGTCCTTACATGATGATAGGAACTTTAGTCTTTTCTTATGCTTTGCTAGCAATTTTTTTGTCTGAAATAATGGTTCAATGTTAGAAAAGTATCATATTTGAATTTAATATGTTCAAAGAATCCTTTCATTAGGTATTATTGTTTTCAGATAATGACTTCTAGATAGATGTTTATTTCGGCGGGACCCCTGATTATTGCTTATTTGTGTTAGTATTTCATCATATGCTATGTCTAAAATTTGGAAGTCAACGGCTTCTCTCCCTGGGGAAAAAATTTGCTCTGCCGATCACCAAAGCTAACTTCTCTATTATGCATGTCATTGCTGAATTAGAGCAATACATGCAAACAATAGAAGATCCTAAAGTGAAGCATATTGCCAGATCTAAAAATATCAAACAAAATAGTAAGTTTCAAGACACATTAAAAAATACCCCCATAGAAAAGTTTATTCTGAAAGCACAAAAATTAATTAATAATAACTAACTCAGAGAAATGCAAAAAGATAATGGCGTTTTTAACTTTGCTAGAAATAAAGGTATTAAAATAAATCCATGTCCACCGTATGTACATGAACTAAATGGAGTCGCTGAGCGATTTAACAGATCTATTATGGATACTGCAAGGTGCCTATTAAAAGAAGCTAGTATAAGCAAAATATATTGGCCTGAAATAATTAAAGCATCGGCGTATTTAAAGAACAGAACTCTATGAATTAAAAACCCCAATCGAAATAATGTTTAATAAAAAACCTAGTGTAGAGCATTTAAAAATGTATGGAAGTAAAGTTTTTGTTAGGACACCTGATCAACTTAGAGCAAGTAAATGGGACGATAAATCTAAATTAGGAATTTTAGTTGGCTATACTGAAAATGGGTGCAGAGTGTTGTTAGAAAATAAGATTGTAAATGCTCGACATGTTGAAGTAAGTAAGAATGAAATTGATTTGTTTATATGAGGACAAGGATATGGTAAATAGAGTAGAAATGGATGAAACTGAAAATCCCGCATGTTACAGTAATACAAATAATTCTTCAGAAAAAAATGTTAATGATGAAAAAATTCGACGGTAAGATACAAATCATAAATACCAGAAAGGTAAAAAACAATTAGAAATAAGGCAATCAAGCAGAAAAAGAAATCCTGTTTTAAGATATGGGATACGGTTATGAAGAAAACGCTTCTAATTTTATAGACATACATTATTGTGAGACCCCTAGAAGTTTTGAACAAGCAATTAATAGTATTGAAGCAGCTAACTGGAAAAAGGCAATGGATTCTGAATATAGAAGCCTTATTAAAAACGATACATGGGATTTAGTTGATACACCTAAAGACAAAGACGTTATTGATGTTAAATGGGTTTATAGAATGAAAGGTGAAAACACTTTTAAAGCTAGATTAGTTGCGCGTGGATCTCAACAAAAAGAGCATATAGACAACGTCTATTCTCCTGTTGTTAGAATGCAGACTTTAAAATTATTACTATCATACTGTTGAATTAGAAATTGAACAAATGGACGTCGAAACAGCATTTCTTATTATTTTTCAATGAATACGTAGTAGAATTAGGTTTTGAAAGAAGTAATTATGATTACTGTGTGTATGTTAAAAATTAGAAAACGTAAAAACATATATACTCTTATTCTATTAATTTGTCTGAAGGTAATTAAAGGTGTCAAACACAATTTGAAAAATCGATTTGAAATGAAAGATATGGGCAGAGTCAAAATCTATTTAGGCATAGAAATACATCATGAAGTAAAGGAAAATATATTAACGTTAAATCAGGAAAAGTATATAGAATCTCTGGTTAAAAAATATAAGTTAGAAAATGCTAAAATAAATGATACTCCTATGGAGACAAACTTTAAGTTAGAACCAGCATCAGAAATTGATATGAATATTCAATATAGAAATTTGATCGGTGAACTTTTATATATTAGCACTGGTACAAGGCCGGATATATCATACAGTGTAAACTATTTGAGTCGTTTTCAAAACTGCTATAGTGAAAATCATTATAAATATGCTATAAGAATTTTAAGATATCTGAATGGAACTAAAGATTTAAAGTTAACATATAAAAAGAGTAGTAAAAGCGATATCTTAGATTGTATGGTAGACTCAGATTGGGCAGGGAATAGTTTAGATACAAAATCGATTAATGGGTATATAATACGAATGTATAACAATGTTATAATTTGGAAGACACATAAACAAAACACAGTTACGAAATCATCGACTTTTGCCGAATATATTGCGTTATCTGAAGCAGTCACTGATGTAATTTTTGTCAAAAATATTTTTAATGAAACTTTTAATTTGAAGATAAATGTGCCAATAAAAATGTATGAAGATAACCTAGGAGCTTTAACGATAGCCAAATATGGAAACTATACAAAAACTCAAAACATATAGAAGTACAATACTACTATATAAATGAAAATTACGAAAAACGTATTATAGACTTAATAAAAGTAAATTCTGAAAATAATATTGCTGATAATTAACCAAAAGCCTATGTAAAACTAAAATTATACAAATAAGAGAAGTAGATCCAACATTTCAGAAGTAGTTTTGAAAATAAAAAAAATTCACTTTAAAAAAATTGTTTCTTAATTTATTACAAAAGTATTAGTTTTTATTAAAAAAATAAATAAATTATTTAAAGTATACATATATACTATTCAGACTTTTAAGAAAACATAAAAATTTAACTTTAGTTTGATTGCTTGTTTTTTAAAATGAATTGGCCGTTAAGAAATTTGTACTGTTTTATAAATTTTATTAAATCGAAAGGTGGGTCATAAATGTCCTTACTATTATTTAAAGGAGATCGTGAAAACATTAAATTTTCAACAGTCTCGACATTTAAAAGGTTTCTGAATTTGTTTCTTATCAAATTCATCTCCGAAAACTTCCTCTCCGCCGCTGCGCTGCTGTAAGGTAAAACAGCAAGAGTCAACATATATTCGGACAAATTGTTGAAAATAAGTTCTTCCAAATTATTTGTTGCTGTCCTTAAAGAATCCCAAAAATTAGGCAAATCACTGTGATCTGCTTTACTTATATCGTAAAACCGAAATGACCTCCATTCATCATTTACGATTTCAATTGAGCCTTTGTGAAAAGGAAATGCCTCGGTCAGTTTTAAAATTAAAGTTAAATCCCCATATTGAATTTTTATTGGGTTTAAATACTGTATTAAGCTTAGTTTATCGTCTTCAAATGCAAATCTGGATTTAATTTGGGTACACAAAGTAATATAGTATTTTAAAATATTTTGTTTGATTTGCAAAACAGTTTCTATTGAAATATTTGTTTCATTTTTCTCAAATTCTATTCCACAAAATATTTGTTGAATAGGAACCTGGAAATCCTTGTTTGCAGAATCAACTTCAGTTCCTAGGAGTTGAGTTTTTATAAAATTGCTCAACAATTTTAAAAAGTTTTGCTTAATTACTGGCAGAAGAAGATGAATTAAGGTCTTTTCGGATTGAAAAATTCTATACATTTCATTAATAATGTTAAGAATATATCATAGAAAAAGGAAATACAATCTGTTCCGCGTAAGTTTCAACATTGTTCTCCTTTCTTTCTTTAGAAGACAACAGTAAAAAATAATGTTTCAAAGCTGTCCATTGTTCTAATACCCTATCTACAGCCCCCTGAACTGAAAGCCAACGAGTAGAACATGTGTTCAAGATTTTATGTTCAGCTATTTCAAAATACTCTTGAAAAGTCTTAAATTCTGATAGTCTTTTAGGACTGTGCGAAAAGAAATTGAAAACAGTCTTTATTATAAGTTCAATTTCAAGAAGTATCTGTTTTGCGGCTGCTTTTGCACAAAGATTTAATGAATGGCAAGTGCAACCCATATAAAACATATGTGGGTTCAATGATTTTAAATGCTTTTTCACTCCATTGAGTGAACCATTCATTATGACAGCAGCATTATCAGTACCTAACCCAATTAAATTTTCACAACAAATCCCTAATTCTAGTAAATGTCGTTTAATAGCTGTTGCTATTGAAAGCGCAGATGAATCTTCTTATTCTATCAAATTGAAAAATGTGTCCTTAACTGAACCTAGTTCTTGGTGCTGTGCAACGAGAACCAAACACTTTTTGCAGCTAACATCAGAGCTTTCATCTTTGATGAGCGAGAAGTATTTGGTCTTTAATTTATTTGCTATCATTTTCTTACTATAATTACATATAAGTTTCACTAATTATACAGCCTTTTTTGAACCATATTTAATTTTAGTTGAAGAAAGAGAATATAACAATCCTGTCAGTGAATCCATTATGGTAAATGGCAAAAAATTTGAAGTGCAGTACATTACAATCGTAATTTCTTTTTTCAAATTTGTGTCCTTGTGTACTTGATCATTGACCAGTTTTTCAACAATCTTTGGCATATATGTTTGATTTTTTTATTCAGCCTCCTTTTTTATGTGGTTGAGGGACCTTGCATGATGTTCTAACATAGTTTGCTTAAGATATTTTGCACAGCTTGCAAAAACCGCTTTGAGAATCGTCTTGCCTTTACAACAACTTCCTGCTAGATTCCCATTCTCGTTTGTATTTCTGGTCAAACTTTTGAAGGCTTTTAGTGTTTTCATTCACAGGTTCTTCCTCATCCTTATAGTTATCCACAGTCATAGCTTTGTATATACACTGCATATAGTACTATCATGGAGCATCATTTTTAGTTCTGAGTCAAGCCGCAATGAGGCGTGCTGAAATTGCCAATTTGTGTGAATATAAAATAAGTACAGACAACAAAAGTTTATTAAATACTGGTAAAATATTGGTTAAGGTTCTCGTCTCCACTATTTAGAGATAGTTCTGAATCAACCAGGAAGATGGCCAGACGAAAAATGACCACCATGAGAGTATTACAGAAAATGTATATACAATGGTCATAGTTGTGGAAGTGGATGGATTATTCCTTTCACGAACCGAAACCGTTTGTGTTCTTCTATAAAATCAAAGTACGATCGATAGGTACGAGTAGGTATTGATTTAATAAATAACTTCTTTCCAATCTGGACAATTCTCAGAATTGAAAAGTACTTACGGCGTCTGGTTCTTGAGGTTTATCCACAGGAACAACAATAATTGGATTTTGGTTAATATCATTATTAATAGAGTTTTTTTTTCTAAAGCAAAACAACCATGAATTATATAAAAAACACTTCTTGAATTTGAAAATAAATTTAATGTTTACTTACATCTTTATTAAGTATTTTTCCATGACATTACAACCAACTAAAAATAGTAGACCAAATATGCACGTAGTCGCAGTAAAAATAACTGAATCTAAGCAAACCGTTCCATTATTTTTTGCAACTCAAATGTCAAATCTTACACACAAACACATATAAAAAAAATATCAAAAAAGCACAAACAGTAATCAAAACAGAATAGAAACGAAAAACGAAGAAAATGACATCATTCAAAACACAATTTGTGAATATTCAGAGTTTGTGAAGTGAAGTAGGGAACTAGATATTTTTTTTCCTCAAAATCGAAGTAGATCTACTTCCATAGGAGTAAAGTACGAACCCTGATCAAGACTTACAATCAAAGTGTAGAAGCACACAAACAAATATACATTGGCACCACATAGCGCGCTCTTAAGTTTAGATTATAAGAGCATGTAGCCAATGCAGATTTCGACAACGTCACAATATTGGAAAGAGAACGACACACAAACACACACTATTCTCTTGAGAGTCTGCACATTCAGCACAAAATAAACATGGCCAAGCGTTGCAATTAGTTAATTTATATAGTCTGTGATTTAAGAAAGTTTTTGTCTGATATTTAATTAATGTTGATTAAACTTAATTTAATAAAATTTTAATATGGACTACACACAAACAAATCAATCGCAATAATTTTGACGATAAAACGTAAGTTTAAATAAGAAAACACATCAAAGGCAAAAGGCAAGAAAAAAATAAACATTAATAGATATATAAATTAAACTAAAATTATTTAATTGAAATATTTGCTCAAAAATTAGAAGCAAACGTTAATTTAAATTTATTTTTTTCAGGACAAAAACATAAAAAAAATCACCTAAAGAAGCCGGAAAAACCGAAGAAACGTCGGGATGAATTTGTTGATTTTAATTAATTTTACAATTCCAAGGATCATTAAGTCCAAATTTCAAATCATACGTATATGTTATTAGACATAACACATGATAAGACACTAACACACATAAACAAGTAAAATTTTCGTTGAAAAATAACACGTTTTGAAGTTATAAAAAGTGTCAAAATCCCACAACACTTTACGGTTTCCAGTAAAAATGAGGATTGCCATTACACGTGTTAAGTCCTAATGAATTAATGATAAAGGTACTTCGAAAAGTCAGAGAGTCCAGATCTGAATCCATTGGATTATGGTTTGTGGCCAGAATTGGAGAATATAGTATGTAAGTCTCCATACAGAAATTTGGAAAGCCTCAGAACCATTAAACAGAGCAGCGTTCACGATCTCGGTTGAAACCATACGGGCAGCAATAGCCCAATGGCCACACAGTTTGAAAGCTTGTCTTAAAACAAAAGGCGGTCATTTCGAATGAATCCAATTTTTTCAATAATCAATACTGTGTTCTAATAAATTAAATAATTTGGAATACAATATATTTTGTTTTTTTTTTTTAATTTTAACAAAGTGGAGCATATCCACATTTCGGTGGATTCTGGGAGGCTGGCGTCAAAACGGTGAAGTTTCACCACGGAAGAATACTAGACAATTACGTATGAGGAGTTTGCTGCAATACTTTTTCAGATAGAAGCTTGTGCCAATTCTCGACCGTTGTGTTTCCGTTTTGAAGGAAATTTTAATCCAGTTACGCCAGCGCAGTGTTCCTGACCAGCCTGTAGATTATTGTGTTAAAAGTTTAAGGAGATGGCAGCATGTTCAGCGACTTTTTTAGTAGTTTTGGAGAAAATGGTCAAACGATTATCTCAGTCAGCTCAAAAAAACGAAATAAATGGTCTGAGAAGCTCAGGTACACAAATAAATGATATCGTTTTCACCAAGGAAGACTATCAGCTGTGTGTCGTTGGTAAAGTTTCTCAAATATATCCAGGAATTGATGGTTTAGTTCGAGTTGTATCCATTGTAATGTCAAAGGAAGGGAGAAAGCGACCGATTGCCAATCTTTTTATCCAGAAAAAATGCACGGTTCTAGTGGGGGAGGCTTAAATTTAATATACTGAATTGCTAGAGGTATATTTGATATGCTATCCATAGTTATAGGATTCACTATACTATAAAGTAATATAGAGATATAGAGACATAGAGATATTGATATATAGATATATAGACGTATAGAGATACTATCTTTAACCCGCGACTTTGTCTGCGTGGACATCAGATTAAGCATTTTGGTTAAATTATTGGTTTTCGTTTAATGTAATTTTTATTAAGAAAGTGAATACCGTTTTTCTAATCGAAGTGATATTCCCCTATAAATGTATATTTTTATATTTATTTATCTCTATGTTTCTATATATTTATATATTTCTATATTTTTGTATGTCTATATCTACATATATCCGTATCCTTATATATCTCTTTGTATCTGTGTCTACATCTTTATGTCTATATATCTTTATATCTCTATGTATCTATAGGTCTCTATCTCTATATCTCTATATCTTTATATCTCTTTATCTCTATACCTCTATATCTCTATATCTGTATATCCCTATATTTCTTAATAGTGTAGTGAATCGTGTAACTCTTCCGTATACCAAACATCACGTGCTGTAGTTAAGACACAAAAGTATATCAAGCAAATCTTCAGAAATGCAGTATTTTACATTTAAACCTCTCCCAGAGGAACCGTACATTTTTCCTAGACAAAAAGTAGCCTTTGTTTCAATTCAGCACATTATCCATCTACCTACCATAACCCCTGTTCTGTAACTTTGTCGATAACTTTTCGCATCGATAAAATATGAAACAAAAAATTCCATACTTATCGCATCTGGAAATATTTGGTGTTCTGTAAATCCTTGCGATAACCTTAAATTTCATTCTTAACTTGACTGGAATTTCCAATGGAAGTCGATAAGTCGAGCTGCCATTGATATTTCAAAAATTAAATATTAAGGTATGTCCACACCAAAGAAACATTTTTTTTTAAATATTTCTGAATTGTTTAAGAAACTTTTCAGGAATATTTCTGATCATAGCGTCGTATTTTATTATCACGAACAAAATAAAGAAAAACTTATCGACTAGACTAAATTGAATGATAAAGACATTTTCCGTCTGGAATGAAAGAAGAGAAATATCTCATAAACATTTCAGAAAACAAAAAAGAAAATGAACAATGTAATTTACTGTGTAAATTTATTTTATTTTACCCAAAATCACAACTTTTTTACCTTTTTGTTCTTTATTTTACAGACGCGTTTCGGGAACGCAAATTTATACACTGTAAAAAGTCCTATACTTTTCCAAGCACTCGCTTGAACGCCCTTTAGAAACAAATTGCTTAGATGTGAAAACAGTCATTTATTAATTAGTAATTGGTTTTTATTAAAAGAATATAAAAGTCAAAGAAAACAATTATTTTATTATAACAGAAAATATGAATGTAAAAACAAACTTCTTAAGAAATAGAAAAAAAAATAGTCAGCATCTATAGGCGCAATAAAAAGAATTACAAAAGTCTACGTACACAAGAATGATGTACGTAGACTTTTGTTAACAATTATATCTATATCACTTTCAGCTGCCACAAAAGATAAAGACAACAAAAAAGACATCCTTAGTTTTACGAAGTTTATTTTTTCACATTACACGGCAAAGTCATGAGATAAATTAACAAGGTTCTCATAAATAAACTCCCATACAAATTTTGACGGTTCATTTACGAGAATATAAATTCACGTTTTTACCGTTTATGAGGGTTTTCCGCGATTGCATGAAATCAACTGGCGTATTGGTACTACTTTTCCTACCATCTATTTTCTATCTACATCTATTTATTTTGTTTCCCTTGCTGGAAGTGAGTAGAGTGTGTGTTTCTTGAGTAAAATAAAATATAAGTACAATAAAATACATTGTTCATTTTTTTTATTAACTATTTATTTCATAAATATAATCACACAAATTGCAGACCTAAAAACAACAATTATGATTTCAGAAATGTTTCGCGAAGTGTCGAGACCTTAATAAACATTTCAGAAACATTTAAATAAAATTTCTGAATATTTAAGAAATGTTTCCTTGGTGTAGACACACCTTCAAAGACAATTAGGAAGAGATACATATTGTTCTTACGAATCCCTTTGATTTGATTTTTGGGCCTTTGAAGACTTTTAAAAATTAAAATTAATATAAATTACATACAAAAAGATATTTGTCTGCTCTTATTTTCGTTACCTTTTTATTTAATTCCATTTTTCTCAATCTTATCGCCTGTTCACAAACAAATGATAAAATTTGACGTTTCCAAGGAAAAACTTATCGCATTTGAGAGATACAGAACACCGTTTTATCGCTCTCTTCCAGTATTTCATTCCGATACATTCCAATCGATAAAATTATCGCCTGTCAATGTTACAGAACCAGAATGATGCGATAAAATGAATTTTGTTCCAATTTTCAACGTTTCTCGATCAATTTTATCGATGCGATAGTTACAGAACAGGGGTCCATATTTCAACAAAATTCGTTGAGCCGTTGAGATGTGATTTATATATGTATATAGAATAAAGAAAAGAATGAAACTTCACTGAACAATGATTCCTAATGTGAAAGCGCAATCAATAATCTCATAATAATCTAAAATAGCAAAATCCCGTTACTATGGAGAAAAAATCGTGACGAAAACAAAAATATAAGTACAAAATAAACCTGCTGTTATGCAAATGAAAAAAAAAACAACAATAGTTAATCAGAATGAAGCTCTTCCAAAAATATCAACGACCTACACAAGAAGAAAAAGAACGTGAATCACTAAATGAATATGAAAAGCTGAGGGAAGCGTCGTCATCAAAACAGTTAAGTGGATTAGAAGTAACACACAGAAGATCATTTATAAAATGAATGAAAGAGTCGGAGATAGAATGGGGCCCTGGGGCACATCAACATTTATTTTGTGGTAATCAAACTTGAATCCGTCCAATACAATTTGTATTAAATGGTCCAGAAGATAGCTATTAATAAAACGAACAAGAGTATCATTGATACCATTTTCAAGAAGACAGCTTCATGCCAAACTCAATCAAATGCCTTGGAAATATAAAGCGCAATAATCTTACTTTCACCAAAGCGATGTAAGGATTTGTTCCACTGTTCGGTGAGATCACCGATGGAACGATTATTGCGAAAACTATACTTACGGTCATGGAAAAACTTTCGATTTTCGAGATATTCCTTAAGCTGACCGTTAATCAGCGTTTCCAAAAACTTATAGGGAAGAGACGTTAGTGCTATGGATCGGTAGGAGGAGGGGGAATATGGGTCACCTTTTTTAGGAACAGGCGGAACAAATGCTGTTTTCCATCTTCTATGAAGGATAGAAAAAAATGGGAGCGATGGAACAGCTTACGCAGTGGCAATGTGGGAGAACATCTCTTCAAAAGAATGGCGTATGCCCCAGCGGATTTATGTATATCGAGATCTTTGGAAACTCTTGGTACTGTATGAGTGTGGAAAAAAATCTGTCCCATGGAAAAATTTACATTCTCAAGTACAGGAAGGGCAACATTGCTTTGGGGGAGCGTAGAGCTGCCAGCGAAATGGGCTGCGAGCAAGTTTGCCTTCTCTGAAGAGTACACAATAGGTTTGTTTGAGTTTTTAATATGACCAAAAAATTGGTACTGGCTTGACATTGCAGAATTTTTTGCCGCAATTTTTGGTCATGCAAATATTTGGTTTCATTTAATAACGGAAGTGCAGCTTTTTGAATCAATGACCGTAGGT
This sequence comes from Platycheirus rosarum, assembly GCA_963971375.1. Lineage (NCBI taxonomy): Eukaryota > Metazoa > Arthropoda > Insecta > Diptera > Syrphidae > Platycheirus > Platycheirus rosarum. The sequence continues at coordinate 34,040,671 of OZ020509.1, read as the reverse complement.
TTATGGTTCACAAACTTTTTGAGCACAGAATTAGGACGTCCGCAGAACCAATAAGGCTCTTAAGGCTAGAAATCTTGATAAAAAACACACTCTTTTCGATGCTAGTATTCTTCCCAGTAGCACTGTTTCTGAATCAGGCGGTATAGGACGACTTCGGCATACTCTATTTCAGAAACGCTAATTATCTTGCTTTTAGGTCGTTTATCTACTTTGGTTAGGACACGAATTATCCAGGCCATAACTCGTTTCAGCTTTAGGAATTTAGAAAAAAATAGTAAGATTGAGAACAGTACTACTCACATGAAACAAGCTGGAGACACTCTTATATGTCGAACGAAGTTCGTCTTCTGGTGTCTCGGTTGTAATAACGTCATCAGGTTGTATTGACCATGTAGATTCATCTTATATTAGGAAATCGGGGCCCGATATCTATTTTCCTCCGGTTGTATAGCTTGAAAAGTACTTGAAACGTGTGGCAACGCCCGCTGTATTTAATTTGGTTGGAATCCATCGCCATTCCTTCGCGTCTGATGATTCCAAAATTTCAGCTACTCTATGACCCACGAATGGTTTGTACTTTCTCAGATCGGCAGACTTGATCCAGGCCAACACGGTTCGGGAGTCACTCCAAAATGTACATCTGGCAGCTTTCATGGTGTGCGATTGAAAACATCTTCGGCGGAGTCGCACCCCAAGAACAGCAGCCTGTAATTCCAGGCGAGGAATATGTAACAATTTCATAGGAGCACATTTCCAGTAAGCAGCTGCAGCGAACGCTTCCACACTCGCATCCACGAACACGTTGAGGTAGATCTCTATTGTGCTGGTAATTGCGGTCGAGTAACATGGACTTCATCCATGGTCAGGATCCACTTTCTCCATCTTGAGACTATGTGGCCGGGCATCAGACAAGCAAAACATTTGTTTTTCCAGACTGTTTGTAGTTCTTCGATTACGGCGAGCACGCATCTAGGATGGATCAAGATGCTTTCTACTGATTGTCTTGCCTCGTCCTTGAGGCTTTTTTGTAGACGAAGCATGTTCTCCAAAATTGAATATCCAAAGGTAGCTGTCGATTCGTTGAACGATGCTATTAACATTGGCCATTCTTCTGGCCTTTCGCTAAACTGTGGTAGATCATGCATTTTTGGCCTATAGGTGGCATAGGTTTGAATCGACGAAGGCTGATTGACAGAGTACAGTTGGTTTGGCAACAACTGTATACTATTGCTGCTGTTTGTTGGCCGTGATCCTATAATGTTACACGATGTTTTAAGTTGTGGCAGAATCTCATCCCACAACGGGTATTGCTGTGGCGGAGTCGTGGTATGGCTGTTGACTGTTGGCTGGTGTGTTGATGTTATCCTCAATTGGCTGGCTTGTGACTGGTACAATGTTGGCTTAGAGCTGTGTCAATCGTTCATTTTCAAGGATTCAATCGTTCATGATTCGGTCATTTCAAAGATTCGGTCTTTTCAATCAATCATTTTACCAATAAATCCTATATCTACCCTCTTTCTCTCGATGCAATTTATACCCATGCCATACCGGTCATCGAAATGTTGTGTTGTGACTTTTGAATGTGATTGGGAATAAAACATTTTGCATGGTTTCCATATATGATATGTATCTCTGCATTTGTATATATCCGACATCAACATCGACAACCGTATTTCGTCAGTAAATCATTAGGTTGAGTGTATGTATCTGTGTATGTCTCTCTCTCTTTAGTCTCACCCTCTTTGTAAAATAAATACTGTATTGCATTCAATGATTGATTGAATTTCAGTTTCGTTTTCCGCATCGTATCGTTCTCGTTCATTTGAAAAGTATTGAACGGGTCATAAAGACCGAATCAATCACGATTGACACAGCTCTATATTGGTTGCACTTGGATGGCGTCGTATCCAATGAGCGCTGGCTGGTTTGACGTATGTGTATGAACCCATGGCTGCATCTGGTTGCTCCTCGGCAGGCTTAAGATTTATTGATGCTGCAACCTTGGCTGCGTCTGGTTGGCAGTATCACAGATAACCCTCGGCAGGTTTGAGGAATGTTGATGCGGCAAATTTAGTTTCGTTTGGCTGGCAACATCACCGTTGGTCCTCGGCAGGTTTAAGGAATATTGAGCCAGCAAACGCAACTGCATCTGGCTGGCAGCATCGTAGTTAATCCTCGATAGGTCTGAATATTTATGCTGCATTTGTAGCTGCGTCTGGCAGCTTCACCGTTGATCCTCGGCGGGTTTGAGGAATGTTGAGGCTGCGAACGCAACTGCATCTGGGTGGCAGCAAGGCAGTTAATCCTCGACAGGTCTGAGGAATATTGATGTTGCATATGTAGCTGCGTCTGGCTGGCAGCCTCACCGTTGATCCTCGACAAGTTTGAGAAATGTTGAGACTGCGAACCCAACTGCATCCGGCTGGCAGCATCGCAGTTAATCCTCGAGAGGTCTGAGGAATGTTGATGATGCATATGTAGCTGCGTCTGGCTGGCAACATCACCGTTGGTCCTCGGCAGGTTTAAGGAATGTTGAGGCAGCAAACGCAACTGCATCTGGCTGGCAGCATCGTAGTTAATCCTCGACAGTTCTGAAGAATATTGATGCTGTATTTGTAGCTGCGTCAGGCTGGCAGCTTCACCGTTGATCCTCGGCAGGTTTGAGGAATGTTGAGGCTGCGAACGCAACTAAATCTGGCTGGCAGCATGGGAGTTAATCCTCGGCAGGTATGAGGAATATTGATGCTGCATATGTAGCTGCGTCTGGTTGGCAACATCATCGTTGGTCCTCGGCAGGTTTGAGGAATGTTGAGGCTGCGAACGCAACTAGATCTGGCTGGCAGCATGGCAGTTAATCAACGGCAGGTATGAGGAATATTGATGCTGCATATGTAGCTGCGTCTGGTTGGCAACATCATCGTTGGTCCTCGACAGGTTTGAGGAATTTTAAGGCAGCAAACGCAAATGCATCTGGCTGGCAACATCGCAGTTAATCCTCGACAGGTCTGAGGAATATTGATGTTGCATATGTAGCTGCGACTGGCTGGCAGCCTCGCCGTTGATCCTCGGCAAGTTTGAGGAATCTTGAGGCTGTGAACGCAACTGCATCTGGCTGGCAGCATCGCAGTTAATCCTCGAGAAGTCTGAGGAATATTGATGATGCATATGTAGCTGCGTCTGGCTGGCATCTTCACCGTTGATCCTCGGCAGGTTTGGGGAATGTTGATGCTGCGAATGCAACTGAATCTGGCTGGCAGCATGGCAGTTAATCCTCGGCAGGTATGAGGAATATTGATGCTGCATATGTAGCTGCGTCGGGTTGGTAACATCATCGTTGGTCCTCAACAGGTTTGAGGAATGTTGAGGCTGCAAACGCAATTGCATCTGGCTGGCAGCATCGCAGTTAATCCTCGACAGGTCTGAAGAATATTGATGTTGAACATGTAGCTGCGTCTAGCTCGCAGCTTCACCGTTGAATCTCGGCAGGTTTGAGGAATGTTGAGGCTGCGAACGCAACTGCGTCTGGCTGGTAGCATCGCAGTTAATTCTCGGCAGGTCTGACGAATATTGATGCTGCATATATGGCTGCGTGTGGCTGGCAGAAGTGTAAGATTTGTCAACAAGTGAAATCGGTAATGATAAAGCAGCTGGTCTTATGACGGAGAGAGTAGGAAATTCTAAACCATCGGAGATGATATGCGTGGACTTCGTTGGTCCATTGCCAAAGCCCTCTAGGGGTTTTATTGATATTTTAAAGGTGGTGGACTACTTCACGAAGTTACTACTTTTGTTCGCGTTGCGACAATCAACTGCGAAAACGGTATGTATGCAGTTGGAGGAAAATGTTTTCCTTCTTTTCGGTGTTCTAAATTCGATCTACTGCGACAACGGTCCCCAGTTCCGTAGCAAAGAACAAAATATGCTTAGCAAAGCGTACGGGTCGCAATTTCTAGAATCAATGAATTAGCGGCCATAATGTAGGTAATAGTTACGGACTCAGAGGTGACTTGACTCCATACACGAGAAAACTAATCACCAATCGAAATCTGCAATTCGTTTAGTGTCGGCATGAATATCGGGCATGAAATGTCTTCGGAGGCCTCGTGCGATGATGAAACCATCATTTTGAGGACAAGAATGGTAAGAAGGTTTTGGGTCCACCCAAAGCTTAAAAACAAAACTTATAGGAAAGTTTTGGGATGGCTTGTGAGAAGTTTGCTGTTTTGTATGGCTCTATCCACATCTGAAATTCTGAGATCGTGACAGAAGTTATCAAAGCTTTCTGCGGTCGTTACAATTTTGTAAAAAAAAAAACGAGAGAAAAAAACAGAAGGTATACGTCAAGTGATGCAAGTGTTGACGTAGGTGCAGAGGCAGGATCTCCTCCCGCAGCCTCAAACTATTAACAACAACTCTCGAGCAAGTGATCTCAAAGGCTATCAAGTCAACAATTTTCAAACTCAACAAGCTTCTCGGCTCTAGCAGTGGAAATATATGACACAGTAAATATGAACTAATCACATCCACATTCAAGTCAAAATAAAAAACATATCCGTCAATTTTACGACATTTTCTATTTCTATACACAACTTCTCTATTTCATTTTTATTTAAATAGCCGGGAAGGCGATAATTATATAAAAAATATGTTTTTTTCACCTCCCGCACCAGCAACAGGTTGGTCTGTTGTTTGCTCATTCGCAACAAATGAGAAACTGAAACTGGGCAACCCGACATGAAAATCAACAGACGAGTGGTTACAGACTTTTGTTTGTGATTCGCTGACGAGTTTTCAACCAGTAGTGTCGTGTGCGTCGTCCCATTTGATTACACACTAGCTACCAACTCGCATCGGTAATCAGTTTTTCGAGTTGCTTCGTGTGCATTGGGCCATAGTGATATGGACCGATATAGTGATGGTATTGGCAGACAATTTAGAAAATTGATGGAAGAAATAAAGGCGGCAAGTAAGAAGTCCGCAACAAACGTACAACCTCAAGAGAAGAGACACACTGTATCAACCAGGCGATCTCCTGTGGAGGAGAAATTACGCGCTGTCTGATGCAGCAACATACTATGCAGGAAAGTGGGCTACCAAGTTTGTGGGGCCATTTAGAGTAAGTAAGCGTGGACATAATTACTAACCGATGGTAATGGGAAAGATCGGGGACATGCCACGTTAAAGGCCTAAAACCTTATGTTGATGTTAAGTCAAATTTCCTTAATCTTTCCTTTTCTTAATTTTGCTTTTGTTTTTCCTGTAATATTTTAATGGCTTTTTTGTTTTTTTAATATTTTAAAAACTTTTTTGATCTATAGCATTTTTATTTTTTTTTTTATAGAATTTTTTAATATTAACACTTTTCTCTTGTTCACCCTTTTTAAAACAATTTTCTTTGGTTTAGAAAAGAAATGGCTTTGTTTTATAAAAAATTAGACACATTTCATGGGAGGAAAGGGTAGGATTTGTTACGGTAAAATTTACCGCTACAAAAACTATTCTGGCACTACTTCCTTCCTTCTTTTTATTTTCCGTTGCGGCTGAAAAGTACTAGTGAAGTTGAGGGCAACCATGGTACCACCAACCATTTGTGTACTTAAGCAGTTTTTTTCAAAAGCAACAAAAAACAGGTGTTTGATAGATACATTTACCATTGAAGCAAGCGGTTCCCAGGTCAAGAACGTGAAAGATGCCAGCAGATGGGCTGAAGAGGTAACGAATCAGGTAAACTCTTACCTACTTAATACAAATTATACATATTGCATCTAGACTTTGTAACGTATACCTTATGTTATGATGTATGGATGGATATTTGTTTGTTTCCCATGCAAAAACTACTGGACAGACTCTGAGGAAACCTTACAATAGTATAGCATATACGTAAGAATAAGCAATAATAAATCGTGTAAATTATGTTATGCTGACTACGCTAACGAGGCCTTTGTAACGACTTACTATAAGTTTTGTAGATACCATATTTGTATTGGAATTTATAAACAACCAAAACTACATGACTTGTTTACTAACGAACACTTTACCAATCAGAAATATAAAAAAATACTAAAATCTTGTTCTTGCTTTTTTATCAACAAACTCTCTAGTAAGAGCGAAATCGAGAGTTTTTGCAACTTCACTTTATTGACAGCGAGTTCAAACTTGTTAATTTTCTTTGAGACATTTTGGACGGGAGCGGGTCATCATTTTGGTTGTCAAAATTCTGTATAACCAGAATTCAGTTTTTTTTTTTTTTTTTTTGAAAATACTGTACGTACAAAATTCTGTATGCCCAAATGTCTGGTTATCCAAAATGCTGTATTTAATTTGTAATTATTCTGTTTTTTTTTAATTCTGCTTATGCCTGCTCGATCTAAACATATTCATATTGAATTAATAACAAAAAAAATATAAATAAAATATTTAAACAATAGATTTATTACAATTATGTTATTGCTTAGCACGTGCGAGAACAAGAAGAACAATGGCTCATTTAAAAATGATAACTGATATGGATATGTAAAGAACAGGTAAACAATATTTATGAGAGAAAGAAACGTATTTGTAAGCAAACTTGGTTTTGTCTATGTATCCATATCGAAATATGATAAAATCAAATATGATAATATTAGGGTTAAAGTTCAGTAAAAAAAAATTGTGAACATGAAGCTGTGGCTGTTGTTTTCGTTGTTGTTGATTTTGTTCATATTAATTTTGATGTTCTGTCCGCACTTTTTTCCATTATCAAAACCATTTTTGTTTAAATACAGAATTTTGAAAAACAGAATTTTGAAACACAGAGTTTTCTACATACAGAATTTTGTGTAACCAATATTTTGAAATACAGTATTTTGTAAACAGAATTTTGACCATACAGTATTTCGACCCTAAACCATTTTAGACTGCAAATGCATTTGTATCATTTTGAAAAACTGCGTTGCCAATTGCAACAGTCACTGGTATTGATAACAGAATACGCAGCGAAATCCAGGTATTGGGATATAATTTTATAAATTAAAAGCATTTTATTACAGAATATCCCATAGAATACTGAATTTGGTTTGTTAAATGTCAAATATAATGTTCATAGTTTGAGTGATTCTCTCAAACAGATTGCCGCACCGCAGGAGTGAAAAAGTTAAAAGTTCGTCTACTTCGTGCATTGCCGTTGTACGTCGTATGCGATGCAGTGTTACCCCCAACTGATTGAAAGCGTAGTGTTTAGGAAAAAAGTGTAGGAAAAATGTAATAAAAACAAAAACAAAATAATTTAAAATTATAAATTTTGAATCCTTTTAATATGTGTATATAAATAATATACCCTGTATACACATTTAAAAAAAATATCTTATAGGGGGTGTATTTACACGTGTGGGTTTCAAGAAGAAATAAAACGCATAGTTATGGCCAAGAATTTAGCTTGATTATAAAGATATAAAAGGGTTTGACATTATGTTTTAAAAATGATTTCATGCAAGTGGATTTTGTAAACCCGCAAACCAAGACCCTTACGCAAAATCTTCCATAAAGTGGTTGGGCACAGCTCCAATTGTAACGCGCGATGGCTGATGGACTCATTCGGACTCTTTTTCGATACTCTGCTCCACCGAACCGAACCATTATTTTATAATAAATTTGTAATAAATTTGCACGATTTGCAAACGTTGTCCAGGAGTAAGTCTTTTCATTATAAAATGCAAAGGCAAAACAAACAGAGCATAACTCAAATGGGGTAATTCCATAAAAAGTGGAAGAGCCAGAAAAAACACCTAAAGCTTTTAGACTTTTTAGTCAAAAAGACCAACTCCTAAGAAAGTATTGCCAGATTGAAAATCACACGTCTAAAAAACCACCCTTTATAATAATAAATAAACTATATTTACATCTTAACAAACCAAAAAAATCATTTTTGAACAAATTTTTTTATAATGACTAGCATTGTGGTAGTTAAATTTCTGTGCAAAATGTATTAATTTTGCGGGGCTCATAAATTGCCTCTATGTCCTTGAAGAGTTCTTTCGATGCCATAATTGCATCAACTGTTGAAATACTTAAATTATTTCTTAAATCGTATTATTTAAATTTAAGAAAAACCTCTCTGCAGTTGCACTGCTATGAGGCAAGCTACACAAAGTAAGCATGTAACTGCATACATTTTCAAAAGCTGGCTTACCAAGAAAATTTTTGGGACTCAATAAATTGACCCAACATTTAACAATTGAAATTTTCTTTTAACGCTTCTTGTGAACCTATGATTGAACGAAATTCGTCATTTAACATGGTGTAATTCCTTGTATATGAAACGGGAATTTTTTTTTTTAAAGTGGTATTAAGTCGGAATGTCTCCTTTTGTAATTTCTATGGGGTCAAGAACAGTTAAATGACTTGTGTTTTTCTTTCATCGTAAATAAAATGAAATCTGAAAACGATTTTGTGCAACTGCATCAAGCATTCGAGAATAATTTACAAAACAGTTCACCTTCACATTTCAATTTCAAAACTGTATTTTCTGACTGAAGTAAAAATGAGAAGAATATACATACATTTATTTTGGAAAAAGAAAACCAATCTGATCTGTCAAACTGGGGATTCCATTCTGGAAGTGGATTGTGATGATTGAAAATGTTGGATGTTCTGGGCATAGCATAGCGACCGCCCAGGCTCGACCTACCTTAACGCCAGAACTGGTCTAGGTCTGAAGTCCACCATTTGATTCGGTAAGTTTTGGAAAGCCATCCAAAAACTCGCTTAAAATCCGTGCATGTGTGAGTGAGAGTAATGTTTCGTTGTGATTCAACAACGGTGGTTTTCGTGGATGCGGAGAAGCTTTCCAGGAAGCCGTGGTTTTGATCGATGATCATCGAGAGTGTTTGAAAAGTTTAAATACGAGAAGATAAAAATAAAAAGATTTAGGACAGGAGATTCAAGAAGCGATCAGGAGTTAAAAACAAAAAAACATGGAGGAGATAGGAGGACGATTTTATAATAAAAAGATTAGTACAAGTTTTGTGTTCGATAGTTCAGTGTTTGTCCATTTCTATAATTCTTTTTGACTGATCCTAGAAATTAGTTTTACTGGCGATACTTTCATTACTTTCTACGTGACCCATTTCATAGTTTCATTTCATTACTAACTTGATTTTCTTCGTTAAGTTTTGTTTGTTTGGTTTTCATTGATTGCTTTTCTTTGTTAACTTTCCTTTGTGTAAATTTCTGTATAGTTGAAAAATGTTTGGGTTTTTATCCAAGGTTTCCCAAATTAAAATAATTCTTTTAAATCTCATTAAAAAAAACTGTGGTTTTACTTATTCATACGTATACTTTCATAAATTAGAATTTTGGAATTTTTATCTAATTTATTTTCCAATAAAAAAAACTACTGACGCCAACACTTTATTGCAAGTATCACTGTATTTCCAATTAAGCAATTCTATTGTTTTCTATTTGGTTTAATTTGTTAACCTATCACCTTTGTTATTTAGACATGAATTTTGAATTCTTCCAATAAAATACGAACACATCCTAGCTGAGAAGTCGTGGTGGCAGCTTATTGTGCTGCTTGTTGCACTTTTTTTTAATTTTCTTTCTTCGGACTTCAATTATCAAAGTATCAAACTCTTAGGCAGTCGCGTCGTTTATCGTTCACTGGGTTCACAAGCAAACATCTTATTTACTGCACCACTGCCGCCCGCAAAGTTTTAAATTTGAGACGATTGGCCCAACCGTTCAGGATGTAGTTGTACGAACTTCAAAATTCGTTTGTTTCAAAGACCTTCATTAATAAAACTTCTGAAACCAAACATTGCAAAAAATTCGTTTCGGAAAGAAAGCAAAAATGTAAAATAATAAATGCAAAATACTGAATGCATTCATAAGCGTCTTTCAGCAAACGCGTGCAAGTTATACTTTTTAATTTCTAGCAGTTGACGCTCTACCCGCTGAATTCAATTAAGCAATCACTGACACACACCACGAACCGTGATCAAAAAAATAAAAATGAAGGAGAAGGAATTGGTAGCTCGATGAGGACACATGTGCCTTGGTTATAAAGTGTTAAAAAAACCTTTTTTTTTAGAAATAAATGTTTTTAGTATAAAATTAAATTTCGTCTGTAATTTACCAATTTAAAATTCCTCGCTCATAGTCCATAATACATCCATTCAAACAGACAGACAGACAGAATTTTCCCAGTAACTCAAATATGTTTCTTTATCATCGTAATGTTATGTTTGATTGTTATCCCAATTTTTTTAAACGAATGTGTAACTTGCGTTATAGTACCTATAATCGCAAGGAAAAAAGAGGACGTTTTTAAAATTTTAACACACCCCCCTGCTTCAAACGCAACCAAAAACAGCACACAATTATAATTTCAAAATTTCCTTTTATTTATTTAATGCTAATGTTAATGTAGTTTTATATGAAATACTAGCTAACCCACCTGACGTTGCTCGGGTCTACCATACATTGTCTGGGTCTCCACCATCAACAACATTAAATTTTGAAGACTTGGCCGATTTTTATTTTTTTGTGTGTGTAGATTCACCAATAGTGTAGGTTGGGTCAATAAAAAGAAAAAAAGTCGAATGGGAGGGAGGGGTCTATTCCTCCCTGTTTAGCAAGGAGGGGTAATTTTCTAAAAAATGTGACTTTAAACAGAAAAAAATTAATGTATTATATTTTCATTGGAAAGAAAAAAATCCCTTCTTTATTTTTGTTTATAAAACTTAAAAAAAATTATCAAAATGCTCAAATGCTTTACATTTTGAGAAAATTAAAAAATAACGAAAAGTAATATTTTGTAAAAAAAAAAAACTTGTTTTCAGTTCTTAGTGAATTAATGTATGATATATTAACTTTTCCTCTCCTATTTTTTTTTTATTTTTATATGTAGTCTTATAAGCATACAACATACTGACAAAGTACTAGATTAATTCTAATACACCCCCTATGTTCATTGCGAACACCGCCCCGTCGCGTCGATTATTTTCGTTTATGTTGTGTGAATTTGCGCTACTCAATTGATTCAAATTGTGGAAGTTAAGTACTCCATATCGGTAAACTTTGCTTTATCCAACCACAATGTCCTTGCAAAATAGTTTCGTTGAGTTCCATCTCTAAGCAATAATGATCAAAATTCTGCTCTCAATATCTTGTCTCTTAAGTTTAGGTCCAGATCTGACGTAAAGTGGTACGGGTGTGATTTCTCGTAAGCACCCTCCATACTCTCCACTTGGGGTACTTGAAGCATAGTACAGCTATCTGCCTTGTTCTCAGGAAACTCTTCCACCTAAGTTTGCTGATCAATCAGTAGATGACCTTTCTCTACTTCGATATTCTGTCACCACGTGATCTCGAAGACTTCGGTGTATTCGTTTATTCTTCTCGACAGTAGTTTGAAATCGTGATAGATCACTCACCCTCTCCTCCCATACGACCTATCCTGGACGCTTTTTGTGGCTGATCAATCAGTAGATGACCCTTCTTTACGCGCCACCTATCGGGTCCCAACTTAACAGAATCAACCACAGGGCAAATGTTTGATTTTAATACAATTTTATAAAAAAAAAAATGGTAACAATGGATTTTTTTTATGCTTGGTGGCGGTCTGGTTCTATGCCGATATTTCTGATTTCCGTTATATAAAAAACCGTATGTTTTTTTTTTGAGAGTTACACGACTGGGTCAACTAAACATTTTCCGATGTTTGATAATTTGTAAGTGCTTAAGAATTCGAAAAAAATGTAAGGTTAAGTTAGCTTTTAAATAAAGATTTTTTTAATTTAAGAAAATTTCTCCTCGTTGCATTTTTCAATAGATTGAGCATTTCATCGCTTGGTGTGGTAATTTTTACTTACCATTATTGGTATTTTAAAGCGGCAAGTACACTGATCAAGCATTCGTCAAGTTTAAGGTAAGTTTTGCGTGCGTAAATATAAACAAAATGGAAAAACGATCAAACTTGACATTATGATTATAGAGAAGCCTCAAGAAGTTATTGACAAACAACCTTTGGCTGTCTGTGTGTCAAATATTGTGTATGCTTATTTTTACCGAAAACAGCACCAACAATAATTTTGATGAGGGTTTTGAGATTTTTTTTGTATTGGCTATCATCTTGCTAAAACCAAATTTTGAGTAACGCAGGGACTATTTATTATATATGTATTGTTTGTTTCATTTTACTAGTTTAATTAATTTTTAATGTAAAATAATTTTTTAACTCTCTTAAATTTGCCTTATATATATTATTATGTGTTAAATTACCAAACGTTTTGTTTAACACCTTATGGTTTGATTATATTTGTTGGTTTGATTTGTAACCTATCTCTTATATAATGGTAAGCTCAAACTATGTTTTTGCTGATCGTCGTCAGTACATACACACTTGCTGACACCGATGGTTAATCAGATGACAACTTACTGCAATTGTAAATGCAAATCATGGGATCATTGGTGTCGTATGCAAGTCTTATACAGTTGATTGATAATGAAGAGATTTTAAAAATTCACTCTTGCAGCAAACACCAAACCGGACGGTCGTTCTATAGGGATACCTGCCCTAATCTCTAAACGAATTGTTGTACAGTCATAGTGTTGATTATTGAATTGCCAGGGCAATAAAATTACTTATAATATTTTTGAAAATTTTATGGACATTTGTTTTTCTTGAGGTATTTCTAATCAAAGTTATTCCTTCGAGCTGGATTTGGAATCGATTTCGTTTACTGGTTGGTGGTTGCTAGACTTCGATACCCACTTAGATAATTATAAAACCAAGCTCCAATCTAAAATTTGTCTGGTGCTCCATTCTGTATTCTGTCCTACGGATGGTTTTTTTGGGGGCTCGATTGATGCTGCAGTTGGTTAATTGGTGTTCATTAAGTGAATTTAATTCAGTGAATCTAATACCTTTTGATCTTTTAAACGTGATCGGTAATTACGGATTAAATTGCTGTTAGTTAGAAGGCATGGACAGGCATTTGCATTTGAAGCTGAGTTTGAAGTTGTTCGTATTAAAAATGTGGGATCTCGAAACGTATAAAGGAAATAGCTCCGATCCGGTCGGGATCCGTGGATTGTTTGTATGTTAGTTAATAAAACAGATTCTGAGGCTCGTTATGCTTCATTGAAGAATTACTTACATTTTTCGAAACTTATGATTCCAAAAGTTCTCGTGCGTCTAATCCCACGAATATAAGAAGCTTAGAAGTAGTAAATACCTCATGTCTGAAGTGCCCAGACTTTGTTTCAATGTTGATTAGTTCGCGTCGCAGAGATCAACGATTGTGTTATAACAGCCTAGGTGCTATGCATTCCTCGATGCTATGACGAGTTAAGCCATGTTCCTCATTTTGTAATACTCGTCATGATAGCTTAGTACACCTAGATAAAAATGATCTGTCTAATAGTAATTCTCTTGATTTTGCTCGTGCTAATTATAACTCTGCTTCCGTTATAAGCGACTATATGAACAACCAAACGTGTTTTTCGGGAATATTGCCTACCGTTGTAGTGCAAATGTTTGATTCTTTTGGAAAGACTTTTGAGGCTTATATTCTGAGCAAAATAACTTTACAAACCCCATCGCTTTCCTTCGAGTTCAAGTTCCAATATTTTTATACATTGTGTATATTATATTATTATATACTATGGGCAGCAGTGGCGCAGTAGGTAATATTTTTGCTAGTGAACCAAGAGATCGTCAGTTCGAATCTCAGTTGGGTTGCAATTTTTCAAATTCTTAGTACAAGCTAGACACCGTCCGTGGATTTTATTGTATCAATTTCTCTTTCTTTCAAGACCTTAAGTTATCTGATGTAGGATTCCATACCCCTGGACCAATTGATATTCTACAAGGCTTGTAGCATTCTACGAGTTGGAGAAACATAAGATTATTGCTCATGAGACCATTTTTAGATGGGTTATTACCGGTTGTTTGCCGGAAAAATCTATCGTTTTCTTTCACGCAGGTGTTGACCTCGACGTGATTTTAAAATCCTTTTTTGAAATTGAAGAGGTTCAAAATAAATTCTCGTTGACAGCAGTTGAATATATGGTCGACAAAAACTTCTTCCTTACTCGTACGTCGGACAACAGGACCATGGTAGAGCTTCCCTTTCGTCAAGACAATGTCAAGTTCGCTAACACCCTCTCTGGAGCATTGTCTAGACTCTTTGCCATGGAACGTCGGTTTTTCGTGATGAAGGCCTTAAAACGGAATATCGTAAATTAATGATAACGTATTTGGATTGAGGATACGTGGAACGTATTCCACACGATAAAACAGATCCAACGTCGGAAACTGTTTTCTATTTCCCTTATCACTCAGTTATCAAAAATAAAATTCGAGTTATTTGATACAAACAATTGTAGCCGTAATTAAATGCTTCATGTAGGATTCACTCTCCGGCGTAATCTGTTAAATGTTTGCACTCTGTTTCATCAATATGTTTCGGCAAATTTGGTTGCATCCGAAGCATCGTGATTTCTAGAGAATCGTTTGGAGATAATGATTGATAGCCCAAATTCGCATTGTCCACGTTGAGATATGGTAATTCTTGCGCTCCATAGTTGTCCATGAAAGTTCTCCGTCAAAAAGCGTTTGATTACAAACACCAGTTCCCTCTAGGGTCGCATCCCATTCTGAATGATATGTATGTTGATGATCTTATGACAGGGGCTTATTCATTGTTGGAGACATTGGAGCTGAAGGAGCAGATTGTCAAAATGCTATTGTATGAAGGTTTAGAGCTCAGCAAAAGAAGCTCAAATTGTTGGGAGATTTTGCACCATATTAATTGTAAGGAAGTTGTTTCACTCGATTTGGATAGTTCTTCGCAGTGCACCAAAGTTCTCGGCTTGCTTTGGAGCCCGCATCGAGATATCTTTACTATAAAGTGTATTTGTCTAAGCAGTTTCTGCCTACAAAATGAAAATTAATTTCGGAGGTGGCAAGGATTTCCCTAAGGGTTTCTTGCTCCTTCCTCTATTTTGCTAAAAATACTGTTTCAGAAGCTGCGTATCTCAAAGACGAAAATAGAATGGGATGACCCCATACCTTTTGAACTTTAGGATTTGTCCAGGCTTATTCTTCGGTCTTGTCCTAGTCATGTTTCTTTTGAGGTACAGATAAAACTCACATTGCTCCGGTAAAACAGCTGTCGATTACAGGTCTGGAACTCTGTGGATCTCTTGTTGTATGGGTTAGTTTCGATCATCAATAGATGAAACCATTGTTCGTATATCGGTATTTTGTAACTCTCAAATAGTTTTATCCTGGCTATCCCCTCCTCCGCGCAAAAGAAATACATTCGTAGCAAATCGTACATCCGAAATATTATCATCTTCGCTTTGTTCTTCTTGGATTCATGTCTGTTCTGCAGAAAACTCTGCTGATTCTGCTTCCAGGGGTCTTATACCAAAAGATCTTCTTGAACTCGAAATTTGGTGGAAAGGTCCGACTTGGTTGTCTCAGGAGTTAGATCAGTGATCAATCATGCAATTGTAATTAAAAAAATTCCTGAGGAAAAAAAGAATTCACTTTTTCGTTATGGAGAAACACTTTCTCTTAAACCTTTCCCTAAGAGTTTTTTTGGAGAAAACATGTTAGAATCGTTGAACATATTCGTCGCTTCATATATGTCTATATTTTGCATATGTATATTTTGAATATGTATATCTTTCGCTTTCAGATCTTAATCTGTCAAAACAGGACTGAGGACTGTCTTCAGTGGGATCAAAACTAATTCATATCTGAAATACCTGCTCTTTAGGCTGATAAATGTTTGTCGAATGCTTTATTGAGCTTGCTTCTGCCTTTACCTGATTGCGTAGGTTTGTTGTGAGTCGGTGGTCGAATATCAAACGCTGAAAATATTCCATTTTGTTTTAAGCATTCTATTATTCTGCCCAAAAATCATCGGATTATTGGATGCAAACAGGAACTTTCTGCATGTCGGTTTTTCGGTACTCTTCGCCTTGATTCGTCAGGAGTGTTGGGTTGTTGGGAGCAGAAACCTTTTTCGGAAATTGGTTCACAGTCGGAAATCTGTTTTCGTCATTGAAAATCTACGAAAACACAACTTATTGGAAATTTGCCATCGTCTCGTGTGAATCCATCTTTTGTTTTCGCTCACACAGGGAGTGGTTACACTGGTCCCATAACACTTCGTGTCTGTATGACTAACTAACGGCGCTTGGTTTCGGACTTTACCACGCATACCTTTTTGGCAGCTCTCAATGGTGCGTAATGTACTCTGACAACGTGTTCTAACGGAGATGTATAAGTTGGTGCAATCGGAGGCTCACAACAAGAAGGTTGCTGAAATGTTGACTATTGAAAGCATCGATTGGCAATTTATCCATCCGCACAACCCCTACTTTGATGGGATTTTGTAAGCGGAGGTTAGGTTGGTAAAACAACATCTTCGTTTCGTCGTTGGCATTTATATTCTTATCTTCGAAGAAATGTGTACCTTGTTAGCCAAAATTGAAGCCCTCTTAAATTCTCGACGCCTTTGTTCTCCCTCTGATCAAGATCTTAACCCATTAAATCATTCTCATTTCCTTATAGGGAGACCGTAAACTGCGATACCTGAACCAAGTTAACTGGAGACACCCATTAATCGATTAGGAAGATGGGGATTGCTCCAAAATATGAAGCAGGGCATCTGGCGAAGGTGGTATACCGATTTCTTAACCCCGTTACAACAGCGTGTAAAAATGGAGATTTCCTACCAGGGAATATATGGTAGTCCCCAAAGAACCAAACCTGCCACCCTCACAATGGTGACTAGGATGAATTAAAGAGGTTCATCCCGGTCGGGATGGACATGTACGAGTTGTTATATTGGGCACCAAAAGCGGAACGTTTAAGCGCCCCATAACGAAAAAAGCGATTTGCCAAATACATGTATTCCTCCAGCGGGGCCGGCATGTTTAGGAACGCAGGTACTGTTTATTATATTTTGTTTGTTTCCTTTGATTAGTTTGATTAATTTTCAATTTAATTTATTTTTATATTAATTTTCTTAAATTTGCCTTATATGTGTTATTTTGTGTTATATTACCAAACCTATTGTGTAATACCCTATGGTTCGATCATATTCCCTATGTTGGTTTGCTTTGTTTCTTACCTCTAAGCTAATGGTAAACTCAAACTAAGTTTTGCTCTCCATCGTCGCTGCATACACACTTGCTGAGTTCGTTGATTAATCATATGACAGTTTACTGCAATTGTAAATCAGATCATTGGATCATAGATGTGGTGTACTGTTGGTAATTCAACGGTTTTGGCAAGTGTTATGTGGTTGATTGATAATGAAGAATTTTAAAAGCTCACTCTTGCAGCAACCACCTGCCCTAATATTGTAACAAATTGATATACAGTCATAGTGTTGATTTATTGAATTTCCAAGTCAATAGAATTAATTATAACATTTTTTTTTTTAAATTTGATGGACATTTGTTTTTCTTGAGACATTCCAAATCACAAAATTTACCGGAAAAGTCTATTAATGGTACCTTCCATATATATTCCAGTAGCCTTAAACATTCAAATCGGAAATAATTCAGACAAAAGAATTTCCTATTGCAATGGCTTTGTTAGTAAAGTGAACAAAAATAGTTACTGCACTGCTACTGCGGGGTGGGGGTGATTTAAAGGGCATATCTCGAAAACGGTTCGTCGTAGAAAAAAAATGAAGCTGATGAAATTTCCTACAACTTACTATGGCACAATATTTGAAAATAAAGAACCGCTTTTGAGACATACTCTTTGAAAAAATGGAAAATTGTTCAAGAAAACAATTATTTTGCCAAACTTGTTGTTCTAACTCCTTACCAATTTTTTTAATTACAAAGTTGTGAAGCGATAAGTTGTAGAGAATCTAATTTCCTACAAAAATATATGCGTACGTGTTTATTTATCTTTCACAGTTCAACAGATTCACCAATTTGAAATGTTACGGTAAATGTCAAAACTTAGTCATAAAGTAACAAAACTCAAATAGAAAAGAAGATTTAATATTCACACAAAATGATTATTGTTGGTATTTTTTGCTGAACATTTTTTTTGATGATTTTTTCTTTTGCTGTTAAATATTTTTTTTTTTAATTTCTGAGAGTTCAAATTAAAGTTTAATTTATCTTTAACATAACTCTGAGATTTCACAATTTTATTGTGTTTTTTCATTTGTCAAAATATTGTTTATTACGTAGAAAATGCTTTCGACTGGAGCATTTGAAACTGGCAGACCCAAGCCGTTCTCGGCAGTTAGTAAAAGATTTTTAAATTTTATACTTTTCTTCCAAAAATGCTCAAAAATTTCTTTCCATTTATCGGCCACAATTTTTGTTTTTTTTTTGTTGTTGTTATAGTGTAAGGTTAAGAATGATTTTAGTTGAACAAATTCGTCAAACAAGTTTGCAATCATTGTAAGTTGTATCTCTCCGCTTTTTGTTGACAAAAGATAATGAAGTTTATTTTTCTGGCCAGGTAGGAACGTTTCGGAGAACTACCCAACTAAAAACTTCAAGTTTATTGATACATCCCACTGATTTAAGTATTCGTAACAGGCTATGTAAAATTTATGAATATTTCCTAACAGTCCTTTCGACACTAACTTTGACACACAAAAACATTTAACGCACAATTATTATAAATAACATTTTAAAAAAATTGAACGTTTTGTTATTCGAATATGTACATATGTATATGAAAATACGGGACAAACCCGGGAAAAAATAAAATACGGGACAGTTGTATGTTTTCTCAAATTTAGCGGGGACAGACAAGTTAAATACGGTGCTGTCCCGGGATGGATGGTCACCGCAGCTATACATGTACATATGTTATATTAATTTTTCGTTAGTAAAATGTTTACTGGTGAACTAAGAGATCGTCAGTTCGAATCTCAGTTTTGTTGGTTGCAATTTTTCAAACTCATAGACATACCGTCCGTAGATTTTAAGTGAGAAAATAGTCACCTAATTCTCTATCTACTGCGCCGAAAAAATATTTGTATTGACCAACTATACATATAAAATCGGTTACATTAAATTTACCAAAGAAACAGAATAAAACGGTGTCCTTAGCTTGTCCCGTTGTTTCGGTAAGGGTTGTTGCCTTCTTCAGGGGAACTTTATTACATACAAATACAAAAAGGGTAATACAGTATAATTCACTGTGAAATTAAACACTTCCATTAGTCTAGTGGTTGTTATAAGAATGGCAAAAGAATTTTGTACATAGTTAATATTTCATGTACATTCCATGTATCCTTTAAGAAATTTTTTAATATGTACATATGCAAATGATTTATGATTTAATAATGAAGAGAAAGTGTGATGACCTACAGTGCATAAATTATTGATGCTGATGAATACATAATTATTTTATTTTTACGCTTCCACTTTCATCAGAAATAATTATTAACTTTACTTTGAAAATTAAAAAAATTATAATACAAGTACTCCCATATTTGATGTTAACAATTCAAATCTGGGTTTTGGTAACTGTTTGGTTTGGATTTCAGCTGTTTCGTCATCAGTTGAAATTTGCAAAAGTTTAAAACATCCTGACGAACTTTTCTCTAATAAGGTGAAATTTAGCTTCGTTGTGCTGGAATTCTGGGTTAGCAACACGCCGGATAGTAATTTGATTGTCCATAAGAAGAGTTGGTTTTTGTGATATAATCAACATGACACTTAAGCGTTTTAATGAAAAGTGGTGATAGTCCTGTCTCGACTGATATCATGTAGTTCGGAGTGTTTTTCGGCAAACGAAAGCATCTTTTAATGAAGAACCTCTGAAGTTTTTCGACTGTTTTATACTTTTCAACTCCCCAGACTTGTGCTGCGTACAGCATAATAGATTCAGCCACTGCGACAAAGACCTTATACTTAACGCTATGTGATATATTTTGGTTTGAGAAGCATGTTTTCCATGTTGCGGATATTGCACTTTTGGCTTTCACTGCTTGTCATTGAGTTGTGTTTCCATATTAAGATTGCTGGTTATGGTGAACCCCAGATATTTGTAAGATTTAACTATCTCGATTGGTTCTCTGTTAAAGTGCCATTTCTCATTCCTGGCTGTTCTTCCAGAACCTTTGCGGAATATCATCACTTTTGATTTGCTCAAATTGACCCTCAGATTTCATAACCGGCAGTGCGAAAAGCAGATGACGTAATACTCTTTACCACTAGGTAAAAAATCAATTAGGTCATCTTTAAACAAAGCAAATAGATTTGGACTTAAAATGCATCCTTGTTTAACTCCCATTTTTGATTAAAACCACTCAGAATTTTTAAAACCCATTCCATACAGCCGCCAAATTTCCATCATAAATATTTTCAAGAACTTGACCAAATTTTTGTGACATCTCAAAGTTATAAAGCTTGAAAAATAATGCTCTTCGTTCAATCGTATCAAAGGCTGCTTTAAAGTCGACAAAAAAAAAGTAGTTCCTTTTTTGCTATATAAACGTTGCTGTTATGCTTTGCACTACAAAAATATTATCTATGGTCGAGTAACCACTACGAAATCTTGCTTGAAATTCCCCAAGCAACTTTTTATTTTTTATCTCACTAGTCAATCGATCATTCAATAATGTTGTAAATACTTTATATGAAACGTTTAGGAAGGAGATCCCACGATATTTGGATGGATCATCAATGTTACCTTTCTTACTTACTTACTTACTTAGGTGGCGCTACAGTTCGGGACGAACCTGGGCCTCAACCAACATGCCTCTCCAGCCAACTCGGTCTTTGGCTAGCTGCCTCCAGTTTTGCACTCCAAGTTGGTTGAGGTCGTCCTCCACTTGAGCGCGCCACCTAAGGCGAGGTCTTCCTTGACTGCGTCTACCCTCTGCGATGGAATCGAAGATCCTGCGAGCCGGAGCATTGTTGTCCATTCGCTCTACATGACCTAGCCATCTTAAACGTGATATGCGTATTTTTTTGACCAGGTCAATTTCGCTGTACAGTTCGTATAGTTCTTGGTTGAACCTTCTCCTCCAAAGCCCGTTAACGCAGATAGGGCCAAAAATCTTCCGAAGAATCTTACGCTCGAAACGACTAAGGATATCTTCATCCGCTTTAGATAGAGTCCATGCCTCGGCGCCATAGAGCAGGACTGGGATGATTAGGGTCTTATACAGAGTCTCCTTTGTCTTTCGAGAGAGGGCTTTGCTACTCAATTGCCTTCCTAGCCCATAGAAACAGCGATTGGCAAGAGTAATTCTTCGCTTTATTTCTGACGAGATGTTGTTGTCAGATGTTATAGCGGATCCGAGGTACACAAAGTCCCTAACTACCTCAAAGTTGTACCTGTCTATTGTGATGTTTTGTCCAATCCGCCGGTGTTGTGTGTCCCTTTTTGTGGACAGCAGGTACTTCGTTTTGGCCTCATTGACTGCTAGTCCCATCTTAGCCGCTTCAGCTTCAATGCTAGCAAACGTTCCAGTGACAGCTCGCCGAGTTCTGCCAATGATGTCTATGTCGTCAGCGTATGCTAGCAATTGCACAGACTTGAAAAAAATTGTCCCACTACAATTGACTTGCGAGTTTCTTATAATTTTTTCAAGTATTAAGTTGAAGAAATCGCACGATAGCGCATCACCTTGTCGGAATCCTTTTTTGACGTCAAAAGCTTCTGTGAGGTCAGAACCAACCTTGACGGAGCAGCGAGAGTTCTCCATCGTCATCCTGCACAGTCGGACGAGTTTTGTGGGAATGCCAAAACCTGACATGGCTCTGTATAGCTCGTCTCTATAAATGCTATCGTACGCGGCCTTAAAATCGATAAAGAGGTGGTGGGTATCGATTTGGAATTCTTGGGTGGTTTCCAGGATCTGCATTAGCGTGAACATTTGATCGATTGTGGACTTTCCTGGTCTGAAACCACCCTGATAGGGGCCAATCAGGTTGCTGACGAAAGGTTTCAGGCGTTCACATAGTACGGCATAGAGGATCTTGTAGGCGATATTCAGGAGACTTATTCCTCTATAGTTGGCGTAGTTTAGAGGGTCTCCTTTCTTTTGGATCGGGCAAACGATGCTGAGGTTCCATTCATCAGGCATACTTTCTTCTGACCAAACTTTAGAGATGAGTTGGTGTATGCAATCCACCAGGTCATCTCCGGCCGCTTTAAAAAGTTCGGCGGGTAATCCGTCGGGTCCAGCAGCTTTGTTGTTTTTGAGTTTAGATATTGCTATCCTTACTTCATTTTGGTCAGGTGGACGGAAGTTTTGTCTGTCATCATCCATGTTGAATGGTTCATTCTGCCTGACAGCGGGATTTTGGCCTTCATCGCCGTTTAACAGTCTGCAGAAATGGTCCTTCCATGTACTCAGCACCGAATGTGACTCTACTACGAGGTTTCCATTCCTATCTCTACAGGCTTCTGTGCGGGATTTTTTTCCTTGGCATGTTCTTTTTACCTGTTGGTAAAACTTCCGCACGTTGTTCCTGGAGTAGCATCTCTCAATATCTTCGATCGCGCGCTTCTCATGCTCTCTCTTTTTCTTTTGGAGAAGCCGGTGTTCTTCCCGTCTTTTCTGCTCGTAAAGCTCGCGAGCAGCTCTCGTCTTTCTTTGCAGCGTCGCTTTATATGCCTCTTGTTTGGCTGCATGGGCCTGCCTGCATTCGTCATCAAACCAGAGGTTTCGTGGTGGTGGTCTGGTGAAACCTAGCACATCAGTTGCGGCATCTCTGATGGCTTGTTGGCAGGTTTTGCGTATTGAATAGGAGGTGTAAGACTCTCCGGATAAAAAAAGTAGTTTAAAGTGGTCGTGCACTATATCAATGTTTAGTTTTGTACTTATTTTTAATTTTGTTCCATTTAATTGGTTAACCGCTATCCAGAATTCTTTGGAGTTTTTGCAGTGAGTTAATTTAAACGCCTCGGTTTCAAAAGCTTAGATTTTTTTACCTTGCACATTTTTTTAAATCACTGTTTGCCATTGTATACATTCTTTTGAAGTAATTGCAGCTAAATTTTCTGAAGACTTTCAACCATCCAAAAGATTTTTGTCGTGCTCTTTCACACTCCGTATCAAACCAATTTTTTGTCTGTTTTAGAATTCTTCCTTGCCTTCTACTCGATTTCGGACATGAAAGTAAAATAATTGATTCTATGTCTCCTAAAAAAAGTTGTAATCGACTACTGAACATCCTTGCTGGCCTACGAAGGTATACTTTCCACACTTATCCGAGTCAGAAACGCCATTTAATATCCGGAATCCAAAAGCATCAAATCGATTTAACAATTTAGTTCCTCTTGCACTGACTGTAGTGTCTTTTGAATTTCTTGCTTTCCCCGCAAATCTGTTTTCTCTTCCTTTATGAATTCCTATTCTTGGGTTTAGTCTCCTATTATCATAACTTCATCACTATTATTGTGTTCGACAAAACTTTTAAGTGAATTGAAATCTCGGTCCCAGTGATTACAATATATAGACAATGGAATTATATTCAACTTCGTTGCCCCAATTTGTATCTGTAGTAGGTGGATTTCATCTTCAACTTTAAATTCGCACGCTATATTCGTAAGAGATTTTTTGAAGCCAAAAAGCATCCTCCACTCGCTCTTCCTCTCGTATTCAATCTTGTTGCCGGAATCCATATAAATTCAAAGCTAACTAAACTGTTTTTATAAATATTATATTCATCTTCGACTTTAAATGTTTCGTATAAAAAAACGAAATCATGGTTATTAATTAAATTAAAAAAGTTACCAAATAAAGATTTATTGCTTAATCCTGAAATATTATAACTAATTATTTTAAGAGTTTTAAATTCATTATTTTTCTTAGTGCAGACGGCAGCGTCACCCTATACTTTAGAGCTGGTTTGTGGCTCTGCTAAATTTCTTCTATCTTGACAACTAGGTGGCGCCTGAGAATCTTGATTATTTGTGTTGGCGGCAAGACATGAGCGTGAAGTGCCATCTGTATCAACAAGAGAACCCATATGTATATATAGGTATATATTTAAATTATTACTAATCAAATCGCATACTACTATTTTTAACAGAACTCTTACATTTGAGTTTTATTGAACATTGATAAACTGATTTATCTAATTTAAATCCCACATAGTCGCATCAAATTGTAAAAGAATATTATTTATCACCAACAAAAAAATCAACTTATCGTAAAAAAGGAGTTGGTTATCTGTAAAGTCGATAATTTTACCTGATAACGTCATAAGAAAACATTGATGGCAGCAACACCAACATGCAGCCCGTTAACTCTCGTTAAATCCACACACACACACCCAAATATCTACATCTTCTTTCTACTTTAACAAAACTCCGCTTATTTTGTATTTCTTTTTGAATTTCTTCTTTCTTTCTTCTTCTTAGGTGGTGCTACAGTCCGGGGTGGACCTGGGCCTCAACCAACAAGCTTCTCCAGCCAGCTCGGTCCCTAGCTAGCTGTCTCCAGTTTCGCACGTGGAGTCGGTTGAGGTCCTCTTCCATTTTTGTGCGCCACCTGAGTCTCGGTCTTCCTCTACTGCGCCGTCCCTCTTGTTACGAAAAGCGACAGCACTGACCTTTTTGTTCCAAATAAAATTTGTTGCAATACCTATGGCTTAGAGCTTAGATTGGAACAAAAAGGAAAAAAGTCAATGCCGTTTTGAAGTAAAAAGTAAATAGCTAGTTAATGAGATAAAAGTGCAAAAGTTTAAACTTATTAATGAGGCTTTTCAAATTTAAACCTAAACTAAGTTAATATAATTGTGTAAAGTTTGAGTCACAGTAACTAAAAGGATGAATAAGGACAGGGTTTCCTGAAAGGGAAGACAAACCAGAACAAAAATTAAACAGAGCAGGGAAAGAACAAGGTAAATAAAATGTAGTTGGTGTACATAATATATATGTATATGTAGAGATTTTTTTATTTAAAGAAACAAAAGCTGAAGTGATTTGACAGTGCCAAATCACAATCAATTAATTTGCAAGGCAATTTAATAGGTAAAATAAATTAATTTATTTTTTTTTTAAATTTAAGTAAAAATCTTATTATAGATATGCCTTGCAAATTATGTTAGCATTAAGCCGCACTGAACTGTCGCAAACTCGTAGCCTGGAAACAGAGCACCCGCTCGTGGCGCGGAGGGCACGAGTTCAAGATCCTACTCCCTCTGACGAGCGTGAGGCCGATCAAGCATGCCAGCAACGACCCCGCCACCAACAAAGGAGCCGCAACAAAAATGGCGCCCAACGTGTTTGGCTTCGCTACTGTAAAGTAGCGAATCTAAACATAGAGATTTTGAGCCAGTTCAGTTTAGTTTTTTTTAGTTTTTTGATTTTTATTTAATTTTTAACTTTTTTTTACAATTTAAATTTTTTTTTGCCTTTTTAGATTCAGTTTTCTTTTTTTTTTAATTTTCATTAACTTTTAATTTTTTTGTTGTTCAGTAATTTTAAACTTTTTTATTTTCCTTTGATTTTTGATTTTTGATTTGATAGCAGGATGGAACTTTCCTTCATAAGTCCCAGTAGCTGAGGGTAGAGCTTGGTGCTGCGTTGCGATGACGGAAGTTAGTTTCCAAAAATTGTTAAGACATGGTGTTTAGCGGTCTGAGTCGTAAAGCTGGTAGATTATGCTGGCATCAATGTCCAGATTCGTGAAGACACCATATAAAGAAAAATAATTATGGAAGAGTCAAAGAGGATTCACGTCCAAATCCATACATGAAAATATAGTTTTTCTTAACATTTTTAACATTTTTTAAGCATTTTCCTTTTTTTTGTTAATTTCTTTTAATATCATCATCAGTTAGCAGTTTTAGATTTTTTTTGAATTTTTATAATTTTTATTTTTTTTTTGTTACATACATAATTTTTTTTTTTTGATAGTATTTTTTTTAATAATTTTTTTTTTGAGTTAATTTTTTTAATTTTAGTTAGTTAGTTCTTTTTTATTAAATCCTTTTTTATATTTTTTTTAGATTAATATTTTAGTTTTTTATAGATAAGCGTTCATTTTTTTTAAAATTTTTTTTGACTTGGTTTTAATTAATCTAATTTTTTGTTTAAGTTTTTTAGATTTGATAATTAGTTTTTTTTATAGTTTTTTTTAATTTTTTTTATAACTTTAATTTTGATTAGTGATTATTATTAAGATTAGTAAGTTTTTTTTTTAAATAGTCTATATATTTTTGTTTGATAAGTTACATTTTATACCCCATTTTTAATTTTTTTTTTATATAATTTTTTTTAATACTTTAGTTTGCGTTTACTTTTTTTTTATAAGACTTTTTTAATTTATTTTAGTGTAGTTGTTATTTAGTGTATTCGTTTTGTAAATTTTATTTATTAATTTTAATTTGATTTTGTTTACCTTTTTCTTTCTGAATCTGTTTTCTCTTTTTGGTTTTCTTCATATTTTTTTTTGCTTTTCTTGATTTTCCTCATTTTGTTTTTTTTTTGCTCTTCTGGGTTTAATTTTTTTATTTATCGTTGTTGTTTGAGCACGGGGAGAGTTTTGTTAGTCGTGAGAGGTGTTTTTATTCCTTTTGTTTTGTTTGGAAGTCTGGGTTTTTTGTTTTTTTGAATTGTTTCGAGATATATGAGTGATAGTCCCAGTAGTGTCCAAGCTGCTAACGTGCCAACGATGGAAGACTTGGCATATTTCCCTGATTTATACCGGCCTGGTAATTCTCATGTTTCGAATGGTCCAGGCAACGTATTACCCAATATGTTTCCACCTGTGAATCCAGACACGGTACGTGGGGCACATTCTGTGGCCTCAAGGGCACAAAGTGTTGTGACTGCACCCGACAAATGCCATTTGGATAGGTGGAACATAAAGTATGACGGAAGCGACAACATTTCCGATTTTCTGTTCAAGGTCGAAAGGTTGCAAGCTGCTTCAAATTATAGCGATGAGCAAATTTGCTCTAATTTTCGCACATTGCTCGCTGGAAAAGTGGAAAAATTAACCCGCCAGCTTGCAACAAATGAAGTCAGCCTGGAAGAGAGAATTCAGCTGCAAAGAAAGTGATGTCGAGGTATACATGCGCCTGCTTACTGGAAAACAGAGATTTAAGGAATCTTTTGATGATTTCTACAGCTCTGTCGTTGGTCTGAATGACCGTTTAGATGAACCATTCGATTCATTAAAGCTGACGGAAATCATCAAAAGTAATGCCCGGGACAAAATCGGAGAGATTTTGTTGGCAGCGAGTGTTACCAGTTTGGAGCAACTAAGGAATAAATCCCGAGAAGCGGAACTTTTCTTAGCTAGGAAAACAGCTTCAATTAAAACCGTTCAGGAAATCCATTTGGAGGAAGAAGCGGAAGTTGAGCCACAGGACGAAGTTGCGGCATTTAATAGAGCTGGCGGTTACCGACAACCATCTACGTCACTGATGTGTTGGAATTGTGACAAGCTAGGTCATTCTTTCTTTCAATGCCCGTCACACGAAAGAAAGCTTTTCTGTTTTCTCTGCGGCGAAAAAGGCGTCAGCAACTCAGAATGCCAAAAACACCATGGAAACCGCCAAGGGAACGACAAAGTCGGGCAGAGTCGGTTCCAAAACAGCTACCCCGACCAGAGGAAGTAGAAAAAGAAGACGTTATTGAAGGGAGGAATGATCAGATTATTAGTGTATCAGGTCATTTTTCTGGAGATATGTCTGTGGAAGATTCAAATGATAGGGTCGGTAAGGTTTTAGAAGTTGAAGGCCCTTTCAAGATTCTCCAACGAGAAGTTCCAATTTCAGAAAGTCATCCTGTGAAAGTTTTTGCTTTGAAATCTCTTCACGAGAAAAAGCAAAACTATTACAGGAGGCGACCTGAAATTATTGGTCAGCCAATTGTAAGTACGCAAATTAAAAAGCGTAGGGAAAGATTCAAGAAGCGAAAGGACTTTCAGAGACTCATAGTCGAGACGATCTTGACTTCCAAAACTGATGGTAGAATGTATGCTCAAGTAAGGCTGAAAGATGAACTTGTTTCAGGTTTGTTGGACAGTGGTGCTTCTATCTCTGTTTTGGGAGACGCTTGTTTTGAATTCTTAGAGAGAAATGGAATTCAATTACTACCGTACAAGAATGTCGTGCGGACGGATGATGGGAAATCTCATGATATCGTGGGTTATTGTGAAATCCCAACAACACTTGACGGTATAACTAGGACCATTACCTTCTATGTAATTCCTAACTTGACGTAAAAGGTTTATCTTGGTATGAACTTCTGGACCGAATTTCACCTAACTCCACAAGTGAGCCAGATAGACAGTAATGACTTGTTTGTGGGAAATAGCGATATTACAGAGGAAGTCGAATTTATCGATTTAACGACGATTCAGTGAATCAAGTTGAATTCGGTAAAGCGGCTTTTTCCAAACTTTGCTGAGCTAGGTCTTGGTAGGATGCATATAGAAACCTATATTATCGACACGTGTGATGCAGTGCCGATTAAGTCTAAGCACTACCCTTAAAAAGCAAAAAGGTTTCGAGTTGACATCTGCAGCCAAAGAAGCGTTTGACAAATTGAAAGAAGCGCTAGTCTCCCTGTATTGACTCAGCCAGACCTTAGCACCATTCAGTGTGATGCTTCGTCTGAGGGGGTCGGAGGAGTGCTTTTCCAGCTGGATGCAGATGGCAATGAAAAACCTTTAATTTTCATGTCAAAAAAGTTGAACAAGGCACAGAAAAAATATACGGTGACAAAGCTGGAATGTCTGGCAGCGGTTCTTAGCATCAGAAAGTTTCGCGCCTATATCGAAGGTTTGCCTTTTCGCGTTCTTACTGACCATTCAAGTCTGAAATGGCTTATGTCTTTGAAGGATTTGAGTGGGGGGCTCGCAAGATGGAGTTTGGAGCTTCAAGGCTTTCATTTCAAAGTTGAGCATCGTAAGGGTTCGTTAAATGTTGTTCCAGGTGCGCTTTCGAGAGAATATATGTAGGAACTTTCCATCACGGCGATAGGAATGGAAATAGATATCGACTCGCCCGAGTTTGATTCTGCTGAGTACAGTGCATTGAGAGAGCAAGTCAAAAAGAATCAATCTTCACTTCCAGATCTAGTTGTATCCGACAAATACATATACAAAAAGTTAGATTTAGAAGTGAAGAACTTGAAAGCGAAGACTCTTTGTGGCGCTTATGGATACCAAACACCTTGACTCAACAAGTCATTGAAATGGCTCACGATTCGAAACTTTGTTGTCATAGTGGCTTCTCCAAGACATATGTTTGAATTCGTGGGAAGTACTATTGGCCAAAAATGGCTAAAGACATTAAATTACAATGTGAGGTATGTAAAACCATAAAAGCACCTAATAAGATTCTTCGTCCTCCAATTACTAAGCAGATCATCTCTGAGCGACCGATGCAGCGTTTGTACGTTGATTTGTTAGGACCATATCCGCGTACAAAACAGGGAAATGTTTGCATTTTTATCACTGTTGATCATTTTTCGAAGTATGTTTTCCTGAAGGCGCTTCCGAAAGCAACCTCATCGAAAATTATCGCGTTTTTAGAATCAGATGTTTTCCATGCATTTGGAACACCCGAGTTCCTGCATTCTGATAACGGTAAACAATTTACATCATCCGAGTTTTGCAAGTTTTTGAACAATTATGGAGTGCAACACATCCGAACAGCTTTTTATTCACCACAGGCAAATATATCGGAGGGTGAATCGAAGTGTTTTAAACAAGCTTAGAGTTTTTGTACGAGACGAGCAAAATCATTGGGATTGCCATCTTTCAAGCATAGCTTGTGCTTTGAGATCGGATTCTCATGATTCTCTCGGTTGTCAACCATATTTTGCAATGTTTGGGCAGAATATGATTATCCACGGAACTTCGTACAAAATTCTTAGAAATTTAAAATCACTTCACGATCCCGAACTAAATGTAATACCTCGCGAAGAAAAAGTTGCAATTGCACGTCAGAAGTTTTTTAAGAACTTGCAAAACACACACGAAAAATCAAAACGTACTTACAATTTGCGTTCAAAACCAGTTTCGTTCAGTGTAGGCCAGGAAGTTTTCTATAAGAATTTCAGCCAAAGTAACTTTGCCAAAGGCATAAACTCGAAGTTGCTTCCAAAGTTTTTGAAGGCTCGCATCCTTCGCACTGTTGGAAACTCCTTATATGAGCTAGAAACTTTGGGTGGAAAACCCGTCGGAGTCTTCCATGCCAAAGATATCAGACAGTATTGGGGTGGTTGGACATTTATCTGGAATGAGGGGAAAAATAATTCCATAGAGAATCACTGTCAACAATTAATAGCTTTAAGAATACTTATCTGACGATTTTCAAGATCTTTCCTTTGCCCGGCTTTAAGTGGGTTTGGCCCTACGTTTTATACACTTATTTCTTCCACCTAACTTTGAACAAAGATAAGTACCGTGGGTTCATTTGCAATTTTGTTGACTCTTAAGAGTAAACAAAACGGAAAGCCCAATGTTACGAAAAGCGACAGCACTGACCTTTGTTCCAATTAAATTTGTTGCAATACCTTTGGCTTAGAGCTTAGATTGGAACAAAAAGGAAAAAAGTCAATGCCGTTTTGAAGTAAAAAGTAAATAGCTAGTTAATGAGATAAAAGTGCAAAAGTTTAAACTTATTAATGAGGCTTTTCAAATTTAAAAATTTGACAGTGCCAAATCACAATCAATTAATTTGCAAGGCAATTTAATAGGTAAAATAAATTGAATTATATTTTTTTAATTTCAGTAAAAATCTTATTATAGATATGCCTTGCAAATTATGTTAGCATAAAGCCGCACTGAACTGTCGCAAACTCGTAGCCTGGAAACAGAGCACCCGCTCGTGGCGCGGAGGCCACGAGTTCAAGATCCTACTCCCTCCGACGAGCGTGAGGCCGGTCAAGCATGCCAGCAACGACCCCGCCGCCAACAAAGGAGCCGCAACACTCTGGAGTGGATTCGAAGATTTTCCGGGCCGGAGAATTGATGTTCATCCGCTCTATATGGCCCAGCCATCTGAGACGTGCAATTTTTACTCTTTTGGCTAGGTCTGTGTCGCTGTACAGCCGGTAAAGTTCTTCATTGTATCTTCTTCTCCACTCTCCGTTTATGCATACGGGACCAAAAACCACCCGGAGAATCTTTCTCTCGAAACAGCCTAAAGTGTCCTCATCCGCTTTTGACAGCGTCCATGCCTCTGCATCATAGAGCAGGACTGGGATGATGAGGGTCTTATAAAGGGACAGTTTAGTTGCCCGGGAGAGGGCTTTGCTACTCAATTGCCTTCTAAGCCCGAAGAAGCAGCGATTGGCAAGAGTTATTCTTCGTTTGATTTCAGCGCTGGTGTTGTTGTCTGAGTTAATAGTGGAGCCCAGGTAGACAAAGTCCCTAACTACCTTCAAGTTGAAGCTGTCTATGGTGATGTTTTGTCCAAAACGTCAATGTTGGGTGTCTCTTCTTGATGACAGCATATACTTGGTTTTGCCCTCATTGACTGCTAAACCCATCTTCGCCGCTTCCGTCTCAATACTCACAAAAGCGCTACTGACATCAAACTGCGTTCTCCCGATTATGTCAATATTGTCGGCGTATGCGAATAATTGGACGGTTTTTTGAAAGATCGTGCCTCTGGTGTTGGTGTGAGAGTTCTGCACTATTCTTTCAAGTATGATGTTGAAAAAGTCGCATGACAGTGCATCGTCTTGTTTTAATCCTTTTTTGACTTGAATGGTGTCGGTGAGGTCTTTACCGACCTTGACGGAACAGCGTGCGTTTTCCATCGTCATTTTACACAGGCTGACGAGTTTGGCAGGGATTTTAAAACTGCACATTGCTCTATATAACTCGTCTCTATAAATGTTGTCGTACGCAGCTTTGAAATCGATAAAAAGGTGGTGGGTATCGATTTGAAGTTATTGAGTTTTTTCCAAGATATGCCGTTGGTGCATACTTATAGCCAAGTCATCGCCTGAAACTCAGCAGCTAAGCCATCGGCTCCGGTGGCTTTGTTGCTCTTAAGCTAAGATATAGCTACCTTTTTTTCATCCAGATGTGGTGGTCGGAATTGTTGGTCTACTCCACCCAGATAAAGTGGACCATTCTGTCTGACAGCGGAATTCGTTTCGTCATCGCCGTTATACAGTCTTCAGAAATGATTTTTCCTTATTCTCAGCATCGACTGCGATTCCACTACATACTCTTGACAGTTTCTTTGGGTAAAACTTTTGAACTTCATCCCTGCAATAACAGTTCTCCATTTCCTCGATCGCGCGCTTCTCATGTTTCCTTTTTTTCTTTCTGAGAAGGCGGTGTTCCTCTTTCCTCTTCTGCTCGTAGAGTGTACGGGTAGTTCTGGTCCTTCTTTGCAGCGCCGCCTTGTTTGCTTCTTGTTTAGCTGCGTGTGCTTCCCGACACTCATTATCAAAACAGGGGTTTCGTTGTGGTGGCTGTGTAAAACCCAGCACTTCAGTCGCGGCTTCCCTGATGGCATTTGGCAATGTTTCCACTGGTTCTCAATACTTGATGCTGGCGGTAAAGGGCTCGTTTTTAGGTTATTTGACACTCGATCGGAAAAGGATCTGGAGATTTCTTGCGATTGCAGCCGTCCGACGTTAAACTTCCTCACAGTATTAACTCTTCTTGGCGTGGGTCGTGATATCCTAAGTCGTACCTTGGCTACATCGAGGTAGTGGTCCGAGTCAATGTTTGCCCCTCGGAAAGTCCGGACATCCATCATACTGGATTAGTGCCTTGCATCGATCGCAATGTGGTCAATTTGGTTGACAGTGTATTGATCAGGGGATGTCCCTTTGTGAATGTTGAGGTGTGGGAACTTGGTACTAGCTATTACAATATTTCGCCCCGCAGCAAAGTCAATTAGCCTGAATCCTTTATCGGAGGTCGTGTCGTGCTAGCTGTGTTTTCCGATTGTACCACCAAAAACATCTTCTCTCCCTAGCTTGGTGTTAAAGTCGCTAGGACAATTTTAATGTCATAGCTAGGGCATTGCTCATATGTTTTGTCCAGGAGCTCAAAAAACATTTCTTTGGTGTCATCATATTATTTCTCTGTGGGGGCATGCGCGCATATAAGGCTAATACTGGCAAATTAAGCCTTGATGCTGATTGTCATGAGGCGCTCGTTCACACATTTGTAACTCAAAACCTCTTGCCGGAGCCTGCCTCCGACGACGAATCCACATCCAAATAAGCGCTGTTTTTGTTGTGTATAGCAGTTGCCATAGTAGATATCGCAATTTTCATTTTTCTTTTGCCCGGCCCGTCCCATCGCATTTCTTGGATGGCGGTTTTGTCTGCCTTACAGCAGTCAAGGGCCTCTGCTTGTTGTTCGGCTGCACGTGGTCTCTTAAGGGACCTAATATTCCACGTACATATCCGAAATTCGTTGTCCTTATTTCGTTTGCAGGGTTTGTCATCAGTGAATCCGTTGTTGCTTCGCAAATAGTTGTTTTTAGCGTGGCCGGGAAGTTACCCCGACGGAACAACCCGCAACCTGGAGGACCAGGTCCTTATTGTGACTCCAAGGACGAAGAGCCGGATAAACCGCTCCTTATAGGCCTGAGCTCCGAAAACGTCGTAGTAGCCCATATAAGGTGTTCACTAAGTAGTTCAACCTGACTGGAACTGTAGACGCCACCGTTGATTCCATCTAGAGAATTCTTCCGCTGCCGACTGGATGCAAGGAGTAGTGCCTTATTGGTAACACTCCTCCTCCCTCTCTCGTTTGCTGCCACCAACAATGTTCCAAAGGGGTTGGAACCCAATCTCCAGTTGAGGTACTAGGCACCCGATGTTCACCACGTGGAGGTAAGAGTAGGAGTTGATAGACAGGGGTGATTTGTGGGTGCTTGTACCCACACACAAATCTACCCTTTGAACATCTTTTTGAAATTAAGTGGGATTATTTCGGAAATTTGCGCCTGTTCTTTTTCATATTCGCCTGGTGCTTGCAATCGATTTTGGTTAAAAG
Source organism: Platycheirus rosarum (assembly GCA_963971375.1). Classification (NCBI taxonomy): domain Eukaryota; kingdom Metazoa; phylum Arthropoda; class Insecta; order Diptera; family Syrphidae; genus Platycheirus; species Platycheirus rosarum. Next base: position 34,006,727 of record OZ020509.1, on the reverse strand, counting down.
AACCACAGTATCGCGGTTAGCATGAGTCATGAGTCTTATCAGAATGAGTCATGTTATTTCGTACGTGTAGGCTGTCATCGATTTATAAGATTTATCACGTCAAAAACAGTATTACTAACTTTAGTAATTATCAGTAAAAGCAGATAGCTGAATACGAAAATGGAAATTGTGATACACAAACAGTATAGACTTTGTAGAAGTTGAATGAAATAAAAATAAAACAAAATGACACGAGGATAAGAAAAATATTATAACGTATTACGTGTGAAGAATATCACCATATTTCCCATTTTAAAGACGAACCCCCTACCAGAACAATTTCGCACACTAAAAAACTTAGTAATACACACAAAAACTAATATATACTAAAAACGACAGACTACCTCTTCTCATCCTCAAAATTAACAAAAATTGGAATAGACTTTACAGATTACGGCTTTCGTATTATTTAGAAAAAGAGAACAACAAACACAAACGCCAACGCACTTTCAAGAATAAAAATTGACATTTTAAAAATCCATGTTGGTAAACAATGATGATAATAAGGACCAAAGTGATTGCGACTGCGAGGAGCCGATAATGGCAACAACAAGGGGTATTGAAAAAAGAATTGCCACTAATAATAATAATATATTTTATAGAGAACTACACACCTTAACTCCGGCATGGATCAACTGATCAACTTCATATGTATGATTGTACATCCATAACAATCAAAAATATGAAAAACTTGAGTTTCAAACAGGAAGTTTTAATAAAAAAAATATAATTATTGAAAATGATAATAATGAAGTTATATAGAGATGCAGTGATAATCCAGGATAGTATCAGATTTGAGAAGGGTACCCGTAAAAGAAGTAGCGCTTAGTGAAAAAGATTTAACATTTTAATATATAGAAAGATATTTTAAAAGATTTATATAATAGGTTGCAACCTGATGAAAACCACTTGCTATAAACTTAACACCCTAAAAGAATATATAGAAATGAAGAAAAATAAAGTATTATAAAAGATTACCACACTGGAGGACATGTAGGCTTACGAAAGACAGTAACAAAACTTAAACAAAAAATCCTTTAGAAAAAATATGAGACAAATGGTACAGAAATTTGTAAACAGTTGTGAACTATGAACTAAAAACAAACAAACAGGATACATTAAGGAGAAAAGGGTCAGCAGCCTGCACACACGAGATGAATTCAACCGGATGAAAACAGATTTCATGGGTAAAGTCTGTAATTAGACGATGAAACTGCATGCATGCACCTTGTTCGAATTCTTCGAACATGATAAGTGGAATAGAGAGAAAAAAATCGAAAAGATGAGACAGCAAAAGACCTGTCCTGTGTCGCACGGGTAGCATGTTCGAAGAATCTGTTTGACGTTTTTCTGTTCTCTTGTTCGCTTTTTTTTAATTCTTTATTCCTTGGTATCTTTTTGCTCAGAGTAAACTTCTAGTAAGATACAAAGTAAGTGTGCTTTTACACGTTGACTGGCCAGTCATAAGTTTTTTCGAACTTCTCTTTGTTATTTTCTTTCCGTGAGGCTAACGCTTCTATACTGTTGAATTTTCCGTTTAACTGACTTGACTGAAATTTGACATTCCTCCTGCTCTTTTTCTGCTTGAAAAGGTGTTTTTTTTTTATTTTTGACATGAAGCAGTTAATAATAATAAAATAATAGACTTTTCCGTTCGAAGTGCTCAGTTATGTCATATTTTCTGTTCAACAAATATTTTTTCCAACTAAAAATATAAGTAAAAGGATTAACAAATAACAAAATCGCTCAAAGCGAAACCGACTCTACAAGCATCGAAAACATATGAAGCAACACAATGATAAAAAGAAGAAGCGAACAGAAAAACGTCAAAAACAGTCAAACAACAATGAACCCTCGACCCACAAGGTAAAATGTTTTTTCTTCTCAAATTTTCGACTTTGCTATCTCTTTTGCACTCATGTTCTTTATGACTGGCCAGTCAACGTGTAAAAGCACACTAAACAAAGAAAAATGAGTGAAAATAAAGTGGAAAATAAATTTTTGTGGACTAAAGAACTTAGTTTGGAGTTCTTATGTTTTTATGATTTCAGCAAATATTTGTATTTGGTTAAACACATTTATTACATCGATAAGGGTTAAAAGAGCAGATTAATGGCAAATGATAATGAAAAACGGAAATGAAAGAGAACTATCAATATCGTTTAATGAAACTAAATTCATCGTAAAATGGCGCTTGCGACAGAGAATGGAATAACAAAGAAGAATTCGAACAAGGTGCATGCATCCAGTTTCATCGTCTAATAGCAGACAAAGGAAGGGAAACGTGCGGTATGCATTAGACTAAAATCTTCCATCAACTTTTGAGTGGATGAGCGAAGTGAAAAACTAATACACACACAACTTTTTTATTTTTAGGTCAGCAAAATGTGTGTGTCATTTTGAGTTTCAAACGTAATACATCAGCCGAGTAGGTAACATTGCAAAGAAAAATAATGGAGTCAACAAAACTTGAAATTAATTAATTAAGATTTTAATACAAACTCTATATACTACGTTGTGAGAAAAATAAATTTTAAAAACCACTAAATAAAAGACTCAGCACTAATTTTTTACTTTGTTGAATTATTGATTCAAAATAGCTTTTAACGGCTTTTAAGTCCACCAAAAAAATCGAAATTGGTAGTTCATGATCGAAAGATGAATCCATAATTCTCATTGAAGAATAATAAAAAAATATCCAATTTTATACAAAGCACAACATCCAGATCACATAAAATCAAACAAAACAAGAGAAGCAATTATTGCAACCGTTAAGGCGCTAACAAAAAAATGGTGAAATTAAAACTTAAAACTTTGACCCAGCAATTAGCCAGCGAGATAAAAAACAAATTATTAGCAGCAAAAAAATCGGTTTTTAAAGCAACACTTTGTTGCTTTGATTAATTATCATTTTTAGTTCATGCAAACAATGAATATGCCGCCATTTCAAATATATCAGAGGTAAGGACTCATGTGTAAAGAATCAATATGCAGTTATAAAATTTTAAACATATTACAGATAATTGAAACCAGCATTGAGGATCAGCCATCACACATCGATATGTTCCAAAAAACTACCGAGAAATCCCTGCATCTCGTGGAAACTATGTACCAAAGTACCAAAGATACATTCTGTCAGTATTTGAGCACTGAACTCAAAACTTTAAAACAAGAGGAAAGTTTTGAAGAAGTTCAAATGACAGTAATGGTGTCATTGAAGACAGTCAAAGCCAAACACAAAAGACAAAGTAATTAAAAATTTAAATTGAGCGAGCGAGGAATCGGGTTTTTTTTGTAATTTTAATGATTTACCACATAAAAAGCAACAATTTGAGTTATTAAAAGTTTTAATAAAATAGCTGTTAATAAAAAGCTGTTTCTATACATAAAGGCATGTTTGCAGTACTTATATAGACAGGACCATCCTCGAACTCCATTTAATATGTCATACAGACTATTAAGTGACAGAAAACTTTCTTGAAAATATAACCGTCGTCGTATTTCTTGTAGAATCGGGTAGATGGCAATAAAGTGAAAAATATCTTCAGGCTTCCTTCTATTGCAAAAGTTGCAAGTTTTCTGAAGATCAGTTCTATGTGGAACATAGTTCAGACTAAGAATTTCTAATCTAGCCTTGAAGATGGTACTTATAGCTTCGGAAGAGTACTTGGTATTGAAATAACTTTCTTCAGAGAGACAAGGCCAACTGGTTCCATTCTCTAAAAGGATAGGCATTAGAATGCAGTTGCATAGTAACAATGGATTTATGGAGGCTGTTTCCACTTTTTCTCTCACTCTTGTTAGGTAGTCTGCCTGAGATTTTAAGTTTCTATTGTAGATAGGCGCTAGACCAGATTCCACATATATAGCATAGGTTGGAGCTATATTCGGTAGTCAAAATACTTGTTTCAAAAAGTATCTTTGTACAGCTTCAAATTCTTCAATGTGGGTCACTCCAAAAGCCTGGACTCCATAGCACATACAAGTGTTGACTGTAGCATTGAACACTTTATATTTACAAGAATGAGTAATATTTGTATTAGAAAAGAGCTTTGGCCACATCATGTTAAGCGCTATTTTAGCTTCACTGCTTTTATCCTTCGCGTGCTTTCGAAAGTTCAAATTCGCCGTCAACAACACTCCGAGATACTTAAATTCACGTACTACATCGATGGACTCATTATTTAGCCGCCAAGCTTCTTCAGGCAGTCTTCTCCCTTGTCGATTCTCAAAAATCATGGCCTTTGTTTTCTGGACATTAAGGCGAAGGTGCTATGTTTTTTACAATAAGCCTCTAACTTATTAATTTGGAGTTGAAGGGTGAAGGGATTGTCAGCTATTAGCACTAGATCATCCGCGTACAAAAGAACCTTTATTAGAATTCCGGCAAAGATGACGCCGCCTGGTAGCATATCTGGTATACCATCGATGTAAAGTGCGAATTGTAAAGGACTCAAAATACATCCAGTGGTACACCTGCAGACATTCCAAACCACTCTGACAATTGCCTACCATTCCAAACTGCAGAGGTTGAAGTAGCGAGAAATTTGGTATATATCACCAAAAACTTCCGCGATATTCCAAGCGAGGCCAATTTATAAATCAGGGCCTGTCTGTTGACTGTATCAAAAGCAGACTTGAAATCAACGAAGCACTTATACAATTTCTTCTTGTTTTCTATGTATTTTCTGGCTATACAAGTGAGGGCAAAAATTTTATCAACTTAGAGAATCCAGCCCGGAAACATGCTTGAAATATACTGAGACGATTTGTCTTTCAGTCCAGCAGGAGAGTCTTCCATACATGATCCCAGCAAAGATCTTTCTCAATTAATTCAAAACAGAGATTCCCCTGTAGTTTTCAGGTTGGTTCATTTCTCCTTTTATAAAAATTGGAAAAATAATAGCTTTCGCAAAACCCTTGGTGCCCACAAGCACTTTCGAAAATTTTGTTAAAAAAATTCAGTATGTAGGTTTTGAGTTGGTCATTGCTGTTTTTGAAAAACTCAGCGGGTATACCATCACTGCCTGGAGCTTTGTTATTTTTCATCTGCAGTAGTGTTGTTTCCAGTTCTCGAATACTTATTGGGGCGTCCAATTCAGAAATTTGTAAGTCTCTGATGCATAGCTAAAGGTATGAAGATTCTCCTCGGCCGATAGTAGAGTTTTAAAATGTGCAGCTAAAGTCTGAGTTTCGAGAGAAGTCTTCATACATCGATACCATCCACCCAGTTCACGTACATTTTATGGCGGCATATTTGAAATCAGTGTAAAAGAGAGCTGCGCTGTAACTAGCCCCCTTAATAACAAGACAATATATTACACATACATTACACAAGATTTCCTGGTTAATCGTCAACGGCCTTGGCTCCGAGAAAGCATCGCTTGCCGTGAGATCAGCGAAATCAAGCATCGTTGCGCGTGGTTAGTGGAAAGATGGAGGACCGTCTCGAAACCAACTGCGTGCTGTTGACATGTGTTATGTGTTTTCTGTTTTTCCGTCCTCTTTCTATCTATCTTCTGTTCTGTCCTGTATCAATGTCGTCTTGTGTGTTGTCTTTGTAATTGTCTGAGCCGATGGCCTCAGCAGCCAGTGCTCATAAGTGTCTCTGCTTCGTAGATTTATCTACGGAGCAGATCAATATGTAATGTAATGTAATGTTCCTGGTTAATAGGCGGTCGGGCGTCAAAAAAGCGAGACTCAAACAACTCATTTACTCATTTTTCAACAAATCTATTAAAGACAAGCTTGTAGTAAGACCCTTGATTCTGTTTAAATAAACAAATTTATGACTTCACAAAACATTAACTTCTGCCGAATGCTTGGCAGCCAAAAGAGGACCACAAGTTTCCATTTAGCTCGCACTTGCTCAAGGAAAGTTTCCTTGGCTTGTGTTTTCATCTCCAAAATATTGTTGGTTTGTTGGTTTTATTATATTCGTCCTGAACTTTATTTTTGCATCGTAGGGAGTTTAAATATGCAGGATGATTTAAATCTCAAAACTATACACCCCGATATGGTCACACCTGTGGATACTTCGTTACATATCAGGTGGAAAAGTCTTAGGTACCCAAATTACCTAAGTCTTTTCCAAAAATTATATATACTTACCTTAAAAAATATGGGAAATATTCTTGTCATAATATTCTCTTGCTCTAAACTTACGAATATCTAAATTTGTTTTACCAAATTAAAATACTACTTTTGTAATTTGTACCTTAGTTGGAGAAAATAATGGCCTGGGCTGGGACCTATTTCACCAACTTACAAAATTGTAAAAACAAGTGATTTTCCACAAAATATGTGAAAAAATCAATACATTTCATTTCACCAGTTTTTTATGTTTACAGATTTGTATTTGTGACTTACAAGTAAAATTTGTGAAAAATCTGAAACAGGTAAAAAATTTGTGATCTTTTAAGTTTCTTGTTTGTTTCTGTTTCACCAATGGAAAAATATTCACAAATTTCCGTTTAGTTGTGATAAATTTCAACGCGGCTGAAGACGTGTGTAAGTTTTTTTTACAAATTTGTTTTCGGTCATACTAATTGTTTATAATGTATGGTGTATCCAAGGCCACAGTATGCAGGTGTGTTGATCGGGTTTGTACAGCGATCGTGGATTCCATATTTAGAGTTGTTGTACTATGGCTCGATGATGTGGACATAATTCCCGAAAAATTTCATGCGATTGCAGGTATTTTTCTTAATTTAAACAGAATATATAAGACCGGTGCAGTGCGAACACACCCGATATTATTATTTATATTTTTGTAGGCATGCCGCCCCGTGCGTGTATGGATGTATTGATGGGTCTTTAATCAAAATAGACTGGACTGTAGGTGACTGCTTACCAATAATATCGATAATGATACTATCGAGATTACTTAATTTGAATTTTGGTCCCCCGGCAGATCCCTTCTTTTTGGCATTATCCAACTTAAATAAATATAAACGTAATGATTTATTTTATTTGAGAAAGAATTCTTTTTAGTTGCTATTATAGGCTCTATAAAACAAATTATTGAGATAACAATCAAACATGACAATACGATGATAGAGAAACATATTTGAGTTACTGGCAAAATTCTGTCCGTCTGTCTGTCTGTCTATACGGATGTATTTTGGACTGTATCCTAAATGGTTGGGCCAATCGTCTTCAAATTTAGAACTTTAGGTTATTTTGACATTCGACAGAGGAGTCTTTTGAATTTTTTTTTAGTCCAAAAATTAACGGTACCTGTCATATAACCGTTATGTAAAAGCTTATTTTTCCCGAAAATGGCTGCAAGAATTTTTGTGAAAAAAAATCAATGTACTGCTGCAGGTAAGCATTATATTTTGGTGAAAAAAATGTATATGGTGGGCTAAAACCGGTACCTCTCATAGGACGGGTTTTTGTTCTTCGACTTTCTCGAAAACTGGTGATCCGATTACTATAAAAATTGATATTCAAGAAGATGGGTCCCTTCTTCATTAAACTTTCCGAACCAAATTTCCTTTTTTCCCGAACCAAGGAAACAAAAAACATTTTATTCCATCTTGATCTTCACTCAAAGAAACACTATAACTTAATGAGAATGACTTACAATTTACAAGAAGGAACAACGCGTGGTGAAACGGTGGTTTGGGAAACTTCTTGTTTTTAAAAGCTCTTTGTAATTTTTTTCTCTAATAATGACATTTGTGAAACAGTTATTTGTACTAAGTGAAAAAGAATGCTCCCCTACCAATTTATTTTTGTGAACTAACGGGTCCGCCAAATAACTTTTTTTTTTGAAAATGCTTCATCAATATCGAGTGTAGCTTCGGCTGTGTGGCACGTAGCGCCGTCCTGTTGAAACTTAATGTTGCTAATATCCTCCTCTTTAATTTTTATGAACAAAAACTCGTTCAACATGGCCCGATAACGGTCGCCATCGACTGTAACGGCCACTCCTTGCTCATTTTCGAAAAAATGGCCCAATTATGTCTCTGGACCAAAATCCGCACCAAACAGTGACTCGTTTTGGTTGTATCGGCTTTTCAATGTATGCGTGCGGGTTTTTTGTGCCCCAAATGCGACAATTTTGCTTGTTTACATACCCGTCAAGATCAAAATGAGCTTCATCTGATAAGATGATTTTTTTGGCAAAATCGGCATCGGTCGCAATATTTCCCAGCGTTGTTGTTCGTTCAGCGGAAGAATAAAAGTAATTATCTGTCAAATCAGACATGAGTTAAGTGTTACCATTCACAAAATAAGCACTATTTAAAAAAAAAAAAACGTTAGATGGCAGACCCTTTATAAACCACAAAACTGTGCTTGTAATTTGTAGTTGGTGAAAAAGGCCCCTGACAGAGCTATGCATCCAAATCGTCGCACTTGATGAGGATTAAATATGCATTGTATATTTGTCGCCTTCGGAAACTTGTGTGCCATCTGGGGTTCTGGTGTAGTGCCCCTCCCCTTCTTCGTACACATGCGACACGGATATGTACAAGGTCTGACTCTAATCCAAAAACTTCAAGCTGTTGGGCTAGTTTTGACTGGACGCGGCGACGCACCTCTCCATATCTCCGTCTGGCAGCTGAGTTGGAGCCGTTCTACCTTTTACTAAAGTTGGGCTTTACTTGCTATTTGCTTCACCACGGTCGGCCACTCTACCACTGGGCTATTGTTGGAAATTAGCTGCTTTTATTATTTTATGAACAATTTTTTGGCTTTCTTGCCGAAAATAGATGCCACACTTTTAAATAGCTTTATTTTTATAACTTTTAAGGTTTTGGCGGTTGTTTTCATAGGACATTTTTGTAATTTTTGGATAAACCGCGTTATATAAAATAAGTGTTTAGCGAGTTAAATATATTAGTCACCCCGAACGTTTCGCTTCAAATTACATTGAGCGTATTCACCGGGCGCGGTTTATCTTAAAATTACCAAAATGTCCTAGCTTTATTTTTATTTAAAAAATAGCTAAATTAATGTTGACTTCTGTTAGAAGAAATAACTTGCCTTCAAGCAAAAAACTATCAAATTACTTGGACTTTAAATGCCATTACTTGTTAATAAATTGATCACTTTGAAAATCGCAAACACGTCGTACCACCTTCACTGTTGCTGAACGAGTTGAAGGTTGAAGCCGATGTCCTACACATCGAGCCACATTCCACATAATAAGCCAAGCCCAGTTCGGGACCAATTAAAGCGATACAGCTTAGTGGTGCTTTATCGCTTTGGAGTCTGATGAGCAGGTTGGCCCCAGTGAAAAACATAGCTACAACTCCAGCCTATATGATATGGTAGGTAGAACACACAAGCTGTTGGTCTTAACAGTGCAGCTTACCTGCAAGTACGGCAAACGTACAAAGACATCATTGACTTCAAAATTAAAGTTAGTTTTAAAGTAGATTCAATATAAAACAAATTGAAAAATAAAAAATATTGATCTTAAAATAGATACCCAGGTGCTTACCCATATCTTATCAGCAAGAGAAGAATAACTACAACGTGCGCGGATATGAAGGACTGACTGCAATATTTTTTACGTCTCGCTTTCTTATTTGTTGAAAAGATATTGGCGTTTGGCAGATATCGTTTGAGTATACTTCAATAATATTTATCGTCTTTTTGTTTTGTTAAAATATGGGTATTTGCAAGACAGAGAAAGCAGTAACGAATCCAGGATTTGGTCATGGGGGTGTCCAACGATTAAACAATTCAGCAGATTTTCATACGTTCAGTTTTATTTTTCTTCTCGCCTGCACTCCAAAATAAATTGCACGACTGGTAGGCACGTATTTGCTCTTATACGTGGTCACATCGTCGAATAAAACTTGAAATATTTATTTTTTTTATTGTTTTCATTTTTCGAAAAAACTACGTAAAACAGTTTCCAATGAACAATTTTTAACGCCATTAAATTTCTCTAGGAAAATGTGAAAAGCGTGATTTGTTATTTTTTAATCGTAGGAACGGTTAAAGAAAAAATGGTTTTTTTAATAACTTTCTTACAAAATAAAAAAATTACCTACTCATTTGAAATACCAATAATCAAAAATTTGATTTATTTAATTGTTAAAAATAAATTTAAATAAATTAAAATTAAAGTAAAACGGCTTTTATTTAACAACTTAAAAATAAAATAAAAAATAATTAAAGAATGAAAGCTTAAGCACGAAAATAACAGACACTTAAAAACAAAATAGAAAACAAATTCACTGACCAGTTTTTAATATATTGATTTTTCAAAAAAAAAAATAACTACATATTAAAAATACAAAGAAAACGTCAATTTTGATTGTAATCAAATAACCAGTTCTCGAGAAAATCGAAGAAAAAAGTGGTCTTAAGGTAATTTTGAATTTATTTTTTTTTCACTAAGACGTAATCCACAGCTTTAATATAAAAGTAAGTTTGTTTCAGAAAAAAAAAAATCCGAAAAATAAGCTTTTTGCTTAACGATTATGCGGCAGGTACCGGTTATAGTTGAGCTGAAAAAATATGAAAACATTCATCTGCAGAAGGTCAAAATCACTGGATGTACAATGATTGATTGTTTTCTGAAATTTGTATCCACACGAATGCATATCTTGCATTATATTATTACCTATACTCGAAAGTGTACTAAAAACGGTACCTCCCATAGGACCGTTTTGTTTTTTTTTCGACTTTATTGAAAACTAGTTAACCGATAACAATCAAAATTGATATTCAGGAAGATATAGGTACCCAACCCACACTAATTTACCATCGAATAATTTCCGATTAAATTTTTTTAAAAATTAAAACAATTTTTTTGAAAAGTCAATGGTTCGAAATTTTTTGTTTTTTACTTTGTTTTCATGTGAGATACATTTGATTGTGCTTGAGCTTGCATCCTTGAATTTTTTTGTTTTTCAAACTGTGCCTAAGATTTTCAAAAAAAATCTTTTTTAGTCATATTTCTTAAAGAAATAAACTTGCATTTAATTTTTTCCACTGTTTTACGTACTTTTTTTGAACCACCAAAACATACAAATATCGAACAAAAACTTTAAAATACGCTTAATATATGTCAAATTTTATTTTACGATACCGCGCATAAGAGCAAGTACGTTGCGATCCAGTCGTGCAATATATTTTCATAAGTAATCGCATATCGATCGATTTTCTATGCATAACACACTCTTTTTTCAATACTCTTTGATACGCGTACGCAAACAATTAATGTCTCGGATTCTTAAATATGTTTTTTCCTTTCGGTCTTATTTCTTGGTTCTCGACCTTCTAATGCATCTAAAAGTTTGCAACTAAGTATATCAGTTGAAACTCTCAGCATACCAAACTTTGATCAAAGAGAAACTAATTATCATATGTGTTGAAAAAAATACTGATTTAAAAATACACAAAGCTTACGTTTTTGTTTACATCCAATGCTCATGGGGGAGTCCGGACCCAAGCCCCCCCCCCACGCGGATCCGCCTCTGATAGAAAATATAAACTCTTCTCGTTCTGTTGTTTCTCGGTAAGAAAAACTTTAGTGATTGTCGGCATCCGTTTGAAAAACCATTCGGAGAATAAAATTTGTGCATTATGCAGTTGTGTTCTGAGCCACTTATTTGCATCTTTCTGACACGCATTTGCCCAAGTATTATGAGCTAAACGCATTATTTTTAATTTGAAAAGGCGTTTTTTTCATTATAACTAATAAATAGTTAGACTTTTTAATTATTTTTTTTGATAGGAACGAAATGTACGAAAAATAATATTGTTACAAATACAAAACAAATTTAAAAATAATCTAACAGTTATTTGCGCAAATAAGTCAAAAATTCTTTGGAATTTATTTAAAATGTTAATGAATTTGAAATCTGTTGTACAGTTCGTTATTCTAAACAAGAATATATATTTGAACGGGAACGTCATCTTCACACTGTTTTTTTTATTTGAAAAAAAACATGACAATTTGCATTTTTTTGCATTGCACTGCATTAGCATTTTTTTAACAATGCACTTTTTTGTTTATTAAACAAATTACATACTAATTACATAATATGAAGCCTATAGAATATTTGCAAACGCTAGGTTGACACATTATTTATTAGTCCGGTGAAAATAGTTATTTCAAATTAAAAAAATTCCAACACAGCAAAAATTTTAGTGGAGACCTTCGGTACACCACTAGAAATAAAGTCTCAAAAGTCCGCGTCGATATCAAGTGTGCTATAAAAGTTATTCCAGGTCAAAGGTCGGAAAAATGTTTTTTTTTTGATTTTGTTGTCAAACGGTAAGTTATGATAAAATTAGCCGAGACAAAAATGTAGATTATGCAATTATCCATAAAAAGTGTTCCAACAGGTTTTTTCCTAAGATTCACTATTTCTAAGAAAAAGCTTTTCTCTAATTTACTAAAGTATGAGGCGCGGTTTTTTAGGTAAAAATTACAGAACTCCTTTCTGGTGCATTGTAACACAAAATGACTCTATATGATAACCGGTTTGAAAATAAGGTTACCATCAAGTTTGGTGTATAAAGTTTTTGTACAATCAAAAGCAACGGAGCTATGAAGCCAAAAATTTTCAAGTTTGGGTGAATCTAAAAAATTATCGCTTTTTGTCAGAAATGGTAAATCTTGGGAAATATTTTTTTATGACAATTTTTATAGATAATTGCATGATCTACATTTATGTTTCAGCTACTTTTATCATAAGACTATCCGCTTGGCATTGAGACATTTGACACTTTATTTCTAATGATATACCCAAGGTCTTCAAACTTCAAACATATTTGAGTTACTGGCAAAATTCTGTCCGTCTGTCTGTCTGTCTATACGGATGTATTTTGGACTGTATCCTAAATGGTTGGGCCAATCGTCTTCAAATTTAGAACTTTAGGTTATTTTGACATTCGACAGAGGAGTCTTTTGAATTTTTTTTTAGTCCAAAAATTAACGGTACCTGTCATATAACCGTTATGTAAAAGCTTATTTTTCCCGAAAATGGCTGCAAGAATTTTTGTGAAAAAAATCAATGTACTGCTGCAGGTAAGCATTATATTTTGGTGAAAAAAATGTATATGGTGGGCTAAAACCGGTACCTCTCATAGGACGGGTTTTTGTTCTTCGACTTTCTCGAAAACTGGTGATCCGATTACTATAAAAATTGATATTCAAGAAGATGGGTCCCTTCTTCATTAAACTTTCCGAACCAAATTTCCTTTTTTCCCGAACCAAGGAAACAAAAAACATTTTATTCCATCTTGATCTTCACTCAAAGAAACACTATAACTTAATGAGAATGACTTACAATTTACAAGAAGGAACAACGCGTGGTGAAACGGTGGTTTGGGAAACTTCTTGTTTTTAAAAGCTCTTTGTAATTTTTTTCTCTAATAATGACATTTGTGAAACAGTTATTTGTACTAAGTGAAAAAGAATGCTCCCCTACCAATTTATTTTTGTGAACTAACGGGTCCGCCAAATAACTTTTTTTTTGAAAATGCTTCATCAATATCGAGTGTAGCTTCGGCTGTGTGGCACGTAGCGCCGTCCTGTTGAAACTTAATGTTGCTAATATCCTCCTCTTTAATTTTTATGAACAAAAACTCGTTCAACATGGCCCGATAACGGTCGCCATCGACTGTAACGGCCACTCCTTGCTCATTTTCGAAAAAATGGCCCAATTATGTCTCTGGACCAAAATCCGCACCAAACAGTGACTCGTTTTGGTTGTATCGGCTTTTCAATGTATGCGTGCGGGTTTTTTGTGCCCCAAATGCGACAATTTTGCTTGTTTACATACCCGTCAAGATCAAAATGAGCTTCATCTGATAAGATGATTTTTTTGGCAAAATCGGCATCGGTCGCAATATTTCCCAGCGTTGTTGTTCGTTCAGCGGAAGAATAAAAGTAATTATCTGTCAAATCAGACATGAGTTAAGTGTTACCATTCACAAAATAAGCACTATTTAAAAAAAAAAAAAACGTTAGATGGCAGACCCTTTATAAACCACAAAACTGTGCTTGTAATTTGTAGTTGGTGAAAAAGGCCCCTGACAGAGCTATGCATCCAAATCGTCGCACTTGATGAGGATTAAATATGCATTGTATATTTGTCGCCTTCGGAAACTTGTGTGCCATCTGGGGTTCTGGTGTAGTGCCCCTCCCCTTCTTCGTACACATGCGACACGGATATGTACAAGGTCTGACTCTAATCCAAAAACTTCAAGCTGTTGGGCTAGTTTTGACTGGACGCGGCGACGCACCTCTCCATATCTCCGTCTGGCAGCTGAGTCGGAGCCGTTCTACCTTTTACTAAAGTTGGGCTTTACTTGCTATTTGCTTCACCACGGTCGGCCACTCTACCACTGGGCTATTGTTGGAAATTAGCTGCTTTTATTATTTTATGAACAATTTTTTGGCTTTCTTGCCGAAAATAGATGCCACACTTTTAAATAGCTTTATTTTTATAACTTTTAAGGTTTTGGCGGTTGTTTTCATAGGACATTTTTGTAATTTTTGGATAAACCGCGTTATATAAAATAAGTGTTTAGCGAGTTAAATATATTAGTCACCCCGAACGTTTCGCTTCAAATTACATTGAGCGTATTCACCGGGCGCGGTTTATCTTAAAATTACCAAAATGTCCTAGCTTTATTTTTATTTAAAAAATAGCTAAATTAATGTTGACTTCTGTTAGAAGAAATAACTTGCCTTCAAGCAAAAAACTATCAAATTACTTGGACTTTAAATGCCATTACTTGTTAATAAATTGATCACTTTGAAAATCGCAAACACGTCGTACCACCTTCACTGTTGCTGAACGAGTTGAAGGTTGAAGCCGATGTCCTACACATCGAGCCACATTCCACATAATAAGCCAAGCCCAGTTCGGGACCAATTAAAGCGATACAGCTTAGTGGTGCTTTATCGCTTTGGAGTCTGATGAGCAGGTTGGCCCCAGTGAAAAACATAGCTACAACTCCAGCCTATATGATATGGTAGGTAGAACACACAAGCTGTTGGTCTTAACAGTGCAGCTTACCTGCAAGTACGGCAAACGTACAAAGACATCATTGACTTCAAAATTAAAGTTAGTTTTAAAGTAGATTCAATATAAAACAAATTGAAAAATAAAAAATATTGATCTTAAAATAGATACCCAGGTGCTTACCCATATCTTATCAGCAAGAGAAGAATAACTACAACGTGCGCGGATATGAAGGACTGACTGCAATATTTTTTACGTCTCGCTTTCTTATTTGTTGAAAAGATATTGGCGTTTGGCAGATATCGTTTGAGTATACTTCAATAATATTTATCGTCTTTTTGTTTTGTTAAAATATGGGTATTTGCAAGACAGAGAAAGCAGTAACGAATCCAGGATTTGGTCATGGGGGTGTCCAACGATTAAACAATTCAGCAGATTTTCATACGTTCAGTTTTATTTTTCTTCTCGCCTGCACTCCAAAATAAATTGCACGACTGGTAGGCACGTATTTGCTCTTATACGTGGTCACATCGTCGAATAAAACTTGAAATATTTATTTTTTTTATTGTTTTCATTTTTCGAAAAAACTACGTAAAACAGTTTCCAATGAACAATTTTTAACGCCATTAAATTTCTCTAGGAAAATGTGAAAAGCGTGATTTGTTATTTTTTAATCGTAGGAACGGTTAAAGAAAAAATGGTTTTTTTAATAACTTTCTTACAAAATAAAAAAATTACCTACTCATTTGAAATACCAATAATCAAAAATTTGATTTATTTAATTGTTAAAAATAAATTTAAATAAATTAAAATTAAAGTAAAACGGCTTTTATTTAACAACTTAAAAATAAAATAAAAAATAATTAAAGAATGAAAGCTTAAGCACGAAAATAACAGACACTTAAAAACAAAATAGAAAACAAATTCACTGACCAGTTTTTAATATATTGATTTTTCAAAAAAAAAAATAACTACATATTAAAAATACAAAGAAAACGTCAATTTTGATTGTAATCAAATAACCAGTTCTCGAGAAAATCGAAGAAAAAAGTGGTCTTAAGGTAATTTTGAATTTATTTTTTTTTCACTAAGACGTAATCCACAGCTTTAATATAAAAGTAAGTTTGTTTCAGAAAAAAAAAAATCCGAAAAATAAGCTTTTTGCTTAACGATTATGCGGCAGGTACCGGTTATAGTTGAGCTGAAAAAATATGAAAACATTCATCTGCAGAAGGTCAAAATCACTGGATGTACAATGATTGATTGTTTTCTGAAATTTGTATCCACACGAATGCATATCTTGCATTATATTATTACCTATACTCGAAAGTGTACTAAAAACGGTACCTCCCATAGGACCGTTTTGTTTTTTTTTCGACTTTATTGAAAACTAGTTAACCGATAACAATCAAAATTGATATTCAGGAAGATATAGGTACCCAACCCACACTAATTTACCATCGAATAATTTCCGATTAAATTTTTTTAAAAATTAAAACAATTTTTTTGAAAAGTCAATGGTTCGAAATTTTTTGTTTTTTACTTTGTTTTCATGTGAGATACATTTGATTGTGCTTGAGCTTGCATCCTTGAATTTTTTTGTTTTTCAAACTGTGCCTAAGATTTTCAAAAAAAATCTTTTTTAGTCATATTTCTTAAAGAAATAAACTTGCATTTAATTTTTTCCACTGTTTTACGTACTTTTTTTGAACCACCAAAACATACAAATATCGAACAAAAACTTTAAAATACGCTTAATATATGTCAAATTTTATTTTACGATACCGCGCATAAGAGCAAGTACGTTGCGATCCAGTCGTGCAATATATTTTCATAAGTAATCGCATATCGATCGATTTTCTATGCATAACACACTCTTTTTTCAATACTCTTTGATACGCGTACGCAAACAATTAATGTCTCGGATTCTTAAATATGTTTTTTCCTTTCGGTCTTATTTCTTGGTTCTCGACCTTCTAATGCATCTAAAAGTTTGCAACTAAGTATATCAGTTGAAACTCTCAGCATACCAAACTTTGATCAAAGAGAAACTAATTATCATATGTGTTGAAAAAAATACTGATTTAAAAATACACAAAGCTTACGTTTTTGTTTACATCCAATGCTCATGGGGGAGTCCGGACCCAAGCCCCCCCCCCACGCGGATCCGCCTCTGATAGAAAATATAAACTCTTCTCGTTCTGTTGTTTCTCGGTAAGAAAAACTTTAGTGATTGTCGGCATCCGTTTGAAAAACCATTCGGAGAATAAAATTTGTGCATTATGCAGTTGTGTTCTGAGCCACTTATTTGCATCTTTCTGACACGCATTTGCCCAAGTATTATGAGCTAAACGCATTATTTTTAATTTGAAAAGGCGTTTTTTTCATTATAACTAATAAATAGTTAGACTTTTTAATTATTTTTTTTGATAGGAACGAAATGTACGAAAAATAATATTGTTACAAATACAAAACAAATTTAAAAATAATCTAACAGTTATTTGCGCAAATAAGTCAAAAATTCTTTGGAATTTATTTAAAATGTTAATGAATTTGAAATCTGTTGTACAGTTCGTTATTCTAAACAAGAATATATATTTGAACGGGAACGTCATCTTCACACTGTTTTTTTTATTTGAAAAAAAACATGACAATTTGCATTTTTTTGCATTGCACTGCATTAGCATTTTTTTAACAATGCACTTTTTTGTTTATTAAACAAATTACATACTAATTACATAATATGAAGCCTATAGAATATTTGCAAACGCTAGGTTGACACATTATTTATTAGTCCGGTGAAAATAGTTATTTCAAATTAAAAAAATTCCAACACAGCAAAAATTTTAGTGGAGACCTTCGGTACACCACTAGAAATAAAGTCTCAAAAGTCCGCGTCGATATCAAGTGTGCTATAAAAGTTATTCCAGGTCAAAGGTCGGAAAAATGTTTTTTTTTTGATTTTGTTGTCAAACGGTAAGTTATGATAAAATTAGCCGAGACAAAAATGTAGATTATGCAATTATCCATAAAAAGTGTTATAACAGGTTTTTTCCTAAGATTCACTATTTCTAAGAAAAAGCTTTTCTCTAATTTACTAAAGTATGAGGCGCGGTTTTTTAGGTAAAAATTACAGAACTCCTTTCTGGTGCATTGTAACACAAAATGACTCTATATGATAACCGGTTTGAAAATAAGGTTACCATCAAGTTTGGTGTATAAAGTTTTTGTACAATCAAAAGCAACGGAGCTATGAAGCCAAAAATTTTCAAGTTTGGGTGAATCTAAAAAATTATCGCTTTTTGTCAGAAATGGTAAATCTTGGGAAATATTTTTTTATGACAATTTTTATAGATAATTGCATGATCTACATTTATGTTTCAGCTACTTTTATCATAAGACTATCCGCTTGGCATTGAGACATTTGACACTTTATTTCTAATGATATACCCAAGGTCTTCACCAAAATTTAGCTCTGTCGGATTTTTTAACACTATTTGTATGTCTGAATTGACCACACTATAATTATGTTCCATATTGTTGCCCTGGTGATTGAATTGTGTTTAAATATACTGGTCCACTTTATCTTATAATAAAATGCATATAACCAGTTCATATTGGATTCGTGTGTTTAAGATTCTGCTCATTATTATTTGTTGCCCATGTTTCTACAATTATTCCAAAAAATTATATATCAAGTTTTTTTTTTGTGTTTTTACAAGTTCTATGCCGTTATTTTTTTCTTGTCATGACATTTCGATTTGAAGAGCCCTGAAAGACTATAGTATTATGGACTTCTGCTTTTGAGCTAAGAAGTTGCTTTTAATCATAGGCTGTTTTTTTTACTAAATTTCTTAAAAAATAAGGTCTCATAGGATGTAACAAAACCTTTCCATATTTTTTTAGCGCCAATGTTTAAGCGTGTGACAAAACCTTTTCATTTAACTTTTTTAGCGCCAATTGCGTTGTTCTATATTGCACTTATTAAATGGCTACTGTAACGTAACTTATTTACACTCATCTGTATCAACTTTTTTTTTAAATAATAAAAAAATGCAAACTTAAGCACAAAAATACCTACATTAAAAAAAATATTTTAGAAAATTGCCCTTCCCGCGGGGAGATAGATGTTACGGCACCAAAGTTATCGTATTCCCCTCCTTTTTTCCTATTAATAGTTATTTAATTTTTGTTTTTCGAATGTCCATTATTTTTCAAACTAACCCATATTATTTTTGAAAAAATGTACATTAATAAACTCTTAAAAACTGCATCCCAACATACCAAAGAGGATTTTATCAAAATTTTCGAAATTCATTAATTAATAATTATCTAAGAAGTGCGCTTGTGTACCCGTGAACCTATTTTATTTTTATTTGAATCCTTGCGTAGTACTAAGCACTATTCATAAGTGTAAAACCACCTGAAAAGTGTTTCAGGTGGTACTACCTACCTACATAATAATTGTTAAGGAAATACCGCATTCAGTTTTCATAACAAATTCTTTTCTAGGGCAGAGTCACAAGGAAGGAAGGTCTTATCTTTTGTTATTGCTATTTTTAACCAGAGTAATTGGCATAGGAAACAAATTTCTAAAAAAAATTCAGAATTCAGAAAAAAAACGTTTGTTTCTTTCAATGTTCTATATTATTTTTTTCTTCCAAATTTCAATGATCTTATCAATGTAAAATAAAAACCTGAACACCGGATACTTGTGTGTTTGAACAATGTTTCTGTTAACATGGAAAAACAAGCACAAATATATTATTGTTTCTAAATTTTGTTTGTTTTTGAAATGTTCTTACCACTTTTTTCGATTGTCGATTCGCACACATACAACTTATGCTGTACGAATATGAAACAAGAAATAATTTTTAAAATTGTAAAACGCAAAGATAGGTATGCCAGCATTTTTGTAAACATTTAAACGGATTGGAAATACATTCTCCTCTTCAAATACAACGAGAATATATGTAGATACGTTGGTTCCTTTCATTATCTCTTTCGTTTTACCACTGTTACACGAAGTTTGACATCCAAATAAAGATAAGCAAATTTAGATAAAAACGAGTAGAGAAAATGTTTTCCCAAATTTGATGGTAATATCGTTAAGTAGGTAGCACTTATATTTTCATTTGTTTTTTTTTTTCATTATTACCCCGCGCTTAAAGGGTTTGTTATACCTTTAAAATATTGGTAAAAAACAGCCCCCATACGAATCCGCTGTTGGCATCAATATAGGATTTGGTGTAGGTGTGAGGTTGGGTTTGCTTATGTATAGATTAGCACAACATTTTAAAGAGTTAATACCGACGCTAAATCCCCTTTGATATCAGAGTCGACTCTAAACAATTATTTTAATATGGAATTTGGTAGTTTTAGTCGACTTAGTGTATATTTAAGCGCTAATTGACTCGTCTATCTTTAATAGTGGGTAGAGTTCTTATTATCTTTTAATGCATACTTTATCCAATGATTATTTGACATTTCCAGTAAAAATGTATTCAAAGACCAAAGACTGATATTTTGGAATATTTTTGAAGATCTTGAAAGTTGCCGAAACCGAAGAACGTTTAAATCTGGTCTCTCTCCCAAAAAAATGTTGTAAGCCATCTTATTTCTGAAAAAATCTATTAAAACTTAAAGATAGATTTTGCATAGAAAACACCATTCAGAAAGTTTTATCAAAATCGTAGGAGCCGTTTTCGAGAAAAATAAGTTTTTTCATTAAAAGTTAGTTTTGGAGCTAGAATGCCAATTCGAAAAACATTCGGGTAGAGTACTCTAAAAATACTATATACATAGGTACCAAGTTTGGATCAGATCGGCCCAACCGTTAAGGCATTAGATTCGATACGGACGTAATGTCATGTGATTCTTAGACTTTTTTTACGAATGCATAACTTGCCTTATAGTCCCTATAAATCGCAAGTAAAAATGTAGCTGATTCAAAGAGCAAATTAACATTAACACATGGGTATCGTTGCAGAATTGTATTAAAAACACAAAACGTTCCGAAATTTTATAGCAATGCTTACACAAAACCTCTTACATGTAATATAATTACATTATAATTTTTGCAGGCTGTGTCTTCATTTTCTTTTCACCAGTAGCAGCTTTTGACTTATCAGGATACTTCTTCTTCTCGACTCATATATGTATGTGTTGCATTTGTTTTTGTATTTTTACTTGCGATTATAGGAACTTTGAGGCAAGTTATGGATTTGTGCAACAAAATTTCTAAAAATCAAGTATGACATTACGATAATAGAGAAGTCGAAAAAGTGGGTCTAGAAAATCCGTTCATCTGTCTGTCTGTCTGTCTGTTCGCACCTCTACAGCCTAAACGGATCAGCCAATTTGCTTAAAACTTGGAATTTAATATTTATTTCGTAGTATCCAAGGGGGGTTGAAAAATAACGGTACCTGCCATATAATCTTTACCACAATGTTTGGTTTTCTCGAAAATGGGTTTAACGATTTTAGTAAAATTTTCGCGATGCTATTTTTTTACAATAATACATCTTTCAGTTAGAATGATTTTTTTCGAATTTTTTTCTATAACGGTACCTCTCATAGAACCGGTTTTTTTTTTAATGCGGTTTTATCGTAACCATTATCCCGATTTCATAATTTTGCACACAGGAAGTCATTTATAATTCAATTAATATTGCATTTCAAAATTTTCAAATTTTTTTTTAATTTTTTTAAATTTACCAAAATATTTGGTTTTCGAAATATTTTGAAAACGGGTTGATTGAAATTTTTAATAATTTTATTTTACTTTATTTGAGAAAACTCTTAAACTAATTAAAAAATGAAAGAATTTTCGAAAAAAAATTAACTCTTATTTTAATATATACATACGTACAGTTGGTCGCAGCTAAAACTCGCGTTGCTCCGATTAAACAGCTGTCGATTCCACGTCTGAAACTCTGTGGAGCTCTTCTCTGATGTCTGTTAGTAGAGCTCATTCGATCGTCCATGGATGTAACCGTTATCCGTATATCAGCATTTTGTGGATCTCTAAAAGTTTTGTTCTGCATATCTTCTCCGCGCAAATGGAATACGCTCGAAGCAAATCGTACATCAGAAATATTGTCGTTTTTGCCTCGTTCTTCTTGGAATGATGTATGTTCTTTACAAAACCCTACTGATAGTGCTTCCAGGGGTCTTACACCAGAAGATCTTCTTGAACTCAAAATTTAGTGGCAAGGTCTGACTTGGTTGTGTCAGGAGCTAGATCAGTGGCCGATCAATCATGAAATTATAACTGCAAAAATTCCTAAGGAAAAAAAGAATATTTATACACGTCCATTGTCTCCCTTAGCTTGCTTGCGTCTTGTTCCCACACCGTACAGCCGACCAACTCTTCTCAACTTCAATGCATCACGTAAGATTATTTGATATTTTTGTTGCTGGGATTTCGTAAGCGTAGATTAAATTTGTATGTTCTCTATCGAATCCTTTTATTTGATTGAGTTTAACACCTTGATGTTCACGAAAAGCTGATAAGAATGCTTTTACACCCTGGAATCTATTAACGTCGATCCAGCAGGGAAAAATACAGCTAATTAAGATGGACACAAACGATGGCACTCACCTTTCACGAGAAATTCTAATTATTATATTTAATTTTAAGTAATTATTGTTTTAGGTAACACTAAGCTATTGATTTAAATAAGTGATTTTATTTATCTTCCTTCTACTTTTATATTAACAAACTGAAAAAACGATAGAAACATTCGGAAACTTTTGAGATCATCAAAAGTACGTCTGTTCGCTATCTGACGAGATCATTTAATAATAAAAATAAAATAAATTAAAATTTCATATTATCACCCTAAAAACTTATTTTGTTTGTATTTTTTATTTTTATTTTAATAAATTACAAAGGTTCTTATGAGGGAACCCCCATTCCAAGGCCTGCATGTAGCCAGCTCTGCACGATGACTCTATTCCTAAAATGGATACCTAGTTGCATTGCAGCTGTATATTCCCAATCCATCAGATCGGAATATACCAACATTTAATTCCAACAGAACTAGCAACATGCCCTGTCCAGCATATCAGTTCAAAACAGTTCCGATACAATCATTGGTGACCCCGACGTGATATCTACGTCAACTTCGAGAACATATATCGTGAGTGCGTTGCCAGAGCCAAAATACTGGTTATTAATAAAAGCGTTACCAGGGCTTGAAAACACTGGTATATACAATCAGAGTTCCGGCTTGCAGTGTAGCAGCGTTCCAGGTAGCAGTGTTCCAGGTAGAAACGTTCCAGCAGCGTTGCAAGTAAAGGCGTTCCAGGCCCGAATTACCACATTTACGTAGCGAGGGTCTTTATAGCATCAGGCACCACAATATGGATGAAATTGAGGTTTTTAAAATATTTCCCGACAGAAGGCCCTAGCTGAGGAGCTTTAAAGGCTTAAAACAAATATTGGGAAAGATAGTGCTGAGCGAAAAACAGCACTATATAAAGAAAAGAAACTACAGGCTCTGGAAGCACTATCGGTGGAATCACACCAAAATCACGAGGCAGAAAAAAGCTTTATTAAAGAAGATACGCCCTATATTCAAGGAAACACCTTTGAAATATTTCCGAATCCGCCTCTGACGGTGGCAGTGGAGCAAATGGTAGCAAAATTCAGTCTAGCACTGGAACCATTCCAAAAGCTTCTGATCGATTAACATCTGGAGAAGAGGGAAGCAAATTTCCGTCATCCAAAATGGCTGCCGCTTCTACGGAATTATCAAAGCTGATTAAAAAATAAGCATCAATGATCGCAATGGCCAAACATGATCGCATGATTGAAGACAGAAACCAACATGCTGAGGAGTTTTATCTAATAAGGCTTAAATAGATCGAGCAAGACTGGGCGGCTATACGAAGTTTCCATCACAAAATATGGGAATTATTAGATGAGCCAAGCCCCCTAATTTATGATGCTGACCATTTCTATACGACAGAAGACGAAGTGCATGCTGCATTAACTACGCTGCACGGACGATCAAATTCAAATTCTGGATTTGGAACAGCTATTACCCAAAATCAGGGAACGAAATTGCCAAAGGTAGTGCTACCTAAATTTAATGGTGGTTATTCAAAATGGATTCAATTCCGAGATCTATACACTGGTCCAAAACCAACCAATTTCGAACTGTCAGAAGATGTGGTATCTGAAGACCACACTCACAGGAGAAGCAGAAAGGCTGATTCAGCACTTTTCCACATCTGACGCCAACTACATTGCCGCTTAGGAAATTATTACAAGCCGATATGAAAACACTCGACTTCTCGTAACAGCCTTACTAAACAAATTATTCGGACAACGTATAATTCACAACGAGAACTCTTCATGCTTAAAGTCACTGCATGACACTAGAAAAGAATGTCTTCTCAGTCTGCAAAACCTTGGCATTGAGACCACCAATTGGGATCCTATCCTCCAAACACAGCAATCAAGGCTAAAGGTGTTCTGTTAAGTACAGCTATCGTTCACTTGGGAAATTATTCAGGGGAACAAATAGCATGCCGAGCATTATTAGACTCTGGCTCACAAGTTAATTTAATAACTGAAAGGCTTGCTCGATCTTTGGGCTGAAACAAATTCAGGTGACATTGCTTGTTGAGGGGGTTGGTCGAAGCAAAAGGTAATCCCATGGAAGAATTAATTTGGAAATTTCTTCTTAGATAAATGGATTCTCTACCCGACTTGAAGCTCACATATTACCAAAAATTGTCTCACCACAGCCATCGTGACCAATAACAATTACTAATTGGTCGATTCCGAAGAACATTGTTTTGGCTAATTCGCATTTTAATCAGCCAGGGCCAATCGATTTGCTCATTGGTGCTGAAATATTTTATGCCACATTAGCTGTTGGTCAAATCAGCCTAGGCAAAGTGAACCAACACTGCAAAATACTATTTTTGAATGGACGGTAGCAGGAAAGGTGCTCTCTAATAATGATGGATTCTTCGCCTCATGCGGAATTTGCACTGAAGATGAAGCTCTTGATCAACAAATTGAGAAATTTTGTCGATTAGAAGAAGCTATTACTACTTCAGATAATTTCACCGAAGCAGAGAGACGTTGTGAAGCACATTTTGCCCAGACATCAACTAGGGACAATAATGGCCGCTTTGTGGTTCGCTTAGCATTCGGGACCGACAATACAAGACGACGTTTTTACGATGCTGTTGCGATTTCGCATACCAAGATTTGTATTTACCGCTGACATCGAAAAAAATGTACCGTCAAATAGATGATGAGGACAGAAAGTTCCAACTTATATGGTGGAGGAACACCCCAAATGATCCGTTGAAGTGCTTCAAACTCAACACCGTTACCTACGGCACAACATCTGCATCCTACTTGGCAACAAAGTGCCTTCAAGTTTTGGCGCAAGAAAACAAGAATCGTTACCCATCCGGATCAAGGGTATTGTCGCGTGACTTCTATGTAGATGATGTATTAACCGGTGCAGATAAGCTGACTGAACTTTTGCATACACAAACTGAGCTTCAAACGATCCCTCAAAACAGCGGTTTCAAGCTAAGGAAATGGTGTGCTAATCATGAATCCTTTTTAAAGGGAATATCATTCGAAGACCTAGAAATAGAGTTAGACTTCAACAGCAATATTGAAGATCATGTGAAAACAATTGGTCTTACGTGGATGCCAAAGTCGGACCAACTCTGCATTAAAGCAACTCGGATAAAAAATGATCGAGTAGCCGATGTACGGACAGCCAATGGGATATTTCGCCGTGCCATACACAGATTGGTTCCGCTTCCAATTACAAGTGCGAATGAAACTTATACGAGAGAAAATGTCAAGCCATTCCAGTCCCAACCAGGAATCTATTTCGAGAATATTGGAACATAAGCTCTAAGTTCAAGCAACTGGAACATAATCGCTTATTATGACATGGAGCCTTATTAGACCGAATATCATTCCATAACGAGTTATAATGAGAAACTAGCAGATATCTGTCAACTATTACCAGACAAAAACGAGACTTGCAAGGCAGCAATGCTTCAATTTGACCGGATTGGTACAGACATGAAAAGGGATAATGATATGTTGACAATAGACCCAGCTACTAAGAGAGTTCGTCGCGGTGCCCTTAACTTCGTTGGCAATGTGGCTAATGCCTTATTTGGGGTTCTCGATGAAGAATACGCCAAAAACATGGCTGCCACAATAAATTCAATTCAACAAGATGAAGGTCACATCATTAACCTTATGAGAAACCAAACCTCAGTAATTTTAAATAAATAAAACTTTAAATATTATGAAAACAAATGAACAAGATACAATGTCCCATTTCCAGAAGATTGATGAAAATCTACAGCAGTTTGCAGAGGTTGTGAACGATATTAGACAAGAGTACCATAAAGAAAGATTGCGACAGCTTTTTAATTCCATCGCGCCTCAGCCCATTCTGGTATCTTCACAGTTTCAAAGGACACAAGCTTCTCTAATAGACGTTATGATCGATACATATCATGGCAAAATAAACCCTCAGCTTGTTTCCCCTATTCAAATCAGGCAACAGATCGACAAGATAAGAGCAAATCTGCCTTCCTCAGCCAGACTGTCCGTTAAACCAGACGAAATAACGGAGCTTTACCATCTGATGAGCATTCATGGCAAGGTTTTGAAATCACATATCATCTTCAAGATTGGTTTGCCGCTCCTGAATCTTGAAGAATTCGACCTTTTCAAAATAATTCCAGTTCCAGTCATTGGAGAAAAATCATTTCTTACCATCGAACCGTCCACCGAATACATTATGATCAACTTGCATGGTGAACAGTACTATCCTCTATCAGCAATTGAACTTCAACGATGTTTCTTACTTAATGAGGAACGATATCTTTGCCCTCTACAGCATCCGATATACAGACTTGGAGCCAGGGTAAGCTCAACGGTCAACAAATTCCAGCATGCAAGGTGGTGAGTGTGGACGATGGCCCTTACTGGATTCCATTACGCAAACCAAATGAGTGGATATATGTTCTGAAATCAAAGAGCACGTTTAATGTTGTGTGCAATAACACTGTAACATACAGATAGTTTTAAATGGTTCTGGAATTTTAGAACTTCGACCCGGCTGTGTTCTTAAAGATGACTTTATAACGTTGCGTGGTCTTTTTATACACAAAACCTTTACGAGAATATCACTCTTTCCGGCAACTAATTTATCTAATTATGCGCTACCAAATAATTCAACTACAGAGCACTTTAGAACTATGCCTTTGATCTACAAAAAGCATTTGGAAGAAATAGATTCATTGAAACAAGAACTTGTCAACATAAGTAACTCACTTCCCTCCTTTCCTTAACTTTTCAAAATGATGCCCATCATATTACCGTCAGCTACGTAGGTTTATTCACGTCCCTTATACTACTTATCTGTTTGTTACGATGGTCATACAGTCATCACTGCAACACCAAGAAGACAACAAATGCTATAAAGGTCCGTGAAAAAGAAGACCCCAACAGGAAATCCAAACGACATCACCTTCGAGATAATGACATAGTTTAGAACACAGTTCAACGGGCGGAGAATGTATATTCCCAATCCATCACATCGGAATATACCAACATTTAATTCCAACAGAACTAGCAACAGCTTCTCTGTATGCTTATTTTTGTGCATATAGCTTCACTGTATGTTTTATTCTGATATTCGCAAACTTTTTATTTCCCACAAGAGTAAGCATATTTTTTTGCATTTAAGTCAATGCATAGCTTGACTTTTTATTTCCCACATTTTTGCATTTGAGTCAATGCATAGCTCTCCCATATGTATCATATGTATCATGTTTCCTTAAAGTAATTTTATAAGTTGTTTAGTTTGTTTAGTTTGTTTAGTTTGTTTAGGTTTATTTTTTGTAAATATAGCTAAGTAAGCAAATTTAATGTATAAATAGGATTTTAAGTTAATAAAAATTATTATTCACGATCAAAACGTTCTCGAGTTATCATATAATTATTTGCTTCCCCCCACCAGTGGTAAGGGGCAATAATTCAAAAAGCGCGAAATATACATAGGTACACAGAACCTTCTGTATATGACTTCGAGCTGGTCAAGGTTTATGTGCCCTGTCCAGCATATCGGTTCAAAACAGTTCCGATACAATCATAAGCCACAACAAAAAGGGAAAACAATGTAAATAATATATATCTGGCAATACTGATATATACCGCACTTGTCAATCAGCGTTACCGCTGTGATACCTTTGCTACCACAATTATTTCTGTGCAACTATTTTTTAAATTCCCCGAAATAAAACAAATCCTCATAGTTTTTATGGTTATGTTATTTTTTTCATTCACTTACATAAATATGATACTAAAAAAATAAAATCTTTGTCGTTTAGTTCAAGAAAACATACACATTCACAA
Organism: Platycheirus rosarum; assembly: GCA_963971375.1. Taxonomy (NCBI): domain Eukaryota; kingdom Metazoa; phylum Arthropoda; class Insecta; order Diptera; family Syrphidae; genus Platycheirus; species Platycheirus rosarum. The sequence continues at coordinate 33,978,314 of OZ020509.1, read as the reverse complement.
TATACAATTTGTTGACAGTTTTTTTATATATTATTTATTTATTTTTTAATAAACGTAAAGTAATACACAGGAAAATAATTGAACCTATCTACCTATCTGAAATCATTGCTTAACATATTCAAAATATGTAATTTCTAAGTGTTAAGTCTTCAATTAAAATAATTTCTGTCGCATTCATTGGAATTTTGATTCCCCAAATTTAATATTCATACATATTTGATTTTATTTGCATTATTTTAAGAGAAATTTTTTCTTCAATGTAATTTTTTTGCAACTTTTCAAAAACGTCCAGTGGTAACGCTGCACTTTGACATTAATACAGCAATACTTAAATGCCAAAAAGTATGCGCATCTGTTTTAGGGACAGCGCTGCGTGCATAGATGCATGCAGCCTCTGCACATCTGTTTTTGGCTTTAAGGTGTCGATTAACATTGGTTTTGAATGCTTGTAAATCAAAATGGCAAGGGAACATTTTGCCTGGTAAACTATTCCAAATTCGGACTTCAATTAATTTTGTTATATGGTTGTCAGGTATGGGACAACGTGTCATTTTAAAAAACTCCAAGTGAGCCAAAACAAGATACTAAAATCGATGCTTAAATAACCTTGGAATCACTCCACTTATGATGGAGTATTGAATTTATTTGCAGAAGAATTACGAAACTATATGATAAATTTTTTAATTAACAATGATATTTCTTATAACCCTCTGGTAGATTAGTTACACGAATAATAATAACTTAATTATACATTTTGTTTTCTGTTGTTTATTGATTTTTTCCTATTTATTTGTTTATTTATTTACAGATATGTACACATATTTATTCATATATACATAGCGCACCTCCGGCGCAATATTGACGTAAGTGTATTCCTAAACCTTGAGGAATCACGTTTAAAGTTTTCTTCCTTATTTAAAATCAGGGTACGTAAACGCACGCTCATAAGTTGCTAATGAGTGTGCGTTGTGCAATGAGCAAATTAAGAACGCACGCGCTCGTGAGTTATCAACTGTGTGCATTTTTATTTTGGCTCACGCACATGAGCGTCTCAACTTATGAAAACTCACCCCTGTGCACTCACCAAATGTGCGTTTAACATAACACACACCTATGGGCTGGGCACACACTAAATGTGCCGGTGTAATGGCGCACACTAATGAGTGCACTCTAGTGTTCCTATACTCACAGCTATTGACAAACCTACCTATCATCCATTAATTGAAACTCGATGCATCAATCGAAGCCACGATGACGACGATTATGACCCACCATCCATTCATTGAAACTCGATGCGTCAAACGACGAAAACCCGATGACCATACAAACTGCTTACAAAAATTAGTCAACGAATTTAAATGGTTCGAGCAAAGTAAGAATATGAATACTGTATAATAGTAAAGTAGCTTATTATGGCAATATAAGAATATGAATATTGTATAATAGTAAAGTAGGTTATTATTAGAATTATGGATTACATTGATTAAATACACTGTAAGTGAATCGAAATAGTATTTAAGCATTTATGCCCTGCCCGTCGATAAAACTGTAAGGCAGAAAACCTATGGCACTCGTGCCCTGCCCTTCGTTAAAGATTGTGTTAAAATAAAAGGTTAACATTATTTCTACTTAATCTACTTTACAGCACATTTATTAGCGCTTAGGAATTAGGAAAGCGAAGAGTCTTGAGCGTGAGTCAAGAATGATTTGTTTAAATGCCTCACGAGATTCTTAGATTTTAGAATGAAAGAAAAGATTTAAAAATAATAACAAATAAATAAGTTTCATTTTCATATATGTTTCTCCAACACAAATTTTGGTGTATTTATTAATTATTAATTAATTTTTGTGTTTAAGTTTAAGAATTCGACATTCTTAATGAATTCAATGTTGGAAGATTGAATTATATTATAATTCAATTTGTTGAGTCATGTTATATTGGATGGTCCTTTTCAACATAGTTCCTTACCACAGTTTTTAATTAGTTGAACACTTTCTTTAATGAATTAAAAAATTATAAGAAACTCCCAAGTTAACTGTACTGGCACTATTTATTTCAAGTCTGTTATTAAATAAGAAACTCCTAATTTAACTGTATTGGCGCAATTCTTTTCAAGTCTATGGCAATTGCTAGCATACGCTGATGACATACACATCATTAAAAGAACCCAGCCAGCTCTCACTGAAGCGTTTGTAGCTGAAGCGGCAAAGATGGGACTAGTAGTCAATGAGGCTAGAACGAAGTACATCTTCTTCTTAGGTGGCGCTACAGTCCGGGGTGGACCTGGGCCTCAACCAACAAGCTTCTCCAGCCAGCTCGGTCCCTAGCGAGCTGTCTCCAGTTTCGCACGTGGAGTCGGTTGAGGTCCTCTTCCACTTGTGTGCGCCACCTGAGTCTTGGTCTTCCTCTAGTGCGCCGTCCCTCTGGGGTGGATTCGGAGATTTTCCGGGCCGGAGCATTGATGTCCATCCGCTCTATATGACCCAGCCATCTGAGACGTTGAATTTTTACTCTTTTGGCTAGATCTGTGTCGCTGTACAGCCGGTAAAGTATCTTCTTCTCCACTCTCCGTTTATTCATATGGGACCAAAAATCACCCGGAGAATCTTTCTCTCGAAACAGCCTATAGTGTCCTTATCCGCTTTTGACAGCGTCCATGCGTCTGCATTATAAAGCAGGACTGGGATGATGAGGGTCTTATAAAGGGACAGTTTAGTTGCCCGAGAGAGGGCTTTGCTACTCAATTGCCTTCTTAGCCCGAAAAAGCAGCGATTGGCAAGAGTTAATCTTCGTTTGATTTCAGCGCTGGTGTTGTTGTCTGACTTAATAGTGGAGCCCAAGTAGACAAAGTCTCTAACTACCTTCAGGTTATGGTGATGTTTTGTCGAAGACGTCGATGTTGGGTTTCTCTTCTTGATGACATCATATACTTGGTTTTGCCCTCATTGACTGCTAAACCCATCTTTGTCGCTTCCGTCTGCGTGCGTTTTCCATCGTCATTTTACACAGGCGGACGAGTTTGGCAGGGATATTAAAACTGTACATAACTGATCTATATAACTCGTCTCTATAAATGCTGTCGTACGCGGCTTTGAAATCGATAGAAAGTGGTGGGTATCGATTTGAAGTTCTTGAGTTTTTTCCAAGATCTGCCGTAATGTGAATATTTGATCGATAGTGGACTTTCCAAGCCTAAAACCGCTCTGATATGGACCTATCAGGTTGTTGACGAATGGCCTTAGGCACTCACACAATACAGCAGAAAAGATCTTGTAGGCGATGTTGAAGAGACTGATATCCCTATAGTTGGTGCAGTTCAGAGGGTCTCCTTTTTTAAAGATCGGGCAAATTATGCTGAGATTCCATTCATCGGGCATGCTTTCTTCTAACCATATCTTGCTTATGAGTTGGTGCATACTTATAGCCAAGTCATCGCCTGCAGCTTTGAAGAGCTCGGCAGCTAAGCCATCGGATCCGGTGGCTTTGTTGCTCTTAAGCTTAGATATAGCTAGCTTTATTTCATCCAGATGTGGTGGTCGGAATTGTTGATTTTTCCTTATTCTCAGCATCGACTGCGATTCCACTACGATATTCCTTGATCGTCTTTGCAAGCTTTAGTTCGAGCTCTGTACTCTTAACAGTTTCTTTTTACCTTTTGGTAAAACTTTCGAACTTCATTCCTGCAATAACAGCTCTCCATTTCCTCGATTGCGCGCTTCTCATGTTCCCTTTTTTTCTTTCTGAGAAGGCCGTGTTCCTCTTTTCTCTTCTGCTCGTAGAGTGCACGGGTAGTTCTGGTCTTTCTTTGCAGCGCCGCATTGTATGCTTCTTGTTTAGCTGCGTGTGCTTAGCAACACTAATCATCAAACCAGGGGTTTCGTTGTGGTGGCCGTGTAAAACCCAGCACTTCAGTCGCGGCTTCCCTGATGGCATTTTGGCAATGTTGCCACTGGTTCTCAATACTTGATGCTGGCGGTAAAGGACTCCTTTGGAGGTTATTTGAAACTCGATCGGAAAAGGATCTGGAGATTTCTTGCGATCGCAGCCGTCCGACGTTAAACTTCCTCACAGTATTACCTCTTCTTGGCGTGGGTCGTGATATCCTAAGTCGTACCTTGGCTACAACGAGGTAGTGGTTCGAGTCAATGTTTGCCCCTCGGAAAGTTCGGACATCCATCATACTGGAGTAGTGCCTTGCATCGATCGCAATGTGGTCAATTTGGTTGACAGTGGATTGATCGAGGATCTCCATGTCCCTTTGTGAATGTTGAGGTGTGGGAACTTGGTACTTGCTTTTACAATATTTCGCCCCGCAGCAAAGTCAATTAGCCTGAATCCGTTATCGGAGGTCGTGTCGTGCTTGCTGTGTTTTCCGATTGTACCACCAAAAACATCTTCTCTCCCTAGCTTGGTGTTAAAGTCGCCTAGGACAATTTTAATGTCATAGCTAGGGCACTGCTCATATGTTTTGTCCAGGAGCTCAAAAAACATTTCTTTGGTGTCATCATCTTTTTCCTCTCTGGGGGCAAACGCGCATAAAAGGCTAATATTGGCAAATTTAGCTTTGATGCTGATTGTCATGAGGCGCTCGTTCACACATTTGTAACTCAAAACCTCTTGCCAGAGCCTGCCTCCAATGACGAATCCACATCCAAACAAGCGCTGTTTTTGTTGTGTATAGCAGTTGCCATAGTAGATATCGCATTTCTTGGATGGCGTTATGTCTGCCTTATAGCAGTCAAGGGCCTCCGCTAGTTGTTCGGCTGCATGTGGTCTGTTAAGGGACCTAACATTCCACGTACATATCCGAAATTCGTTGTCCTTATTTCGCTTGCAGGGTTCGTCATCAGTGAATCCGTCCGTATCCGAGGCTTGTTGTTGCTTCGCAACTAATTGTTTTTGATGTAACCGGTAAGTTACCCCGATGGCACAACCCCCAACCTGGAGGACCAGGTTCTTATTGTGACTCCAAGGACGAAGAGCCGGATAAACCGCTCCTTATAGGCCTGAACTTCGGAAACGTCGTAGTAGCCCATATAAGGTGTTCACTAAGTAGTTCAACCTAACTGGAACTGTAGACGCCACCGTTGATGCCATCTAGAGAATTCTTTCAACCGCCAGGATGCAAGGAGTAGTGCCTTTGTGGTAACACACCTCCGCCCCAACAACCTTCCAAAGGGGTTGGAACCCAATCTCCAGTTGAGGTACTAGGCACCCGATTTTCACCACGTGGAGGTGATAAGGATGATTTGCGGGCGCTTGTACCCACACACATATCTACCCTTTGAAAACGAAGTACATGGTGTCCACAAAAGATGACACACAACACCGGCAGATCGGACAAAACCTCACTTTAGACAAGTACAACTTTGAGGTAGTTTAGGGACATTGTTTACCTTGGATCCACTATAACATCTAACTAAAACATCTCGTTAAAAATAAAGCGAAGAATAATTCTTGCCAGTCGCTCTTTTATGGACTGGGGAGCCGATTGAGCAGTAAATCTTTCTCTCGAAAAACAAAGCAGACTCTGATCATCCCAATCCTGCTCTATGGTGCCAAGGTATGGACTCTATCGAAAGCTGATGTAAATATTTTTAGTCGTTTCGAGTGTAAGATTTTTCGCCTTATCTGTGTTTTTTTTTTTTTTTTTTTTTTATAATTAACGCGCGCACAAGGGATTATGTGTTTCCCTTTTAATGTAGAACACACTGCGCGGGCATTACGAAGATAGGGAGGGGAGAGATAGGAGGTGCCGATTAACATTGGTTTTGAATGTTTGCAGATCAAAATGGCAAGGGAAAATCCCGCCGGGTAAACTATTCCAGATTCGTGTCGTTCGGCTAAAAAAAGAATCCCTATATTTCACGGTACGTCCGAAATTAGGCTCAAGGGTGAACTGATGAGTATTCCTTGCGAGACGAGTATTACGGGAGAAACTTTTAAGGGGAGGAATGCAACTGGCTACTTCGAGTGAACATTTTTTGTAAAAGAAACGATAAAATAAGGAAAGACATGAAACATTGCGTCGGTGTTCGAGTGGGGCAATTGTTTCAGCGGCAGTTCTATTACCTATCAATCTTAACGCTCGATTTTGTATTCTATCAAGCAGGTGAAGCGATGTTTGCGAAGCACCTGCCCAGAGGTGGGAGTTATACTCGAGTTTAGGGCGTATAAACGCTTTATAAATTGTAGCCAGATCAGATGGGGAAAAGTACTTCTTACACCGATACAGAAAACCTAAGCACTTTGCAGCATTCTTAGCGATCTCAAATATATGGTCGTTCCAACGGAGGTCGTCGTTGACACACATACCGAGTACTGAGAGCTTTTCGGTTTCTTCGATGTAAGTGCCATTCATGGACAATGGCATTGGGGGAATGTTTAGCTTTAACGACAGAAGACAGCATTGAGTTTTCGAAGCATTAAACTCCACACGATTTCTTTTACCCCATTTGACAATGCTGTATAAATCGGAGTTTAATGAGCTTGACATACGGCACCGTTGCAATTGTACGTCCGAAGGCGAAGGACGTGAATTATCGAACGAATATGAAAAGCTGAGGGTAGAGTCGTCAGCAAAACAGTTAAGTGGATTAGAAGTAACAGACAGAAGATCATTTATAAAAATGAGGAAAAGAGTCGGAGACAGAACAGAGCCCTGGGGCACACCAGCATTTATTATATGGGAATCAGACTTGAATCCGTCCAATACAACTTGTATTGAACGGTCCAGAAGATAGCTTCTAATCCAACGAACAAGAGTATTATCGATCCCAAAAGCACGCATTTTCGATAAGAGAGCTTCATGCCAAACTCTATCAAATGCCTTGGAGATATCAAGAGCAATAATCTTACTTTCACCAAAGCGATGTAAAGATTTGTTCCACTGTTCGGTGAGATATGCCATCAGATCACCAGTGGAACGGTTGCTGCGGAAGCCATACTGACGGTCATGGAGAAGCTTACGATCTTCGAGATATTCCTTAAGCTGACGGTTAATCAGTGTTTCCATGACCTTAGAAAGAAGGGATGTCAGTGCTATGGGTCGGTAGGAGGAGGGGGAGGATGGGTCACCTTTCTTAGGGACAGGCTGGACAAATGCTGTTTTCCATCTTCTAGGAAAGATTCCAGAAGAGTAGGAGCGATGGAAAAGCTTACGCAGTGGCTTTGCCAGTGTGGAAGAACACCTCTTCAGAAGAATCGGGGGTATACCATCCGGGCCAGCGGATTTGTGTATATCGAGATCTTTGAGAACTCTTGCTACTGTACGAGTGCGGAAAAAAATGTGTCCCATGGAAAAATTTACATTCTCAAGTACAGGAGGGGCAACGTTGCTTTGAGGCAGCGTGGAGCTGGCAGCGAAATGGGCGGCGAGCAAGTTTGCCTTCTCTGAAGAGTAAACAATTGGTTTGTTATTGTCGATGAGCGTTGGAACCGAAGATGTCGAGGAGTTTTTTATATTTTTTACAAATGACCAAAAATTTTTACTGCCTTTGGGACACTGCAGAATTTTTTGCCGTAATTTTTGGTCATGCAAAAATTTGGTTCTTTCTATAACGGAGTTGCATGAGTTCCTTGCTTGTTTGTGTTTTTTCCGATTTTCCTCTGTAGGGTTGGCTTTGTAAGATCGGAAACTTACTTCTTTGAGCCTGATAGCTTCTTTACACTCAGAATTAAACCAAGACTTTTCTTTAGGTTTGATGCTTTTTACTCTGTTAGGAATAAAAGCACGCATCCCTAGAAGAATCACATTTGTGATCATTTCAGCACTGGCATCAATGTCACTATCGAGGAAGCATAGTGACCAGTTAAAGTTTCGGAAAAAGAAATTCAGGCCGTCCCAGTTGGCTTTCTCGTATTGCCAAACGGTCCTGGTGGGAAGTTTTTCTTTAACTGGATGGGTGGGGGATGAGAAATTAGCTGAAATGATACAATGATCTGAAGTGCCAAATGGAGAAGTTACACTAATGGTATATTTATCAGGGTGAGAAGTAAGAAACAAGTCAAGAGTATGGGCTGCTTGCCCAGCAACATCCGGTATACGCGTTGGCACATCGATCAGTTGGGTAAGGTGATGTAACCCGGCAAAGAGCTCGACATACCTTCCTTCGGGTGTTGTCTGACCAGAATAGCGGAGCCAGTTGGAATTGTGTACATTGAAATCGCCCGCAATAACGATTTCAGTGCGAGGACAAAGGGAAACAATTTTCGAGATGGAATCAGACAGTGCATCAAACTCGTTACAAGTCGAATTACTGTCAAGATTTGGACTCCTGTAAATAAAACAATAATGAATGACATGCTTGCGGACAGTGAATTTGAGCCATAAGAAGTTAAAGTCCGTGTTGGAACATTGCCCATATTTGGGAAGGCTCTGGCAAGCAATATCATTCCTAACATAGACACGGGTTTTGGAGGAAAAGGTGCAACCACGAACTATAGAAACTGTAAAGCGTCATTGGCATGGTCCAAAAAAAACGTATATCACGTTAAAAATGACAAAGTCATGCAGAACGACTGGACAACAGTGCTCCGGCTCGCAGGATCTTCGATTCCATCCCAGAAGGAAGACGCAGTCAAGGAAGAGCTCGACTTAGGTAGCGCGCTCAAGTAGAAGATGACCTCAAGCAAATTGGAGTGCGAAACTGGAGGCAGCTTGCCAAAGACCAAAATAGCTGAAGAGGCTATACTATAGCACCACCTAAGTAAGTTAGTATCAATTTTGAAAGGTAAATCAGTATGAACTATATTTTGTTATATTCTTCTGAATATATTTGAGTTTCAAATATGTTTTTTCAATTTTTTTGTAGATATTTAAAGATTTAAAAAAACTATACGCTGGAGCAGACTCTTGGCTTTTGAAAAAGGCATAGCACATTATTTAAAGTACCATTACTATATATATTAAGTAGCTGTTTGGGATGGTTCGCACTACTCACAATGGTTTGAAACAGACTCTGGTGTGAAGCAAGGATGTCCTCTAAGCGCTCTTTTGTTCTCGTTATTTATTAACGATGTTGTAACGCACTTACCAGGAGGAATACGAATAGTTGAAAAGGTAATTAATGTACTTCTATACGCTGATGATATAGTGCTGTTGTCAGAATCACCCGAAAATCTCCAATTGAAGATTAATCGCTTAGCCGAGTATTGCAGTTAATGTGGGCTCGTTATTAACGGGCAAATCAAAAATGGTGCTGTTTTCTAGATCTAACCGGAACCAAAACTCGTGTAGTTGGCATCTTAATGGAAACCAATTAGAGATAGCAGATAAGTACAAATATCTGGGAGTTAAACTAAATATGACTATCAATTTCTCCAAACACCTTGATGAGAAAGCCAAATCTGCCCAACGCTTGATTAATCAATCTTGGAAGACCATTTTCACTAACGAACGCATCATATTATCTGCTAATTATAAAATTCTTAGTGCTGTGGTTAAATCGATGTTATGCATCGCAAGTATGGGGTAATAACGAACATTCTGTGATAGAAAAGTTTCATCGTTCTTTTTTTGAAAAAACTGTTTAACCTTCCGCTAAATACACCAAACTATGCATTATATTTGGAAACGGGTCTTACTAAAATTTACACATCTACCCTTAAGTCGCAGGCGGACTACATCGTTAAGCTATAATCTTCTCCAAACGATCGATTATCAAAAAAAAATGCCTCTATACGAAATGAGGAACAAAGACTGGTGGGCGCTATGGTGGATAAGCTTAGGACAAGCTTGTGGAGAAGTAGTGACGTTCGATCCAAAAACTTAGGAAGTTTAAAAGAACAGTTTTACCGCATTATTCAAGCACAAGAATCCTCAGTAAGATTTGCGCTAGAAGGAGAAGCCCGTAATTCAGAAAGCAGAATATTATATAGACAACTCAAGCTTGACTCAAAACCAGTCCTACAATTTTCGAAATAAATTTTTCATAAATTCTTTGTTATTTAAGACGTATGATGGCAATTTTACTAAAAACCGTTAAATATTGTGGTTTTGATACTTTTTATATATTCAAACTGTGTTGTTTTAAAGGTATATGTTACTTGTTTCTGTCAAAGATCTTGCTTTCCAATGTAATTAAGCACATAAGAGCAAGTATGTTCGACCCAGTCGTGCCCATTTTTAATTGCGATTTATAGGGACTGTAAGGCAAGTTATGCATTCGTAAAAAAAATCTAACAATCAAACATGACATTACGATGATAGAGAAGTCAAAGTGGGTCCGGAAATTTCGTCTGTCTGTCTGTCTGTCTGTCCGTATCGATTCCTACAGCCCAAACGGTTGGGCCGATTTGATTAAAAACTTGGTATATTGTATTTTTAGAGTGCTCTACCCGACAGTTTTTCGAATTGGCATTCTAGCTCCAAAACTAACTATAAATATTTTTTAATGAAAAACTTATTTTTCTCGAAAACGACTCCTACGATTTTGATAAAACTTTCTGAATGGTGTTTTCTATGCAAAATCTATCTTTTAGTTTTAATTTTTCCGAAAAAGTTTTATAACTGTACCTCCCATATGACCGTTTTTTTTTAATCAGAAATTAATTTTTTAAAATATATAGTGTATATTTTGTTTTTAATTTTTAATAATTTTTAAAAAAAATATTTTGTTTTTTGAATATTTTGAAAACGGATCTATAGATTTTTTTTTTAATTTATCTCCTAGTATAAACTATAGATTTCTTTAAATTGACATACTCAAGAAAATATTAAAATATGTTTTCGAAACGTTTTTCAAAAAACATTTTTTTGAACAAAACTGGCCGAACTATTTTGAAATGAAAAATTCATAAAATAGAAAACAGCAAAAGAAATAAGATGGCTTACAACATTTTTGTCAAAAAAACGTTATGAATTGTGTTTTTTTGATTTCATAAAAATTTTATTTCCTTAATATTTTCCCTAAAATTTTATATCATATTGCTCGGATAAGCCCTAACTATTAGTCTAATAAAAGAAGGTGAAAATTTACATACATACCTACGTATTTTAAAGCATTTCATCATCATAAAAGCACACAGAATAAATAAGGAAGCCTATGATAAACACACAAAAACAACTAACAAATTAAAAAACTATTCGATTACTACTGAATGCAAAAATTTCAATCGAGAAAACAAAAGCTTACACCTGCCCCTAAATAAACAAAACCACTGTTGTAAATTTTAATATTGTCTCTATACCCACTCGCTTAAAAGTATTTGAAATGAGTATCTTGATTTTAGTGCCTACCTTCCTTCCACCCTGATTATAGGTTCCTGATATCCTTAATAAATTCCAATAATACCTACCCACAACATACGTTTATCGATCCATCAAACATAATTAAGCTATTTTAATTAATTTGATTTAAAAAAGTAAATTATTGTTATTGAGACCTATATAGGTCCTTGTACCTAGCATTATTGCCCTACTGCTGATTCCCACGAATCTTTATGCCAGTTGTTCAAATTTTTCCCTATGAAAATGAAAATTGAATTGAAAACAGTTCTTAATATATTTATTTTAGCAAATAATATATATATTATAAACAGTAAACAACAAGTGGAAAGATAATACCCTAAAAACTGCAAAAGCTAACAATCCTATATATTTATGTGTTTATCCTTTTATCGTGACGCATGTTCGTTCGAGCTTCAAACCACAACGATTCTGAAGAAGTTACACGTCAAAAAAAAAAAAAAATCTTTGTCAAAAAGATGCCTGTACCTAAAAAGGATTAGCACACAGGAGCAAGTACGTGCGAACCAATCGTGCCTTTTATTTTTTTTCTTACTGAGAAGATGGTGTTCCTCTTTCCTCTTCTGCTCGTAGAGCGCACGGGCATTTCTGGTTCTTCTTTGCAGCGCGGCCTTGTATGTCTCTTGTTTAACTGCATGTGTTTGTCGACACTCATCATCAAACTAAGGGTTTTGTTGTGGTGGCCATGTAAAATCCAGCAGTTCAAAGGTGGCTTCCCTGATGGCGTTTTGGCAATGATGCTATTTGGTCTCAATACTTAATGCTAACTGTAGAGGATTCTTTGGAGAAAGGATTTGTGTGTTGCCCTTATAGTGTTAAAACTCAATGCGCGAGCACAGGAAGATTATGGAGGGAGTGAAAGAAGGTGTCAATTAACATTGGTTTTGAATGCTTGCAAATCGAAATGGCAAGGGAAAATCTCGCCGGTTAAACCATTCCAAAGTCGTGTTGTACGGCTAAAAAAAGAATCTCTTTATTTCACGGCACGTCCGAAATTGGGCTCAAGGGTTAACAAGAGATTTCTTGCGATTGCAGACGTCCGGTCATTCTGGTCTGTTAATTCGTTGTCCTTATTTGGTTTGCATGGTTCGTCATCAATGAATCCGTCCGTATCCAAGGCTTGTGGTTGCTTCCCAATTAATAGTTTTTTTTTCATGGCCGTGAAGTTACCTCAACGGCACAACCCCCAACCTGGAGGACCAAGTCTTTAATATGACTCCAAGGACGAAGAGCCGAATAAACCGCTTCTAATAGGCCTGAGCTCTGTCGTAGTAGCCCATATAATGTGTTCACCAAGTTGGTCAGCCTGACTGGAACTGTAGACCCCACCGTTGATTTCATCTAGAGAATTCTTCCGCTGCCACCTGTATGCATGGAGTGGTGCCATAGTGGTAAAAACTCCCCCCCCCCCCCCCCCCTCCTTCGTTTGCTACAAAAAAACAACGTTCCAAAGGGGTTTTAACCCAATCTCTTTGGGGTACTAGCACCCGATGTTCACCACGTGGTGGTGAGAGTAGGAGTTGATAGACAGGGGTGGATTGTGGGTGCTTGTACCAACACACATATTTACCCTTTGAACAACTTATTACGGTATTATAATTTGATTAATATTTCAAATTCTTACTACAGTATTAGAATTTAAAATATTAATAAAGCACCTCGGAATTCCCTGTTATTTCAAATTGCATGCAAAAAAAATTTGATTAGAATGAGTATTTTTCCAATTCTCCTTTGTGTATTTACATATGTAAGTATATATTAATTAATTATACAAATTAACGAACCGATCACCACCTTATAATCCATATTAGATACAATTTAGAAAATCCATCAACAAATCATCCAGCATTTTAATGAGATTTAATGTTTCCAAAACCAATTTTTTGTCATATAGTGCGAATAAAACACATCAAAAAAAGGAATTCATACAAATTTTGGAAATTATGTATTTTAGCTTACAATTCAAGAGGAGTGATAACCTTGACTTATGTTGATTTTGGGTTCATTCTGAACGTGTCTATGTAATTGTTAAGGCGCGCTTGCACCTTCTTAATTTTTTTCTCGTAACCACTTCAAATCCTATAGTGACCCCAAGCAGGGGGTTTGCAGAGGGGCAGCTTGCCACAATACATATCTTACTATTTAACCGGCTAGAAATTTTGGAAATTATGTATTTAATGAGCATAATTTGCAAATCTGAGAAATAAAAAGCGTAACTTTCAACGAAAAGACAAACGATGAAGTATAATAATAAAAATTACATATATCAAAGTCATCCCACCTCTCGAGTTGTAAGTTAAATGGCATAATTACCCAAATTCTTATGGTCTTTTAATAGTTTAATAAAATTTTCAAATTTTAGTAATAATTTATTGCAAAATCGATACAAGTTAAAGTTAGAAGCAAAAAATAAAAACTTTTTCTTTTTTTTTGGATTACAGAACTGTTTCTAAGGATACCAAATTATGGAACGCAGTCATGTCCTACAAAATATTAATGACTCGCGTAGCTTATGCCTTCAAGATCTAGTTGGAACAGTGAATTCAATGAATGGAAAGACAGGGAATACGAATTCAAATTCAACAAGCAATAGCGGTAGCGGCAGTTCTAGCAACTTGACAAGCCATAATATGAACAACCACCATAACGTGCACAATTCTGCTGAAAGCCTTTCAGTGGTATTTTCGGGGGCCATGCCTATAAGCGAGGTTAGCATAAGTCAACTCCACCACACTGCACAAGATACCGGCCATCAACATCACCACCATTCTATTGCTTCACCTCATACTTCAACAAATTTATTGCATGAACCTCTAGAGAAATTAAAAAGTAAGTATTTTGTATGCATTGTTTTGCTGTTTATTTTATTCTATATGAAATTTCTCGACCGGCAAATGAACGCTGTTTTAAATTCGTTTTAAAAGCTTTTAAGCCGATAGGTTTAAACCAACCTAAAGTGATAGAGCTTAAACGTAGAATTCTGGTTTAAATCCGTATAAATCCTTTCGCTTAAACAAAAATGACAGTCAATTTAAGTCGGTTTAATTTATAACTAAGCCGACCAATATTTCTGTTAAAGACCTATCAAATAAAAACAATGCGAAAAAATCTGTTCTAGAAAACAGCATTTATCCAGCATGTCCCTGAAAGAGTTGACCCATCCTCCCCCTCCTATTACCAACCCATAGCACTTACATCCCTTCTTTCTCAGTTCATGGAAACGCTCAGCTTAAGGAATATTTTGAAAATCGAACGCCTCTCCATGACCAACAGTATGGCTTTTGCAGTAACCGTTCCACCGGTGATGGTATACCTCACCGAACAGTTGAACAAATCTTTGCATCGTTTTTGTGCTGGATGTTTCCAAGGCATTTGATAGAGTTTGGCATGAAGCTATCTTATCGAAAATGCGAGCTTTTGGGATCAATGACACCTTTGTTCGTTAAATTGCAAGCTATCTTCTGGACCTTTCAATACAAGTTGTATTGGACGGTTTCAAGTCTCATTAATTAAATGCTGGTGTGCCCCAGGGCTCCGTTCTGTCTCTGATTCTTTTCCTTATTTTTATAAATAACTTTCTGTCTGTTAGTTCTTATCTCTTTTTTGCTGACGACTCTGTCCTCAGTTTTCATATTTGTTCAACGATTCACGCCCTTCGCCTGCGGACGTACAATCGCAACTGTGCCGTATGCTAAGCTCATTAAACTCCGATATACACAGCATTGTCAAATAGGGTAATAGAAATTGTGTGAAGTTTAATGTTTTGAAAACTCAATGCCATTGTCCATGAATGGCACTTGCATCAAAAAGACCAAACGCGTTTGTAGGGTGATCCTGGGAACCACCAATTCTACCTCGGATTCTACCTTGGTAAAATTTTAGTGAAATCAAAGAAAAACATGGTTCTAGTAAGGCTGATGAATCCGAAAAACACACCGTCAAGCTCAGACAAGGAGAGGTGATTGGAAAATGTGTACCCATTGCAGCCATTTCGACAACATCTAGGAGTGAATCTGCGAGTCCTGTTTCTCTAAAAGTGTGAGCTAAATCAAGAGGAGAAATCCATAGTCAAACATTTCACAGGTGAGTTTGCTGATATATTTGCATCGCAGGATGGAGACTATGGTCGAACACACTTATTACAGCACCACATAGACACCAGCGATAGCAGATAGATTCGACAACCTGCTAGAAGACTTCCATTGGCAACACAGCTGGAAGTCGATGAGATGAAATCGACCATCAACCGTTGTACTAGGGACGCACTCGATTCTTCGTGGATTACTGGAGGCTCAACGACATCACCAAGAAGGTCAGCTACCCCTTGTCTCGAATAGATTACACCTTAGTTACCCATTTTGGAGCAAAATGGTTTTCCACCTCGATCTGAAAAGTGGTTACTGGCAGTTACGAATCCATCCAGAAGACAAGGAAAAGACCGCTTTCACAACGGTAAATGGGCTATAGCTGTTTACCGTTATTCCATTTGGCTTGTGTAATATTACAGCCACCTTTGAGCGTTTAATAGAACGTGTGGTACAGGGTCTGACATGGAAAACCTGCCTGGTGTACTAAATCTACAGAAATGTGCTCTGTTCAAAGCTGAGGTGAAGTATTTGGTCAAATGGAGTAAAAACTGACCCGGAGACAATCGAAACGGTGAAAAACTGGCCAGATCCTGCAGACAAACACCAGCTGAGGAGCCTACTCAGTCTTGCCAAATATTACAGTAGGTTCGTGAAGAATTTAGTTGGAATCGCAAAGTGTCTTCCCCGGCTGACTGAGAAGGGAAGTCAATTTAAATGGTCAGGTGAGTGGCTATCAACATCTTGCGTACCAATCACGCTGCTTTCAAATGGTTGCTACAGTTAAAAAATCCTAAGAGGCAAGTAGCAAGATAGATCAAACGACTTCGAGTACAGCATCACAAAGTGAGACTGCACTGCAATGCGGAACCGTGTCAGCCCAGTTGCAAACGTTGTGCGCGAAAATAGGACAAGGAAGAAGGTATTTCTGTCAAGAGAATAGGAGCCGAACTAGCAGAGGGTTGGAGTGCCGGAGAACTTCGTAATGCACAAAAAGAAGACCCTGACATCGAGCCAATCAGGGCCACCAGTACAACGTGAGCACCCCGTTTGAAAGAATCACGTTGACATCACAGGCCCATTCCCGGACTACTTCAGCAAGTGACCCGAGGCGTTTACGATACGCAACTCAAGAAGCTAAGACCGTCGTCGAGCAGATAGTCGAACACTAGGTCTGCAGGTTCGGGGAGCCTATGGAATTGCATTCCGACCAAGGGCGAAACTTCGAGTCGAAGTTATTCCAGGAAGTATTCGCATCACTCTGGTTAAAAAAAAACAAGGACAACACCTCTTCATCCACAGTCTGATGGAATGGTAGAACGATTTAACAAAACCTTGAAGGAACATCTGTCCAAAGTCGTGAACGAGAACCAACGGGATTGGGATCGGCGAATTCCTTTATATCTTATGGCCTACCGGAATGCGGTTCATAGTACAACTGGATACACTCCATCCGAAATTCTATTTTGACGAACTGCCCGGCTTTTAAGTGAGCCAAAATTAGGATTTCCTATTGAAGATCCAAAATGCGAAGAAGACTACGTGTTGGAGCTTAGCGAAAGGATCAACTACATTCACCAGAGAACAAGAAACAACATAAAATTTGTGAGTGACCGCATGAAGACCAGATACGATGAGAAGCAATGATGATGTGTTTGTGTGTTTGTTCGAAAAAAACCAAGAGGGAGACAGTGTGATGTCTGATGTGGCAACAAAATGCAGTTTTTCGTTAGACAGATTTTTTTTTAATTTAACGATATTAATTTAGTAACGACATCTTTTGGATACATTGCGTACAGCAACAATTTCACATGGAATATGTAGAACAACCATGTTTGCTAAAAGTGTACTAAATATTTATTGAATTCGAAATTCAGCACCAAAGTAAAGTGGGTCTCCGCTGAGTTCTAATTAGAACCGAAAGATTGTGCCTTAACCAAACAGAACCATCTAGATACCGTATAAATGTTTAAATGGTGTCAAGTTCATTTGATTTATTTAAATGTGGAATTGTTAACAACCGGAAATGAAAGTAAAAATTGATTTAGTTGAGATTTAATAAAAGTGTTGAAGTGAAAGATTATTTTGGATTGTAAATAAGTAAAATAAGTGAAAACGTTGTTTTTTGAACGTTGTGTTAGAATAAAATAAAGAGATTTGTTTTGTTATTTTTAAAGTGCGATTGAGTTTTATTTATCGAACCCCAGGCCAAAATACAACAATATGTGTAAAATAAACTGAATTATTTTGTTTGAGCGAATTCGCAAGATTTTAAGTTCGATTCGCTACTCATAATAGAGGCCATTGTATTGTTTTTTATTTATTGTAATGTTTATTTATCTTCCAATTCTAGTCATTTTAATTAATAATTTCTCATACTTACTATGCTGTAATCACTATTTGTGTATCTATTAACGTACTTATTTATTTTTATTTTTTAATTGTGGTTTCTCTTAAAAGTGACAATGCCTTCCCATGTCTTGTCTGATTAATTTAACTAATTTATCTAGCGATTTTTTTTAAGATATGTAATATTGTCAGTAGTAAGGTGTACCATAACTTTGTAAATTGTATAATATGGATTAAGATAAAATTTGCCCAAAATTTGCTTTTGGACTTTATTTTATGGCACCGATCATTTAGTGTATGGAAAAAATACTCTAAGAGCAAAAATATGGTAACGATTTTATTTTGTAACTTATGCAGGTATATCAAAACAAAAAAAAGTATCAGGGAAAAGGCTATTGTATTAGCCAATAAAGAAAGTTATTACGGGTTATATTTTTTTTAATTTAGTAAATTTAAATGTTCTCGAAATATATATATATATATACCTACCTAGTGGCGTGCCGTGGATAGTTTTAAATGGTAAGTCGGACAAAAATGATTAGCGTATATTAGAAAGGTCTACCTGAAATTGTATCGTGTTTTGCCGATCTACTTTTCATGCCATATTCGTGAAGCAATTCAAGCCAATTACTTATTCTACAAGTCATTAATATTTTGATGTACAATGAGCTTAAGGCATAATGAAAGTGGCTTCGAAAAAACCGTTTTTGGCAGATTCATATGCAATACCTTAAAAAAAAATTAAACTAAAAAAATAAAGGAAACTCACAAATGTTTTGTTTGTATAAATAATTAAAAAACAACAAAATAAATAAAATGTTTTAAAAATAAAATAAAAAAAATTAAATTAAATTTAAAACAGATAATAGAGATTTATATTTAGATTAAAAACAGTATTCAAAAAAGTTAGCGTTAAAAAAAACTGTGAAAAATTTTGCTGAATTGGCCTTTTTCTTATTTGTATTTTGGAGCTATTCTTATACAATCCCTTTGACTTGAATTTTACCTCAGTTTTTTCGTACTGAACAATAACCCACATCAAACAAAATTACAGCTTTCAAATTTCAATCAATCACGATTTTCAATCCCTCCCTTGATTCGATTGTCAATTTCAACTATAAATTTCTTGTTCTATAAGGTCTTAAAGTATAAAAATGGAAATTAGCTGAGTTTTTTTTTTATTGCTTAATTAATGTGCTGTTTTTAATAACTTGAGTTTTTCCTTTCGGTTTAAATCTACTTCGCGAGCTCTCGATTTACTTGACTTTTTTACAAGTCTGCTCCGAAATTTTACTTCTGAGGTTCGAACCCTGAGCGAGATAAGTATGTACGTACATGTAAAATTCAACAAAATATCGAAGAAAAGCGAGTTATTTTGTTGCTTAAGAAAGCATGTACCTTACCTGTACCTCCTGCAACATGCTCAATAAACCAAACACAGCAGCCAGTGTAGCGATTAGCGATATGCAAGATTCAAGATACAAACAAAATTCACCAAAATAAGTCGATGAATAGCGGGTTATTTTTTGGCTTAAAAAAACGTGTATTGAAAAGAGAGGGGTCATACACAGTCAACGATAAAGAAAGAAAAAGGAAAGAAAAGCCAAAATTTAGTGAAATCTTAGTTATTGCCCATTTAAATGTATGAAACCTTTAAAGTTGACATTTTAATGAATTTCTTCGTATAAAAAATATTTGGAAATTATGTCTTTTAACTTACAACTCAAGTCGGGGAAGACCTTGACTTATGTCGTTTTTTACGGGAAAAGTTTATTAACGGTACCTTTCATAAAACGTTTTTTAAATGTTTGACTTTCTTGTTATCGGTTTTTCGGATTTCTGTCAAATTTTATATTTGAGAAGACACGTCAACTGCTTTGGCTGCGATAAAGCATCGCTTCCCGTGAGATCAGCGAAATCAAGCATCGTTGCGCGTGGTTAGTGGAAAGATGGGGGACCGTCCGAAAACCAACTGCGTGCTGTTGACATGTTTTATGTGTTTTCTGTTTTTCCGTCCTCTTTCTATCTTCTGTTCTGTCCTGTATCAATGTCATCTTGTGTGTTGTCTTGTAATTGTCTGAGCCGATGGCCTCAGTAGCCAGTGCTCATAAGTGTCTCTGCTTCGTAGATTTATTTACGGAGCAGATCAATATGTAATGTAATGAAATGTAATATTTGAGAAGATCAAGGTAGCCCCATTAACTTTGCAAATCAAAATTTTGAATAATTTTTTTTTTTTTTTAATTAATTTAACATTTTTTTTTTTAAATCAATTTTTTTTAAAGTTATCAAAAAAATTATTTTAAATTTTATAATGACATTAATAAACTCTAAAAAACTGCATACCAAAATTTAAAAAAAAAAATATTTACAAAAAACTAAAAATAAAAAAACAGAATTTCATCAAAATCAGTCCTACAATTTTTGAAATACTTTTTTCATTAATTCGTTATTATACAAAACGTGTGATGGTTTACTTTATTTTTACTGAAAACCGTTAAGTGTTGTGGTTTTGACACTTGTTTTCTACGTTAATTTTACTTATATTTAAAATTTTATTAAACGATGTGACCGCACATTATGAGGAAGTACGTGCGATTCAGTCGATGAGTTTACTTTAAAACATTAGCACTTCACAGTTTAAACACAATTTGAACCAATTTTAGTTCACTATATTTAATAATATTATATATATTTATTTTTGTATTAATCCCAATACCACATTACTCTTATTAAGACAGAATAACAAGTAAAAATAATTTTCCGAATTAATATGAGTTTAATGCTTCAAAAACTCAGTGCTGTCTTCTGTCGTTACAACTTAAAATATCCCTAATGCTATTGTCCATGAATGGCACCTGCATCGAAGTGTGTCAACGACAACCTCTGTTGGAACGACCATATATTTGAGATCGCTAAAAATGCTGCTAAGTCCATAGGTTTTCTGTTTCGGTGTAAGAAGTATTTTTCCCATTCTAATCTGTCTACAGTTTCTAAAGCGTTTATACGCCCTAAACTCGAGTATAACTCCCACCTCTGGGCAGGTGCTTCGCAAACATCGCTTCACCTGCTTGATAGAATACAAAAAAGAACCCCAAAATTAATAGGAAATAGAACTGCCACTGAAACAATTGCCCCTCTCGAACACCGACGCAATGTTTCATGTCTTTCATTATTTTATCGTGTCTTTTACAAAAAATGTTCATTCGAAGCAGTCAGTTGCATTCCTCCCCTTAAAAGTTTCTCCCGCAATACCCTTCTTGCAAGGAATGCTCATAAGTTCACCTTTGAGCCCAATTTCCGACGTACTGTGAAGTATAAGGATTATTTTTTTAGCCGAACAACAAGGCCAGATTTTCCCTTGCCAGCATTCAAAACCAATATTAATCGACAGCTCCTGTCCTTCTCATAACTATCTTTCTAATACCCGTGCAGTGTGCTCTACATTTAAAAGGAAACAAATAATCCCTTCTGCGTGCGCTAATTATAAAAAATGGGCACGACTGGGTCGCACGTACTTACTCTTATATGCCTAATTATATTGGAAAGCAAGATCTTTGGCCATAACAAGTAACATTTGCGTTGAAAATAACACAGTTTGAACTTACCACAACACTTAACAGTTTTTGGTAAAAATAAAGTATGCCATTACACGTCTTAAACAGCAGGAATTTATGAAAAATGTATTTCGAAAATTTTTGGACCGGTTTTGATAAAATCCTGTTTTTTATTTTTAGTTTTTTGAAAAAAAAATATTTTTTTAGTTTTGGTATGCAGTTTTTTAGAATTTATTAAAATACATGTGATTATAAAATTTAAAATAATTTTTTTTATAAGTTTTCAAAATATTGATTTTTGAAAAAAAAAAAATTCAAAATTTAATTTTAATTAGAAAAAAAAGTTGTTCAAAATTTTGATATGCAGAATTAGTTCGGCTACCTTCTTCTTAAATATAAAATTTGACAGAAATCCAAAAAAGCCGTAACCGAGAAAGCCAGCTCGTTATACATACTGACAGACAGACAGACAGACAGACTCTCGATCACTTTTTTAGACTTCTCTATGATCGTAATGTCATGTTTAATTGTTATCTCAATTTTTTTAATATTCACGAATCCTAAACTTGCCTTATGGTCCCTATAATCGCAAGTAAAAAAAATACGAAAATCAGCCAGCGTTTATCGAGTTAAAACGTCATCGAGCTTTACTTCGAAGGAATATGGAATCCTGAGGGAAAGTTTAAATAAAACGAGATGCTTACGCTTAAAATTTCAAGTCAAGAACTGATTTTTATTTGATATCACTATTTATACATTAAAATTTGATTATACTCGATACACAAGTTTGATTATTTAAATAAGGCTGATTAAATATGTTTAAATACGAGACAAACTGAGTTATTCTTAAACTAAGTAGAAGTGTGAAATATTTGTTCGTCTTCAATTTTACAACGTAAGGACTATCATAAGGTTGCTTAATGGTTTTCTTACTGCATCGTTACGAAGGAAAACATGACTTGAATTTTGAAGGTTTTTGGCTATGACCGTTTTGTTAGAGCCATGGCGTTCAGGAAGGATTAGTTGAACACTTTGCATCGTGTCTGGGAATTTATTCAAGAAATCATGGCTGAATGTAGCATCAGCTGATGTGAATAACTCGCCTGATAATAATGATAAAATACTATAGACAAGTTCAGCTAAAGTTTCTTTGTAGTCTTCTTGTAACGATGATCTTAGGCTGAGCAGAAAGATTGGTAGTTTGGCAACCCAATCTTGTGTTTCGTGGCATTTGATAGCTGTCTTCAAAGTTTGGTGGAATCGTTCTATCATGCCATTAACCTGTGGATGATAAGGCGATGATCGGTGTCTCTTAATACCCAGAAGTTTTGAAATTTTTTGAAAAGAGAAGTTCAAAAGCTGTAGCAGCTGTTTCGGCGGTAATGTCTGTGAGTGGAATAACTTCAGGCCATCTTGTGAAATGATCGACGCAGGTGAGGGAGTGTGTATATCAATCTGAATATGGCAACGGTCCGACTGAGTCGAGATGAACATTTTGAAATCTTCCTTCAGGTGTCCCGAAATCGCCGATCGGAGATTGAATGTTGAATGTTGCTTTTTGGCAGCTGATACATGTTTGTGACCATTTAAGGCAATCCTTCCTAAGGTCTGGCCAAATAAAGTGTTCTTTGAGCATCTGAGTTGTTTTTTTTAACACCTGAATGTTACAAGTTGTGAATCGTATCGAAAACTTGGCGCCTCATATTAAATGGGATATATGGACGTGCTTTGCCTGTCGAAATATCACAAAAGGTTTGGTGGTTTGTGTTAGGAAAGTGATTTGTTTCAGTTGTAAGGATGTTGTTAAACTGAGGAACTATCTGAACTCTCCATCGGTTTGTTGTTTACTTGCCAAATCATCATAGTCGATGGGAGATGGTGAGTAAATGGCGTTTAAGCTTGATAGAGCATCAGCCACAATGTTATCTTTGCCTTTGACATACCTTATATCTGTGGTAAACTGTCTGTTGTAGCTCAAATGTCTGAGTCAACGTGGGCTATATTTCTCAGATTTTTATTGAAAAGCGAAAGTAGGGAGTTTGTGGTCTGTGTAAAGCATACACTGTCTTCCTTCGAGTATGTCTTGAAAATGTTTGATTGCCATATAAGCGCTCAAAAGTTAGTTCACGATCATAGGCACTTTGTTGTGGTTGCCAATCATAGTATTGGATGCATCTGCCATGATTGACAAAGGAGCGCCATTATCTGGATGTGGGAGGAGGGTCGAATTAGCAAGACCTGCCTTACAGGCGTTAAATGCGTTCACCAGTTCGAGTATCTAACGGGTAACAGTTCTATCACTCTTTTTGTTGACGTAATAGTTCGCATTGAGAGGAGCTTGGATCTGTGCAGCTTTGGAAGCAAAACGTCTATAAAAATTAAGCATGCCCAAAAATCTTCGCAGCTCATGCACTCTTAACGGTTTTTTGTAGGAGATGATGGCGTCAACTTTGGATGGCAATGGTTGGATACTTTCTGACAAGGTAACCCAAAAAACTTACAGATGACGACTCGAATGTGCATTTGGAAGAATTTATATAAAGCCCATATTCTCGAAAACGCTAGAATAGCAGTCTGAGATGTCCTCGATACTCTTCAGCTGAGTTTAATGCGATAAGAAAGTCATCAATGTATCAGAAACAGAAATCGAGGCCTCTTGTTACTTCGTAGACATTTTTCGTCTTGACCATATGGAGAAGGCTAGTCACTGACTGCTGTCCGAAAATAAGTTTAACGTCTTAAACTGACAAGGCTCTTGACACTTCCTTACCAGTTTGCCATACCTTTGGTGGTAGGATTGACTGGATCGTGTTTGGCAATTGCTTCATCCATAAGGTTCTTCCGAAATTGTAGAAGACGCAAATTCTCTCATCTTTGAAATCAGCTGAGATGGTCGCTGAGAAGGGTGCCACGCTTATATAAACCTTGTCAATTACTTCTTTTGCGATTTTGTTTTATGGATAAAGCATTGTGTTGGTGTAAGATGTCGTTTGTCGTGAAGGTTAATAATGGCATCTTACCGTTGGTCGGGGGATACCTTCTTAACTGTATACGAATGTTCATAGGCACCTTAGCGTTTATCGGGGGATACCTTGTTAAGTGTGTGTGAATGTGAAGTCTTAGGCACCTTACATAAGGTCGGGGGATATCTTGTTAACTGGGAGTGATGTGAAGCCTTAGGCACCTTACCGTGGGTCGGGGGATACCTTGTTGATTGTGATAGTGTGGTATCTTGTGATAACGGTTAAAGTGTTTAAACTCAGGGTCACCAATGTGGAATTCCGAGGGAAAATTAATATAAAAGGAGATGCTTACGCTTAAACTTTCAAGTCAGAACTGATTTTTTTTTTTTTTTTTTTTGATATCACTATTTATACATTAAGCTTTGTTTATACTCGATAAACAAGTTGGATTATTAAAACAAGTTGACTATTAAATATATTTAAAAACGAGAAAAACTGAGTTGTTTTTAAAGTAAGTTATAATACAAAATTATTAATTTAATTTAAATTGCCACAGAATTATATATTACAGATATAAAACTTTTAGCTGGAATTGCACAAGATACTGCACCTGATGTTTCTCAACCATCGCATCTGCTTATTACATGTTCAACTGATGGTTCCTTCATTGATAAGTAATACTTTTTCCGCTATTTGACTTTATCTTGATTTTATTGTCGGCCCATACTGCATCCACATAACCGAGTAATGATGAGTCTTGCTGTTTTATGTTGCTCAATTTCAATTTCATTTCTGAAATCCCTTTAAGATATTTGAAGACCCACCGGAACTGCATCCAATTCTTGTTCGGTGACGCTGGAAACTTCTGAGCGAGAATACTAAGAGAAGTGGAGATATCATGCCTGGTATTCATGGAGATATGTAGCAAACATCCAATGAAATGCCAGTACTTATTGTAGTTATCCAAACTTTTGGATAAACTTGCCCTACTTTAGCTGACCTCCATTGGTGTCTTTGCTGTTTTTCATCTTGTAGTCCTAATCAAATGCGGTTTTTTGTGTATCTTCGTAACTTCCATCTCAAGTAATGTTTTATAGGCGCCAGATACTTGATTTTAAGTTTGATGAAACATACTTTCAATATTTTTCTATCATATTAATTGTTGGACAGGCCATAATAATGTCATCCACATTGCCAATTATGTGACCACAAATACTGTCCCTTGCCTGATGATGGATGGAATCATGTATAAATAATTTAAACAATCATGATATGATTTATTGAATGACTTGTTTGTCTATTTTAAAACGTATGTGTCTTTATTGAGTAAGCATACCTTATTCTCATTCCCTATCTCGTTACTTGGAGCATGCTTTATATAGATGGTTTCTTTTAGTTTTGAATTCAAAATGTAGTTTTTGCATCTAATTGGTGAACTATTATATTAACCGTACCATATTTCTGACGAAGTCCTTTTGCGACGAATTTAGCCTTATACCATCAAATTCCGACGTCTGTATTAGTTTTTACCTTATATACCCATTTACTGCCGATCGGCGTTTTTTCCTGAAGTAAATCGACTAAATTCAATGTTTGATGATTTTACAAGTATTCGACTTCATAGCATAATATTTCTTCTTCATAATTTTTCGGTTCGGTAAACTCTCGTTCCACAAGAATATCTTCGTTTAAACGTCGTACTAGCACACCTGGTTTTAATATTTTCTTTAGCTTTTTTTTAAACATCTTGTCAATCCACGCTTTTCAGAATCTCCTCCTGAAGCTCCTTTATCGTAATTGAAAATGACTCTTCATGTTCCTTATTTGCTTTTTCAGAAACATTGACAGTTATTTCTTTGTCATTGAAATCCCCGAAACTGACATCACAACTTATTCTTACATTCAGCTTTTCCGTTGTGCTGCGTACCATGAGTTGCCGTAAGTTGAACCATCATGCTTCAGAAAATTGTTGATGTCTTTTTCAGTGTATTTCCCTCCCAGTCTGAGTGGATTGTTTTTGGCTTCTTTCCGAATCTGTTCTTACAAAGGTCGATGAGCTGCCTTGAGTTTAATGTATATCAGATATGTGGGTAAGTAAACATATAATTATAA
The DNA here is from genome assembly GCA_963971375.1 of Platycheirus rosarum. NCBI lineage: Eukaryota > Metazoa > Arthropoda > Insecta > Diptera > Syrphidae > Platycheirus > Platycheirus rosarum. Next base: position 33,951,999 of record OZ020509.1, on the reverse strand, counting down.
AACTCGAATAATCATCAATATATAACACGAAATATCGTTTCTTTACTTCAGTCGGCGCTTTGTATATTATACTGCCTATAGTACTCTCATGGATGTCATTTTGCCTCTGGCCATCTTACTGGTTGTTTCGTAACTTACTCTAAATAGTAGAAACGAGAACATTTTCCGACATTTAATACACTTTTGTTGTTTGTTCTTATTCTATATTCACACCAATTGGTGATATTTCAGCGCCACCCATTTCACTTGATTCGCAAAAAATGATGCGTCACGATAGTACTATAGGAAGTGTATATACAAAGGTTGGCGTCCGCATCGGTTCACATAATCAAATCAAATGAAGCGGATTATTCACTTTTGAACTGCTGTGGAAAAGGGATTTTAGTCAATTTCCCTTTCAAAAATGTTTCACCTTTGTTAGTATTCCACAATTGATTGGCTCTTCATTTTCAAGTTTCAACCAGGCCACTGCACTGAGGTATTTTTGTAGACTGTCAGTGACTCATCTTTCTGGGCCATTGGTGAATGCTTTTCGATGTGTTCCTTTACGATACATACCGAAAATGGTTGACAAAAAATGTTCACGTCATCGAACATGAACAACATGAACTTGTTGCTTTTCGTTTTTTTTTTTATAATTACCGCGCGCACAAGGGACTATTTGTTTCCCTTTTAATGTAGAACACACTGCGCGGGCTTTAGGAAGATAGGGAGGGGAGAGATAGGATGTGTCGATTAACATTGGTTTTGAATGTTTGCAAATCAAAATGGCAAGGGAAAATCTCGCCGGATAAACTAAAAAAAAATAATCCCTATATTTCACGGTACGTCCGAAATTGTGCTCAAGGGTGAACTGATGAGCATTCCTTGCGAGACGAGTATTACGTTTACGACGAGTGAATATTTCTCATAAAAGAAACGATAAACTAAAGAAAGACATGAAACATTGCGTCGGTGTTCGAGAGGGGCAATTATTTCAGCGGCAGTTCTATTTCCTATCGGTCTTAACGCTCGATTTTGTGTTCTATCACACAGGTGTAGCTTTGTTTGTAAAGCACCTGCCCAGAGGTGGGAGTAATACTCGAGTTTAGGGCTCATAAATGCTTTATAAATTGTAGCCAGATCAGATGGGGAAAAATACTTCTTACACCGATACAGAAAAGCTAAGCACTTAGCAGCATTCTTAGCGATCTCAAATATATAGTCGTTCCAACGTCGTTGACACACACACCGTCGCTTTCTTCGACGCAAGAGCCATTTATGGACAATGGCATTGGGGGTATGTATAGCTTTAACGACAGAAGACAACATTGATCCCTATTACCCCATTTGACAATGCTGTATAAATCGGAGTTTAATGAGCTTGGCATACGGTACAGTTGCAATTGTACGTCCAAAAGCACGCATTTTCGATAAAAGAGCTTCATGCTAAACTCAATCAGCAATAATCCGCGTTTCCATGACTTAAGAAAGAAGGGATATTAGTGCTATGGGTCGGTAGAAGGAGGGGGAGGATGATTCACCTTTCTTAGGGACAGGCTTGACAAATGTTGTTTTCCATCTTCTAGGAAAGATTCCAGAAGAGTAGAAGCGATGGCTTTGCCAGAGTGGAAGAACCCCTCTTCAGAAAAATCGGGGGTATAAAATCAGGGCCAGCGGATAAGTGTATATCGAGATCTTTGAGAACTCTTGCTACTGTATGAGTGCGGAATAAAATCTGTCCCATGGAAAAATTTACATTCTCAAGTACAGGAGGGGCAACGTTGCTAGGCAGCAGCGTGGAGCTGGAAGCGAAATGGGGGGCGAGCAAGCTTGCCTTCTCTGAAGAGTAAACAATTGGTTTGTTATTGTCGATGAGCGTTGGAACCGAAGATGTTGAGGAGTTTTTAATATTTTTTTCAAATGATCAAAAAAAATTTTTTTTTTGGGACACTGTAGAATTTTTTGCCGTAATTTTTGGTCATGCAAAAATTTGTTCAATAACGGAGTTGCATGAGTTCCAAGTTTGTTTGTGCTTTTTCCGATTTTCCTCTGTAGAGTTGGCTTTTTAATATCGGAATCTTACTTCTTTGCGCCTGATAGCTTCTTTACACTCAGAATTGAACCGGGACTTTTCTTAAAGATCACATTTGTGATCATTTCAGTACTGGCATCAATGTCACTATAGAAGAAGCATAGTGACCAGTTAAATTTCGGAAAAAAATATGCAGGCCGTCCCAGTTGGCTTTCTCGTATTGCCAAACGGTCCTGGTGGAAAGATTTTCTATAACTGGATGGGTGGAGAATGAGAAATTAGCTGAAATGACACAATAGTCTGAAGTGCCAAATGGAGAAGTTACACTAATGGTATATTTATCAGGGTAATATGTAAGAAACAAGTCAAGATTATGGGCGGCTTGCCCAGCAACATCCGGTATACGCATTAGCACATCGATCAGTTGCGTAAGGTGATGTAACCCGGCAAAGAGCTCGACATACCTTCCTTCGGGTGTTGTCTGACCAGAATAGCGGAGGCAATTGGAATTGTGTACATTGAAATCGCCCGCAATGACGATTTCAGTGCGAGGATAAATGGAAACAATTTTCGAGATGGAATCAGACAGCGCATCAAATCGTTACAAGTCGAACTACTGTCGGGATTTGGACTCCTGTAAATAAAACAATAATGAATGACATGCTTGCGGCAAGTGAATTTGAGCCACAAGAAGTTAAAGTCCGTGTTGGAACATTGCCCATATTGGGGAAGGCTCTGGTAAGCAGCATCACTACTAACATAGACCACAAGACCATAGTGGGAAAAGAGTAATTGCACCAAGCTATACCCATGTAGAGCAATATCTGATAAATCAGTATTTACTCCAACCTGAGTTTTATTTAATGCCAAAATAGCTGGCCTGTATTGAACAGTGTAGACGTACACGTAAAAGAAATTCTTTCTTAAGCCGCGAACATTAAAATCCACGACACAAAAATCGTTTACCAATTAAAAATACTTATATATAAAACACAACTCTGACTTAGTTGAACTGTGCAGTGAAAATCCAAATTAATTTCTGTAATAAACAAACTGTCTTAAGTGTTATCCCCATATATATATATATATATATATATATATGTACACATGTATACAAAAAAATCAATTTAAACATTCAGCACAATAAAACAAATTCAAATGCCCTTATCCGCAAGCATTATATAGTTATACGATGCCTAAGTATATAAGAAAGAGGCAGTTAAGCACGAAGGTCTTGGGACAGATAAGAGAATAATTTTCTACGCAAGTATGTATTGTTTTATTTATTTTTTTTCTTCCACAGTGCGAGTAGGCATTTTTATCTTTTTTCTTTACAGCACACGCAAGGGGTATTTTTCATTTTCTCAAACGAGTGTGTATTATTTTTTTTTAACACTCGCGACAACAATGCGCAAATATTTGTTTTTTTTTTACTTTTATTTTCAATTATTTGTGCGCGCGACGTCCGGCCTTGGCGAGCTTAAGATCGACACTCAATCTTAAATCTTGGGCCCATTTCACAAGGAGCAACTGGAAAAAAACTGATCGAAGATGCGAATTGGCAATTAGTTTGCTTTGTGTCGTTCCCTGTGTAATCAAATGGGACGATGAATATGACGCTACTGGTTAAAAACTCGTCCGCGATTCACAAAAACAAGTTTGTTACCAGTCTTTTGTTGATTAGCGTGTCATGTTTCCAATTGATACCAGTTTCTAGTTAATCAAAGATGAGCGAACAACAGGCCAACCTTTTCCTGTTGTGGGAGGTGCAAAAACATCCTGAAACACTGAAACAATGAACGTAACTGATGATATGTTAGTTCCCAAAAGACAAAACAATTACTAATAGTCCAGCAGTCATGTACATTTTGCTGGAAAGTATTCCGAAGTTAATGGAACTGTAATGAGTTGTTTGAGGGAACATAAGGATTACTATCGTAGTTTATCAATCTCGCAGACCCTGTGCTAACCTTGAAGGGGGGCAAAACCCCACAATTTTCGAAAATTTTTCTGTTTTTTGGTTAGATATTTTAAACTAAATCTATAAAACATTGCATGATAAAGCTAAAGAACATCAAATTTCCTAAAAGTGAACTAAAGTCTTGATCAAATTATGACAAAATTTCTCAAATGTGAAAAATAGCATTTATATACTTTTTGCTGGAAAGTATTCCGAAGTTTAATGGGTTGTTTGGGTGTTCATTAGGAATACTATCCTACTTTATAGACCTCGAAGACCTTGTACCAAGTAAGGGGGGGGGGGGGGGGTAAAAACATCCAAATTTTCGGACTTATTTCAGTTTTTCGTTTTTTCTGAAGAAGTAAACTTCGGACCAAGGACTAACAATACCAGCAAGACTAACTTCATAATTTTGCTGGGTAAGATAAAGATCTTCTGGTGCTTCTTACAGCTTTGGGTTCTTCCAAAAAAATCTGACTCTTTCATGTAAGAACCACAGCATATACTTTTCGTGCATGCGATGTGGGTGTGACACCACTTTAGCACCATTTGGTATTTTAAAAAAGAAAGTGATGCAGATGTACAACGAGAACGCTGGCATTTCAGAGAGGTTGGCGATTTTTAAAGATCGCGAGGCAGATGCCAGATAATATATTAAAGCTATTAACAGCATAGAATGCACGTGTATACATCAATTAATTTGTTTAAAGATGTGGCTCCGATCACCACAAAAAAGACGCTGCCCCAGAGCAACTGTTCAAAGTAATCAGCTGCAAGTGCAGGCTGCAGGTATAAAAAGGCTGGTCTGTTATGCTCTGCAGCATACACGTACTGCGTGGGCACATCATGCGAAAACTCCCCTCATCATGATATTAAGGAATTTGACACTGACGACGAGAGTAAGGAACCCATTGGGCCACACACGAGACTATCACAACCCGGGGGAACACCCGTTTTAAACCTTACATCAAGCACACACGCAATGAACCACTCTGGGGGAAGAAAATGTATACATGAATTTCTTTCCTATATATGTACATTTTTCAGACCCCAAACTGTAGGAAATTGTGTGTATTAGTTTCACTCTTCGTTCAACCACTCAAAAGGTGGTTGAACATTTCAGTCCAATTTATACCACACGTTGTTCCTCCCTTGCCTAGAAAACCGGTTTCAGTCCGAGGTGAATAGTCTCGTGTCTGCTGGCCTAACCTCCCAATATCTCTGAAGATGCATGAGGACATGCCAGACTATGACGACGACGAAGAAGAGGAAGGTGCTGCAGCCCCCAAACACAACAAGATTTTCGAAGCCTAAAACTATCTGAGTATCTGCCTGCAATCAATTACAGATAAATAAGGAATTGCTGTACATAATTAATTTAAATTTTCAGATCCACTTTCATTCAAGGACAAGTATGTAGGAAATTTTATGCTCTCCAACTTTGTCATGCAATGTAATCTACAAAATTTGCTTGGTGCATATAAGCGAAAAAGTGAAAAAAAAGCCCGAAAATGTGGGTGTTTTTGACCCCTCCCCCTAACTAAGCCAAGGATCTTCGAGGTCGATTAAGTAGAATAGTTTTCTAATTTTACCCCTAAACAGCCCATTAAAGTTCCATTATCATCCGAATACTTTCCAGCAAAAATTACATAAATGCTATTTTTCACATTTTAAGATCTTTTGTCTAACTTTGATTAGCTGTATCTCCTTTAATTTAAGACTTTGCTTCACCAACTTTTAGGAAATTTTATGTTCTTTATGCATTGTGTCCCAAAATATGTACTTAGTTTAAGAGAAAAACTGACTTGGGGTTTGCAAAGACGAATTACTCTAAATCGCTTATTTGAACAGCGTCAAATAAATAAAATTTAAATTATTTTCGAAAATTGTTTTTTATGAACGTATAAGATTAAATTTATGATTAAAAATCAACTTAAACTTTAAGAACTGCAAAACGAAAAAGACGGTAGTTCCAAAAAGCATTCAGTAATATTTTAACATTTTAAAATGCTTTTCTCTCTTATCTCATTATATTATTCTAGATTTAGCATTGATAGTGTCGTTCTAGCAACGCTTTGTTTTCAAAATTTACGGAATTATTTCTATGGGGCATTCATGCAAATGATTGCGGAAAGTGGGAATTTTCTACAGTGTGGAAATGTTCAATGAATATCCATATTATAAAATTATAAATAAATATACATTCAACGTCATTTAAATAAATATCATTCAACCATTGTTATTACTTCTTTACAGTTTGGGCCGAAACAGGAGATTTTCGTGATACTACGAAAAGTTCAATGGCAGCAGTTGCTAACAGTTTGGAAACAACACAGTCAGGATTTCAATCGACAATATTGAGAACAAGAAGTAGGGATAGGAAGGAAGGTAATTAATTAGGAAATCATACTAGCGAAGCCTGTTTAAATTAATATATTAGAGGTATTCATGCAATCGCGTACAACCCTGATGAAACGTAAAATCCTCGTGAATTTATCTTTTCGTAAATTAACTGTCAAAATTTGTATTTTTGCTTTACGATCCGCTTGGGGGCGCCACGTTCCACACGTCATCATGATAGTACTATAGCAGTTTATATACAATGGTTTTAGCCTTGTATTAAAAACCTATTAACGTACATATTAAACATAGTACGCAGTTCGAGCTTAAATTTAAGCTTGCAGATTTTTTTTATAAAAACGAACTTGAAACGAGATTGATTTTTTTTTTGTAATTGTGTGATCGTTTTTTGACAACTTTCTGTCGTGACTTTTGACAATCTAAATGAAAAAGCAGACAGAAAACAAGTTATAGGTACAAAAAAAAATTGGTGTCGATAGAAAATTTTATTAAAATATATCAATATAAACATTGAAAATTGAATTGAAAAATTGTTTAACCAATATTGTGTAGTAATATGGAGAACTATATGTTAATTATCATTAATAAAACTAATGAGCAGTTTAATTTTGTTCAAGAGGCACAACAATTCACAGAGTTCCTTTACTTCGACCAATTTGCTTGAAAAACTCACAAAATACCTCCATCGGAAGACGACGACGAAGTATAAATTTATCTCATGATTCTGCCGGATAAAGTGAAAAAAATTAACCTCGTAAAACTGAGGTATGTCTTTTTTGTTGTTGCCTTTGTGTTTTGTGACAACTGAGGTGATAAAGATACACTTGTTAACAAAAGTCTACGTAGATCGTTCTTGTGTACGTATAAATTGCATCTATAGATGCTTGATGGTTTTTTTTTTCATATTTTTTGTTATTGTTTTTATATTCATATTTTCAGCTATAATAAAGCAAACAATAATTGCTTTTAACGGTCCGGAATTGAGTTCAACGGTGATCTGATGAGCACTCCTTGCACTCCTAACTCTCCTAACTCCAGTTAAGGTTTCCGAAAAAAATATTCAGACCGTCCCAGTTGGCTTTCTCGTAATGCCAAACGGTCCTGGTGGGAAGTTTTTCTTCAACTGGATGGGTGGAGGATGAGAAACTAGCTAAAATGACACAATGGTCTGAAGTGCCAAATGGAGAAGTTACACTAATGGTATATTTATCAGGGTGAAAAGTAAAAAATAATTCAAGAGTAGAGGCGGCTTGCCCGGCAATATCCGGTATACGCGTTGGCACAGCGATCAGTTGGGTAAGATAATGTAACCCGGCAAACAGCTCGACATACCTTCCTTCGGGTATTGTCTGACCAGAATAACGGAGCCAATTGGAATTGTGTACATTGAAATCGCCCGCAATAACGATTTCAGTGCGAGGACAAATGGAAACAATTTCCGAGATGGAATCAGACAGTGCATCAAACTCGTTACAAGTCGAATAACTGTCTAAATTTGGACTTCTGTAAACAAAACAATGATGAATGATATGCTTGCGGAAAGTGAATTTGAGCCACAAGAAGTTAAAGTCCGTGTTGGAACATTGTCCGTATGTGGGACGACGAGACCGTGATGAGAAAATAGTAGTGGCACCAAGCTATACCCATGTAGAGCAAATTCTGATATTTACTCCAACCTGAGTTTCACTTAGTCCCAAAACAGCTGGCCTATATTGTATAGTGTGGAGTTTGGACATAAACGTGAAAAAAATTCTTCCTTCAGCCACGAATATTAAAATAAACGACATTACAACCATAGACAACGTTTGCTTTGGTTTAATAATATCCACAGATAGGCATGCTGATGAAACTCACATTCATGTCTATGAAGTTTAAACTTTTTTAAATTCCCGCAGACATGTGTGCGCAAGCTTTACAGGCTTCGACATCCACAGGCAGTTTTGCGTGCGCAAGTATATGTATGTAGTTTTGTGCAAACTTGCCTGCCTGTTGATACCCCACTTTAATAAAAAAAATTATAATAGAGCTGATTTTTAGCTATAAAAAGTATAGCACATTATTTTTAATACCCCCGTTATTTCTAAACATATGTTTTAAAATTCAATTGCGATTGCTGACTGAAGATTTGTTAATAACAACCGTAGAAACACGCTTAAGTGGTTTGAATAATGCAAAAATAAATTGCACGACTGGATCGCACGTACTTGCTCTTATGTGCGGTCACATCATCGAATTAATTTAAAAAAATGCACGACTGGGTCGCACGAACTTGTTCTTACGTTAGATAATTGCTTCGTGGCTGCATATGTATGTATATAAAGAATTTAGCTTGATTATAACGATACGGGTTTGCATTATGTTTTAAAAATGATTCCGGGAAATGGCCGCTGCGGCTGGCTGTAATAAATTCCAGCCAAGGCCCAATTTTGTGAAAATTGGGATCGTTGGCCATCTCGTTTTGGGCCCATTCACCGAACGTTTGACGCGCTTGATGGTCGTTCGGTTTCAATTCTTGTACAAGTTTGATTTTGTAAGTCTTCAAACCAAGATCCTTCCGCAAAATCTTCTATAAAGTGGATGGGCACATCTCCAATTGTTGCACGCGATGGCGGATGGACTCATTCGGGTCTTCTTCGATGTTTTGCTCCACCGAAACGAACCATTGTTTTGGTAATAAATTTGCAAAATTTTCAAACTTGTTCGGGAGTAAGTCTATTCATTATGAAATCGAAAACCAAACTGAGCATAAATCAAGTGACAGTTGTCAAAAAGACCAATTTCGAAAGAAGCATTGCCAGATTGAAAACCAAACGTCTATTTAAATAAAAAAAATATTTTTTTTTTGAAAATTCTTTAATTTTTTTAATTAGCTTAAAAGTTTTCTCGGAAAAACTTAGTATGCACAAAAATTTTAAAACCGCATTTGAAAAAAACCGGTTATATGAGAGGTACCATTTTAGAACAAATTTAATAAAATTCTTTCTAACTGAAATATGTATTGTTTGTAAAAAAAATAGCACCCTGAAAGTTTTTTCAAAATCGTTAAAGCCGTTTTCGAGAAAATCAAACTTCTTGCTTAAAATTGTATGGCAGATACCGTTATTTTTAGACCTAGAGCAAAAATGAAAAACACTCGCCGAGATACTACCTAATAAATACTAAATACCAAGTTTGAAGCAAATCGGCCCATCCGTTTAGGCTGTAGAGACAGACAGACGGACGGAATCTCCGGACCCACTTTTTTCAACTTCTCTATTATCGTAATGTCATGTTTGATTGTTAGATTTTTTTTGCACGAATACATAACTTGCATTTTAGTACCTAAATCGCAAGTAAAAATAGTTTGTTCTACGTTATATGAATAAGAAACCTAGGATTTTAAACAATATTATGTAATTGGCTAACTTAGCGTTAGTCCCCTCAAAATCAAAAGCAATTTGATCGCAGGTGGCTTTAAATTATTTAAGGGATGATATGTTGGACATAACATCACTTCAAGAAATGAGATGGCCAAGGAATGGTTTTGAGATGAAAAAAAGGAATCTATACTGTCGCGCACTTAGGCTCGCCCTCGGAGAACTAGATGAGGGAAGAGTTCCGGGGGTAAAGGCAAAATGGTCACGCCATTAGCACTGCTGATATCATCTTAGGCCGTAGTCACAGAGATCGGAGCGGCTGGTTTTATGATTAATGCAAACTAGTGTCTGAATTTAAGAATGCTGCAAGCTGTATCTCATACAACGGGGGCACGCGATGAAGAATATAAAGAGCTCATAAGAATAGAGTAAAAAACACAGAAAAAAAGCAGCCTAGGAGAAAAAAATTGTCTGTGAAATGTGAAAGAAATAGTGACCGAGGTCTGCACCAGGTGTGGTGTAAGGACAAAAAGGGGAAATCTGACTACCGATCTTGAAGGCATGCTGGATCGATGGCAAGTGCATTTTAATATTTTAATGAACTATTGAACGGTCAGCTCAGGGAACAAATGGAGACTCCAACATTTCAAGTGAAAGACCTCATGCTGCAGCCATCAAGCATTGAGGAGACACAAAGGGCGAATAACGGGCTCAAAAACAACAAGGCCTCTGGAGCCGACGGCGTACCTGCCGAGATGATCAAACATGGAGGGCCAACACTACATCAAGCAATTCATGAAATCATAGTACACGTATGGGAACACGAAGATAGCCAGAAGATTTACGAAAAAGTTCCATATGTTCCACACATAACAAGGGGGATATCACAAAGTGCAGCAATTATAGAGGTATAACATTATTGAGTACATCCTATTAGAGATTCTACTACGCTTAAATCATAATCGGTAAATTTCAATGTGGTTTCATACTAGGCAAATCAAAAATTGATCAGATCTTCACCCTTAAGCAGGTGATCGAAAAATGTCAGGAATATAACACTCCAACATACCATCTTTTAAAAGGATTGGTGGCTATTTCTGCGAGAAGTGTTGGTCCAATTATCAGTGTAGCGGAGCATGAATTTGAAGTAGTGCAGTCCTATAACAACCTTGGGTCAAAAGTAGCAGCTGATAATAATATGCAGGAAACACGGGGGCTGATAAGATCCAACATAACCTACTCTTTGAATCTTATCATAAAAACCAAATAGCTGCTGTACAAGACTATGGCACTCTGATCTCTGAGGAAAGACAATTCCGGAAAAGGTACAATCATGAATTGTTTGAAATCTACCTCGAAAAAGATGTTGTGGAAAAAATAAAGCTCGGTAGACTCCGGTGTGCTGCGCACCTAGCCATCATAAGCGAAGAGGAACCAGCTCGGCAATTCTCTTGTAGTTCTTTTTATGGTAGATGAACAGATAAGTAGTTAAAAATGTTGAATGAAACTAGTGTGAAACTAGATTTTAAATAACATGAAATCACAATATTATTTCTCTAGTGTAAAACGAAGAACTCTCTGACAGAATGACAACTGTCACAAAAATCCATTTTGTAAATTTACCTTAACACAAAACACTGCCTAAATCCAATAAGAACACAATTTTTTTAAGTTCTCAACGTGTTAAACTAGATTTTGAGTAGTACAATGGTTTTCGTTTATAACTATGGGCGACTTAGTGCAACACTTAAGTAATGTGAAGTTAATGTGTTAAATATAGGTTATCATAATCTTGTGCCAATATCTACTTCACGTCGTCATCGTCTTAAAATGATGATATTTTTTCAGTTTCTCAAGCTAAATTTGGTCGATTAAAATCAGGTTTTGTCCTTTTACCAATATTAAACTTCACTTTAGATTCATGGAGTTACATATCAATAATATTGATAATTATGACTACATCCCTTCTCAGAATATTTATTATTAAACAATTAGCTTCAATTTTTATATTGATGTTTTAATTAAATTTTCAAGCGAAACCAATTTATTTATACTTCTAGCTTGCTGTTCTTATCTCTTTAAATTACTTTTGACATTCAATGTTATCGGATTTGCCGGAGTGAAAAGTTAAAAGTTGGTCTACTTAATGCGGTGTGTCCGGCATATGCGATTCCTATGGATCATCTCCCATAAGAACACGTGTATTTAATCGTGCTGTCAGTTGTATACGGCATTAAATGAGATTTGACAAAAACTTAACGCATCCAACAAAATTGTCTTCTCCGAATTAGAAGAAATATGAAAAAGGTGGATCGGGCTAAGGAAATTAAGTTCAAGGGCAATTATCTGGAAATAGTTCAAGTTCGAAGAAGGGAAAATGAAAAACTACCCGTTTGAAATTTGTAGTTATCTTAGATTAAGTAAACATGTAAATGAAATAAAAAATTAAATTAAAATAATTTCTTACAGTGTACACGGCTTAGGCAATAAAATCTTGTATCCAAATTTTCTTTGGATACCTGCTGTAATAAATGCACGTTTTGGAAGGGCAAGTGGAGGGGCAGTCAATGGAATTAAAACAGGAGTTAGCTTCCAAGCAAGCTTCGTGAAAAAAATTGAAAAAGATGTAGTTTATATAACTGAATTCGAGCTCTAAATCATCCCGATTTACTTGAACTGCAACAGATGGGAGGAGAATTTTCAAGGTCTCAGCTCTCAAGATGGAAATATCCGCCATTTTGTTGCGATTGTAGATTTCAACGCCAGGATAGGGGAAAATCAAGTAATACCAACTGAAATTACAGCTATAAGCAGTCACATATCGAACATAACAAATTCAAAGGACAAGGTTTTGAATAGCAATGATAGACGGCGTTTACAGATTTGTGATGATTTTGGAATAACCATTTTTAATAGACGGATAAAAGAGGATATGGATTGAAGCCTTACCTTTGTGGAAAAAGTTGGCTCGTCCACGATCGACATGTGTTGTGCATCGTATATACTACAGTAACGTTGAGAATTTCAGAGTAGAAGACCAGATCTATTCGCATTCGGATCGTATGCCCATAGTATTGAACTTGAAGCTAAATTCTAGTAATGAGCAACCTGTAGAGATGAATCTACTCCCTAAACTAAAACGGACCCATAACCTAGAAAACAGCTATAAGCAAAAGCTGCACGATTTTCTGAACACTTCAGAGCTAACAGAATGTTTTGACAAACACACAAGAGTGGAGGAAACTTGCAAAAGAACTCAACTATATAAACTTTATAAAAGGTAACAGAATAACAAGTGCTATATTTAAAAACTACTTCCACGGTCTTATTAATCAATCGACATGCATCGTATAAATAGAAACATAACCCCTGCCCAAGTTTCCTACTGCTAGACCGATTTTTCCCATCCACAAAAAAGGAGACATTAGTTTGGTGGAAAACTACAGAGGAATATCCTTTATAGACTGTGTAGTGAAAACATTTGCCGGTGTTCTGCTGGCAAGACTTCAGGGATTTTAAACGAATATCAACCCGGTGCCGCAAAAAATCTTTTCAATTTATTCAATATAATAAAATTCAAAATACATGAAAAGAGAAAAGTGTACTGCTTTTTTATCGACTTTAAAGTTGCGTTTGATCTCATCGACCGCAATAATCTCATGTATACGGCAATCGTTCTTCAGGTAATTTTTTTTTTTTTTTTTTTTTTTATAATTAACGCGCGCTCAAGGGATTATGTGTTTCCCTTTTAATGTAGAACACACTGCGCGGGCATTACGAAGAAAGGGAGGGGAGAGATAGGAGGTGCCGATTAACATTGGTTTTGAATGTTTGCAGATCAAAATGGCAAGGGAAAATCCCGCCGGGTAAACTATTCCAAATTCGTGTCGTTCGGCTAAAAAAAGAATCCCTATATTTCACGGTACGTCCGAAATTGGGCTCAAGGGTGAACTGATGGGCATTCCTTGCGAGACGAGTATTACGGGAGAAACTTTTAAGGGGAGGAATGCAACTGGCTACTTCGAGTGAACATTTTTTGTAAAAGAAACGATAAAATAAGGAAAGACATGAAACATTGCGTCGGTGTACGAGTGGGGCAATTGTTTCAGCGGCAGTTCTATTTCCTATCAATCTTAACGCTCGATTTTGTATTCTATCAAGCAGGTGAAGCGATGTTTGCGAAGCACCTGCCCAGAGGTGGGAGTTATACTCGAGTTTAGGGCGTATAAACGCTTTATAAATTGTAGCCAGATCAGATGGGGAAAAATACTTCTTACACCGATACAGAAAACCTAAGCACTTTGCAGCATTCTTAGCGATCTCAAATATATGGTCGTTCCAACGGAGATCGTCGTTGACACACATACCGAGTACTGAGAGCTTTTCGGTTTCTTCGATGTAAGTGCCATTCATGGACAATGGCATTGGGGGAATGTTTAGCTTTAACGACAGAAGACAGCATTGAGTTTTCGAAGCATTAAACTCCACACGATTTCTATTACCCCATTTGACAATGCTGTATAAATCGGAGTTTAATGAGCTTGACATACGGCACCGTTGCAATTGTACGTCCGAAGGCAAAGGACGTGAATTATCGAACGAATATGAAAAGCTGAGGGTAGAGTCGTCAGCAAAACAGTTAAGTGGATTAGAAGTAACAGACAGAAGATCATTTATAAAAATGAGGAAAAGAGTCGGAGACAGAACAGAGCCCTGGGGCACACCAGCATTTATTTTATGGGAATCAGACTTGAATCCGTCCAATACAACTTGTATTGAACGGTCCAGAAGATAGCTTCTAATCCAACGAACAAGAGTATTATCGATCCCAAAAGCACGCATTTTCGATAAGAGAGCTTCATGCCAAACTCTATCAAATGCCTTGGAGATATCAAGAGCAATAATCTTACTTTCATCAAAGCGATGTAAAGATTTGTTCCACTGTTCGGTGAGATATGCCATCAGATCACCAGTGGAACGGATGATAGATAGATAGATAAAATTGCTGAGTAGACCCTGGAACCTGATAATCAATCTAGAAAAATCAAAAATTGTTGTGTTTAGAATAAGAGCTGGGCGACTGAGTGCACAGGAACAATGAAAGCTTAGTAACGAACCGATAGAAATTGTCACAAAAATAAAAATATCTTGGTGTATGTTTGACCCCCACTTTAAACTTGACCGAGCATTTTAAGGAGAGGACAAATTTGGCCGAACAAAAGCTACAACTTAACATTAGCCGTGTTTGTTATTGGGAAATATATCCGTAGCGAAGCAAGATTTTACACACACTATAAATAAAAAAACCAGCTGCCACAAAAAGGCTTCATTCACAATAGACATGATATAAGATTTAGACTTGTATCAAGCCACAGATACTATATTTCAATAGATATTGCACGCAGAGCAAAATAAAATTACCAATTTTCAGACGCCTGGGAATGATTGTTTTATGCTACATTGTTTGAGAAGGTTGCAAGGTTGCACTTGGGCGTGTTCGAATCTATAGATACACATTAATTTGTTGGGATTCGAATGCCAATGCAACCAATGTTTCTCCATCCTCTTTTCGGTTGTATCTTGTGTGTAAATATTTTTGAGACGCCCTGGTCGACGGTCTTTTGTGAATGATGGTTTTATGCTGCATTGTTTGAGAAGGTTGTAAGGTTGCACTGGGACATAAGAAAACAGGCGGCTGCCTATGCGTTTTTTTGGAAAGCTGCCCATAGCTTTATCGCCAGCAAGGATGTAAGACTGCTCAAAGATCGAACTCTTCAAAGCTGTCACCAGCTATCGTTACATATGGATCACAAGTCTGGGGACACACAAAATATAAAGAAGTAGAGAAGCTACAAAGATATTTTTTCAAAAAAAATTCTTGGACTACCCCAAACTATGAGCATACATAAGAATGCGAAATTAAGCCCAGCTTTCAGTTTACGATGCGATGCCATATAAACTGTACTAAAAGTCTTCAATTGCTATGAAGACAATAAATTATCAAAATTATTAGCTAGGATAATAAATGAAAAACAAATATACTGTTTAACGTTTTTTGTTGATAACGTTTGCGAAAAATTGCAGCCGAAAACCGTCAGGAGGCACTTGAAATAGCGAATCTAACAAGATTCCATGGGTTGTACCACCAACTTAACTATGAAGTGGGCAGGAGATATGTTCAAGATAGTCTAAAAACCTCAGCAACAAGACGGATTTTCAAGGCATGGGCAGGACTTATACGGCTAAATAGAATATCAAGAACAGTACACGAAAACATGAAAACATCGCGACAGACGATTTTTAAATATTAAATATAAAGTATTTAGATATTCAATAGAACATATTGTTTTTAAACTTTTTCTTTCAGATACTTTTATAAGTCAATATGTATTGAATTAATGTAATATACAAGAGAAATGTCATTTAAATAAAATATAATACTACAACAACTACTACTACTACATTCTTATAGAACTGTCACGGTGACTCGTGGACCGTAGTGCCCCTTTCGGTTCGTGCAGCAACTAAATTAGTATGTTTAAAGAATCGAATAAAGAGAATTTTAAAAGAAACTCTCTGAATAGTACTTTATTTATAAGTAATGTATAAAGGAGGTAGGTTCAGAAATATATGGAAAAAAAGTGGTGAGGTGAATTAAACTGATGTTGGAAAAATGTTTTGTTTACCAACATTCTTTGGGCAGATGAATAATTTTTTGTATTTTTTTGCGGTGCGGTGCTGTGCTCTGCTCAAAAGATAGTTTATATACAATGGCTTAGCTGAGGTGAATACATTTTTGTAAGGAATTGTACACGTTCCAACATTTTCATGGTTAACATTTTTATTTGCGATTCTAGGGACTATAAGGCCAGTTGAAAATTTGTGAACGTAAAAAAAATTGAGTTATCAATCAAACATTACATTAAGATTATGTTAGCCTGTCTGTCTGTCTGTATGTATAACGATGTGCAGCCTAAACGACTTAAGCGATTATCTTCAAATTTGGTGTGTGTGATTCTTTTGGCATTCCGCAGAGGGGAAATTGCAATTTTTTTAGGCATTAAAACAACGATTTATGCCATATCACCGTTGAGGAAAAGCTTATTTTTCTCGAAAACGGCTCCAACGATTTTGATGAAAAATTTTTAGAATTTTTTTGTTGGCATTGGCTATCAGAACCAAAATTACGGGAAAAGTCGGCGCTTTGGATTTCTGTCAAAATCTATATTTGAAATTAAAATTGATTTTTTAATTTTTTTTAAATCAATATTTCAAAACTAATCAAGAAATTGTAGGACGGATTTTGATAAAATTCTATTTTTTATTTTTAGTTTTTTGAAACAAATCTTTTTTTTGAAATGCAATTTTATATTAATTAACATGTGATTATAAAATTTAAAATAATTTGTTTTTGCTTAGTTTTTAAAAATATTGATTTTACAAAAAAAAACAATTCTAAGAAGAAAAAAGTTATTAAAAATTTTGATATACAGAATTAATTTGGCTAGCTAGATATTTTCAAATATAACAGAACAGAAGTCATAAATATATATATATGGCATAAACCGTTATTTTTAGGCCTAAAAATAAAATTCAATAAAATGCCAAAATAATCACACACACCAAATTTCAAACATAATCGTAATCGCTTAAGCCGTTCAGCTGCAGCTCTTAATACATATACTGACAGACAGACAGACATTTTTGCCACAAACTTTTTCAAACATCTCAATGATCGTAATGTCATGGATGATTGCTATCTCAATTTTTGTTGTATTTATGAACACTAAACTTGCTTTAAAGTCGCTTTAATCGCAAGAAAAATCGCACGACTGCGTTGCACGTACTTGCTCTTATGTGCTTAATCACATTGAAAGGTAAGATCTTTGATAGAAACAAGTATCATTTACGTACAAAAATCACAAGTTCTGAACTTATAAATAGTATCAAAACCACAACCCTTAACGGTTTTTAGTACAAAATAAAGTACGCCATCACACGTCCTTCATACAAAGAATTTATGATAAAAGTATTTCGAAAATTGAGGATGAATTTTGATAAAATCCTGTTATTTATTTTTATTTATTTTTTATTTTAGGATTTTGGTGTGCAGTTTTTTAGAATTTAATATGCAGCTGATCATAAAATTAAAACTAAAATCAATTAGCTAGGTTTAAAAATATTGAGTTTACAAAAAAAATCCTAAAGTTTATTATAAATAGAAAAAAATAAATATATAAAATGTTGGTATGCAAAATTAATTTGGGTATTAGATCTTATCAAATAATAAATTTTATAAAAAAATCCAATAAGCCGTTACCGAGAAAGTCGAAAATTAAAAAAAACGTTATATGAAAGGTATCGTTAATAGACTTTTCCCGTAAATTTGATATTTACTAAAGCCAATAGCTTTTCCTTTCCTGGTACGTACCGTTATTTTAATTTTAAAATTAAATTTCAATTTCCACTCTGAGGAATGCCGAAAGAAACACACGTGTCACTATTTTTTATAGGAATGTTTGATTGTTATCTCAATTTTATATATTCATAAATCCTAAATTTGCCTTATAGTCCACGTACTTGCTCTTATGTGCGGTGACAGCTTGAAATAATTTTTTTTAAATATTAAGGACTTCAATGTTTTTATTGGATTATTTAAAAAAAAAACGTTAAATAATTTCCAGGAAAAATATAAACGCCATTCTATTTCTTTAAAAAATGTGAAAAAGTGTAATTTTTTTCAAAATCGTAGGAGCGGTTTTTAAATAAAAAGATTTTATTTTAATGACTTTTTTCAAAACTTAAAAAAAAACAATTTAAGAACGCAAACTTAGCCAGAAAAATAATATAAATTTAAAAATAAAACAAAAAAAAATCCATCCACCCGTTTTCAAAATATTGAACTTTGAAAAAAAATAAGAAAATTATAAAAACTACCAAAAAAAGTTTTCGAAAAATATTTTAAAATAAAATTACTTACGCTACCAACGTCTTCCTGAACATCAATTTTGATTGAAATCGGATGACCAGTATTCGAGAAAATCGAAGAAAAAAACGGTTCTATGGGAGGTACCGTTTTTAGCCCACCATCTTGAATTTGTTTTTCACCAAAATATAACCTACATCTGTAATAGCACACTGATTTTTTTTATAAAAAATCTTGGAGCCGTTTCCGAGAAAAATAAGCTTTTACTTAACGGTTATATGACAAGTACCGTTCATATTTGAGCTAAAAATAATTAAAAAGGCGTCTCTTGAATGTAAAATAACCTTATGTTCCAAATTTGAAGACGATTGGCCAAACCGTTTAGGCTTTAGTTCAATATACATCCGTACAGACGAACAGACAGACAAACAGAATTTTGCCAGTAACTCAAGTATGTTTCTAACGGGTGATTTTTTAAGAGCTTGAAAACTTTTTTTTTTTAAAAACGCATAAAATTTGCAAAATCTCATCGGTTCTTTATTTGAAACGTTAGATTGGTCCATGACATTTATTTTTTGAAGATAATTTCATTTAAATGTTGACCGCGGCTGCGTCTTAGGTGGTCCATTCGGAAAGTCCAATTTTGGGCAACTTTTTCGAGCATTTCGGCCGGAATAGCCCGAATTTCTTCGGAAATGTTGTCTTCCAAAGCTGGAATAGTTGCAGGCTTATTTCTGTAGACTTTAGACTTGACGTAGCCCCACAAAAAATAATCTAAAGGCGTCAAATCGCATGATCTTGGTGGCCAACTTACCGGTCCATTTCTTGAGATGAATTGTTCTCCGAAGTTTTCCCTCAAAATGGCCATAGAATCGCGAGCTGTGTGGCATGTAGCGCCATCTTGTTGAAACCACATATCAACCAAGTTCAGTTCTTCCATTTTTGGCAACAAAAAGTTTGTTAGCATAGAACGATAGCGGGATGCATGGGCAGTTCTTGAACGGCTTCTGGTTGCTCTTCACTCCAAATGCGGCAATTTTGCTTATTTACGTAGCCATTCAACCAGAAATGAGCCTCATCGCTGAACAAAATTTGTCATTTTCGTCAATTTGTCACATTTCGAACCGAACACTGATTTTGGTAATAAAATTCAATGATTTGCAAGCGTTGCTCGTTAGTAAGTCTATTCATGATGAAATGTCAAAGCATACTGAGCATCTTTATCTTTGACACCATGTCTGAAATCCCGCCTGATCTGTCAAATACTAATGCATGAAAATCCTAACCTCAAAAAAATCACCCGTTATATCATCGTAATGTCATGTCTGATTGTTGGAATTTTTTTACTAATGAATAACTTACCTTATAACGGGTCCGCCAAATAACTTCTTTTTTTTTTTGAAAATGCTTCATCAACATCGAGTGTAACTTCGGCTGTGTGGTACGTAGCGCCGTCCTGTTGAAACCAAATGTTGCCAATATCCTCCTTTCCAATTTTTGTGAACAAAAATTCGTTCAACATGGCCCGATAACGATGGCCATTGACTGTAACTTTTCGAAAAATGGTCCAATTATGCCTCTGGACCAAAATCCGCACCAAACAGTGACTCGTTTTGGGTGTATCGGCTTTTCAATGTATGCGTGCGGGTTTTTTGTGCCCCAAATGCGACAATTTTGCTTGTTTACATACCCGCCAAGATGAAAATGAGCTTCATCTGAAAAGATGATTTTTTTGGCAAAATCGGCATCTTCTCTAAGTCGATCGCAGGCAGTAATGTCGCAATATTCAACCATATTCGTTTAGCGGAAGGATAAAACTAATTATCTGTCAAATCACACATGAGCTAAGTGTTACCATTCACGAAATAAGCACTAGTTGAAAAAAAACGTAAGATGGCGGACCCTATAGTACCTATAAATCGCAAGTATAATGAAAACAGTAAAAAGTTGGATCGTGTAAAAATCCTTACAAAAATGTATTTACCTCAGATAAGCAAAATAAGATATTGAATTATTTCATGTTCCCTTCCTATTTTTCTCGCCGGACATTGCACATAATACTAAAAACCATGCTCTTAACTCTCTCTCTCTCAAACACTCTCTCCCTACACTAGCGCCACCGTGCGGCCAGAGGGAAAAGTTAAAAGTTGGTCTACTTGATGCAGTGCGTCCGGCACATGCAATTCCGTTGGGTCACTTCCCATAACAACACGTGTATTTAATCGAGCTGTCAGTTGCTTGTGGCACCGCAACGGACGAACGGATTCTTTTGGTTGAGCCCTTTAGGCTTCCACAACGAGGCCAGTTAAAAAATATCGTTTCATGATGATAGTATGTACTATAAACTTTATATGCAAGGAACAAATTAAACAAATTAAGGTTAAAATGCTTCTTTGCATTTTATGCAAAATATAGTTGTTTCACTGAAAAACCTTTTCACTTATCAACTTTAAGAATACATTACATTACAAAAAAAAACATTTCTTTAAGGCAATCGGCCAGCTATTGATGCAACAATAAAATTAGAAAATACGAGGACAATGGCCAAAGATGATAATAGTTTTAACGTCAAAGATGATTCTAGAAATGATAAGAAAAACAAAAGGCAGCGCCGGCAAAGAACACATTTTACTTCACAACAACTCCAAGAGTTAGAGCACACATTTAGTAGAAATCGATATCCAGATATGTCCACAAGGGAAGAAATCGCAATGTGGACTAATTTGACAGAAGCTAGAGTTAGGGTAAGTACAACAACAAATCATTGAATTAAATTTCAAAAGTTCTATATAATAGATTTATTAAATGGCAGTTTGATTGATATTATTTCTGAACTCCTAAAGCTTAGTTTACACGATTGGCATATCTTACAATATTGTCAGATCTGAAAATGTCTGAGACTTACCTACCAACGAGCTGATAATTAATTTTGTGTGTACACCATTGGTAGAAATTTACCAATCTCTTTCAATTTACTGTCCAAAGTTGAATGACAATTTACTGTCCGATAGCTGGCTGAAGACCTACCATTAAATTGTGAGAGATTTGTAGATTTTCTATCAATTGTGTAAACACACAACTGTCAGTTTTGTCAAACAATTTTCAGTTCAGCTATGAGAGTATGGCAAACCAGCATCCCAAAGATTGATTCAAGATGACGTCGTGTGACCATTCATTTTCAATTTTATTTCTGTAGGTTTTTTTTAATTTTTTGCAGATGAATGAGGCGGCGACCGCGAATTTGAAGTAAAAATAAGCCGAGAAGTAGAATTTATTGCTTGGATTGTTTCTTTGTGTGACCTTTCTATTTTGTTTTCTACTAAATAAATGAAATAAAGACAAAAAATTGTTAAATAAAATAAATTTAAAGGAATCAACCTCACTATATTTACAGTAAATTATCTGACAATAAAAAAATTGTATATAATGTTTAAAAAAACATTTTACAATGTTTTCGTTGTCAGAAACGCCAGAGAACGATAAACATTGAAAAATTGTGTGTGTTCACGATTATCAACTACCTAACAATTTTACGTTTCTACATTTGATTGTGCTGACAATTAATTGTGAGATTACACGATTGTCAGCTAGCGAAGTCACGATTGTATGGTTTCTTACTATCAATTATAAGAAAATGATCTTGCAATAAATTGTAAGACACATTTTCTGGCAAATTCATTGTAAGTTTGTACTGTTGTTAGACATTGTATACATGTTTTTTCACTGACAGATCTTACAATATTGTAAGACCTACCAATCGTCTACACTTTACTTAAGAATTTATTCTGCGCATTGTGACCTGTGACTTAAATAACTTCAGTTCCAGACACGAGGTTTATTGAGACTTTCCAGACAACTTTTAGAAAATATGAAGGTGAAATGAATTTCCAGTTAATTGACTATCATTCCCAGTTGAAACGCTAATATGAATGAACTACTGTGTGATGAGAATCATGAGAATAAGTTTGCTATTGCTTGGTAAGAAGATTTTGATAATCGTCATTCTGATACCAACCACAAATCCAGCTGCTCGAACGAAAAAAAAGTTCTGGTTATTGTGAAGTTATTTAATAGTTTTTGGCATGCTTTGAATATGAAGTGATTTCAATACAATATAAACGAATACAATAAAAAGAATTTTCATTTAATTTTATAAAATTCTGTTCGCAAACAAAGTTGGCCTTTTTACGTCTTGGATAGATGTTTGCTTTAGATTTTGGTTTCCAAAATAGACAAGTTTGGAGAATGCATAACAACTTGTCTGTAACTCCGTATGGTTGATCCCTATGGATGCTTTTTTGGTGAGGATTTTGTTTGTTGATGCTAGTGTTATATGAAGATAAATTCAGTTGATTTTGTAAATCATGTCAAAAATACCTGGCGGATGTTAGTCTTACGTGTTTTGAACTTTATACAATGTTGCTGGGTTAGATATTCATATAATAGAGGTCTAAAAGCAAGCATGCTTTCTTTATTATTGTTCCATAACTTGCGTTTTCGCATTCGAGCATGAGCATGGACAGACATTTGCTTAAGTCAAACAGCTACTTTTGAGTTTCGTGCTGACGAAAGACAAGGAGATCCCGAAGTTGAATTTGTGGCCATTGAATCTAAATCTATACCGGCAAAGTATGCTCTTGGGGACGTATACAAAAACTTGCCCTTATTCGCGAAGAGATTAAAGACTTCGCATTAAAATTGAGTGTCTTCTCCAACGAAACTTTAAGATAGGCTAGGCCAAACCAAGGAGTGTCGATCTAAAGCTCGTATAGGACGGAAGTGTGAGGTGCGCGAAAACGAAAAATATAAAAAACTTCAAAAAAATAATTTGCACATTGTAGTCGTGATCGTTCGAAAAAATACGCACTCGCGTTTGTGAAAAGCAAAAAAAAATACCAACGCGTGTGTTTTGAAATATAAAATAATACTCACTCGCCTCGCTTATCCTCCTCTTATGTGTCCACAAAACCTGTGTGTGCCTCTTCTATATATAGTTCCGGTATTGTATCGCCATCATTAAATGTTTGTAGTAAATAAATAAGGGCCTCTGAATTTTTCCTATTGTGCTGAAAGTTTGAATTGATTTTTTGTATGCAAATTGTCTTGTGGGCATAACACGTGGGACAGTTTGATTAATACAGAAATTAATTTGGACGTTCACTGCGCAATACAAGCCACCTGTTTTGACACTAAGTAAAACTCAGGTTGGAGTAAGTACTGATTTATCAGAATTTGCTCTGCATGAGTATTGATTAGTGCCTCTAATTTTTCTCATCATGGTTTCATCGTATATAATAGGAATGATATTGCTTATAAGAGCCTTCTCCAATACGGACAATGTTTCAACACTGGCTTTAACTTCTTGTGGCTCAAATTAACTGCCCGTAAGCATATCATTCATTATATTTATTTACATGAGCCCAAATCGACTTGTAACGAGATTGATGCGCTGGCTGTCTGGTTCCATCTCGAAAATTGTTCCCCTTTGTCCTCGCACTGAAATTGTTATTGCGGGTGATTTTAATACACACAATTTCAATTGGCTCAACTAGTCTGGTCTGACAATAGCCGAAAGAAGGTTTGTCGAGATCATTGCCGGCTGCCGGGTTGCATCACCTTACCCAACTCATCTATGTATGTACCAACGGATGTTGCTGGACAAGCCGCCCATACTTTTGGCTTGTTTTTTAATTCTCACCCTGATAAGTATACCATTAGTGTAACTTCTTCATTTAGCACTTCGGGCCATTTTGTCATTTCAGTAAATTGTTTGTCCTCCACTCATCCAGTTAAAGAAAAACTTCCCACAAGGACCGTTTAGCACTACGAGAAAGCCATCGATTTGTTATATATGAACATTTTCATCACAGAAATTATGGGCGCAATGAGCCCATTTCCCGTTGCATCAGAGAAGCTAATGCAGTATGCTCTATAATTGATTTCAATACGAATTGTACGAGAGATGCTTTTAAATCTTATGTTCTTAACCTTATTTAATTTTAGTAAAAATTATTTAAAATATGTAACGCATTTATTTATTTATTTTCTTATTGAACAGTTGCGTATAAATTTAAGTGTATTTATTGTATAATATTCATGCCCACCTACAAAAATGTACATATTCCTATTTAATAAGTCTGTAAGAGATTATGACTCTTTGATTGATGAAAAAATAAAAAAAAATTAAAAATAAGCCAACTGAGCATTCCTGAATATTTTTGTTCCGCAACTTTAACTGGTCACTATGCTTCCTCAATAGTGATATTGATGAAAGTCCAGTACATAAATTATCACAGATGTGGTTCTTCTAGGGGTGCGTCCTTTTATTACTAAGAGGGTTAAAAGTAACAAACCCATATAAAAGTCCTGGTGTAACTCTGAGAGTAAAGAAGCTATCAGGCTCAAAGAAGTAAGTTTCCGATCCTATAAAGCCACCCTACAGAGGAAAATCGGATGAGGCACAAACAAGCAAGGAACTCATGCAAACTCCGTTATTGAAAGAACCAAATTTTTGCAAGGCCAAAAATTATGGCAAACCAAATTGCAAAACGCAAAATGCAGTAAAAAGTTTTGTTCATTTGTAAAAAAATATAAAAAAAAACTCAACATATTCGGTTCCAACGCTCATCGGTTATGACAACCCTATTGTCTACTCTTCAGAAAAGGCAAACAAAAATAATATAAAACTAAAAAAAAGCAGAAGTGTCGTTGCACAAATACCCCCCGTGTGCCGAAAAAATTACCGCCTGTGGTGCTCGCACAAAAAAAAATAATTCGAAAAACAAAACAAAGAAGTGAAAAAGCCAACTGGGACGGCCTGAATATTTTTTTCCGAAACTTTAACTGGTCACTATGCTTCCTCGATAGTGACATTGATGCCAGTGGTGAAATGATCACAAATGTGATTCTTCTAAGGATGCGTGCTTTTATTCCTAACAGAGTAAAAATCATCAAGCCTAAAGAAAAGTATTGGTTTAATTCTGAGTGCAAAGAAGCTATCAGGCTCAAAGAAGTAAGTTTCCGATCTTATAAAGCCAACCCTACAGAGGAAAATCGGAAAAAGCACAAACAAGCAAGGAACTCATGCAACTCCGTTATTAAAATAACAATATTTTTGCATGACCAAAAATTACGGCAAAAAATTCTGCAGTGTCCCAAAGGCAGTACAAATTGTTGGTCATTTGTAAAAAAATATTAAAAATTCCTCGACATCTTCGGTTCCAACGCTCATCGACAATAACAAACCAATTGTTTACTCTTCAGAGAAGACAAACTTGCTTGCCGCCCATTTCGCTGCCAGCTCCACAATGGCAAAGCCACTGCGTAAGCTTTTCCATCGCTACTACTCTTATGGAATCTTTCCTAGAAGATGAAAAACTGCATTTGTCCAGCCTGTCCCTAAGAAAGGTGACCCATCCTCCCCCTCCTCCTACCGACCCATAGCACTGGCATCCCTTCTTTCTAAGCTCATGGAAACACTGATTAACCGTCAGCTTAAGGAATAGTATGGCTTCCGCAGCAACCGTTCCACTGGCATATCTCACCGAACAGTGAAACAAATCTTTACATCGCTTCGGTGAAAGTAAGATTATTGCTCTTGATATCTCCAAAGCATTTGATAGAGTTTGGCATGAAGCTCCCTTATCGAAAATGCGTGCTTTTGGGATCGATGCTACTCTTGTTCGTTGGATTAGAAGCTATCTTCTTGACCGTTCAATACAAGTTGTATTGGATGGATTCAAGTCTGATTCCCACAAAATAAATACTGGTGTGCCCCCAGGGCTCTGTTTTGTCTCCGACTCATTTCCTCATTTTTATAAATGATCTTCTGTCTGTTACTTCTAATCCACTTAATTGTTTTGCTGACGACTATACTCTCAGCTTTTCATATTCGTTCGATAATTCACGTCCTTCGCCTTCGGACGTACAATTGCAACGGTACCGTATATCAAGCTCATTAAACTCCGACAGCATTGTTAAATGAGGTAATAGAAATCGTGTGGAGTTTAATGCTTCGAAAATTCAATGTTGTCTTCTGTCGTTAAAGCTTAACAAACCCCCAATGCCATTGTCCATGAATGGCACTTACATCGAAGAAACCGAAAAGCTCTCAGTACTCGGTATATGTGTCAACGACGACCTCCGTTGGAACGACCATATATTTGAGTTCGCTAAGAATGCTGCTAAATGCTTAGGTTTTCTGTATCGGTGTAAGAAATATTTTTTCCCATCTGATCTGGCTACAATCTATAAAGCGTTTATACGCCCTAAACTCGAGTATAACTCACACCTCTGGGCAGGTGCTTCGCAAACATCGCTTCACCTGCTTGATAGAATACAAAATCGAACGTTAAGGTTGATAGGAAATAGAACTGCCGCTGAAACAATTACCCGAACACCGACGAAATGTTTCATGTCTTTCCTTATTTTATCGTTTCGTTTACAAAAAATGTTCACTCGAAGTAGCCAGTTGCATTCCTCCCCTTAAAAGTTTCTCCCGTAATACTCGTCTTACAAGGAATGCTGATCTCTTCACCCTTGAGCCCAATTTCGGACGTACCATGAAATATAGGGATTCTTTTTTAGCCGAACAACACGAGTTTGGAATAGTTTACCCGGCGAGATTTTCCCTTGCCATTTTGATCTGCTAACATTCAAAACCAATTTTAATCGGCACCTCCTATCTCTCCCCGCGCAGTGTGTTATACATTAAAAGGGAAACAAATAGTCCCTTGTGCGCGCGTTAATTATAAAAACTAAAAACACCTTTTTTCCGGGGAACTGCCTCTTGCGAGGAACTGACAAAACCTCCAAGAGTAAAATTTGTCTCGAAAAAGTGCATCTCGTGTAGCCGTAAATTGTAGGTCCCTTCTATTCTTGTACATTAACAACACACACACAGGAATGGTTGAAAGTATTAGTCAATATATTTAATCTAAAATTTGTGAATTTCATTTCAATCGATCTATGCTGCCAAAAATATTTAAAATTAGCGATGAGGGAAAAAATTTGTTGTCTGTAAAGGCGGTTTAGTTTCATGAAACGAATTTGACCGTTCCATAATCATCTGCAATGAATCTTCTCTTTTAACGCTATCGATGTAATGAATGTGTTAAACCACATATAATTTTTTGCTGGATTTATAAAGGCATAAGAACTCCAAATAAAGTTCCTTAGTCCACAAAAATTTACTTTCCACATTATTTTCACTCATTTTTGTTCGTATACTTTGAATCTTATAGTGCCCGGCCACATTGACGGAAGCAACTTGAATCAAAATGTAAAAGAGAAGGAATGATTTTTAATAAGAAGGAAAAAGATGGGCTGAAGAATCCAAAATCTGCACGAATCTCATAAATTATTTTAAAACTCTGTGCAGATTCATTCACTTGAGTAGTATTGATTTGAGTGCTTTTACTCATTAAAAAAAAGTGCGTGCGTACAAAGTACACATGTCAGAAATGAAACTTCTTTTTTTATTTTTTATTTATTTATAAATTTAAGTCATATCACCCTACACACCGTATGCAAACTAATGACAATGTAAATAAATAAAACAGATCTGCGTTTACTCACTCGCTTGCTCCCTACTCTCGCTCTATGGCTATGTGCTTCATGCTACGTTCGCCCTTTCTCACTCTCCCTCAATCGGTCTCAATCGCTCTCTACCTATTCTTAGACAAAAACGTTGCACATTTCCATGTCACTTCAAAAGTTTTTCGAAAATATTTTTAAGCTGAATTGGTTTGGCTATCTACATCTTCCTGAATATCAAATTTGATTGTAATAATGGCTCTATAGGGGATGCCGTTATAGAACAAATTTCGAAAAATTCATTCTAACTGAAAGATGTATTGTTGTGAAAAAATAGGACCCTGAAAGTTTTATCAAAATAGTTGGAGCCATTTTCGAGAAAACTAAAATGAGAGATTATTGTGAATGAAACGGCTCAGGCGGATCGTGAGCATGAGTCATGCTTATTCGTGTGGCCAGTCGGCGTTCATCGATTTATAAGACATTATCACGTCAAAATAAATAATAAAAACGCAGTTGGTTATTTAATCAAATTGTAATAAATTCTGTAATTAAGTAAAAGAAGAGAAAAAAAATAGTGAAAACGAACTTGGTTATTTTGTCAAATTGAAATAAATTCTGTAATTAAGTAAAAAGAAGAAGAAAAAAATAAATAAAAATGAGAACAAAAAGTTTAAATTAAATTCTACTCCTGACTGTGTAAAAAAAGAAAATCAGTTAATGTGTCTTGTAAAAAACTAAATAAACAATTATAAAACTGAAAATAAATCCGTTAATTAAGTAACAAAAAAACATCACGTGATTTTCCTTATACATATGCATTTACATAAAAATTGTTACGTATGTATGTATGTGTATCTAAAAATAAAATGTAGTGTTAACGGTGATGAGCTCTCCTGTACAAAAGAAGAGGAGAAGCAATTAATTAACAAAGTTCAGAGTGAAGGATAATATCGGAACGCAGTGAAAGTTGAAACAATTAAAATGTTTTATATCAGAATCGAAGTTTTCAATATTGGAGATGATTTTACTCTATATGTTGAAAGAATGTCCCATTTGTTAAAACTCAATAAAGTTGTCCCGATGAGGACAGAATTTCTTTTTTAATTAGTGTGGGTGGCGTTGAATTATATAAGATTTCAAAGACTTTAGTTCTGCCATTGAAGCTGAAACATTATAATTCGATGATTTAATAGTCAATAAATAAAAAGCCCATTTTAATCAAAAAAAAAAAAACATAACGACTGAAAAGTTTAAGTTCTTGAAAAGAATGCAGGGAGCAGAAGAGAACATATCTGATTTTAACGTTGCAATCAAAAGTTTAGCAGTTAATTACAACTACGGCGAATTCTTCTCACAAGCTTTAAAAGACCGGTTATTGATGGCACTGAGATATAAGAAGATTCAAATTAAATGAATAGACACAGGCAATTTGACGTTTGAAAAAGCTTGTGACACCGCATTAAAAATGGAGCTTATTCAAGGTGAGATGATGGTATTAAGTGGAAGGACTACGGCGGTGGCGAGTTCATCTGTAAATTTAGTGAAGCGTAGAAGAGCAGAAAGCAAAAAGTTTCAGCATAATTCAAAGCAACATCATAGGGTACGGAGTCCAACAAAACAATTCACCAATGGCAAATAATCAATTTCATTGTTTGTAAGAAGTGGAACCATATGCAAAAAAATTGTTATGAAGCGAGCTCTGCATACATGTCAAAAAAAGGAAGGAAAAAAGTAGAAAAAATACTAGTGAAATTAGAAATAAATGTAATAAGAATTATAATACAAATTATAAAAATATAAATAAATTTGAAACTGATGATGTAGTAGAAGTTATGTCTACTTTAGATATTGGTTATTTAAATAATGGGTTGGTGATAATTTCCCCCAAGATGTAATCTCCAAAGAAAAATCCCCAAGTCAATAATCCCCAAAGTGAAATCCCCAGCAGCAAAATCCCCAAAGAGAGAATACCCAGGGCGAAAATCTCCAAGTGAATAGCCCCAAAAGAATTATGTTAACTACTTTAACATAATTGTTTTGGATATATTAGATTTCATTTATATTGCATGAAATGCAATCTAAAGATTTAATATACCAATGCTTATGATGTTTGTAGAGTTTATTGAATTTTTTTTTTTTTTTTAAATTGGACATAAAACAAATTGCCATAATTCATAATAAACAAACTATGTTACAATAATGCGAACAAAATAAGGTTTCTCGTACTGTTTTACATATAACGAAAAGGAAAAATGAAAGAAAAGTATATGTTAATTCTAATTTTGTATGTACACAAAGAAAGTAATTCTATTTTTTTTAAAACTACATGCAAAAATGAATGTGTGCACGAATACTGGGGATTTGGAGATTTCGTGCGGATTTTGGCAAAATAAATTATGGGGATATTATCAAGTTGAATTAAATTAGTTTGGGATATTATCCCGTGGGGCTTTTTTTTGGGGATTCAATACGACACCCTTAAATAATACATATAAATACTTTATATTCTTTTAGACAGAGTGTAATGGCAGTTAATTTTGGTGACCAACGCACCAAATTTGAAGATAATCGCTTAAGCAGTTTTTTTTTGATAATTAGCGCGCGCACAAGGAACTATTTGTTTCCCTTTTAATGTGGAACACAATGCGTGGGCATTACGTGGAGTGTCGATTTTAAGCTCGTAAAGGCCGGACGTCGAGGTGCGCGCACAAATAATTAAGCAAAAGTCAAAAGAAATTATTGCGCATTGTTATCGCAAGTGGTTTTAAAAAAATATTAATACACACTCGTTAGAGAAACCGAAAAAAAACCCCTCGCGTGTGCTGTAAAGAATAAAATAATATCCACTCAAGTCGTTGGAGGAAAAATAAAACGCATTCGCATAGCAAATTATCCTCTTATCTGTCCCAAGACCTTTGTGCTTAACTGCCTCTTTCTTATCTACTGTAGGCATCGTATGATCATCTAATGCTTGCGGTAAATGGATAAGGGCATCTGAGTTTGTCCTATTGTGCTGAATATTTAAATTAATTTTTTGTATGCAAGCTGTCTTATGGTCAGAATTGTGTTTTGTATGTAAGTATGTATTTTTAAATGGTAAGTGATTTTCGTGTCCTATATTCTAATGTTCGCGGCCTACGACAGAATTTCTTTCACATGTACGTCTACACTGTTCAATACAGGCCAGCTGTTTTGGCATTAAGTGAAACCCAGGTTGGAGTAAATACTGATTTATAAGAATTTGCAATACATGGTTATAGCTTGGTGCCATTACTCTTTTCCCATCATGGTCTCGTGATATATGTTAGGAATGATATTGCTTGCCAGAGCCTTCCCCAATATGGGCAATGTTCCAACACGGACTTTAACTTCTTATGGCTCAAATTCACTGTCCGCAAGTATGTCATTCATTATTGTTTTATTTACAGGAGTCCAAATCTTGACAGTAATTCGACTTGTAACGAGTTTGATGCACAAACAAGCAAGGAACTCATGCAACTCCGTTATTGAAAGAACCAAATTTTTGCATGACCAAAAATTACGGCAACAAAATTCTGCAGTGTCCCAAAGGCAGTAAAATTTCTTGGACATTTGTAAAAAATATTAAAAACTCCTCGACATCTTCGGTTCCAACGCTCATCGACAATAACACACTAATTGTTTACTCTTCAGAGAAGGCAAACTTGCTCGCCGCCAATTTCGCTGCCAGCTCCACGCTGCCGCAAAGCAACGATGCCCCTCCTGTACTTGAGAATGTAATTTTTTCCATGGGACAGATTTTTTCCGCACTCGTACAGTAGCAAGAGTTCTCAAAGATCTCAATATACACAAATCCGCTGGCCGGGATGGTATACCCCCGATTCTTCTGAAGAGGTGTTCTTCCACACTGGCAAAGCCACTGCGTAAGCTTTTCCATCGCTACTACTCTTATGGAATCTTTCCTAGAAGATGGAAAACAGCATTTGTCAAGCCTGTCCCTAAAAAAGGTGACTCATCCTCCCCCTCCTCCTACCACCCATAGCACTGACATCCCTTCTTTCTAAGGTCATAAAAACACTGATTAACCGTCAGCTTAAGGAATATCTCGAAGATCGAAAGCTTCTCCATTACCGTCAGTATGGCTTCCGCAGCAACCGTTCCACTGGCATATCTCACCGAACAGTGGAACAAATCTTTACATCGCTTCGGTGAAAGTAAGATTATTGCTCTTGATATCTCCAAGGCATTTGATAGAGTTTGGAATGAAGCTCTCTTATCGAAAATGGTCATATATGCGAGTAAAATTTAAGAAAAAGGGAACATCAAAGCATTTATTCGCTTTTTGTGACTTTTGATTGTTCGATTAAAGTACGTTAAATTGAATTGAGTGAAATAATTTAAACGCCATTTTATTTTTTTAAGAAATGTAAAAAAAGTGTGATTTTATTTTTTAAATCGTACGAGCGGTTTTTGAATAAAAGTGTTTTTTTAACAACTTTTTTTTAATTAAAAAAACAATAATTCAAGAATACAAACTTAAGCACAAAAATTACATACATTTATAAAAAATCACTTACCCGTTTTCAAAATATTGATTTTTGAAAAAAATGTAAGAAAATTATTAATAATACAAAAAAACGAAAATATTTTAAAATTAAATTACTTAGGCTACCACCATCTCCTGAATATCAATTTTGATTGAAATCGGATGACCAGTTTTCGAAAAAGTCGAAGAAAAAAACGGTTCTATGGAAGGTACAGTTTTTAGCTTACCATCTTGAATTTTTTTCTCACCAAAACATAACCTACACCTACAATAGTACACTGATTTTTTATAAAAATTCTTGGAGCTGTTTCCGAGAAAAACAAGCTTTTACTGTCCGGTTATATGACAGGTACCGTTAATATTGAGCTTTAAAACAAATTTTAAAAGACCCCTGTTTCAAATTTGAAGACGATTGGCCAAACCGTTTAGGCTGTAGTACAGATGTCCGACAGACAGACAGAGATACCTTTGCCAGTAACTCAAATATGTTTGTCTATCATCGTAATGTCATGTCTGATTGTTAAGTGGTGTTTGCCTATCCGGTTTTCACATTAAATGTACAAAACTTAATAAAACTTCTCGGGCTGCGCTTGAATCTAACACAAATATTTATTGGAAATGCGGAAATTGCAAAAATATTCCAGTTCTAGGTTGCATACCTATAATCAAAAATTTATATCGTTTCATTGTTGATCATGAATATGATTTCAATTTTCTAGTGAAGCCGGTACGTGTAACTCGCTCGCAAAATCCTTCGAATTCTCCTCGGTTCTCCTCTTCATCCACGCCAAAAAGTGTTCCCTTCTCTGTGTGAACTGCTTTAAAATCTAGTGCAAGCAAATCCAACAGATGCTGTGGGTGGCTTTGATGGTTTTGGTGATGTTGCTGTTGCGCCTTTGGCAGGCAATAATGGTGGCTTTATAAACGTCGATGTCAATAATGTAGCTTTGGATGACTGTGAGGGTGATGTTGCTGTGTTGCCTTCGAATGTTGGTATTGCCAATGCCTGTGTTGCCAAAGCTGGTAGTAGAACTTTGCCGAAAGATGATAATACTTTTAATTATTTAAAGAAAAACAATGCTGCTAAAAATCATCGCTCAATAAAAGTTAAACCAATGTTTGGTACTGCCACTTTTGCCGAAGGTGCGCCTTCTCTACAATCTGTATCTGCATTAGTTCGATGTTATCACTTTGGTAGAAACTTGGCTTAACTCACATTATATGTCAGCAGAGCTTTTTGATTTATCCTTCGATGTGTATCGGAAAGACCATTCATCTACAACTGGGTGGAATTGAGGTGGAGGAGTTTTGATTGCTGTCCGAACAACGTTTAATAGCACTCAACGAACTTTACAAGATAATGCTGATGAAATTGAGCAAATTTGTGTTTGTGTTAGTCCTAAAGATTCTGCTGAAGTTAAAGATTTCATTTTTATTGTTAGCTATATTCGCCCTTTGAGTTGAATTGATTTATATACAAAACATGTTACTAATGCTCAAGCCATAGTGAATGAATTATCAACTAACCAATTTCCTTGTATTTTTGGAGATTTTAACGTTGGTGACATCGACTGGCGTTACATTGAAGATGATCAAATTTTGATTCCTTTTGTTGCCAATAAAGATACAGAAATGTTAGTTGTTGATTCATTTTCTGCTATGGGCCTTTTCCAAATTAATTACATAAAAACCGATTTAAGAAGAATTCTTGACTTAATTTTTATATGTAATGATATAAAATACTCTTTAAATATGTCGGAGTTTCCACTCTTTCTATTCATCATAAAGCTGTTTGTTTATCTTTTGATTATTACAATTTTCCGTCTGTTTTGCTGAGTGATACCGTCAAAGTTTATAACTATGCAAAAGCTGATTTCACTGCTTTATAAAATGTTTACAACTCTTTTGCTTGGAAAGATTTATTGAATGGCATATCCTTAGAAGATACGTATTCTTGTTTCAAAAACATCTTATTTGAAGGTATGGACCGTTTTATTCCTACCTTAAGCAAGTATAAGACCTTCAAATGTCCATGGTTCAACAAAGAATACAAAATTTAGAGAATGCCAAGAACAAGGCTTTTAAGCGTTATAAATCAAGTAACCTTCTTCAAGACTAGGCAAGATTTTGTCAATTAAGAAAAGAATTTGATTTTCTAAATAAGTTTTTATAGAGACAATACATAAATAAAACTGAATCTCAAATTAAAAATAATCCCAGATCTTTTTGCGTGTTGCTTAATTCAAAAAGAAAAGTTTCATCGTTTCCTCAATGTATGGAATTTGAGAATAAGAAATCAAAAGATACGCAATCCACATGCAACCTTTTTGCGGAGTTCTTTCAAACCTCTTATAATTGTGATGAAATTAATGATATTGATAAGCTTTACCGATATATTGAACCTATAACAGATTTATCCCTAAATAGTTTCTCAGAGCAGGATATTCTGTAGGGTTTAAATGATATTGATGTGACAAAAAAGCTGGTTATGATTGAATTTCTCATCTTGTGTTATCAAAATGTGCAAATTCTCCAAGTTTTGTACTTAATAGTACTTTATATAAACCTATCAAAAGTGGCGTGGAAATTTTTTTACATTGGTCCTATCTTTAAGAATGGTCTTAAGCACTTGGTGAAAAACTATAGACCCATATCTAAGCTCTCGGCTGTGCCAAAATTGTTTGAAAAACTTGTAACGCAAAGGCTTTATTTTTCGCTAGAAGAATCCTTATCATCGTACCAACATGGTTTTCTGAAGGGTAGGTCAACTTGCACGAATTTTAGCTTGTTTACAAATTATTGTTGCAACCAAATGGAAAATGGCAAACAAGTTGATGTTCTTTACACCGATTTTGTGAAGGCTTTTGACCGGATACACCATAGTCTTCTTTTGCACAAATTAAAATTATTGGGTGTCAATACAGCGTTTATAAATTGGTCGAGGTCCTATTTGTTAGGTAGGAGGCAAATGGTTAAGATAGATGGGTTCTCATCCACTCCTATTGAAGTTGTATCGGGTCTACCACAAGGAAGTCACTTAGATCCGCTTCTGTTCATTACTTTAACAAACGACTTGCCTCCTGTACTATCTCACTGTAGATGTCTAATGTACGCCGGTGACGTCAAAGTATTTTTCCCAATATCACAGTGATTGTTTATTGATGCAGCAGGAGATAAACAATATTTTAAGCTGGTGTAGTAATAACAATCTTGAACTTAACTTCTCAAAATGTAAAGTCTTTAGTGTCACAAGATTTTTATCTTTTATAAGATTTGATTATAAATTCAATGATTACAATTTTCTGAGAGTCAATTGCATTAACGATCTTGGGGTCTTTGTTGATTCCAAAATGGACTTTAGGTCGCATATTGATTACATAGTGTCTAAGGGTAACTCCTTGTTAGGGTTCATAAAAAGGAGTTCTAATGATTTTCAGGATGCTTCCTTCAAGAGCGCTTCGAAATAGAAACGAATACTTTTGCATTCTTCCCCACAGAACAAACTATGGGTTGAATGAACCAATAACGCGTTCCTTTATTATTATCAAAATGTATATATATATTTTTTCTCTCTTTGTGAAAACTGTAAATGTAAATATTCTTTTTTGTAATCAGCAGATCTATGTTATCAATTGATGTAATAAATAAATAAATAAATAAATTATTAACCTATGGCTGTGAAGTCTTTGGAAAACTTGACTCAAGTAACTTCCGGAAATTGACTGTTGCATTCAATTCAATTATAAGATATGTATATACGGCCTATGTAAATATGATCACGTATCTAATTTCAAAAAATTGATTCTAGATTGTGATCTACAAACATATGTTGATTACCCCGGTAATGCTGTTAATAAAACCTATTAAGTACCGTAGCTCAACAAATCTGTATGATTATATTACGTTCGCCAGTGCCACACCTTCTCTCCTAACAACCAGTCGTCTTTTTCTCTGTCACACCATTAAGATTTACAACTCCTTGCCACATTATATCAAAGAATCAATACACAACAATAGTTTTAATGTTGTCAAAAACATCTTATTCAAACATTTGTCTGAGTTAATCTGGAAGCAAACACTTTTCTTGAATGTTATGTTACCGGCAAAACTAGTTGCATTCAACTTTTCAACAGAAAATGTTTGCATCCTTGAACAACCCTGACCAAATTGATAATGCTGAAAACATGGAGCTGATACATGAAATTTGTATTCCACAAAATGCAAAAGTGTAAATCTTGCACGGTTTCTTATTTTTCAAAAAATATTTGCTACTAAATCTAATAAAGAGCGTTTTATAAAAACAATCAAAAATTTTGATTCCAGTATGATACCACCGAGCATGTGTCAAAACGCCATTGAACCTTCATGCTCAAAGATGAGCAAATAGAATCGATTTGGTTTGCAGAAGATATAATTATTAACGAAGATAGTAAAGAAGAAGATGTCAGTTTTTAATCCGATGGCGAAAATTAAACGATTTGTTAAAAAAAGCATGACTGTAGCTCTTAAGGTTTCAAACCCCTTTTAAATACTTTTAGGTGCTTTAAGATAATAAAAGGAACACATTAAAGTGCAGCTTAAATTAAGAATTTAAGTAAGTAAAATAATAATCAAAACAAGATTGATTGATTCAGCAAATTTTCCTTAAATGGAAGTAATTTAAAGATTTTGAAAAACGCAAAATTAATTTATTAATTGTTTACAGATTCTTAGCTTTCATTTGACATATAGTGCATGAACAAAATCAACCAAATTCTGAAGTTATAAAGCAAAATGCGTTTTCTGCACTTTTTTCATTATAACAGGGCTGTAAAGTGCAACGGACCATTTTTAAGTATGGCAAGCCTATATTTTCACAAACAGTACAGTCAAACTTTGAATTTGGTATTATTTTGAACCATTAACTCGATGGGCTAAGTCATTGTCAAAAAAGGTGCTCTTGAAAAGGGGGCTGCAAAACCCTTCGGGCCATTTTTAATTAGGCAGCCTTATGTTTTTTGTTCTATCTCGTTGAGCTCTATAGTTTGGGACTAGTTCTGACCATTAACTCGATAGGCTAAGTCATGGTCGAAAAAACGCACCGGAAGTGGGCCGTTTTAGACGCTAGCGGCCCCAAATTTTGTAGGCAAGCTGTGTGCATTGTATCTCTCTCGAGTTACTCTATTGATTAAGAACTCTAATAAACCATTGACAGGATGAGTTAAGTGAACCGACGGTCGCCTCTTGGACTATAATCAGTGTGCAAAGAAATTTATCTTCCAATCAGTATGAGGTTGGTATAGGGGGCATGCTGCCCCTGCAACTAGTTTTGCCGGTAACATAACATTCAAGAAAAGTGTTTGCTTCCAGATTAACTCAGACAAATGTTTGAATAAGATGTTTTTGACAACATTAAAACTATTGTTGTGTATTGATTCTTTGATATAATGTGGCAAGGAGTTGTAAATCTTAATGGTGTGACAGAGAAAAAGACGACTGGTTGTTAGGAGAGAAGTCCTGGCACTGGCGAACGTAATATAATCATACAGATTTGTTGAGCTACGGTACTTAATAGGTTTTATTAACAGCAAAAGACCCCGGTAATCAACATATGTTTGTAGATCACAATCTAGAATCAATTTTTTGAAATTAGATACGTGATCATATTTACATAGGCCGTATATACATATCTTATAATTGAATTGAATGCAACAGTCAATTTCCGGAAGTTACTTGAGTCAAGTTTTCCAAAGACTTCACAGCCATAGGTTAATAATTTATTTATTTATTTATTTATTACATCAATTGATAACATAGATCTGCTGATTACAAAAAGAATATTTACATTTACAGTTTTCACAAAGAGAGAAAAAATATATATAAACATTTTGATAATAATAAAATGAATGGATTTTAATTATGAACAAAAAAATAAAATAAGACAAAAGATTTACATCAATTACATAGTTTTAATACTTATTTTTTAAAAACATCTCTTTTTACACAAAAATCGATTTCACTGCACATAGTGTTTTAATTTTTTAAGGAACGCGTTATTGGTTCATTCAACCCATAGTTTGTTCTGTGGGGAAGAATGCAAAAGTATTCGTTGCTATTTCGAAGCGCTCTTGAAGGAAGCATCCTGAAAATCATTAGAACTCCTTTTTATGAACCCTAACAAGGAGTTACCCTTAGACACTATGTAATCAATATGCGACCTAAAGTCCATTTTGGAATCAACAAAGACCCCAAGATCGTTAATGCAATTGACTCTCAGAAAATTGTAATCATTGAATTTATAGTCAAATCTTATTAAAGGTAAAAATCTTGTGACACTTAAAACTTCACATTTTGAGAAGTTAAGATCAAGATGGTTATTACTACACCAGCTTAAAATATTGTTTATCTCCTGCTGCATCAATAAACAATCACTGTGATATTGGGAAAAATACTTTGACGTCACCGGCGTACATTAGACATCTACAGTGAGATAGTACAGGAGGCAAGTCGTTTGTTAAAGTAATGAACAGAAGCGGATCTAAGTGACTTACTTGTGGAAGACCCGATACAAATTCAATAGGAGTGGATGAGAACCCATCTATCTTAACCATTTGCCTCCTACCTAACAAATAGGACCTCAAACAATTTATAAACGCTGTATTGACACCCAATAATTTTAATTTGTGCATAAGAAGACTATGGTGTATCCGGTCAAAAGCCTTCACAAAATCGGTGTAAAGAACATCAACTTGTTTGCCATTTTCCATTTGGTTGCAACAATAATTTGTAAACAAGCTAAAATTCGTGCAAGTTGACCTACCCTTCAGAAAACCATGTTGGTACGATGATAAGGATTCTTCTAGCGAAAAATAAAGCCTTTGCGTTACAAGTTTTTCAAACAATTTTGGCACAGCCGAGAGCTTAGATATGGGTCTATAGTTTTTCACCAAGTGCTTAAGACCATTCTTAAAGATAGGACCAATGTAAAAAAATTTCCACGCCACTTTTGATAGGTTTATATAAAGTACTATTAGTACAAAACTTGGAGAATTTGCACATTTTGATAACACAAGATGAGAAATTCAATCATAACCAGCTTTTTTTGTCACATCAATATCATTTAAACCCTACAGAATATCCTGCTCTGAGAAACTATTTAGGGATAAATCTGTTATAGGTTCAATATATCGGTAAAGCTTATCAATATCATTAATTTCATCACAATTATAAGAGGTTTGAAAGAACTCCGCAAAAAGGTTGCATGTGGATTGCGTATCTTTTGATTTCTTATTCTCAAATTCCATACATTGAGGAAACGATGAAACTTTTCTTTTTGAATTAAGAAACACGCAAAAAGATCTAGGATTATTTTTAATTTGAGATTCAGTTTTATTTATGTATTGTCTCTATAAAAACTTATTTAGAAAATCAAATTCTTTTCTTAATTGACAAAATCTTGCCTGGTCTTGAAGAAGGTTACTTGATTTATAACGCTTAAAAGCCTTGTTCTTGGCATTCTCTAAATTTTATATTCTTTTGTTGAACCATGGAAATTTGAAGGTTTTATACTTGCTTAAGGTAGGAATAAAACGGTCCATACCTTCAAATAAGATATTTTTGAAACAAGAATACGTATCTTCTAAGGATATGCCATTTAATAAATCTTTCCAAGCAAAAGAGTTGTAAACATTTTTTTAAAGCAGTGAAATCAGCTTTTGCATAGTTATAAACTTTGACGGTATCACTCAGCAAAACAGACGGAAAATTGTAATAATCAAAAGATAAACAAACAGCTTTATGATGAATAGAAAGAGTGGAAACTCCGACATATTTAAAGAGTATTTTATATCATTACATATAAAAATTAAGTCAAGAATTCTTCTTAAATCGGTTTTTATGTAATTAATTTGGAAAAGGCCCATAGCAGAAAATGAATCAACAACTAACATTTCTGTATCTTTATTGGCAACAAAAGGAATCAAAATTTGATCATCTCCAAAAATACAAGGAAATTGGTTAGTTGATAATTCATTCACTATGGCTTGAGCATTAGTAACATGTTTTGTATATAAATCAATTCAACTCAAAGGGCGAATATGACTAACAATAAAAATGAAATCTTTAACTTCAGCAGAATCTTTAGGACTAACACAAACACAAATTTGCTCAATTTCATCAGCATCATCTTGCAAACTTCGTTGAGTGCTATTAAACGTTCCGATACACATCGAAGGATGAATCAAAAAGCTCTGCTGACATATAATGTGAGTTAAGCCAAGTTTCTACCAAAGTGATAACATCGCAAGGAGGGAAAAAGAAAAATCTGGTTTGTTTTTGTCCGCAAACCACCAGCATTTGAAATACGAATCTCTGATGAATTTCCTCTAGACTCTTGTGCATTTATAGTTACGCCTTCGAGTTGTCGCCTTTTTTTGGAAAACTTATAAATTTCTTTGTTTGAACATGGACAGGCCAGATTGACGGATCCATTTCTTTGTTAAAATAATTTGCAGGGATACCTAGCTTGAAATTTACAAATCGAAGTGCAGTAAGTTCAGCATCTTTTTTTATTAATCTCGTACACAGGAGGGATATTTAATTTAAGTGAAGCGTAGTCCAAAACATCGTCAATTGTGACATTGGTGTCAAGACGTGAAATATGCAAGAACTGCATCCGAGGAACAGATTGTAGAGAAGGCTCACCTTCGACAAAAATGGCAGTACCAAACATTGGTTTTACTTTTATTGAGCGATGATT
Source organism: Platycheirus rosarum (assembly GCA_963971375.1). Lineage (NCBI taxonomy): Eukaryota > Metazoa > Arthropoda > Insecta > Diptera > Syrphidae > Platycheirus > Platycheirus rosarum. The sequence continues at coordinate 33,910,583 of OZ020509.1, read as the reverse complement.
TTTAGCAGCATTGTTTTTCTTTAAATAATTAAAAGTATTATCATCTTTCGGCAAAGTTCTACTACCAGCTTTGGCAACACTGGCATTGGCAATACCAACATTCGAAGGCAACACAGCAACATCACCCTCACAGTCATCCACAGCTACATTATTGACAAGCTACCATAATCGCCTGCCAAAGGCGCAACAGCAACATCACCAACACCGTCAAAGCCACCCACAGCAGCAACATCAGCACAAGCATCAATGCCGGCGACAGCAGCAGCCACAGGTACTCACACAGGTAATTTTTTATTGAAAAACAAGTTTCTATTACCATCATTGCATTCAGATTCAGAACCAGCGGAGAGATGTGACGGCAGCACCACAACAGCAGGGGTCAATTCATTTGCTTTCGTGGTCGACAGTTTTGCACTCGCCGCAGCTTGTGCCTGTACAACGGTGGCTTGGACACCAGCCTTAGCAAACTCATCACTCTGTTGTTTTTTTTATACTAAACTTCGACAAGGGAACCGTTATTTAAAAACTTTGTTGGATTTGCTTGCACAAGATTTTAAAGCAGTTCACACAGAGAAGGGAACACTTTTTGGCGTGGATGAAGAGGAGAACCGAGGAGAATTCGAAGGATTTTTCTCTCTCGGAGCACTTAATTGTTTGTTTTTGTTTGTCGAAGAAGATGGCTTAGCTTGCGAGCGAGTTACACGTACCGACTTCACTAGACAATTGAAATCATATTCATGATCAACAATGAAACGATATAAATTTTTGATTATAGGTATGCCACCTAGAACTGGAATATTTTTGCAATTTCCGCATTTCCAATAAATATTTGTGTTAGATTCAAGCGCAGCCCGAGAAGTTTTATTAAGTTTTGTACATTTAACGTGAAAACCGGATAGGCAAACACCACAAGAAATCAGATCACTTTTGGATGTTAAGAAATTACATTCAGAACATTGAACCTCCAAAATGAAAAAAACTTAATATGTAAGAGAACCGTCTTCAGTGAGAGCAAGAACTGAACTAAATGAGAGCAAGAACTGAACTGAACTATAATGTTATAATAAGAGCGATTTATAGGGACTATAAGGGAAGTTATGCATTCGTAAAAAAAAAATTTAACAATCAGACATGACATTACGACGATAAACAAACATATTTGAGTTACTGGCAAAGGTATCTCTGTCTGTCTGTCTGACGTCTGTACTACAGCCTAAACGGTTGGGCCAATCGTCTTCAAATTTGAAACAGGGGTCTTTTAAAATTTGTTTTAAAGCTCAATATTAACGGTACCTGTCAAATAACCGTTAAGTAAAAGCTTATTTTTCTCGGAAACAGCTCCAAGAATTTTTGTAAAAAATCAGTGTACTATTGTAGGTGTAGGTTATGTTTTCGTGAGAAAAAAATTCAAGATGGTAAGCTAAAAACGGTACCTTCCATAGAACCGTTTTTTTCTTCGACTTTTTCGAAAACTGGTCATCCGATTTCAATCAAAATTGATATTCAGGAGATGGTGGTAGCCTAAGTAATTTAATTTTAAAATATTTTCGTTTTTTTGTATTATTAATAATTTTCTTACATTTTTTTCAAAAATCAATATTTTGAAAACGGGTAGACGGATTTTTTTTTAATTTTGTTTTTAAATGTTAGTAATTTTTGGGTTTAAGTTTGCATTCTTTAATAATTGGTTTTAAATTAAAATCCGTTTTATTTAAAAACTATTCCTAAGATTTAAAAAAAATCACACTTTTTCAAATTTTCTAAGGAAATAAAATGGCGTTTAAATTTATCCGAAAAAAAACTTTGAATAAGAATATCGAAAAAAAACTTTAGGTATATTTTTAATTACCTACAAATTGAGTTTCTTAATTAAGTTTTACAACACAACAAAAATAAAAAAAAAACCTTCAGAGATACAAAATAACAAATTGGATCTAAACTGAAAACCTAACGTTTTTGCTAAAAAAAATGTGCTTTAAAGCTAAAAAAAAGAAATGTCTTGTATTACTTATTCGATAATGTTAACACATTTTGAGTTCAAAAATAAAACCTTCAAAGGAGAATAGAACAAAACAAAGTTTTAATTAAAAACTAACGTATTTATAATATAATAGCAGAAACCCGGCGCTTTGTTGGAAGTCTGTTTATTTATATGGAACCCACCTGAAAGGGCATTATTCCCCCTTTCATATAGTAATTCATTATTTTGTAATTTTCTATTGCTATTTAAAATACATTGTGCGGTACGACTTGCGCGCCACTTGCTGGAAAATTATTTTACTATGCTTACAACACTCAGTTATATTAAAAAAGAAAATTATGTTTGATTTTCTTTATGTTTAACATCATCTAATCCCTTAAGTTGATATGCTGCAGCATCAATCAGTTGCAAGTTTAAACAATGCTTATAGCATAAGAAAGTCTTTAAGTGCAAAGGTACATTTGTGTGGCATTTTTCTTGGTAATCGATTGAGTACTTTTAGGGTTTCTTAACATAAACATAACATTTAATTTTTCACATTTCTTTTCCAAATACGTCTTTCAATTTTTACTTGCGATTATAGGTAGGTACTATAATGCGAGTTATGCATTCGTGCAAAAAAATAATTTTAAATAACAATCAAGCAAGACATTACGATGATAGAGAAATATATTTCAGTTACTGGCAAAATTCTGTCTGTGTGTCTCTCTGTCTGTACGGATGTATTTTGGACTGTAGCCTAAACGGTTGGGCCAATCGTTGACATTATACAGAAGAGTTTTTTCAATATTTGTTTAGCTCAAAAATGAACGGTAACCGAACCTGTCATGTAACCGTTATGTAAAAGCTTATTTTTCTCGAAAACGGCTCCAAGAATTTTTATGAAAAAAAATATCAATGTACTACTGTAGGTAAGCATCATATTTTGGTGAAAAAAATAATATGGTGGACTAAAAACGGTACCTCTTCTTCTCTTCTCTCTTTCTTCTTCGACTTTCTCGAAAAGTGGTGACCCGATTGATATTCAAGAAGTCGTAGGTAGCCTAAGTAATTTCGCATACATTTTTTATCGAAAACTTTTTTTTCTCTATTTTTAATAATTTTTAAAAAAAAATGTTTATTTGAAAAATCAATACTTTGAAAACGGGTAAGTGATTTTTTTTAAATGTATGTTATTTTTGTGCTTAATTTTGTATTCTTGAATTGTTTTTTTTTTTTCATTTAAAAAAAAAGTTGTTAAAAAAAAACACTTTTATTCAAAAACTCGTACGATTTAAAAAATAATATCACACTTTTTTTACATTTCTTAAAAAAATAAAATGGCGTTTAAATTATTTCACTCAATACAATTTAACGTACTTTAATCGAACAATCAAAAGTCACAAAAAGCGAATAAATGCTTTGATGTTCCCTTTTTCTTAAATTTTACTCTACAATGCGACCGCACATATGAGCAAGTACGTGTGACCCAGTCGTGTAATTTGTTTTACTTGTGATTATAGGGACTATAAAGCAAGTTTAATTAATTTAAATAAAAAAAAATGAGAAAACAATCAAACAAGACATTACGATCATAGAGAAGTCTAAAAAAGTTAGTGGCAAAGAATGTCTTTCTCACTGTCAATATGTATAACGAGATGCAGCCTAATATATATATAAATATATATAGGGATTCTTTTTTTAGCCCAACAACACGAATTTGGAATATTTTTCCCAGCGAGATTTTCCCTTGCCATTTTGATCTGCAAACATTTAAAACCAATGTTAATCGCTACCTCCTATCTCTCCCCTCCCTATCTCCCAATTTTTTTTTTATAATTAACGCGCGCACAAGGGACTACTTGTTTCCCTTTTAATGTAACACACTGCGCGGGCATTAGGTAGATAGGGAGGGGAGAGATAGGAGGTTTGCAGATCAAAATGGCAAGGGAAAATCTCGCCGGGTAAACTATTCCAAATTCGTGTCGTTCGGCTAAAAAAAGAAATTGGGCTTAAGAGTGAACTGATGAGCATTCCTTGCGAGACGAGTATTACGGGAGAAACTTTTAAGGGGAGGAATGCAACTAGCTACTTCGAGTGAACATTTTTTGTAAAAGAAACGATAAAATAAGGAAAGATATGAAAAAGTGCGGCTGTTGTTTTTTTTTTTTGTAGTTGATGTTGTTCGTATTAATTTTGATGTTCTGTTTTCAAAATTCCGTATTTAAACAAAAATGGTTTTGATAATGTAAAAAGTGCGCACTTTTTTACATGATCAAAACCCTTTTTGTTTATATTAACTCAATGTTTAGAGCGAGCAGGCGTAAGCAGAATTTTGAAAAACAGAATTATTACAAACTACATACGGCATTTTGGATAACCAGATATTTGGGCATACAGAATTCTGAAAAACAGAATTATGAAATACAAAATTTTGACAACCAGAATTATGACCCGCTCCCACCTTCTACATATAATTCATAAAAATAAAAAGAAATGTGATGAAAACATTTTGTATCCGAAGATTCAAAAGTGATAACCATTACCCATGTATGAAAAACACAAAGATTGATTCAACAAATGTTCCTTAAAGGTAAGTAATTTGGTGAGTTAGGAAAGCAGCTTATATCTTTTGGATTGTACAGAGTAAGAGCTTTTATAATGAGGTATTTAAATGTAAAGCTTGAAGTTGATCAAATATTATAGATTTGATCTTAACAAACATGTTAATTGTGTATGTTAGCATCTAATCAGGGTTGCCAGGTATTTTGAATAGTGACACAGTTGTATGTGCCAATGTTTTAAGAATAGTTACAGTCTCAGCTTATATTTGATGGCAAGTTTTTAACTAACGTCTTTAGAAAAGTAGTGGTTTTTGTTAAAAAATTAACGTAAACTATCAAAAGTTGCAATAAAACTAAATTTTCTTACCACTTTAAAGATTTTGAAAAACGCAAAATTAATTTATTAATTGTGTACAGATTCTTAGCTTTCATCTTTATATATACACTGCCTATAGTACTATCATAAAGCATAATTTTTTTGTTATGAATCAAGTCGCAATGAGGCGTGCTGAAATTGCCAATTGGTGTAAATATAGAATAAGTACAGACAAAAAAAGTGACGAAACATGACCACCATGAGAGTACTATAGAAAATGCATATACAATGCTTTCATTTGATATATAGTGCATGAACAAAATCAACCAAATTCTGAAGTTATAAAGCAAAATGCGTTTTCTGCACTTTGTTCATTATAAATGGGCTATCAAGTGCAACGGACCGTTATAAGTATGGCAAGCCTATATTTCCATAAACAATACAGTAAAACCTTGAATTTGCTATTATTTTGAAACTTTAACTCGATGGGCTAATTCATTGTCGAAAAAGGTGCTCTTAAAAAGGGGGCTACATGTCCTAAGATCTCCTAAAAATTTCATTCAAATATATACAGATATTTTATTTTTTTATCTTTAATTTCATTAAATATTATTTAAATTTATTCTTAATTATGCTTTTCCAATTATGATTTTTTTTTATTTTAAAAGACATAGGTACATAGTCTTAACACATATCTTTCCATTATTTTTGAATAAATGAAATAATTAACTGAAAAAACAAACCCACACGACATATTACAAAAGGAATTACATATTTTCAAAAATATATTCTGGTATTTTATGGATAAGTTTTGACATATACCGCAACATTTCAAATCACTGAATCTTTTGACCAGCTGAATATTTGTATAAATATTGTTCAAGGAAGACTCAATACAACGTTTGCCTTTAACACTAGCTTTTTATGTGCTTATTAAAAATTGGGAAGTCGTTAGAACAAGTTTAGCAAAAAAAAACATATTCCTGGAAATATCGGAACAACATGGATTTTTTGGTTTAGTTTTACAATTTTGCCTGACCTTACAAATAAAAATAACTTGAGAGTTCATTGTTCAAAGCAAAAAATACTCGCTTTACGTATCCCCTAAAAAAGTTTTGTATTTAGTCCATCTACTAGAACCCGTTATTATTTTACTCTTTGAAAAAAAAAATATTTTCAAATTCCACATTTAAAAAAAAAAAAATCAAACAATAATTTATTTCGATACTTTTTTGATTTATTTTTATTACTCTATTTGATTTTTTATCGACCACTGAAAACTAGATGATTATATGATTTTTAGTTTTTTGAGAAAATTTGAAATTGCCAAACCTACTCAAACCTACCAAATCCCACCTACACCAGAAAGTTTTGCGGCAACCACCGAACATAGTAAACATTCAACAAAGTAAAAATTGAACCGAGTTACAATTTTTTAATGCAAAAATAAAAAAAAAGAGTTCAAACCACATTTAAAAAAAAAACAGAAATAGCTTGAAACCAAATCACTTGGCCTACGGCCGAATGCGCAGAGAGGAGGAAGAGAACCTAAACAGCGCCAACCATAGAGTAACAATATTATAAAGAGAGAAATCTGCTGTCTTCTTTTGACAATGCCTACAAGCTGAACTGTCACAATTGTTGAAAAAAAACACAATGAATGATATACAAAAGAGACAACAAAAATTGAGGGTGTTAAGTTACTCTTTATAATTGATACTGTTTTTGACGTTTTTCTGTTCTCTTCTTCTTTTTATCATTCCGTTGCTTCATATGCTTTCGGTGCTTGTAGAGTCGGTTTCGCTGTGAGCGATTTCTCTTATATTTGTTTATACTTTTTCTTATATTTTTCCTTGGAAATTTTTTTGTTGAACAGAGAATACGACATAATTGAGCACGATTGAGCGTATTATTATTTGCTTCATTTCAAAATAAAAAAATAACCCATCTTCAAGCAAAAAAAGAGCAAGAGGAATGTCAAATTTGTGTAAGCCAGTCAAGCGAAAAAGTCGACAGTAATAAAGAGAACTTCGAAAAAAGTCAAGACTGGGGATCAAAGTGTTAAAGCATACATCCAGTTTCATCGTCTAATAGCAGACTAACAACAATCTAACCAATCCAAAATTCAATCAACAATACAGAAACAGAAAAGTATTCATTAGTCTGCTATTAGTCGATGAAACTGGATGCATGCGTTTCGAACATAGTAAGTTAAAAAGAGAGAACAAAATTCGAAAAGGGTAGCATGTTCGAAGAGTCTGTTTGACATTTTTCTTTTTTTAATTCTTTATCACTTGGTTTCGTTTTCTTTAGAGTAAACTTCTAATTAGAATAAAAGTAAACGAAGAAAAATGAGTGAAAATAAAGTGGAAAGTAATTTTTTGTGGAAAGTGGAAAGTAAGTTATGTCTTTATGAATCCAGCAAAAATTTGTTTGTGGTTAAACACATTCATTACATCGATAGGGTTAAAAGAGCAGATTCATGGAAAACGAAAATGAAAGAGAACTGTCTAAATCGTTTCATGAAACTAAATTCATCCTGTAATGGCGTTTGTGACAGAGAATGAAATAACAAAGAAGAATTCGAACAAAGGGCATGCATCCAGTTTCATTTTTTAATAGCCGACTTATCAACGAGTGCATGAAGTCATGTAGGGAAATTTATTGTTAAAAAATGCAAAATAGACTACTTTTCTAAAATTTAGTGAAAAAAACACTGCTTTGTAAATTAAATAAACAAAATACCAAACAAAAATAAAAAAATATGTAAGAATTATATTAGATTTCCTTGTCTCAGAACGGGTGTACTGATGACGTCATATTGAATCATATTTTAAGATAATATGTTATAAACAAAGAAATTTTTAAAAAATAACTGGGCTTCTATTCTTTAACATTTTTTCTGTAAAATATAATCAATAAAAAAAATTATTAATCCATGATCATGAGTGCAATATCACAAAAACCAACACATTTTCTTTTTGCTATTAAGGTATTTTTCAAAAATTACAAAAAAAAACTTAAAACATCTGGATACAATTATTGGCTTTTAAATAAACCTAATTTTGTATCGCTACCATTAAAAGTTTAGCAGGCAAATTAATAAACTATAAATAAATAGCGAAAGGCTACTCTTCTAAAAATGTTTGATGGGAACCTCCCATCAGCCAAAAATTCAGAATATACATAATGTCTTGGACATTGACGTTGTTATATCGTTTTTTACTTGGGTATCTATACTATAATGCAAGTAAGAAAAATCAATATTTTGAAAACGGGTAAGCTATTTTTTAATGAAGGTTATTTTTTGCATTCTTTAATAATTTCTTTTTAATAAAAAAAACGCCTATTTAAAAACCGTTCCTACGATTTAAAAAAACAACTTTTTCTTATTTATTAAAGAAAAAAAACGGGGTTCAAAAACTATTTAACGTAATTTTCTGTAAAAGCCAAAAAACACAAATATCGAATAAAAATTAGAAATACTCTAAATATATTTCCAATTTTATTGGACAAAGTAACCGTATGTGGTTTGCACGTACTAGCTCCTATGTGTCGTGAATTTTATTTTTAAATCTTAAAGTTTTCAAAAATGCATGGTGAAGTTTCGTTTCTTAGGTAGAATTTAAAAACCAAACTCAGTGTTTTAATTTTCAAAACAAATAAATAATATAAATCAGAGTATTTTTTATTGTCGAACTCAAATATTCGCTATTAACAACTTGATGTTAACATTTATTCTGAAACGATTAGAAAATTAATAATCCAAAAAAGTTGTGTAATTTTGTACATTAAATAAAAGGTTTAATTGAAAGGAAAATACATTTAATTCCTTTTGTTGAACTAATTTATTTGTTTAGAAAATTATACACTAAGTAAGTTTAACAAACGCACAACCGAATACGAAACACACAAGAAATGATAGATATTTAAATTTTTCCGACTTTCTTGTTAATGGGATTTAACCAAAATCTAATTATGCAATTAATTTTACTTAAATATATGAAACAAACAACCTTGACCCTTTCTAAAAACTGCATTGGTTTTCATAGCACAGTTTTGATTAAAATTTCCCCTGTATAGCTTCAACATTTGTTTCCCCCTAGCTGAGCTGCCTACCCTTATTTTATCAGTGAAGTTCATATTTGACATTCAGCATTGATGAGTTTTCCACCCTTACGAAATTCACAGATGTTTAGCCTAACAGCTATCAAAATTTTCCTTGGGGTTGACAAATTACCATCGTATAATATTTCAATGTATTTTTTGTCTTTTGAACAATAAATGTACAATTATAATAAACCGTAAAGTGTTATTTGTTATTGTAGCCCTTCGGATTTAATTTAAATCGAAGACAGAAAAATAATGCAGATGGTTTTTAAAAAAAATTGTAACCGCAAATTATTATCAAAAACATGTGTCAATAAAATTGTTTATGTTTACAATCTAATTCCGAATTTCAAGGAAGTAAAGTGCAGATAAAAAATGATTAATTGCATAGTAAAATATGTTCCACAGAGAGTTAAAAAATATTAATAATATAATATTATAGTGTCTTCTTGTCTCGGTTTAGTTCAGTTGAACTTACATACTTACTCCTTTTTTGGTTATTCCCTAATTTAACTATTTAATATCTTATTAACGATAACAATGATTAGAAGTTACTATCAAAGCATTAGTAAAATTAGTAATAAAAATAGTAACCGAAATATAGAAATTATAATAAAAATAATATAATAAAAATAATAATAATAATAGTAAGTAAAAATAATAACAAAATTAATAATAATAATAATAATAATAATAATAATAATAATAATAATAATAATAATAATAATAATAATAATAATAATAATAATAATAATAATAATAATAATAATAATAATAATAATAATAATAATAATAATAATAATAATAATAATAATAATAATAATAATAATAATAATAATAATAATAATAATAATAATAATAATAATAATAATAATAATAATAATAATAATAATAATAATAATAATAATAATAATAATAATAATAATAATAATAATAATAATAATAATAATAATAATAATAATAATAATAATAATAATAATAATAATAATAATAATAATAATAATAATAAATAATAATAATAATAATAATAATAATAATAAAAATAATAATAATAATAATAATGATAATAATATAATAAAAATAATAATAATAATAGTTAGTAATAATAATAACAAAATTAATAATAATAATGATAATAATAATAATGATAATAATAATAATGATAATAATAATAATAATAATAGTAAAAATAAATAATAATAATAATAATAATAATAATAATAATAATAATAATAATAATAATAATAATAATAATAATAATAATAATAATAATAAAAATAATAATAATAATAATAATAACAATAATAATAATAATAATAATAATAATAATAATAATAATAATAATAATAATAATAATAATAATAATAATAATAATAATAATAATAATAATAATAATAATAATAATAATAATAATAATAATAATAATAATAATTATTATTATTATTATTATTATTATTATTATTATTATTATATTATTATATATTATTATTTTTATAATAATAATAATAATAATGATAATAATAATAATAATAATAATAATAATAATAATAATAAGAATAATAATAATAATAATAATAACAATAATAATAATAATAATAATAATAATAATAATAATAATAATAATAATAATAATAATAATAATAATAATAATATTAATAATAATAATATTAATAATAATAATAATAATAATAATAACAAAAATAATAATAATATAATAATTTTTTTTTTTTTTTTTTTTTTTACTTTACTTTACTTGTGGAGGAATGCGTTACGCACCATAAGGAGGTATCCATACCTCCCCGTGTGCCGGACTCACCGAGGAATTTCAACCTTATAATGGCATACCGGCTAAACCTCCAAAAGTGTCTCGAAGATCACCCCCCTCGGGACTACGGGTTGCATTTCTTCAAGGGGGGTCCTGTTGTACTGCCCATTCTGGGCTCACGTATTCTAGCGGGATCTTTTCTACCTCTCTTTTCTTCGTTCCTAGGTTAGGATGGGTTAGGTTAGGTAGGTTAGGTTAGGATAAGGTTAGATTAGTTAGGTAACATTAGTTTAAGTTAGTTCTGATTAGGTGAAGTTAGGTTACGTTAGTTTAAGTTTGTTAGGTTAGATCTGGTTGGGTTAGCAGATTAATAGGTTAGGGAAGGTTAGGAACGCGGAACTGTTCTTCTTCTCTTTTCTTGGTTCTGAGGATCTGGTTGGTGTATGTACAGATCACATTCCAATTATGTTGGCTGGTTAGCATCTTTTCGACTATATTCTCTGGAGTGATGGTGCCAATGTTTCTCTCCAGTTCTTCTCTTTGTGTTGCCCATCTTCTGCAGGCGAAGGAGGTATGTTGTGCGTCGTCTTCTTGAGAGTCCCCGTACTGGCAGGCTGGACTACTCTTTTTGGCGATCCTGTGGAGAAATGCGTTGAAGTATCCGTGTCCGGTAAGTAACTGGGTGACGTAATAGTTGACCTCACCGTGTTTCCGGTCCTTCCACTCAGCCACGTTGTGGTAGTAGTTTTTGAAGCTCTTTCCGCTGCTGTCTTTATTTGTTGCCAGTATGTTAGCTTTGTGTCGAGATTCAATCCCAAGTACTTCACTGCCGCGCTGCTTCTTATCACTTCGGTCCCAATTTGGAAGTCAATTTGTGTGGGAATCCTCTTCCTCGTCAGAAGAACTATCTCTGTTTTTTCCGTGGCTAGGCTGAGTCCATGCTCTTCCATCCATGAATTTGTTCGTCGCATGACCTGGTTCAGCTTTCTTTGCGCGCTATCAGTGTCTCGTGCTATAATCACCGCGGCGATGTCGTCAGCGTAGCCAACCAGGAAGGCATCATCAGGCATCTCCATGTGTAGGATATCATCATAGGAGATGTTCCACAGGTCTGGTCCTAAGATTGATCCCTGCGCTGCGCCAGATGTGACTTCCTTCCTTCGTGGGCCTTCTGTAGTTTCGTAAATCAGCTCTCGATCCCTGAGATAGTTTTTCGCCATCCGTAGAAGGTAGGCAGGAACGTGGAATCTCCATTCGAGCGCATGTAGAATATCGCTCCACCTGGCCGAGTTGAAGGCATTTCGTACATCCTGTGTTGCCAGCAAGACGATCTCTTTCGAGTAGTGGTTTCTTTGTTGGGCAACTTGGGTGGCGTGCACTACTTCTTGTATTGCTCCGATAGTAGAGCGGCCTCTCCGGAAACCGTACTGTCTCTCTGATAGATCGCCCGACGCTTGTACTGCCGCTGAAAGCCGTGGTTTCAGAAGTTTTTCTAAGAGTTTCCCCGCGGTGTCTAGCATGCACAGGGGTCTGTATGCCGATGGGGAGTCCGGGTCTCCTTTGCCTTTGCTGATGAGCACCAGCCGTTGTTTCTTCCAGCTCTTGGGGAAGATGCCTTCTTCGAGGAGGCTGTTATACATGTTCAGCAGTAATTGGGGACATGCTTGGGCAGTCACTTTCAGAACTTCTGTGGGGATTCCGTCGGGACCAGGGGCTTTTCTATTTTGTAGTGCCTGCACAGCTATGCTCAACTCTTCCTCACTAAAAAGTGGGATATCCTGGCTTTGGAACGGTGTGTTGTCAGGTGCCCTGACAGGATGAGTTGGGAATAGTGTTTCAACAATGTGCTCCATTTTTTCTTCGCTAAGAACTGGGGGTGTCATCTGAGCTCCGAGTTTACGCGTAACAATCTTATAGCCTAGTCCCCAGAGGTCGCTATTTACATCACGGCGGAGATCCTCCCATCTCTCTCTCTTGCTCGAATTGATGGCCCTCTTGAGCTCGGATCTCTTGGTTCTGAACTCCGCTGTGGCGTCCTCCATAGGTTCAGCGTTTCTTCTTCTCCCCCTGGTGACTATTCGACGAAGTTGTAAACATCTCCGGCGTAACGCAGCTATCTCTTCTGTCCACCAGTACACTGGATCTCTGTTTCTGTTGGCAGCACTCGTTCGGGGCATTAAGGAGTCGCAGGCGAGCCGAATTAGTTGCATCGTGGCTTCAGCTTTGGTTTCAGCAGGTCCTTGTACTTGTAGCACAGCATCTGCCCCTTCCTCGATCACTTCCTTAAAAATATCCGCGTTAAGCCTGTTTAAGTTCCACCTTGGAGCCCGTGGTTGGTGACGTAGGTTTAGGGCTCGTTGGTTATCCTCCAAGTCAAAAACGATATACTGGTGGTCGCTTCCTGTATAGTCCTCGATTACTCTCCAGTTCTTTATTTTTGCAAATACGTTGTCCGTCGCAAAGGTAACATCTGGAATAGTGCCTCTGTGTCCTGGTCTCCTGAAGGTGGGGGTATCTCCTACGTTAGCTACGTATAGTCCACGTCTCGCGGCCATCTCGAGTATTTGCCTTCCTCGAGAGTCTGTAGTTGGCATACCCCACTCCTGTCCTCTGGCGTTGAAGTCTCCAGCTACTAGGATATCTCCCTCGGTTTGATTTAGAAAATCTTCTAAATCTTCCAGTTTTGTACGGAACTCTTCAATTCTTTCGTTAGGAGTGAGGTATATGCTAACTACTGTCAGCCTTTCACTTTTCACCCATGCGAAACCTCTTTCTGCCCCTTTTCTCTCAATGAGGAATTTTCTTGTGTCAGGGATCCAAACAGCAGCAGTTCTGAGCAGATCCGGTATCCAGTTTGGTCCGTCCTTATCACGGTATTGCTCGCTTACGATGACGATTTCTGCTCGCAATTCCACAACAAGTTTTTTCAGGAGGCTATCAACGGTAAGACCCCTGTGGACATATAATAATAATAATAGTAATAATAATAATAATAATAATAAAAATAATAATAATAATAATAATAATAATAATAATAATAATAATAATAATAATAATATTAATAATAATAATAATAATAATAATAATAATAATAATAATAATAATAATAATAATAGTAATAATAATAATAATAATAATAATAATAATAATAATAATAATAATAATAATATTAATAATAATAATAATAATAATAATAATAATAATAATAATAATAATAATAATAATAATAATAATAATAATAATAATAATAATAATAATAATAATAATAATAATAATAATAATAATAATAATAATAATAATAATAATAATAATAATAATAATAATAATAATAATAATAATAATAATTATAATAATAATAATAATAATAATAATAATAATAATAATAATAATAATAATAATAATAATAATAATAATAATAATAATAATAATAATAATAATAATAATAATAATAATTATAATAATAATAATAATAATAATAATAATAATAATAATAATAATAATAATAATAATAATAATAATAATAATAATAATAAAAATAATAATAATAATAATAATAATAATAATAATAATAATAATAATAATAATAATAATAATAATAATAATAATAATAATAATAATAATAATAATAATAATAATAATAATAATAATAATAATAATAATAATAATAGTAATAATAATAATAACAATAATAATAATAATAAAAATAATAATAATAATAATAATAATAATAATAATAATAATAATAATAATAATAATAATAATAATAATAATAATAATAATAGTAATAATAATAATAATAATAATAATAATAATAATAATAATAATAATAATAATAATAATAATAATAGTAATAATAATAATAACAGTAATAATAATAATAAAAATAATAATAATAATAATAATAATAATAATAATAATAATAATAATAATAATAATAATAATAATAATAATAATAATAATAATAATAATAATAGTAGTAATAATAATAATAATAATAATAATAATATCACGGTCAGACATAGACCCAATTTTTTAATTGTTTGAGTTTTAATACAAACTCTATATACTACGTTGTAAGAAAATAAAATTAAAAAAACAACTAAGTAGAAGACTCAGCACTAATTTTGGACTTTGTGGAATTATTGATTCAAAATAGCTTTTTAAGGCCTTTAAGTCCACCAAAAATTGGCGTTTCGTCCCGGTAACTTGGAAACACTTGGACTCATCAGTTGACAGTGGGTACCTTAGTCAAGACGCAACTTTCGATTTGTTCAGTTCAACATATATACAGTTTTTGCCAAAAACTTACTGTAAATTACACTCTTTCGTTTTAATTGATTGGGACCAATGTCGAGGTCCCTAAAAAAATACTTTTTTTATAAAAAAGATCACCGATCCTAAACTGGCGCCCGAGAGTAATAATAATAATAATAATAATAATAATAATATCACGGTCAGACATAGACCCATTTTTTTAATTGTTTGAGTTTTAATACAAACTCTATATACTACGTTGTAAGAAAATAAAATTAAAAAAACAACTAAGTAGAAGACTCAGCACTAATTTTGGACTTTGTTGAATTATTGATTCAAAATAGCTTTTTAAGGCCTTTAAGTCCACCAAAAATTGGCGTTTCGTCCCGGTAACTTGGAAACACTTGGACTCATCAGTTGACAGTGGGTACCTTAGTCAAGACGCAACTTTCGATTTGTTCAGTTCAACATATATACAGTTTTTGTCAAAAACTTATACTGTAAATTACACTCTTTCGTTTTAATTGATTGGGACCAATGTCGAGGTCCCTAAAAAATTAATTTTTTTATAAAAAAGATCACCGATCCTAAACTGGCGCCCGAGCAGGGACTTGAAACAAAAAAAAAGTTCTTGAGAAAGAAAAAATTAGAAATTTAAAAGAATTCAAAAAGAAGTTGTGAAAAGAAAAAAAATAAATATTGGAAAAATAAAATCAGCCTGTGAATAGATTAAACAAGTGACTATTTAATGGAAAGCTCCATTGAATAAATATTGGAAAAATAAAATCAAACTGTAAAAAGATTTAACTAGTGACTGTTAACAGGAAAGCTAGAACCGAAGGAAGACAACTTTGTTAAGAAATAAGGAAACTCCAAGATAATATAATCCGACAGTATAAAGAACCTAATTGTTATTTTGTAAGCTTATTTTAAACTAGCTTACCCACCCGGCGTTGCTCGGGTATACCATACATTTTCAAAAAAACGACCCCAGCGTGGCGCCACTAAGTAATCAAAATGACCTTAATTATTTCTTACAAAACAAGCTATCCATCGCACCTATTACGTAAGGGTAATTAAAAAAGCCTTACTTACTCCTTACAATATCAGCCTGAGAAAATCCCGTCAAAATCGGTCCATAAATAAGAATTTTCCAAAAAAAAAAACCTAATCGCCACCTAGTAAGCAAATAAAATAGCCTAAGTTACTTCCTAGAACACCAGTAATCTGCCAGTGAAAGTCCCGTCAAATTCGGTAAGGTCGTTCCCGAGATTACCCGGAAAAAACAGACAGAAAGACAGACAGACAAAAAAAATTAAATGGTGTTTTTGTTATAATTACTGTATAAGTATATCCTTTCGTATACATCAAGTAAAAAGCTGTTATTTTTATTTTAAAAACAGACACTTTATTTTTATGTATGTGTATAAATACCTTAAAGTAAAAATTTGAATTAAATTTTCTTAAATATATTTTTATATTTTGCCTCAAATAAAAAAGGGAAAGAAAGGAAACAAAACATTTTATTATAACAAAAAAAACTTAAAGAGAAATTCAAATTATGATTTTTTGAATATTTTCATATTTTGCCCAAAATAAAAAAAGAAAAGAAAGGAAACGAAATAAAAAAGTTATCTTTTTGCATTACGTAAATAAGAGAGACATAAGGACATTGAAACATCAACTAAATCAGTACAAGCAGGATTCTTCCAAAGTAGACAATTTCTATGCCACTGTCAACCACCAGTTCTCCCTCATTACAAACAAGATTAGAGCGGAGGCGTATTCTACCAAAACTATAAACGCATCGGTAGAAACATAAAGGAATAGAGCGTTGGACGTACGGAACTATCCAAATTCCGCATGATGTAAAAGCCGAAAACCCTCCCTTTAGCTTATCCTTCCTGCATTGAGATGCAGAACCTAAGCTTCCGGAAGAACTTGTTGCAGTTCATTACTGTATTGGAGTCCCAGTTATAGGAACAAACCATTCAACCATTCATGTTCGCAAAAAACAAAGACTTTTTCATACAGTTTTTGATGCACCCGCTAATTCTGATCAGCCATGCACTTCAGGCAAACACTTACCGGGAGGAATATTTTATGTCCGAAGCCTCGTTTCCAGCTATTCCATACAAAGAGTATGGTATAATGGATGGTAAAATTTTGCACATTCTTGTTGATACGGGTGTAAACAAGAATTTTATTACATCAGATCTAGCACCCGTACCACAAGAAAATAAAGAACCTTTTTACGTCCATAGCCCCGCTGGAAAAATCTTAGTTAACAGTAAAATGTGTGGTAAATTCTTTTCTTTCCTTAGCTGCATTTTAGTTTTAACAAAGTTGTTCGACGGTTTAATCGGGGATGACACCCTGAATTATAGATAAAAGAATGTACCAACAATAGATTTCGGTATCAAGATCCCCTTAAAAAACAACCTTCTATCTTTGTAAATTCCTGGGTGATTCTGAATGAAAAAATTGTTAGTCCTCAAAATTCAAATTAGAATCGTTATATAATAAATTTAACAACTTATTCGGACCAGTCCCTAACGACAAAGTAAAACAAATATTAGAGCAGAAATACGAACCATGACCGACGAGCCAATTTATACCAAAACTACGCGTACCCCGTTTGCATGCGAGAGGACGTTGAGCGACAGGTTAATGAGCTTTTAGACGAAAACATCATTCGTCGATCTAAGAGCCCATACAACTCACCGTTATGGGTTGTACCCAAAAACCTGAGCCGAATGGTGAATGGTTATAGATTTCAAACACTTGAATTCAGTTACAATTTCAGATACCCACCCCATTCCGGATATTAATAGCACTTTTGCAAGCCTTGGCGATGCCAAATTCTTTCCCACTCTATATCTCACTTCTGGCGCACAAAAACACGAAATATTAAAAATCGATAAATAATTTGCCCATTATAGTGTTCAAGAAAAATACGCACTCGCGTTTGTAATAAAAAAAAATATTACACTCGCGTGTGTTTTGAAAAAGAAAATAATACCCACTCCCGTCGCTGGAAGCAAGAAAGAAAAAGAAAAAATACCCACTATCGTTGTGGAAGAAAAAAGTTCACACTCGCGTCGAAAATCCCTCTTCTTATCTGTCGACAATACCTTTGAGCTTAACTGCATCTTCTTTATCTACTGCACGAATCGTATAACCATCATAAAATGTTTGCGGTAAATTGATAAAGGCATCTGAGTTTGTCTTATTGTACTGAATGTTTGAATTGATTTTTTGTATGCAAACTATCTTATGGACATAAAACCTAAGACAGTTTGTTTATAATTATTTTGTTATTATTATTATTATCATTATTTTATTTTTAAGTGATTTGTGTGCCGTCTATTCCAATGTTCGCGGCCTAAGAAAGAATTCCTTCCACGTGTACGCCTACACTGTACAGTACAGGCCAGCTATTTTGGCACTAAGCGAGACCTAGGTTGGAGTAAATACTGATTTATCAGAACTTGCTCTAAATGGGTATAGCTTGGTGCCAATTCTGGTCAGACAACACCCGAAGGAAGGTATGTCGAGTTCTTTGCCGGATTACATCACCTTACCCAACTGATCAATGTGCCCACGCACATACCGGATGTTGCTGCGCAAGCCGCCCATACTCTTGACTTGTTTCTTACTTCTCACCCTGATAAATATACCATTAGTGTAACTTCTCCCTTTGGAACTTCGGACCATTGTGCCATTTTAGCTAATTTCTAGTCCTCCACCAATCCAGTTAAAGAAAAACTCCCCACCAGGACCGTTTGCCAATACGAGAAAGCCAACTGGGACGGCCTGAATATTTTGTCCGAAACTTTAACTGGTCACTATGCTTCCTCGATAGTGACATTGACGCCAGTGCTGAAATGATCAGAAATGTGATTCTTTTAGGGATGCGTGCTTTTATTCCTTATATAGAAAAAAGCATCAATCTTAAAGAAAAGTCCTGGTTTAACTCTGAGTGTAAAGAAGCTTTCAGGGTCAAAGAACTAACCGATCTTACAAAGCCAACCCTACAGAGAAAAATCGAAAAAAGCACAAATAAGCAAGGAACTCTGCCTTACTATTAATGATATTGAAATGGTCTTCAAAGATTCCAATATTGATCTGAACGCTCATGATACGAAATTTTTCAAGACTATTTCTTTCACGCTTGACTCTTCTCTCATTCAACAAGATCTTAATAGTTTCTTACTCTGATGGCTCAAAAACTGCTTAGAGATAAATATTGCCAAATGTCAGCCAATCACTTTTTCACGTAAACGTATAAAATCTGCCCCACGTATCTACCTTTTCCGCTTCTTCATAAACAATCCATATCTAATGTGGATTCGAATTGTGACCATGGCACATTTTGTGAGTGTGACCAAGAAAACAACTACTTGACACATATAGATAGTATCATCTCTAAGGCCCCTACGTCACCCGATTCATCTACATAACCTTCGTACGCCAGCTACTTGAATACGCCTACCAAGTATGGTCCCCGTATCAACGGGTTCACATCTCGAGAATCGAGAGCTCTTCGGGGTCTGTCTTGGAATGATCTATTTATCTTGCCCCCTCATCAAAATCACCTTCAAATTAGAAACCTTAATATCCTGTAAGAACGCAGAGAAACTGAAGAGATTCTCTTCATTCATCGACTCCTCACAGGTTCCGTCGACTGTCAAACTTTTTATTATTCCATCTTTCTCAGCACAAATTACTCACCGCAACTCCTATGGCTTCAACGAACCTATTATTCGTATGTATGTTGCAGAGGGTTAATTCGATTGAAAACTATTTCGACTTTAACCTCAGCACCCGCTGCCTTAAACTCCTTCTCTGGATCATCATCAAAATCCATTAGTTTAAGTTAGCCGTAACTTTCATAGTTTTAAGTTAGTTTAAGATATTGAGTTTGTATTAAGCTAAATAAATAAGGGTATTGATTCCATCATAATAAAAAAATTAAAATTAAAAATTAGAATATCAATATTATCTGCCTGTGAAAGTTTCTTCAAAATCAGTCCATGAATACGAATTTTTGAAAAAAAAACTTACCAGTTGATGTTGTAACAACTGTTTCAATTGGTAAATACATTGGCGGTGGAAAATCGGAAAAAAATGGGCTTAGTATGAAAAGGTCCGAACTTCATAAAACTTTTGGATAATGTTTTGGGACGGTTAATTAACATTTTCTCAAATTTTGGACCTCGTGGACCCTGTGCAAAAAAATGTGGGGTGTGTGAAAAACTGCAAAATTTTCGACATTTCTATGGTTTTTCATTAATAACCTTATCTTTGGTTACAACTTACGTTAAAAGCAGATTATTTTTATAACGAAATTATATTTCTTTTTAATATACATTATGTATTTTCAATAAAATTTGTGTTGCTTATCGTCCGATATTTTCCGGAAGGCTAACAAATTTCTCACTTTACTTATGATATGACTCTTGGCCGCTTGATTAACACTTAATACAACTGATAAGAGCGAGATCAATACTATCTTTAAAAAGTTATATGAAATAACACGTCTCAGACACATTCTGAATTACCAAGTGTTGCCCTTTTTCATACAATAAGGCTTTTGAAAAAGAAAAATATACTATTTAGTCAAACAATTAAAATTATAAGCTGCGTTTTATTATCTACCAAGATTAATACGGACTGGTCGATAGTAAAACGATCATGAAATTTTTATTGTGTTCAATTCCAATTACAATACTGTAAAAGTGTAATCTGTTTTAAGAATTACTAGCTGACCCACACGGCGTTGCTTGTGTTTACCAAAGATTTTTTGAATACTGATCACGCCACATATTGGGTCCCGTCTCCCGTGCCACACATATATGATCCTCAAAGTTGTAGTTGTGTGCATACACGCGGCAACAAAGAGAGAGAAACCAAAATGAAGTGTGTGTATACAAAACACATTATTTATACTACTAAAGCATTGGCGACCATGTGAGTGACATTTTTGGTTATAACGGCGGTTGGTTCTAGACATCGGATAGCAAACAGATTTTTTTATATGCACTCTTCAAACACGCCCCAAGATCTCCTAAAATACCATTCAAATCGATCGAGCCGAAAAAAATGAGTTCGCGGCAAAACATAATTTGGATTGTTCTTTATATACATACATATATCGTTAAAATACTAATTCTTGGATCTTGAAATAGAGCCAAATAGAAGGCAGGATCTGATATTGTTATTGTGATACATGTAAAAATTATTCGAGATCTAGATCCGAGGATAATAAAACACAGCAATTATTAGGAACTTCTGAATAAGAACGATCAAGTATATTGTGAAGTTTTGGCCTGGAGTGCGACAAATAAAACTCAATCAAAATTCCAAAATAATACAATAATAATATTCTATGAAACACAACGTCTTTCAGTGTAAATAAAACCATATTTAACTTATTCCACTTATTCACAATTTAAATACGTTTTTATAATTCAACACTTTTTATTTAAACTAAATTCAATTACTTTTTTTTTACGCTTCCAGTTGTTAATAATTCCACTTTTGAAAATAAACTAAACTCTTAATGCCATCTACTCGTGAATTTATACAAATTTACAAACTTCTGGAAGCTCCCGTCTGGTTCTGGCAGTATCTAAGCTTTCGGTTCTTTGTGCTTTTCAAGTTCGAATTAGTACTCAGTCAAATTATAAAAAAATAATTTTAGGAGCATAGTTGTTGCACACAATACATATTGGTGTTGTACTAAAAATTGTTGTTTTACACAATGAAACCCCCAGATGTCGTTAATTTACATACAAATTGTATCCTCCGAATATCTAAACATTTTGTTGCTACATCACATTGTCGCCTCTTAGTTTTGTTCGTCCCGAACAAGCACATCATCATTGTTGCCGTGGTAACGATGCAGGCGATCCACAATTTTCATTGGATTCGAAAAAATGACATCATTAATGCACGTAACCACTTGATAGGTACCTTCCGAGCAGGGACGAAGCGTTCATATATTGAGTAGAATGAGTGCTTCCGTTGAACCAAATTCGTACCTATTCATATTTATATTATCTACTAATCCATTCTTATTTAATGTATTTTGTTAATTAAATCACAATATCATTATGAGAATACATTTTAAAATGCCCCACTGCAAACCAACTGAGAATGCATAACATCACTCCATTATTTGTAATGCTCAATCTTAATAAAAACTTAAATGCGTGACACCTTTGCATTCCTTCTTATCACCTTCTGAACTCAACTTCCAAATACCCTTCTACTCCAACTCCAAGCCAACTGAAATTACGCATATCACTCACCATAATTCGTATATGTAATGCTCAAACAAAAAAAGCTTCTCAAAAAATACCTAGAATGCATAACAGCTAGGCATTCCATTTTTTCGCTTTCTTAACTTAGTACTCAGCCCAAAGTGAAACAAATTTTGTTTTGGTTTCTTTCCTTTCCACTGACGTGTGAAGAATGAATTGAGTGAATGCATTCCGAAAATGGCATGAAAGAAAACAGGAGTCAGAGAGAAAACAAATAATGTATCTATTGAGTTGCTTATTGTCTCAAACTGAGAATAAGTTCGATTCCATGGAAAAAAGGTTCTCATTTAAGTGCAATGGTGCCCATAAAAATGTTTGGTTCTGTGCGGATAGAAAATTTAATTGATTCATCTCGTTCACTTTCCATTCGAAAATATAATGAAGACGTTAAAAGAAACAGAGACATTTTAAAAAGTTTAATTGATGTGACTTGATCTTGCATGTTTGGAGCTACCTTTCAGAGGCGATGATGAAACGCAAAATTCAATGAACAGAGGAAATTTCATAGAGACTGTTTATTTACTGGCTTCGTACAATCCAATTTTAAGAAATCATTTGGATAATTCAACGGTTTTTTGTGGCTTATCAAGTGATATCCAGAATGAACTTATCGCTTCGGTTGCTACGGTTCTAGTTGAGGAAATACGGACTGAAATCAAGAACTCGGACTACGTGGGACTGCTCCTAGATGAAACCACCGATGTATCAAACAAATCACAGCTGTCAGTAATGTTGCGCTTGGTTAAAAAGGATGGAGCTGTCGTTGAAAGGTTTATGTGTTTTGTCGATGTTTCGATTGGAAGATCAGCTCAGAATTTGTTCGAGTTTATAATACCATTTTTAAAAAAGGAAAACGTATTTAACAAATTGGTTTGTCAAAGCTACGATGGTGCAGCTGTTATGTCGGGAAATTCAAATGGCTTGCAAGCAAAAATAAAAGAAATTATTCCAGTTGCACATTACATACACTGTTTTGCTCATAAGCTAAATTTAGTTTTAACTCAATCAGTGTCTAAAAGTAAACCATGTGCTGGTTTCTTCAAAAGTCTGCATAGTTTCGTTAGTTTTTTTTCCCATTCGTCTAAAAGAGTTGCAGCATTTAATGCTGTTGTAAAAAGAAAATTCCTAGCGCTGCTCAAACTCGTTGGGAATATAATGGGCGCATTGTGCAAACTATATTTGACCTGAAAGGCCACCTTTTAAATTTTTTTCGAAAGCATCACAGAAAATGAAGAAGATTGGGACAGTGATGCTATAGTTCTATCGAAAGGTCTGCTTCATTGCCTTAATGATAAGACATTTTATGTTCTGCTCTATTTTTTCAACGAGTTTTTTCCACAAAGTGATATTTTGTTTAAAATACTTCAATCTAAATCCAGCGATGTTCAATTTTGTCTAAATAAAATAAGTAGTTTCAAAAATAGTATTTCTAGTTTACTTAAATCAAAAATTTTCGAATCTTTTTGGGCAAAAATAAATGAAAACGAAAATTTATCTCAATTCAACAGCAATAAACGTTCTAAAATTAATCTGTCAACAAAGGAACATTATAAAACTCTTTTGGAAACAATTGTCGAGCAAGTAATCACTGAAGTCGATAATCGATTTAGTTCCTTGTTCCTTGTCATGCTTTGAATTTTTAAAACTTTCGGACACATCATTATATGAATACTTCAAAACTCATTTTCCTGATAGCTTGCTCGATAACCTACAAAGTTCATATACGGGGTTTTTTGACATTCCTGCGCTAAAAACAGAACTAAAGGTTATTTTCAATGATGAAAATTTTAAGTCAAAAAAAGATCTTCAAGAAACATTAAAATTTGTAATTGCAATTGGTTTGGACGAAAGTTTCACAGAGTATTTAAAGCTTTGTAAACTAATGCTAACTTTCCCCCTAACAACTGCATCTGTAAAGAGATCATTTTCCTGTCTTAAGAGAATAAAAACTTTCCTAAGAAATAAGTGTGGACAAGAAAGATTATCAAGTTTAGCTCTGATCTCAATTGAAAAACGCTTATTGAAAGACATACAAGCAAAGGGCACATTTTGTGATCAAATCATAGATAATTTTGCTTTAAAAGAAAGAAGGATAAATCTTTTATACAAGGCTTGAATACTTTTTTTTTAATTAGCTTTTAATCAAAATATTGTTTTTTATATATGTATATTATTTTATATTTTATTTATTTATTTATTGATTGCAATAAGTGGATTAAAAAACTGTGATCTAAAAAAAGTCTTTAATTTTTGGATTTATGTTGAGTGCTTCCTCTACCAAAAAAGTCACGCCTCGTGCCTGCTTCCGAGTCCTATATGCTACATAATTGCAATATGTTTTGACTGAGTACTTAATCGAACTTGAAGTACTAATTCGAGACTCGAAAGCTTAGATTGTGCCAGAACCAGACGGAAGCTTCCAGAAGCTTGTAAATTTGTATAAATACAGGAGTAGATGGCATTGAAAGCTCAGTTTATTTTCGAAAGTGGAATTGTTAACAACTGGAAGCGTTAGTAAAAAGTGATTCAATTGAGATTAAATAAAAAGTGTTGAATTATAAAAACGTATTTCAATTGTGATTAAGCGGAATAAGTTAAATTGGTGTTATTTAAACTGAAAGACGTTGTGTTTAATAAAATAAAGAGATTTTTTGTATTATTTTGGAATTTTGATTGAGTTTTATTTGTCGAACCCCAATTCGACATAGGCACGACGAACCTGCACACCCAGTGGTCCACTATCTGTTCGACAAGAGTCTTCGCTCCTGATTAAGGTATCGCAAACGCCTCAGGCCACTTGCTGAAGTAGCCCATGACAAACGGGGCACTAACGTTATATTTGTGCATTTTACTTCTTGTTTTGACATTGGGTCCCTTACTAGCCACCCATGTAGTGCACTTTCAACACCAGCTCTCTACATCGTATCTAGAACTTAACCAATGGAAGCGTTCCTGCACCTTTTTCCAGTGGCTTGTTGATTCCCAAGTGCCCACCGGATACTCCATCGTTCATTTCCCGTAAAATCGTAAAATCTCCCGCACTTTCAATCGTGGGACCACAAGCTGCATCTTAAAGGATCTTCCGTCCGTTATTTCCCATTTTCTTTGCAAAATACCATATTGGACAAGGAGAGAGTCCCACTGAGCACAGTATGCCTTTAAGGTAGAACTTCTGATTGAGATGGCTCTTGAGGTTGGCTTCTCCATAGATTCCTTCCTTGCTTATCCCTGCTCGATGTTAACACCTTCCTCAAGTTATCGCGATGTTCAGCGAACGTCTTTCCCACAATAATGACGTCATCCAAGTATACCAGGTAGGAGCCAAATGGCATAACGCTAAACTCCCATAGACCATTTACCGTTGTGAAAGCGGTCTTTTCTTTGTATTCTGGATGGATTTGTACCTGCCAGTAGCCACTTTTCAGATCGAGGGTGGAAACCCATTTCGCTCAAAAAAAGTGTCCAAGGTGTCATCTATTCGAGGCAAGGGGTAGCTGTCCTTCTTGGTGACATCGTTGAGCAACGGTAATCCACGCAGAATCTAGTGCTGCCGTCTTTCTATTTCACTAGTACAACAGGTGATACCCACGGACATTTTGAGTTTTCGATTAGAACATCTTTTTCCATTGTCTATATCATCTTGTCGACTTCCGCCTCTTTTGCCAATGGAAGCCTTCTAGCAGGTTGTGGGATTGGTCTGCTGTCTCCGGTGTCTATGTGGTACTGTACTAGGTGTGTTGGACCATAGTTTCCATCCTGCGAGGCAAATATATATATATAAATATATAAAAATATATATTTTTTCATCGATATAGCATGGAAAGTTCTTTTAATTATCTGTTTTGATGAGGTAAAATCGGTGGTTCCCAGGATCATCCTCGCATAGCGTCCAAAGAACAGTTTCAAAAGATGGCAATTAGATTCCGTCTCTGCTTATAATCGCTTGAAGATTAATAGCGTTCTCGTTTCGATCTTGACTGCTCAATACTTTAGCATGAGCACTCTTTTTACTAACGCTTTCAGTTGTTAACAATTCCACTTTTGAAAATAAACTAAACTCTTAATGCCATCTACTTGTGTATTTATAAAAATTTACAAACTTCTGGAAGCTTCCGTCTGGTTCTGGCACAATCTAAGCTTTCGGTTGCTTGTGCTTTTCGAGTTCGAATTCGTACTCAATCAAAACATATGGCAAATGTGTTGCATAATTTTAGAAGCATGGTTGTTGTACACAATATATGTTGGTGTTGTGCCAAAAATGGTTTTTGTACACAATGAATCCCACAGATGTCGTTGCTTTACAAACAAAATGTATCCTCCGAACATCTAAGGATTTTGTTGCCACATCACAATATTATTTTCTTCAATAAAACTCCACAAAAGAAACAACAACAAATAACTAGCAATAGTTGTTGTGTTTATAATATATTTTTTTTTAATATTATTTTATCCATTTCTAAGTTTTACATATTAAAACAAAAGAAAAAAATCGAACTCTACAATGTTATAAAAACAATTCTAGCTACACATGTTGTTGGACCTACACACATAAGATCCGCTCAAGTCCATACGCCTTTAGGAAACTATTATAAATAAATTGCACGACTGGATCGCACGTACTTGCTCATATGTGCGCTCACATTGTTGAATAAAATTTAAGAAAAATAAAGTTAACATCAACAACTACAACAAAGGTCACAAAAACGGGTTTTTTGCGATTTTGAGTAAAACGGTAAGTTTTTTTCATAAAGTATGCTGAAACAAAATTGTAGATCAGATAATTTTCTATAAAAAATGTAACCATACTTTTTTTCCTAAGACCCTCCGTTTTCGAGATATAGCTATTTAAAAAGTTAAAAGAGTTGCGCCATTATCGGTCTTTCTTCTTTGTGTTCATTCGGAAAATCATTCATTTTTGTCAATCCCTTTCATTGTTTGTTCGCCATGAACGAGTAATGTGATATTTTTGTAGCACGATAGCACGAAGGCACAGTACAGCAGCTGAAAATGTTCACCCTGCAAACTTGAAATGACATAGTAAAGTGTTGCAAACACAATCGCTACGTTTAAAAGTATCTCTGCGACAAGGACAGGTAACAAAAGAGAATCAACGATAGTCGAAGTGGTCTAGTCGCAAGGTTTAAAACAGTATTAGTAGTCCCATAAGAAATGTACAGGGAACGGGACATTTTTCAGTTTGTAGGCGAAGAGAGAATTATCCTCTTAGTTGTCGTTCTTATTTCCTTTTTCTATGATTGAAAGACTGTTTTTAAACCCTGCGACTTTTGTTTGCAACTCGTCGGTTGAACGACGCCATTTTTTTTCCAACCCTGTCTTTTGTCAAAAACACAGAAAATATATGAAGTTGGCCGCGCTCAGCCTTTTATTCCATGTTCTCGGTCATTTTATTTTGAGCTCATAGAGTGCGCTCCGAGCTAGCTCCGGTTGAAAAAGAAAAACAAGCTGAGCGCTCGAAGCGCTCCGAGTTAAAAAAGAAACACGGATCATTTTTTTGACAGGTCAAAGCCCAGAGCATGGCGCCACGGTCCACACGTCGTCATCATAGTACTAAAGCAATGCACAGTACACATAACTAAGGTAAAATATTGTGCAGGTTGTCAAAATCTGATCTGTCACCTTGTATTAAAAATGGTGGTTCTCAGAGATCTACATCAAAAAATTTATGAACAAAATTACACACCTCACGTTTGTTTTATATTTTTCTTATTTTCTTGTTTACTAAAAAGCTTTTTTAAAAATTAATTACCACAAAATACTTTAAAATATAGCCACGAAATTTATTTTTCAGAACAAATAAACAAGCTAATGGTCTCTGGCGGCCGCCATTTTACTTTGATTTTGACAGATGCGCAGAAGATTGCAAAAATAAAACATCTAATGATATTACCCTTGATATGTGTACTGTGATAGCAATGTATATACAATGGGCTGTGTTTGATAAGAAAATCAACTTATAATTTTTTTATATAAGTGACTACGCTTAATATAGATATCATTGTACGGATGCTTAATATAACGGATGCTTAAATCGGTCAGCCGAAATTGCTTCAATTTTATTATATTATATTTTGGGATGACAAAAGGGCTAAGATTATGACTTTATTTTGAAAAATATCATCAAAATGAATTAACTACTATATTTTGTAACAACATAAAAATAATAATGTCGACATTATCAAAAACGTAATGTGAAACTTCCTTATGTTTTCTTTAATATGTATTATTTTATTTAATAATCGCTGTTGTTTTTCTATTTCGTTGAAAGGTTTGGTTCAAAAACCGACGAGCAAAATGGCGGAAGCGTGAACGTAATGCCATGAATGCTGCAGTGGCTGCGGCTGATTTTAAAGGTGGATTTGGAACTCAATTTATTCAACCATTTGCAGATGACTCCTTGTATTCCTCATATTCGGCATATAACAATTGGACAAAAGTTCCCTCGCCTCTTGGAACGAAACCGTTTCCATGGCCCGTTAATTCATTAGGATCAGTTGTTTCAACTAGTCATCATCAAAATTCAATGAACTGTTTTAGTGGAACTGCATCTAGTGTCGCTGTGAGTATGAACACCGGTTCCATGATTCCAACCGGTATGGGATCCTCATTGAATGGCTCAAATTCAACTCCGGCAGTTGTCGGTCCGCCATGCCATTACAGTGCACCTACAAATCCTTACGTGTATCACCCTAGAGCAACAACAGAACCCTGTTCCGCTATGAGTTCCAGCATCGCAACACTACGTTTAAAAGCAAAACAGCATGCATCTGGCTTTTCAAATCCTTACACTGTTTCATCCCAGATTTCTAGATCAAACACTGGTGGATTATCTGCTTGCCAATATACCGGTATAACTGATGTGGTCTGAGAAAACGTTCTTGAGTTTTTTTTTAAACCGATGACATTTTCTTCAACACTTTCTAACAAGTACTAATAACAACAATTCAAAATTTTTCCAAAACATAGATATCACCGATTAAATATTACACCAATAATGCAAATAGAGATTTCCATACTTCAACGGATTAAACTATAAAGTTTACTATTATTTTTTTTAAATATATTGCTTTAAATTTCTGTATTTGTAATAATTTAAAGCAATTGAACATATAAACAAAAGAATTTGTAAAAGCTTTTATAATTGCAATTAGCTTTATCGGTTTTTCTTGTTTTTCTTCCATACAGCAATTATCTGTGTACATATAATTTTGTATCTGTTTAAAATGTGATTTATGACTGAATTCTTAAAATAAAAGGAATGAAATAAGCATAAAGCATTAAGAGACAATAAAATGTCAATCATTAATGTTAATTTGGAACTGCATTGTTACATGATGACCATAAAATTATGTAAGGTGTGGCTGTAAAAAATATTTATTTAGTACCTTAACATTAAAAAACATACACAAATAAACGTATTGAAAATGTAAAAAAAGAACATTTTAGAACTTGAAATAAATAAATTTGAGCTCAAAAAAATTTACAAAATCAAGTATACCGTTGAGTTTTGTGGACAAAAACATGTTTTGTAATTAGTCTTAAAAAATAAAAAAAAAACATTGATGAAATAATAGATAACTCAAAATTTACAGCAGTCATATTTTGTTATTCGTAAAGGCCTTACTATAGATAGTTTGGTAATTCGCATTGCGGAATACGTTAACACCTCTATAGTGCAAAATATAAAAGTGAGTAAAAGAAGCGCCTAAATAACTGTCCTTATTTGACTTCTTTACTTTTTAAACCTTAGAATTTGTTTCAAATATTGCATTTATACCTTTAAAATGAATTTCCAATATTTAACGCATTTCTCATAGAAAACTTCAAGGTTTTTTTATTTTTTACCCCTCCTCCTCGCATGTCGCAAATATGAATGTTCGTCCTTAATAGTCATCATAATATGAAAAAAATGGGCACAACTGGGTCGCACGTACTTGCTCTTACGTGCCTAATTACATTGGAAAGCAAGATCTTTGAAAGAAACAAGTAACATTTACGTAGAAAATAACACAGTTTGAACTTAAAAAAAGTATCAAAACCACAATACTTAACGGTTTTTAGTAAAAATGAAGTACGCTATCACGCGTCTTAAAAAGCAAAGAATTTATGAAAAAAGTATTTCGAAAATTGTATTTGATAAAATCCTAATTTTTATTTTTAGTTTTTTTAATTTTTTTTTTTAATTTTTAAGTTAACTAATATACATGTGATTATAAAATTTAAAATATTATTTTTTAAATTAGTTTTAAAAATATTGATTTTTTAAAAATTAATTTTAATTAGAAAAAAAAGTTATTCAAAATTTTGATTGCAGAATTAATTTGGCTATTTAGGTCTTTTTAAATATAAAATTTGACAGATATCCATGGAGCCGTTACAGAGAAATCCAAAAATTTTAAAAACCGTTATATAAAAGGTCCCGTTAATAGACTTTTGCCATATGTATAGTTTTGATCAAATGATAGCCAATAAAATTAATTTGGACCTTCATTGCACACTTCGACACAGTTCAGAGTTGTGTTTTGAATGTAAGTATTTTTAAAATGGTAAGTGATTTTTATGTCGTCTATTCTAATGTTCGCGGTTTAGTGAAGAATTTTTTTTACGTGTATGTCTACTCTGTTCAATACATGTCAGCTGTTTTGGCATTAAGTGAAACTCAGGTTGGAGTAAATACTGATTTATCAGAATTTGCTCTACATAGGT
The DNA here is from genome assembly GCA_963971375.1 of Platycheirus rosarum. Classification (NCBI taxonomy): domain Eukaryota; kingdom Metazoa; phylum Arthropoda; class Insecta; order Diptera; family Syrphidae; genus Platycheirus; species Platycheirus rosarum. Next base: position 33,879,562 of record OZ020509.1, on the reverse strand, counting down.
ATAGCTTGGTGCCATTAGCCTTTTCCCATCATGGTCTCATGGTCTATGTTAGGAATGATATTGCTTCCTTGCTTTGCCTTCCTCTATAAAGGCAATGTACCAACGCGGACTTTAACTTCTTGTGGCTCAAATTCACTGTCCGCAAGCACGTCATTCATTATTGCTTTATTTACAGGAGTCCAAATCTTACGAGTTACGAGTTTGATGCGCTGTCTGATTCCATCGAAAAATTGTTTCCGTTTGTCCTCGCACTAAAATCGTTATTGCGGGCGATTTTAATGTATACCATTCCAATTGGCTCCTCTATCATGGTAAGGCAACACCCGAATAAGGTATTTCGAGCTTTTTGCCGGGTTAAATCACCCTACCCAACTAATCGATGTGCTAACGCGAATACCGCAAGTTGCTGGGCAAGCCGCACAACATCTTGACTTGTTATTTACTTCTCACCCTGATAAGTATACCATTAGCATTACTTCTCTATTTGGCACTTCGGACCATTGTGTCATTTCAGCAAATTTCTTATCCTCCACTTATCCAGTGGAAGAAAACCAGTCCACCCGGACCGTTAAGCAATACGAGAAAGACAACTGAGACGGCCTGAATAATTTCTTCCGTATTTTAAACTGATCACTATTCTTCCTCGACAGGGACATTGATGACAGCGTTTAAATGATCACAAATCTGATTCGTTTAGGGATGCGTGCTTTAATTTCTTATGGAGTAAAAGTTCAAACCTAAAGAAAATTCCCCGTTTAACTCTGATTATAAGGAAGCTATCAGGCTCAGAGAAGTAAGTTTTCGATCTTACATTGCAAAACAAACCCTATAGAGGAAAATCGGAAAGGGCACAAACAAGTCAGGAAATCATGCAACTGCATTATTAAGAGAACCACATTTTTGCATGACCCAAAATTACGGCAAAAAATTCTGCAATGCCTTAAAGGCATTAACAATTTTTGGTGATTTGTAAAAAATATTAAAAACTCCTCAATGTCTTCGGTTCCAACTCTCATCGCAAATGACGAACCCATTTTCTACTCTTCAGAGAAGGCAAACTTGATCGCATCCCATTTCGCTGCTAGCTATACGGTGCCTTATAGCAACGTTGCCCCTCCTGTACTTGAGAATGTAAATTTTTCGATCGGACAGATTTTTTCCGCAATCGTACAGTAGCAAGAGTTCTCAAAGGTTTCAGTATACATAAATCCGCTGGGCAATTTGGTATACCCCCACTCTTCTGAAGAAGTGTTCTTCCACACTGGCAAAACCATTGCGTAAGCTTTTCCATCGCTCCTACACTTCTGAAATCTTACCTAGAAGATGGAAAACAACATTTGTCCAGCTTGCCTCTAAGAAAGGTGAGCCCCCCCTCTTCCTACCAACCCGTAGCACTTACGTTCCTTCTTTCTTAGGTCATAGAAATGCTGATTAACCGTTAGCTTAAGGAGTATCTCGAAGACCGAAAGCTTCTCCATGACCGTCAGTATGGCCTTCGCAGTAATCGTTCCACTTACCACTTGTGATCTGATGGCATGTCAAACCGAACAGTGGAAAGAAAGATTATTCGGCCTGATATTTCCAAGGCATTTGATAGAGTTTGAAGCTCTCTTATCGAAAATGCGTGCTTTTGGAATCGATGATACTCTTGTTCGTAAGATTAGAAGCTATCTTCTGAACCGTTCAATACAAGTTGTACTGGACGATTTCACGTCTAATTCCCACAAAATGTGCCCCAGGGCTCCATTCTGTCTCCGACTCTTTTCCTTATTTTTATTAATGATCTTCTATCTGTTACTTCCAACTCACTTAACTGTTTTGCTGACGACTCTACCCTCAGTCTTTCATATTTGTTCGATGGTTCACGCCCTTGGCCTTTGGATGTACAATCGCAACGGTACCGTATGATAAGCTCATACAGCATTGTCAAATAGGGTAATAGGAATCGTATGGAGTTTAATGCTTCGAAAACACAATGTTGTCTTCTGTCGTTGAAGCTAAACATACCCCATTGTCATTGTCCATGAATGGCACTTGCATCGAAGAAACCGACAAGCTCTCAGTACTCATTATGTGTGTTAACGACGACCTACGTTGGAACGACCATATATTTGAGATCACTAAGAATTCTGCTAAGTGTTAGTATTTATTAATTGTTATACATAAATTTACAGCTACATATGTATATAATAACTCAACTCTATATAAAGCAAAACTGTAATCTTTTTCTTTACGTCGCTTATAAACTGCCCTGTGTGCATTGAAAGAATTCGCTCTGTTGTCGCCTCCTTTTTTATTTGGTTTGTCCTAACAAAGGTTATGGGCCCAGGCTCGTCAAAAAGAAATTTGTTTTTTTTTTTTTTTGTTTTTTTTGCAACTAAAATGTTTAAGTAAATTGAAAGAGCTCCTCGCTGTACCAAATCGAAAAGTTAGACGACTCTAACTACGAAGCGTGGAAAGTTTTAATGAGATCGGTTCTAATTCATAGTGGTTTGTGGGATAACGTTTCGGGTGAAAACGAGGCTCCTGAGGATGCCAATCTTTTACCAGCATCGAAATTAAAAGACAGAAAAGCACTCGCAACTTTGATTTTGTGTGTCAAATCATCTCAATTGCTCTATATAAAAATGCAACAACGTCCAAAGATGCATGGACACGATTGCATGACATGCACTCTCCAAGTGGACCAGCGCGAAAGGTCACTGTTTTTAAATCACTGGTGAATTTGAAGATGAGCGAAGGGTCTTCAATGTGTGAACATTTGAACAAATTTTTTGATTTGTTCGAAAAATTGGGTGAGCTTGAAATAAAATTATAAGACGAATTGCTTGCCATAATCATGTTGTGCAGCTTTCCTAAAGTTCCGAAAATAAAAAACTTTATCTAATTTTGTTATTGCCATAGAATCCAGAGATACCCTACCGAAAACGATCACATTAAAAATTAAATTGTTGGAAGAGGAAAAGAGAAGGGAGGACGAAGCCAAAACCCACGATGATGTACATGAAACTGCATTTTTTGCTAACAAGCAAAAATATTACCACAGCGACAGCAAAAGAAACCGGTGAAGCAGGGTGGTAAATGTTATATGTGTCATAAGAGGGGGCATTATGCTTCTTCTTGTCAAGAAAATAATGTAAGCAAACAAAATATAAACTGTGCAATGCTTAACCTCTCCAACACATATACAAAAATCGACTGTTCAGTTTGGATTCTTGATAGTGGGTCAACGAGCCATATATGCAGCTCAAAATCAATGTTCACCAACATAGAAATACACAAAGAGCAAATTGAATTGGCAGGGGAAAATTATATATTCTCTGAAGGCATTGGTGTTGTGTATTTAAAGACAGAGACCGCAAACGTTTATTTACATAATGTACTTTATGTTCCCCATTTAAAAACGATTTTTTTGTCGGTGAGCAAATTAACGGGATCGTGTAAAGTAAATTTTGAAGAAGATTTTGCGAAAATAACAAATCGTGCGACGAGTGCGGAGGTGTTTCGAGCCAAACGATCGGGTGATTTGTTCACATATAAACCAGAGCAAAATAAGTTGTACAAATGTTATTGAGTGGCATAACAAGTATGGACACTTAAATTTTAAAAGTTTGGAATTATTGGCTCAAAACGAAATGGTGCGCGGTTTAAACTTGAAAACAGTAAACTTTAAAACATTGCCAAAATTCGAGTGCGATATATACCTTAAAGGAAAGATATGTGCGTTGCCTTTCCCAAAAAACTCTGAAAAATCAAGTTCGTCAATTCTAGAAATTGTCCATAGCGATGTGTGCGGCCCGATACCCACTTCATCTCTTAGCGGTGCAAAATATATGGTGTCGTTCGTCGATGATTTTAGCCGAAGAAGTTTCATTTATTTTATCAAAAATAAAAGTGAAGTTTTTGAAACTTTTAAATTTTTTAAAGCTAACGTTGAGCTTGAAACAGGATAGAAATCAAAGTCCTTCACTCTGACAATGGCGGTGAATATGTAAGTCACGATTTTGATATTTTTTTTAAAAAGGGAAGGCAATCGTAGGCGGCGGAAATGAGCCAATGTATGTTGTTGGATTCAAAGTTCCCAGAATTCTTTTGGGCCGAAGCTATAAATACCGCCGTATATTTGCGTAACCGTTCACTGAGCAAGATGCTCTTAGGTATCACCCCATATGAAGCTTGGAGCTGTAAGAAGCCAAACGTTTCTCACCTGGAAGTATTTGGAAGAAGAGGAATACTGCTTGACAAATCACCACGTAAGTCAAAATTCGCAGCCAAAGGTGTTGAATGCTACATGGTAGGTTATGCAAATGAAGAAAAAGGGTACAGGCTATACGATCCAAAGCGAAAGACAGTCATAATTGTTAGTCACGTAAGATTTTTAAAATTAGAAAAAGAAAATGGTAAAATTATCTTAGATGATATTGATGACTCAATTAGTCGAAATGTGTCTTCCAATAAACATTTATTTAAAAAAGAGGAAGAGGTTGAGCCTGAACTGAATTCATCCTTTGTCGAGATTTTTGATGACGCAGATTCTAGTTGTGGGAATCCTGAAAGAAACAATGAAACTGAAAATAGAGTTGAATATGTTGGAAGTGATGAAGAGGTGGCAGTTTTATAGATGCTGGTGATGCTGTATATGCTGGTGATGCTGCCAAACCTGAAGATGCTGTAGATGCTGAAGATGCTGGTAATGCTGGTGATGCTGTTTGTGATGTCGGCGCTGTGGATGCTGGTGATGCTGTTTGTGATGTCGGCGCTGTTGCTGGAAAAAACCATTATCCCAAGCTAAAAGCTGTTTAAACTTTAAAGGATATTACCGAAACCAAAAAGGCTAATATAGAAAAGGCAGAAGTGTATCGTAAAAAACTGCGTTCTGAAAAACCGGTAAGTCCACATGTAAATAATTTCCTCAAAGACAGAATATCAAATCCCCTGACGGTAAAAGAAGCAATGCGAAGTCCAGATGCAGAAAACTGGAGAGCTGGCATGACTTCCGAATACGAGGCACTAAGAAAAAATGAAACTTGTGAGTTATCGGCGAATTATAAAATCAAAATGGGTTTTTAATATAAAACGCGACAAGCAGGGTGCCCCAGTAAAATATAAAGCTCGCCTCGTAGCAAAGGGTTGTGGTCAACAATATGGGGTTGACTATGATGAGATATTTTCACCTGTTGTGAGATATTCCTCAATCCGACTCATCATTGCTTTAGCTGCTGAATATCAACTCTTTGTCCGTCAGATGGACGTAGTATCAGCGTATTTAAATGGAACGCTTCAGGAGGAGGTGTATATGTTTCAGCCCGAATGCTTTATCGACCAAAAAAATGAAAGTCAAGTCTGCCGATTGAGGAAAGCGATTTATGGGTTAAAACAATCGGGTCGCAATGGGAACATGGAGCTCGATTCTGCTCTCAGACAAATAGGTTTCAAGAAATGCAACGGAGACGCATGTGTTTATGTGCTAAGAAAGCCTGATGAAATTAACCTAGTAGCTGTGTACGTCGACGATATACTTGTTGCGTGTTCCCATCTTGAGAGCTTGGAAAGTATCAAACAGCAAATAAGTGACAAGTTTGAAGTGATTGATAAAGGCCCAATCGATCACTTTATAGACATCGAAATCACAAAAAGACGTACTGGAATCCAGATTTCACAACGCCAATTGATTTTGAATCTTTTGGCTGACTTCGGAATGACGGAATGCAGAAGCTGTGCAACGCCGTTGGAACCAGGGACCAATTTTAAGAAGTGTGAAGAAGGTGGACCTGAAGAAGTACCAGTCTTTGATCGGTTCTTTGACGTACTTGGGCGTCTGTACGAGACCCGATATTATTCATTCTGTGTTCAAACTTGCTCAGTTCAACACAAATCCTCATGTTGAGCATTTAAATTATGCAAAGCATTTGTTAAGGTACTTAAAAACTATAATATGAAACTTAACTATTTTCAGACTGATATGAAGCTGAGAGAGTATGTAGATGCTGACTGCGGGGGAAACTGCATTGACCGAAAATCATATACGGGATTCGCATTCTTCCTAGCTGGTGCAGCCATATCTTGGGACAGCAAAAAACAGTCAACCATTGCTCTTAGTAGCACCGAAGCAGAGTATGTTGCTCTATCCACAGCATCTAAAGAAATCGTTTATCTCCAGCGATTCTTGGGAGAGACGGGCTTTGACGAACTTGTTAAGGGCCCAACCGAGCTCTTTATTGACAACCTAAGTTCGCAGAAGCTGGCGAAAAATCCAATCTTCCACAACCGTACAAAACACATCGATATCAAGGCCCACTATGTCCGTGATGTTGCAGAGAAGGAGCTACTTATATTGAAGTATACACCTACGGATAAGGACCGCAGACATATTTACCAAAAACTTGAAGAAAATTAAACACAGTCAATTTAGTAACATGTAAGGTTTAAAATTCTAAACAATCATTGTAACTTCAATCTAAAATAATGAAATATTATCTTTTTTATTTTTTATCAATGTATTACACATAATGTACTTTATACTTGTATTTTCTTGATAAGCAAATGAATTTATAAATTAAAGAAAAAATCTATTTTGAGAGAAGGTGTTAGTATTTATTAATTGTTATACATAAATTTACAGCTGCATATGTATGTAATAACTCAACTCTATATAAAGCAAAACTGTAATCTTTTTCTTTAAGTCGCTTGTAATAAACTGCCCTGTGTGCATTGAAAGAATTCGCTCTGTTGTCGCCTCCTTTTTTATTTGGTTTGTTCTTAGGTTTTCTGTATCGGTGTAAGAAGTACTTTTTCCCATCTGATCTGGCTACAATTTATAAAGCGTGCTTCACAAACATCGCTTCACCTGCTTGATAGAATACAAAATCGAACGTTAAGATTTATAGGAAATAGAAATGCCGCTGAAACAATTTCCACTCTCGAACAACGTTGCAATGTTTCATGTCTTTCCTTATTTTATCGTTTCTTTTATAAAAAAATGTTCACTCAAATTGGCCAGCTGCATTCCTCCCCTTAAAAGTAGCTCCTGTAATACTCGTCTCGCAAGAAATGCTCATCAGTTCACCCTTGAGCCCAATTTTGGACGTACCGTGAAATATAGGGATTCTTTTTTTAGCCCAACAACACGAATTTGGAATAGTTTACTTGGCGAGATTTTCCCTTTCCATTTTGATCTACAACCATTCAAAACCAATGTTAATCGACACCCCCTATCCTTTCCCTCTCTATCTTCCTAATGCCCGCGCAGTGTGCTCTACATTAAAAGAGAAAGAAATAGTCCCTATTGCGTGCGTTAATTATAAAAAAATATACCGTCAAGCGAGGATGTACGTCCCAACTTGCCAGTGGCCATAATGATGCTGTGCAGTTTTTTTTGAAATTAGTTAAGTATATGAACCCATTTATTATAACACCTTTTTACATCGGTTCTATTTAAGGTTGTTTTTTTTCTTTTTTTTTGCACAAAAACGAATTGAATGAAAATTTAAAGATTTTTTAGGGTTTCAACTATGACGACGAAAATGCTAACACGGATTAAAAACATGAGTTTTATAATTGAATTCAACTCCCAATCATGTTTTTTGTATGGTAATGGGTAATTTTGAATTGATTTTTTTTTTTAGAAAATTGTAAATTTTTTGGACTAAAGCAGCGCAGTTTATGTAGATATACGAAAGTAATGGATATACTCAAGATAATAAAGATCATTGTAAACATCAGCGTACGTGTCTTTCCAAAAAAAGGAATGAAGAATCTCCTCTTTCAATTTTTGTGCAAAAATGCCAACTTGATGGGTTTGCTTTCAAAATTCGAAACGGAAAAGAAGGGCAGTAAGCTGTTCTTCAAAAATCTTTCATCTGGAAGAAAACTAGCCAACAGATTCCAGATTACCTTTGGATTTTCTCGCTGTTTCCACATGTTCTACAATCAATCAATCAATTTTTAGTGGGAATGCGGAAGACTTGACCATATGGGAGACTTGAGCCACTCGCAATATTTCTCTTAAATTCCACTCAAATCCTGCGAGTATTAGTGTATTCAATGCAGACATTAATCCATTACCTGCAAACAAAAATAATTCCAAATCGACAGTCAGCTTTGTGCGCTGGAAGGAGAAGGTTAGTTTTAGCCGTCGGAAGTGAAAAAAAGAAAAAAAATACTACTCTAAATAAAAGTCAGCTGTCACGTGGTAAGTAAAAACACTTTGTGTTATATTGTTGATCTGATATTCAAATTTGTTAATAATAGTACAAAATCTCGTTAGCATTTATTTTACAAAATTTATAGTTTTTTTTTGTATTAAAAAACGTGAGCGGGAGACTTGAGCCTTTTTTTGAAGGGAGAGTTAAAGAGTGGTTCAAGTCTCCCTTTGCCATGATTATTAGTTATAGAAGGTAGGGTATGTGTATTAAAGGAAGGTGCTTCATTTTTTGCAGATAAAAATGCCGTTCGTATACAAATCGAAAGAAAGGGCAGCAAGACGGAATTTGATTTCAAAAGAAATACTTGAAGCTGCTCTGAAAGAAATTGAAACAGGAATATCTATTAGGGCAACAGCTGATAAAAACAATATAAACAGAACGACTCTCACCACTCACAAGGAAAATCAAACATCAAAAAATTGTGAGCAAGGGAAGCCAATATTGACAATCACAAGTATTCGACATTACCGAAGAAAAACATTTAGTCGAGTACTTGCTGACCTGCAGCAAAATGAATTATGGTCTGACAAAGAAAGCTGCCTTGATGTTATCATTTCAGTATGCTAAGGCCAATAACAAAGAAATGCCTCAAAAATGAAACAGGATGTACGACGGTGCAAAAATGCCCAAAAGTGGCACCGAAAAAAAATCGTCCATTTGGACAGGTGACATCAGCGGAAAGGGGCACGCTTGTCACAGTCTGTTTTGCTGTTAATGCCATTGGTAACAGTTTACCTCTATTCTTCATATTTCCAAGGGTAAAATATAACGAAGCTTTCGTGACAAATTACCCTGAAGGATCTAGTGGTGATGCATTCCCAAGTGGGTGGACTTTTCAAATACTTAAATCATTTTGCTAAATACTCGCATTGTTCCTGGGCAAATCTAGTCCTGCTGATTTTGGACAATCACGAGAGCCATATGAGTATTGAGGCCATTAATTTTTTCAAAAAGGAAAGTGAAAACGCTTTTGACATTCATCATATGTATGTAAAAGAGGCAATGCCTGCTTTCAACCAGAAAAACATAACCCACTGGTTATTTGGTTTCGAAAAGACGGGAATACATCCATTTATATGTGACATTTTCACCGATGATGATTTCTTATGTTCTGCAGTGACCAACCGAACCTTGACGGAATCAGGAAACGAAGTCAATGATGCCATCCCAATTGATCTTCCAGTTGCATCAACTTCAAGAGGATTATCGGCTAATTTCCCTGTTCAGTCGATTGAAGATCAAACAGTTTCACACAATGCTAGCGTGCCTACTAGTCCAAATGCTTCTATGTCGGCAACAGGAACTGGAAGCCCGATGGTAAGTCTGGAAGTGATTTGGCCATTCCCAAAAGCTGCTCCAAGGAAACGCAAAAGAGGTCGACAACCAGGCAAAACTAAAATTTTAACTAAAACTCCCGTCAAAAATGAAGAAATAAACAAAATCGAAGAACAGAAAAAAAAACTGCCGCAGAAAAAAAAACAGAAACAAAAAAGGCAAAAAAGCTATTAAAAGAAAAATTTTAGAATCGAGTTGACGAGGGTTTAAAAAGCCCAATGGAATTGGAAGACCATGACGAAACATGGTCTTGCTTTGTCTGCAAAACAGATGACATGATGGATATGCGCCTTTGCACTTCATGCAAAAAGTATGTGGACGAGGTGTGTGTTGAACTGACTAAATTGGATAATGAGATTTTTATCTGCCCTTATTGAGATTAGAAATAGAAAGTAGGTAGTCTACAGTCACAAATGAAACATTGCAATACGAGTGCAATGAAGTTCTTTTATTTATTTATTTATTTATTTTCGTTGTTTTTTATGTTTTTAAGAATTTTTTGTTGCTTTTTTCTTTATTTAATCGTTAAGATGTTAAATTAGTGATCTAAAACTGAATTAGTGCTAGTGTTTGTGTTTATTTGTTTTGTTTTTAAGCCTTAATTGATGATTAAAACTTCCCGTCTTAGCTTTTTATTAATGATTACTACAGTAAATGTAATAAAATATGAATTCTATAAAAATTGGAACTAATTATGCAAATTGTTTTATTGTTTTACTCCTTAAATTTGAGTATATTCAAGTCTGCTTATAGAGTTCTCCCGGTGGGGAGGGAGACTTGAGCCAAAAATCTATTTTGATACATTTTCATTTTATTAAAAATCTCTTTTATGTATTTCAAACTTATGAACGTTATCTGAAAACAGATACATGTAGCTTTAAAAATATGTATCTTACATCTTGCTGAGATGAAAAGAAAAGTTTTTATGAACGAATTAACAAACAGTGGGTCAAGTCTTCCGCATTCCCCCTAACGTTCTTATTTTAAATCCTTCAAACATTTCAAACATTTTCTTTTTCAAACGAGAAACTTCAAAGCTCAACCCTAGACATCTTAAAATTTTCATTCTTCAATTCCTTACTTCATTCCTCCGCAGGATGAAGAGCAGATCCTTTAGCATTTCTGTAAAAAGAAATGTTTATTGTCTGTAAAGTCGGTTTACGGACGATAATTTTACTTGATAACGTCATAAAGAAATCTTTGATGACACCAACACCAACATACAGCCCACTTATGAAGTAAAAATAATGTGGTGCTAAATCTACTAATAAGTACTGAATCTATTATCAACGCCAGCACCAAAAAATACAAGAGTACTAGAACAAAGTACTAAGTACTAAAAAATTAGTACCAAAAATACTATTGTACAAAAACCTAGTACCAATCGTCACCAGTTTTAAATTTAATTAGCGGTACCCGGCGTACGTCACTACGGCCTAGAAAAAAAATGTTTTAATGTGAAATACGAAAATAATGCTAGCGGGACCAAGCATTCACAGGAACGATCCCTGGACAAAACTATATTTACCCTGTAATTTTTTTTAAAATCCGTTGGGCGACTAAGGAGTACATACTCAACATACATACACACATACATACATCTGATGTTCGCCTGGTGCTCAGAATACGTTTCCGATCAATTTTGGTTGAAAAAAAACTACACATTAAACACGTTGCGCTGAAAGTTGTATATCTTGTCAGCATGAATCGGAACGGTCATGCTATGGGTCATGTTATTTCGTAGGTGTAGCTTGTAATCGATTTATAAGACGTTATCACGTTAAAAAAAAGTATGAAAAAACAACCGAAAATTGGAATCATGTAAACAAGGTCAAGGTCACCAACAAAAAGGCATGGAAGTTATATATGGACTGCCAGTCTAATGTCAGCTTCATACAACGATCGTCAAAAAAAATTTCGCCAAAATGGAGAAATATAACTACTTAAAATGTTGACATAGAAGCTCGCGACATAAGTTTTTTAAAAATAAAAAAGTCGCATTTACCGGTAAAACATAACTGACACTTTTGAATTCCATCCATAGAAGTGTGCGACATCTTTGGTATTTTGCCTCTTGTTTTTTTAGCTCGTGGGAAACTTCTTTTTTATTGGTTTGAGCCTAAGACAAGCTAAAAGTACTAGAAGGAAAAAAAGGATTTGAGAAAAAAGGAAATTTTAACGTGCCAACGTGGGAAAACCTGCTGCCAAAGTCTGGGATTACTGGATGAAATGTCAAAAGTGAGGTTTAATTTTTTTCCCGCTAGTGTACTTAAGAGGGCTAGTGTCGCCCAAAATAACTGAAACTAAAATGGGATCAACTTGAGGTAGGGAATTAGCAGTCCATATATAATACGTCCATGAAAAAATGTATCGAATTAAAAAGACACAAAAGACGTAACTGCTCGTCTTTATTAAATGTTAACCAACCTTTCGGTCTCCGTATTGAAGTTCCGTTTGACGCAAAGAAAAAAGAACTCCGACTCGTACCGACCATGCCCTGCGATCCTGGCATTTCATTTTAAGTATGTAAATACTTGTGAGATTCGTGTGAGAATCAGCCATACGTTTGGTGTCCACATAAATGCAAACGTATAGTAGTAGTCCCATAAGAAATGTACAAGGAACGATACCCATATGTCGCTGACGTGGCATTTTTCAGTTTGTTGGTGAAGAGAGAATTATCCTCTGAGTCGTCATTCTTGTTTCTTTTTTCTATGGTCTGAAGGAGCTGCAATACAGAGGCGGAAAGGTTGGTTAACTTCATAGAATAAGAACTACAGGAAGACTTGTTGTGTATATATACAGTATACGTTAGTGAAGATATTTACTTATACATGTAGTAGTAATTTCCATCCCTTCCTGTCATTTTGGCCAGATGGTATCTTAAAAAAAAACAAGAATCAAAAAGACCTTCATAGAAAAAAAAACTATAAAAACAGAGTTTTTTTAAGGAAAATGAAGACATTTCTTTTCACAAGTAGGTATTGTTTTATTTAAAACGTGTGAAGTGCTGTTTTGAGTATATTTTAAATATTGTACAATTTAGAATAGATTTTGTGTGGTATTAAACAATGAAAACAATAAATTTGTTCAAAATTAAAATGCACAACTTCAATGGATAAGATTCACTCTCTATCTGTCAAACGACAGAGATGAAGTCAGAGACGCATTCGTTTTCAGTTATTTGGTAAGGCGCTTCAATACTTTGAGCGCATGTAGTATGAAGTCATGTTGGTAAGTATTTTTTGAACAATTTTTAAATTTGTGACTCGTGAATATTTATCAAAATGTTTTTTTTTTTGACATGATAGCGTCTTAAAAATCGATGACAGGCTACACGCACGAAATAACATGACTCATGCTGATAAGACTCATGCTGATGTTAACCGCGATACTGTGGTTCTTTCAACCAAAATGGATCATAAAAAAACAGGCGTAAATCCAAAAAAAAATCCACTCAAATATAGCGGCAGCAGCAACTCAACCTACAAGTGAACCGGCTTTTAAACCTTACGATTTTCTAATACATTGTGAGAAACGTATGTGGTGGCGGGGGTACAAAAAATCGCTGGTTTATCACCCATTCTACTTTGTGCTATCCTGATTTTGTTTCAATCTGTTTACGTTATCACGTAAAATTATCGTCCGAAAACCGACCTTACAGACAACCAACTCTTTTTTTTTAAGTATTTGTCAATTTTTCAACATGTTAGTACCTATCAACTTATCTGTGTTATATTTGCATAGGTCCAGTGATGTTTTTGTGCAGCTTGTGTGTGTAGCAAATGAGCCCAAATAACCCGGGGAAAATATTCAGATTTCTGAAAGCTGAGTGGAGGAGAAAAAATGGTTGGAAATACTTCAATTGAATAAAGATGACGTCAAGACTTCCCCCGCGGCCCCCTAGATGCCGTATTAGCCTGAAGTTTTTGTATTTTCTCAGTGAGTTAATTAAATTAAAATTAACAAGTAATTTTTTTAATTTTGTGTTTTTATTAAAAAGAAATAGACCCTGTAAACGCTGGACACTAAATATTTCGTTTTGAAAATAAAGAAAAGACTCCATTCGATTATGACAAAATTATAGAACTTTATTTCCACAGCACTGGAACAACCGTACCAATACGTGGTTCGAACAATACTAAACAATTATTATAAACGTATGTAAAATATAGGTTGGGGCGTTAACATTCCGCCCGCCTTGGAACAAATTGATAAATTTGTTCGAAATTCTTAAATTGTTAATTAAAGAGAAGAGTTAAATTGAGTAAATAAATTCAAAATCGATGATTTAGTTCCAAGATGATACATTGATAATCATAAATATAGTTAAAAAAGCTATATTGAAAGAAATTAAATTAGATAAAAGCATATGATACAAAATAACTCAATAAAAAAAAAAAAAAAAAAAAAAACCCGAAAATCCAACAAAAAAAATATTAAAATAAAAAAAAAACGGCTGCTGTGGCTGTTGTAATTTTAAGTATTTCAGGTTTATTTTAAAAAAGTTTAAGCTTATATTTAGTTTATTTTAAGTTAGTTTTTAGCTAGTTTAAGATAGATTAAGAAAACGATAATGATGACCTAGTTTTTAATTTTTTCTGGGTAAAAAATAAAACCTCAATATAGATAAGATAAAATTAAGTTATTTTTAGGCCGAAAGGCAATTAAAATTAAGTTAGAGATTAATTTAGAGCGCCCGCATAGAGCCAGTAAGTTAATTAAGATGATATTTTTAGCTAGTTTTAAGATTTTTGTCTAGCATTTAAATAGATATAAGAAAAAGTTAAAATAAAAATCTCTTAAAAGTAGTAAAAATAATAAAAACACAAAGTAGTTGGAAACCGTCGAGGACAGACGTGTCGTGGGGTGCGTTCATTTTTGTTCTGGTTCAATTATTTCTATCATTAACCATAATGTCCTGCAATAAGAAAATCGATCGCAGCAATGCTGGCATAATCAAATGTACTGACTGACAATTTATATTGTCACGGTGCGTATGTGAAATTAAATTCTGTTGACATGGAATTCTATAAAAATTCTAAAGACACTTTTTTTCGTTGTGACAAGTGCTCTTCTCTTTGCCGCAAGTCACTACACCATTATGATGGCCCGTTAACACCTGTGACTGTACTTGCAACAACGTCGAATTCCTTAAACAAAAAGAAAAAACCCTCAAGAGAACTGCTACCTACTCTTAAAAAAGCGAATTCTAGAGGAACAGCTAACACCAATACACATACCCGACATGATATTCAAGCACAGCGGCTTACAACGTGTGCTTCGCCCGGCGAAGATCAGTCTACATACACACCAGACACTTCGACAAACAATCAACATACACAAAAATCAATCACCTTGGATGTGCTCTATGAGGAAATTCTTTGTTTGAAATAAATTAACTGCGACTTTCTCTGCACAGTGCAACAGCTTAAAAATGAAAACCAAGCACTCAAACAAAAAATTAATACTCTCGAGAGCAAATTAAATTGGAGAGCAAAAACAAATGGAAAACATAATCGAAATTACTGGAGTACCTAAAGCTAACAACAGCAATGTAATTGATTGTGTAAAAAAAATACTTCAAAATGGATTGGATATTTCTGTTTCTCCAGCAGAGATTCAGCAATGCTACGTTAAGCGAGTATGTAATCGACGCACTACTGGCTCTTCAGCTTAAGAGAATGAGAAGAAATATATTAATGTTCTCTGTGTTCGCCTTGCCTCATTACACACCACACAATTGATTATGAAGACCAAGCGGAAAGCGGCTAAGAAACTTAATTCTTTTCTATTCATTCCCGATGGCAAGAGTAATATATTTATTAATGATAGCTTTACAAGTTTAACACGTGCTCTTTTTATTGAAGCTAAAAAATGTAAGGTAGAACAAATTATAAATATTTATGGTTCCAGAACTCCAAAATATTATTAAGAAAAGTAGATAAAGGTGAGGTTGTTACTGTAAAATCGTTTGATGATTTGGCGTCTTTGGAAGACTAGTTTGCCTTTCAATCATTTTTTTTTTAATTAATATCCTTATGATAATGTTTAATGCATTCGAAAGCTTAGATTATACATGTAATAACCTAGTTTGTTTGTAGTGCCCCGTGGCTTAGTGGTTAGTGTGTCGGACTGCCAACCGAAAGAACCTGGGTTCAAATCCAGCTCATAGCCACCTTTTTTTCTGGGGTACTGCCTCTTGCGAGGAACTGACAAAACCTCCAAGAGTAAAATTTGTCTCGAAAAAGTGCATCTCATGTAGCCGTTCGGACTCGGCGGTAAACTGTAGGTCCCTTCCATTCTTGCAGAGTAACAACACACACACAGGAACGGTTGAGAGTATAAGTCACTAGGCCTTGGCTCCTTAAGGAGCTGTCGCGCCAATAAATTTATTTATTTTTTAATTTATTTAATAACCTAGCCATTTCTACTAACAGATATATAAACTAACATTTTTTTTGTTGTAACTCTGATGAAGGCAATTCTTTTTTTTTGTTGTTCACCAAAATATGCGTAGCTTGCGACAAAACTTTGATTTGCTTGTGTGCAATCTTGAAGCTCTTGCACACCTACCAGACCTTATCTTTGTGTCCGAAATATGGATTTTTGATTATGAACGTGATAATTTTCAACTGACGGTTATAACTTCTATTCAAATACAAATGAAACATATTCTGCAGGTGGAGTAGGAGTTTTTGTCAGTGAGTCATTGGGAGATAATATTGTGCGCCACTGTTTGTTGTCTGCCGATGTCATTCAGTTCTCATGTAGTATTTGTGATAAAGTATTTATTTTCATTTCTGACTACATTCTCAGAGTTTAGATTCTTTTTTGGACGAATTTTCAACGTTATTAAAAATAGTATAAAATCAAACAACGTTGTTATATTGGGTGATTTAAATATAGCTATCTTAACTTCTTGTACTGTTTCCGATTCTTATCTTTCCCTGATAGCTGAACATGGACTTACGTCTTTTATTAATGAACCGACAAGGCCAGTCTCAGGTTCCTGCCTAGATCATGTATTTGCCCGTTTTAAAGATTTATCTTTGAGTCAATGTTATGGTGTTAACCTCGATCTTCATATAACAGATCACTGTATGATTGTAATTCTGTTTATAACACTAAAAACTCTGAAACGTAAAAAAAATACTTTATCTTCATCTATAAGTCTGCTATTAGACGATGAAACTAGATGCATGCACCTTGTTCGAATTCTTCGAACATAACAAGTGCAAAAGGGAGAAAAAAATCGAAAAGATGAGACAGGAAAAAAGCTGTCGTGTGTCGCACGGGTAGCATGTTCGAAGAATCTGTTTGACGTTTTTCTTTGCTCGTATTCGCTTTCTTTAATTCTTTATCACTTGGTTTCGTTGTGCGCAGAGTAAACTTCTGATAAGATTTAAAATAAAGGAACAAAAATGAGTGAAAATAAAGTGGAATGTAATTTTTTGTGGTTTAAGGTACATAATTTGGACATATTATGTCTTTATGATTCCAGGAAAAATGTGTATGTGGTTAAACACAGTCATTACATCGATAGGGTTAAAAGAGTAGATTCATTGCAAATGATTATGGAAAATGAAAATGAAAGAGAACTGTCAAACTTGTTTCATGAAACTAAATTCATCGTGTAATGGCACTTGCGACAGAGATGAAAAAACAAAGAAGAATTCGAAAAGGTTCATGCATCTAGTTTCATCGTCTAATAGCAGACTAAGGAAAAGGTTAAATTTTGAACTCCTGAATAATTTTCTACGTTTTGAAAGTTGGGCTACGGTCTGTGCCGAAAGGAATGCTTCCGTTGCTTATGATTTATTTCAAGAAACTTTACAATCTTATATAAGTACGTCCAGCTAAAACATTTTGATTAAAAATCTGAAATGAATTTGAAACCATGGATAAACCAAATTTTACTGAAAAAAATTAAAATGAAAAATAAGTTAGGTAAACAATGTTCTCAGCATCCATCCAATAAATCGCTACAAGAAAATGTGCAAATAGGTTAACAAGAATGTTAGATTGTGTCGTGATAGACATTACTTTTCTTTAGTGAATAGTTCACAATGCAACCCAAAAAAAGAATGGAAGGCTATCAATAGTATTATTAATGCAAATCCATCCAATATTTCCAATTCCTTTGTACTTAACAGTGACGGTTTGAATTTGATGACCCTGTACTTGTTGCCAACAAATTCAATGACTTTTTTGGTTCTGTTCTGTCAAAATTCGGATTCACTTAATTTTTGTAATCGACGTGCTAACGAAATTGGACTAGTAGATAGCACATATCATGGTAGTTTCTTTTTTGATCCAATTACTGGTTCCGAGGTTAATAGTTTAATCAATTCGCTCAATAACTCGAATTCATGTGGTGATGATTATATTCCAAATCATGATTTAAAACAAATCGCACTCAATATTTCAGATATCCTAGCTGACCTTTTTAATTTAAGTATTTCTAGTGGAGTTTTTCCTTCAAAATTAAAATGTGCTAACATTATTCCACTTTTTAAAAAAGGTACTAAAAAAGAAGTTAATAATTATCGGCCTATTTCATTGATGTCTTCTATATCAAAAATATTTGAAAAAGCTGTTAAATCTAGAATGTTACGTTACTTCAACAAAATAAAGTTTTTCAGCAGTTCGCAGTTCGGATTTAGAGAAGGGCTCTCTACCGAAGGTGCTCTTCTTGAATTCTGCTCCTTAGTTAATAAAGGCCTAGATGACAAAAAATGTTGCGCTGGTTTGTTCGTAGACATAAGCAAAGCATTTGATACGGTTGACAATATTATTCTACTTGACAAACTATATAATATCGGTTTGTGTCTTACCTAAAGGACAGGACACAAAAAGTAAAACATTGGTGCTTTTTTGAGTAACACAAGGGTTTCAAATCTTGGGGTGCCAAGACAGGATCTGTCATTGGTCCCATTTTGTTTCTCGTCTATATTAATTCTTTGTTCAGCCTTTATTTTGCAGGTAAAGTAACGGCTTTTGCTGACAATCTTGGTATAGCTTACAACTCACATAGCCCCCTAAACCTTGTAGCTGATTTAAACCTCGATATTCGTCTCCTGCGTTTTTGGTCTGCCAAACACAAACTAAATGTAAGCAACAAAACTAAATTAATATACTTCAACTTAAAAATACAACCAATTCCTGGCGTAAATATATGTTTCCATGCTCAAAGCTGCCAACGTTTCAAAATGTTAAACTGCACATGTAATAGTGGTTTGATGAAAGTGAAATCTGTTGTTGAAATTGTCTCCAAGTTGAAGTAGTTAACGATTTTAAATACCTAGGTATTTCATTTGATCAAAATATGAGTTGGACAAATCATATTTCAACTTTGAAGCAATATCTACGTTCTTCTATCCGTAGCCTTTACCATCTCAAAAAATTCTGTGATTTTAAAATTCTTAAAATAGCTTATTTTGGAATATTCCATTCTAAACATCAATATGGGATCAGTAGCTGGGGTGGGGCTTATCAAACTAAAATACAATCTCCGGTCGTTTTTCAGAAATGTGCCATTAGGAAAATCTGCGGGGTTGATCGGTTGTATCCTTCCATGGTGCTAATTAGGTCACTAAAAATATTACCTGTGAGGCATTTGTACTCTTTTTTGCAGAGTCCAAACTCTGAAGTTCGTACATTAAGAAGCAACTTTGACAACTATGTTTCCGTTCCAGAACGACTCACTTTAGAAACTTTTACTCCATTGTGTCCTGTAAGCTTTTCACTGTCCTTCCTACAAGTATTCGTTGTATTCGATCCTTACATTTGTTCTTGCAAAAAATTAAAATGTGGCTTCTTGAAATTAATCATCACCAAATCGAAGTTTTGTTGATCTACATGAATAATTTTTTTGCTAAATTACATTTGCCTTGGTTTTTATGTATTTATTTATTTTCTTATTTGATTTTTGTATACATTTGTTTTTTTCTTTCTCTTCACATTTTCTTTATTTTTACCTTATGTCAGTCTTACTATTAAATTGTACACCCCACATAATTTGTTAATATTTATAGAGTTTCATTTATCACTATTTCAATTGTTAAATTTAAAATGTCACTATAACTAATATTTCTTCTTAAACCTTGTTGTATGAGCATGTGTGTTATATAAATAAATGTACTATTATAAGAATAATGAAATAAAAAAAAAATATGAAAATGAATTCAAGTTACATTTGAATTTATAATAGAAATTGTTTTAATAATCATCGTTGACAGATAGAAGCGGAGAGATTTTTACAATCGGTCGAGTAAGAACACCATCAGACGTCTTGATTGTTACGACACGTACCTTGTCGTCGGCACCAGGATGAACAGTGGTTATTCTCCCAAGTTTCCATTTGGTTGGAGGAGGTTTTCATCACGTATAACGACCAGGTCACCCTTATTAAGGTTTGGGCAACACCTAGTCCATTTAGAGCGTTGCTGAAGCTGGACGAGATATTCAGAACTACATCGCTTCCAGAAGTGCTAAAGTAGATTCGAAATGCGGTGCCACCTGTTCACTAGATGCCCTCGGAAATACTCTGCATCGGGTTCGGAAATTATTTTGAGCGGTTTCCCGATCAGAAAATGTTCTAGAGTGAGTACTGAGAGGTCATTTACATCGGAAGATATGGCGCAGAGTAGCCTCGAGTAGACGCAGGCTTCTACTTCGGCCAAGAGAGTTGTAAAATCTTCAAACGGTAAAAGATTTTCGCCAAGTGGCCTTCCAGTAGCCACCCATGTGAGGAGATGCCGGAGGATTAAAGTGCCAAGTTGTTCCATTATCTGTTGCGGGAAACAAAGCGTTTGAAAACAGATATAAATGTTGCCGTAGACAGGTCGCTAGCCAGCTCTAGATGCATTGCACCAGTTGCCATGCAAATGAATACGGCGATGTATCCTTTCACAGATTTCGATTCGCGCTCTTTTGACAATCGGAGATGGACTGGTCCAGCGAAGTCAACACCGCTGCTGAGGAAAGGCCGACATGCTGTTACACGAGGTATAGGCAAATCTCCCATGAGCTGTTGACGGAGATGATGAGTCTGTTTGTGACATACAAGGCAGGATAGCGAAATCTTTCTCAAGACACCTCGAGCACCGATGACCCAAAAGCGATTTTGTAGCATTGTTTACATAGATTGCGAACCAGCATTAAGTGTTGTACGATGAATGTCGTTGCATATGAGTTTTGTGAGTTTTGAAGATTTTGGTAGTAGAAGTGGATACTTTTTATCAGGTCTTAGCAAAGCGTTTGATTCCTTTTTGATCCAAAAAGGGGTGGAGTTTCAATAACCTGCTGTGACGTGTGACTGGTTTCTTGGATGTTAGGCGTTTTATGTCGTCATTGAAGAAATGGCATTGAGTTTGTTTCACCCAAAAGAGTAGAGCTTCATCCAATTCAAAAAGCTGTAGGTGTTAATGATTTCGAAAAGCTTTTGCTTCTTGTTTTTGCGTAGTTTTACAGCTTGCTGAGTGTTGTAGATAAACCTCTGAATGTAAGCTGTAATGCGTTTAAGTTTTCTGAGCGATGAATAACGATCCATAAGTTCCCAAATCGGTGGTTCGTAGGAAGTAGTTGTGATGACAGATTCATAGCGTTTGTCTAGATTGGTTGAACAGATTTGTTGAGGAGACCAAGATGACTTTGGTAGTCGCAGCCAAAAGGGACCCTCCCACCAAAGAGAATATACCGACAAGTTTTCCGGTAGTATACCTCTAGTGGCGCAATCAGCCGGGTTCTGAGCCGATGATACATGGTACCAATTTTCAGGCGGTATTATTTCTTGAATCTGCGAAACGCGATTGGCCACAAAAGTACACCACTTACCAGGAAATTGGCAGATCCAGGCGAAAGCTATGCTCGAATCTGTCCATCCAAAAACGTGACGGATACTTGACTCTAAAATTGGTTTTATCGTCTTCAGTAATTGAGCTAAAAGAGCGGCTGCGCATAATTCCAGGCGCGGCAAAGACAGCGTTGTAACCTTCAATGGAGCGACTCTTGTTTTCGCGGTGAGAAGATTAACAGTGATGTCACCGTTTGGAGAGACATTGCGAACATACACGGCTGCAGCGTATGCGTTTTGCGAAGCGTCAGCGAATCCATGTAGGTCTGATACGGCTTGTGGAATTCCGAGCCCAACCCACCGTGGAATTTTCATTGCTGCTAGTTGAACGATATGTTGTCGGTAGTGAAGTCATTGTTTGTTAATTTCGTCGGGTACAGCTTCATCCCAATCCACCTTTGGTTGCCAAAGGCGCTGGAAAAGCATTTTCGGAATGATGGTGGTTGGAGAGAGAAGGCCCAGTGGGTCAAACAATTTCGAAGCTTCTGAAAGAAGTAAGCGTTTTGTTATTTTTTATGTTCTTACCTCTGAAATGTTGACAGAGAGTGATACATTGTCCGAGGATGGATCCCACTGAAGTCCTAAAGTTCGAACCCCGTCTGCATCTGAAAAGTCAACGGCTGCAGGACTTTACGTTGATCTTCGGGCACAGCATCGATGACGAGAGATGAATTCAAAGACAATTTGGGCAGACAAAAACCACCTTTGGATAGAATAGAAGACACCTCAATTCGAATTCGTTGCAGGTCCTCTTCATGGTAGCAGCCAGTTAGCAAGTCATCCATGTATAAATTTGTTTCATAATTATGTCTGTTGCTTCAGGGTAGTTTTTGTCTTCGTCTAAAGCAACTTGTTGAACTAATTTGACAGCGAGATGAGAAGATGACGCAACACCATATCTCATATCCTCAATGTCGTCTTCATGGGAACTACGCCAGACGATGCGTTGGTAGTCAATATGTTCTACGTTGGTTCGTACCTGGCGGTACATTTTGGTTACGTCAGCACTCAAAGCAAATTGATAAGTTCGCATTCGTATGAGTGCTAATTACAGGTCTGGTTGAAGGTGCGGGCCGATCATTTGCAAATCATTTAGAGAAAATCCTGTTGTGGTGCGGCAAGACGCGTTAAAGACAACTCTTAACTTGGTCGTTGTACTTGTGTCCTTAAAGACGGCTTGGTGAGGCATGTAATAATGCTTTCCAGGCGCGGGGGATTGATTCGTCTTTTCCATATGGCCCAGATCAATAAACTCTTGGATGAAGGCGCTATATTGGTCTCTTAGGGATTCATCCTTCAGAAAAAGAGCTTCCATGCGATGAAGAGCTCGAATTGTAGCATGACGTGAATAACCGAATTAGCAGTCAGGCTTAAATGGTAGGCTGACAACGTATCGACCATCTCCTTGGCGGTAGTGAGTGTCTTCAAAGATTTTATCGCAGGTTTTCTCTTCGATTGAGATATTTTTAACGTCAGGTAATGCCTCGGTTAGCCAGAATCTTGCAACAGCTTGGGTGAGTGCGGTGTCGCAAAAGAAGCATAAAGCCGAGTTGGCGTTGGAGAATAGTTGGATTCATTGGTTGATGTGATTAATGCGGCTTTGGCGGTAGGAGCGGTAATTGCAGTTGTTGAGGTTGAAGCGGTTGTGGTTGTTGCGGGTGTTGCGAATGATGCGGATACGGTAGAAGGTGGTGCGGATGTTGCGGTTGTAGCGATTTTTGCGGTGGTTGTAGACTTGATAATCTTTCCAAATAGAATCCATCCGAGTGTGGATTGCTGTGCGATAAGCGTGCCAATAGGACCTTTGATCAAACCAGTGCAGAGAAACTGCCCCAATTCATCCGCTCCCACCAAGATATCGATGGTAGCTGGTGTATAGTAATGCGGATCAGCAAGTTTTAGCGAGCTGAGATGTGGCCAATTACGTCAACACAGGTGCACCGGAGGAAGCATGTTGGTGACATTGGGTAAAACTTGAGCTGTTATAGTGGTGGTATAGCTATGGTCAGATAATGAAATCTTTAATTGAACTTCTCCTTTGGAACTTCCAGCGGCTGTGACATCAATGCCTTGAATCATTGTCGTCTTTGGTGATCTTTTTAGCTTCAGTCTTTGCATACAATTTAACTTGTAAATGTTAGATGGGATCCATTATTGAAGAGTACTGGTGCTGGTTGCTATCGTCCTGTATTATCGATGATGTCGACCATTGCAGTTCCAAGGAGTACGTGATGCTCGGTATGTGTGAAATTAGATTGCATGTAATCGATCGAAGATTTTGCATTTGATGTAGACGGCTGAACTTCATGTAAAAAAGTGTGGTGGTGAATGTGGCATGTGGGGCAGGTAGTCGAACTACGACACTTCTCATCTACATGGCCATATCCGAGACAGTTCGAACAGAGTTTGTCTTTGACAAAAGCTATTATTTGCCTAATGTTAATCGGCACCTCCTATCTCTCCCCTCCGTATCTTCGTGTGTTCTACATTAAAAGGGAAACACATAATCCCTTGTGCGCGCGTTAATTATATATATATAAAAAAAAAAAAAAAACATCGAGTGCACGAAACTTGTCACAGCTGAATATCTTGTGAGTACACCAAATTCCTCAAAGCGTTCGATGACTCATCGTTAAGTCTTTTTAATGAGAAGATCGCCCGAAAATGGGAATCGATAATCACACGTTTGACATCATACATTTTTTTTTAGCAAAGTCCAAGCTTCTTGGTAGTTGGTGTCAGTAATAGGAAACCCATTCACGATTAGCAACGCGCGTGGACTATCTGCTAGCGAACATTGTAGATATTGCAGTTTTTGTGCACCTGATATCGTCTCTGCATTGTGCACGACAGGCACAAATGCATCGTGAAAAGGCCTCCAGTCCTTTGCGTCTCCAGAGAATTTTGGAAGGGACAAAGGAGGAAGTTGGATATTAGCGGGCGTTGGAGCGGGAGCATTTTCGTTAGCAGGAGCTTCGATGCTAGCTCTTAACTTGATGTTTGTCCTGTTGAAGTTGGTAAGGGCATCTCGATACCATTCCTCACCTTGCTCCCTCTCCACTTTCTGTTTTTTGATAGTCTCTTCGCCGCAGGAGAGTTCCACCGCCTCTTGGTTGATTAAAAAACTGCTCCAGTGATCTACCAAGAGAGTCAAATATGACTTCAAATCTGCTAGATCGAAGTATTCGGCTTTTTTGCTTGCTACAAGACATCGTTTTATCCCATTACGAGACGCATCGCGTTTAACTATATTAATTCGACCCGTCATCGTTTATTAAACGAAAAAAAAGTTCAATTAATATTTAAGCAATAATTTCACGTTGAAAGTTCTGCCACTATTTTAAAAAATAACTCGCGTATATTTGTCGAATATTTTCCATTTTATTGATTTTTCTTAGTTAATCCTGTTAAATTATTAATTAATTTATTGGTCACGGTACGCCGAAGAATATTCGAGAATGATAAAAAACGAAACTGTTTTGTTTTGTCTGTTATGTATATTTTTGTTTTTTTTTTTTTATGTGAAAGCAATACTAAAGGGATTAACAGTATATTTTGGAAACAAAAAATCAGAATCCACATTTGAGAAGATAATTTATGTACATCGTTTAGAACTGAACATGTGCAACTATGTGCGGGGAATAAAACTGTTGTTGCGTTTGCGGGGTTAAATTTTATATAATGCACTTCTTGTGTTTGAGGACATTTGAGTAGATGCGATGCATTTGCGGTTATGTAAGTAAGTCATAATTTTGCGGGAATATAGATTGCGGGAAAAGATTATTTTGCGAAGAAAAATGCACTTGGGATTAGAGTTTAGTTTAGTTTATTTTTTGTTATTGGGAAATATAATTTTGCGTTGAATATTGCACGAGCCATTTATTATAAAACTTATTACTATTTGACTCGAAGGACCATGAAAACGCTGGAAACTATATATATCGTTTTGAAAATAAAGAAAAGACTCCATTCGATTATGACAAATTAGAGAACTTTATTTCCACAGCACCGGAACAACCGTACCAATACGTGGCTCGAACAATACTAAACAATTATTATAAACGTATATAAAATGTAGGTTGGAGCGTGAACAGGCCCACTTGTAGCAAATATATAAGAGAACAATGACGTTGCAAAAATTACTGTACAAATGTATATTTCAAATATATATTTTTCAGGTAAATTGATACAATTAGATGAGAAAGAAAGCACTTTGATAAATTATTTAAATAAAACAAACATAACTTTAAAATTGAAAAAAGAGGTTTTTGTATTTTTCAGATTTTTGGAACATCAGGTAAGTTTGATTAATAAAACAAATTCAAATGCATTTTATAGTAACTATTTTTTTCTATTACACGCCTTATTATATTGTATTTGGCTCCACAGAGTTTTAAGCCTTCTGCACTTTTTTTGTGACAAAATAAGAAGAAACATAGAAACGATGTAAGCAAGGTATTCTAATAAATGGACTGACATTTTACCAACACAGAAAAATAGCAACACTATAATGCTCTGCTTTAATGACTGTTCTGATCGATTCGCAGAAATCTTGCACGAGACCCTCAGAAAGAGGACGTACGGCAGCGTCAACAGTCAACGAAGCAGACGCCCTAATGAGCTATTTCAACGTATTTGGAGATTAGGTCATTATGACAATTCAATGCAAGTCAGGGCATTGAAATAGAGATGGTGGCGTATGAACCCTTAGAGGGCCAACGGCAGCGCTCATATCCCTGAAGTGGGTTACTGATTCCGGATTCTCCAGTTCCTTTTGTCCAAGGAATCCAACAAAGGACCTGGCTCTCCAGGTTGGGGGTTATGCGTGGGGTTAACAACCCTGCCACGGAAAAAAGAAAAAGTTGCGAAGCGACCAATAGCCTCAGAAAAGGACGGATTTACTGTTGACGACCCGGAAAAACGAATTAAGGACAACGACCTTCGGATCTGCACGTGGAATGTTAGAACTCTTAACAGATCACGTGCAGCCAAACAACTAGCGGAGGCCCTTGACTGGCAACACTGCCAACAAGCCATCAGAGATGCCGCAACTGATGTGCTAGGTTTCACCAGACCACCACCACGAAACCTCTGGTTCGATGACGAATGCAGGCAGGCTCATGCAGCCAAACAAGAGGCATATAAAACGGCGCTGCAAAGAAAGACGAGAGCTGCTCGTGAGCTCTACCAGCAGAAAAGACGGGAAGAACACCGGCTTCTCCAAAAGAAAAAGAGAGAGCATGAGAAGCGCGCAATCGAAGATATTGAGAGATGCTACTCCAGGAACAATGTGGAAGTTTTACCAACAGGTAAAAAGAACGTGCCAAAGAAAAAAAACCCGCACAGAACCTGTAGAGATAGGAATGGAAACCTCGTAGTAGAGTCACAGTCGGTACTGAGTACATAGAAGGACCATTTCTGCAGACTGTTAAACGGCGATGAAGACCAAAATCCCGCTGTCAGGCAGAATGAACCATTCAACATAGATGATGACAGACAAAACTTCCGTCCACCTGACCAAAATGAAGTGAGGATAGCAATATCTAAACTAAAAAACAACAAAGCTGCTGGACCCGACGGACTACCCGCCGAACTTTTTAAAGCGGCCGGAGATGACCTGTTGGAGTGCATATACCAACTCATCTCTACAGTTTGGTCAGAAGAAAGTATGCCTGATGAATGGAACCTCAGCATCGTTTGCCCGATCCACAAGAAAGGAGACCCTCTAAACTGCGCCAACTATAAAGGAATTAGTCTCTGAAACCTGAAACCTTTCGTCAGTTATAAACTAAAAAACCGACCGACTACCCGCCGAACCTTTTAAAGAAGCCGGAGATGACCTGGTGGAGTACATATACCAATTCATCAAAGTTTGGTCAGAAGAAAGTATGCCTGATGAATGAAACCTCAGCATCGTTTGCCTGATCCACAGGAGACCCTCTAAACTGCGCCAACTATAAAGGAATAAATCTCCTGAATTTCGCCTACCAAATCCTCTCTGCCAAACGCCTGAAACCTTTCGTCAGCAATCTGATTGGGCCCTATCAGTGTGGTTTCAGACCAGGAAAGTCCACAATCGATCAAATGTTCACGCTATGAAAGATCCTGCAAACTATCTGTTGTAATCTTTGACGATTACAATGAAATACTGTGTCTTATTTAATATGCAAAAAACTTAGATTAAAATATATTAATCCACGAGGTTTTTTATTTAAGTCTACTCGGTACAAGAATTCAACAGTTAATCCCATATATATAAGAAGAATCTAAGAAAAAGAAAAATATATTGTCATATGCGAAGCAACGTATGCTGTCAAGTTGAGATCCACAAGAATTTATGTCGTTGCCAACACTATCCAAGAATTTCAAATCGATACCCACCACCTCTTTGTTGATTTTAAGGCCGCATACGATAGCATTTATAGAGACGAGCTCTACAGAGCCATGTCAGGTTTTGGCATCCCCACAAAACTCGTCCGAGTGTGCAGGATGATGATGGAGAACTCTCGCTACTCCGTCAAGGTTGGTAATGACCTCACAGAAGCTTTTGACGTCAAAAAAGGATTCCGACAAGGTGATGCGCTATCGTGCGATTTCTTCAACTTAATACTTGAAAAAATTATAAGAAACTCGCAAGTCAATTGTAGTGGGACAATTTTTTTCTAGTCTGCGAAATTTTTAGCATACGCTGACGACATAGACATCATTGGCAGAACTCGGCGATTTGTCACTGGAACGTTTGCTAGCATTGAAGCTGAAGAGACTAAGATAGGACTAGCAGTCAATGAGGCCAAAACGAAGTACCTGCTGTCCACAAAAAGGGACACACAACACCGGCGGATTGGACAAAACATCACAATAGACAGGTACAACTTTGAGGTAGTTAGCGACTTTGTGTACCTCGGATCCGCTATAACATCATCTGACAACAACATCTCGTCAGAAATAAAGCGAAGAATTACTCTTGCCAATCGCTGTTTCTATTGGGTAGGAAGGTAATTGAGTAGCAAAGCCCTCTCTTGAAAGACAAAGGAGACTCTGTATAAGACCCTAATCATCCCAGTCCTTCTCTATGGCGCAGAGGCATGGACTCTATCTAAAGCGGATGAAGATATCCTTAGTCGTTTCGAGCGTAAGATTCTTCGGAGAATTTTTGGCCCTATCTGCGTTAACGGGCTTTGGAGGAGAAGGTTCAACCAAGAACTATACGAGCTGTACAGCGACATTGACCTGTTAAAAAAATACGCATATCACGTTTAAGATGGCTAGTTCATGTAGAGCGAATGGACAACAATGCTCCGGCTCGCAGGATCTTCGATTCCATCCCAGAGGGTAGACGCAATCAAGGAAGACATCGCCTTAGGTGGCGCGCTCAAGTGGAGGACGACCTCAACCAACTTGGAGTGCAAAACTGGAGGCACCTAGCCAAAGACCGAGCTGGCTGGAGAGGCATGTTGGTTGAGGCCCAGGTTCGTCCCGAACTGTAGCGCCCCCTAAGTAAGTAAGTAAGTAAGTAAAAATAAGAACTTTAAAAATTGATTGCAGAACATATGGAAACAGAAACAGCGATCAAATCCAAAGGTATCATCAAATTTCTGGGCTACTTTTCTTCCTGATGAGACATATAAAGAAAGGCTGACTGCTTTTCTTTTTTGTTTCGAATTTTGACAGGAAACCTATCTACTTGTAATTTTAGCACAAACAAAAAAGAAAAAGGAGAACCTTCATTTTTCTTTTGGACAGACACGTACGTTGATGTTTACACTGATCTTGATTATCACGAACATTTTCAATACTTTCATACATCTATATAAACTGCGATGTTTTATTCCAAAAAAAAAAATCAATCAAAAATTATCCGACCACAAAAGAAAAATATGATTAGGAGTATAAAAACTTGTTTTTAGTCGGGCTAACATTTTCTTTCCCAAACGAGAAATGCCAAAGCTCAACCGTAACATTTTTTTTTAATTTTCATTCAATTCGTTTGTGTGCGAAAAAGAGAATAAACAAAGAAACGATGTAAACAAGGTATTATAATAAATGAACTGATATTTGACTAATGTCAAAAAACTGCACAGCATCATTGTGGGCACTTGCAAGTTAGGACGTACGTCCTCGTTTGACAGCTAATACAGATCCAGCTCCGTATTCCAGTTCCGTTTTTGCATTGTGTTCGCCCAGTAAAGCAGGATTGTGTTTTAGCCATAGAAAAAAGGAACGAGAACGACAACTGAGAGGATAGTTCTGTCTTCGCCAACCAACTAAAAATGACCAGATAGCTACATGTGCACCGGTCCCTGTACATTTGTACTAATTTGTTTGCATTTTTGTGGGCACGAAACGTATGGCTGATTGGCTGCATCACACGAGCCTCACGTATTCACAAAAAAAAATAAAATTTCAGGGTTTGCAGGGCATGATCGGTACGGGTTGCAGTTGTTTTTTCTATGGTTTTAGTCATGCAAACGTATTAGAAGTTACATAAGAAATGAGAAGGCACCGGTACATATATGTCGCTAAACGGTTATTTTTCAGTTTGTAGAAGAAAAGAGAATTATCCACACAGTTGTCGTTCTTGTTTCTTTTTTCTATGCTTTAGTGATTTTTGGCAATCTAAACGGAAATGTAAACAAGTTATAGGTACCAAAAAAATGGTTTCGATAGAAATTTTTTTAAAAATATATCAATATGAACATTGAAGCAAATTGTTTAACGAATGAGTGAGAACTATGTGCTTATTATCATTAATAAAACGGATGAGCAGTTTAATTTTGTAAAAACGACACAATAATTCACGAGGTATCTTCACTTCGACAAATTTGCTTGAGAAACAGACGAAATATCACCAACGATTTAGATATCGTGCCTGATGAGAATACTACAAAATTATTCAATATTTAGTCAATAAGTGATAGTAAAGGAAGCGATCGTAAGATTACCTATCTTATATCTCATGCACTGCCATATGATAGGTTTGACCCAAAATTACAGTTTTTTTTAATGATCGGACAAACCTTTGTTCCCTGAGTTTGCTTGTCTGACCAATTGTTTTAGAATCTATTCTAAAAGCCCTTCCTTCTACGAATCAAAATTTTCGGTGCCCCGTTTTGATATATAAGTTACAAAAAACCGTACCGGAAGTAGCCCTCTCCCTCTGAAAGTTTCCTGAAAAAGATTGTACGACCAGCAGATTCGTGATTAATGGCCTCGAGTCTACCGATCCTATTTCCTATATAGTTATTTTCTGTCTCCCGATTGGATAGGTAATCTTCCAGTCGCCTCCCGGACTATGACATTGGCGAATAGTCATATAAAGCAGGGCGTGTGGAAATCGGTGTAAATCTCGACAAAAATCCAGATTTCCACTGATCTAGATAAAAAGAAGGATTGATCTTTTTCTAAAAACGGACGTAAAATGTTATCTGGATCAAAAAAGATTGATCTTTTTTAAAAACGAATTCGGCAATAGACACGTTCAGTATAACCCTAAAAATAACATATGTATAACCTGGAACTAGACTCCTATTGAGCTGTACGCCAAGACATAATAAAATCACAGAACACATATGCATAAAATAACCTAGCACCTCATGAACGCACGTATGTTTCGTAGAGGACGAACATCACTGGTTGCTGCGAGCTGGTGGTAACTTGGAACGACTGGGTCACGCGTAAGCTACTCTAATGTGCTAATTACATTGTAAGACTAAAGCGCGGAACAGATTGAACCAGCAACAGCACCAGCACCGCCAACAGCGAACAGCACGCTGACCAGCGAAAAAAATTCGAACACATTGTCACCAGCACCAGCATCGTCTTCTTGGAACAATAACACCGACAGTTTTTATTTTTTCAGTATTGTGTCCCTGATTATCACTTGTGCAAAGTTGGTAGCAATGGAACAGCAACAGCAAATTTAGGACTTTGGTCTAACGACGCTGTTGACGTTGCTGTTGCTCGTCTAATATAACTTGAGCAATTGAAATACATTGGTTCTAAAATAATGGCGGCCGCTGTTGCTGGTTCAATCTGTTTCGCGCATAAATCTTACATAAACTAGTAATTTTTACGAAAAAAATTAACACGATCTGAATATAAACGGTGTCAAAGCCACAACACCAACCGGTTTAAGTTAAATAGAGTATGTCATCGCACGCCTTAAATATTTATAAATTTATGAAAAAAGCCTCAAAAGTGGGAGCGCCAATTTTGATAAAATCTTGTTCTTTTAGATTAAAAAAAAAACTGCAGTTTTAAGAGTTTATTAATGTACAGCAACAAGTTAATTTGAAAAATTTATTTGGTCACCTAGATCTTTTCAAATAGATAGAAATTGATAGAAATCCAATGAGCCGTTCCTGTTCATCGAGGTTTTTAAAATTTTCAGTTTCATTTTTCTTAAATTCCTTAAACTTTTGCAAGATTCTTATTTTAGTGCAAGTTTTTAAAGATCAATCTTTAGTTGCGTTGTTTTTTTTATTGTATATGAAATAACTAAGCCATAAAAAACATTTCAACACATAATTATATCTTCCATTGATTGAGTGTGTGAAAAATGTGCAGTAATGCACAAATAACTACAGTACTGTTTTGAGTTAAGGTCAGTAATCCAACTCCATTTACACGAAAAGCCACAAATAGAGGAAAATGGACAATACACTGTACGCCTAATTAACTTTATTATTTGTATAAATCATACAATAATTTTAATTAATAAAACTTGCAGCAGCATAAGCCATCAGTGTATTAGAAGCTTGTTGAGTTTCCAAGAGCAACCTTGCTTCTTTAATCCAGTCACTAACCACTTTCCTGGGGGCTCCTTGCAGAACATTTAAATATTTGATTGCTTGCAATAGGTTTCCACGTTCCACAAAGTATCTGCAAGTTTTGAAGCGTTTGAACAGACAATCTTTATGCTTTGATAAGGTTACCTTGCTCTGTTTAGGATGTCATAAGTTGAAATATCGGAAAAATCTATCGATTTGTTTTCTAATTTGTCTCTTTTTAAAACAGAATTGTATATAGGAAGAATAAACACAGATTGCAAATAGGAAAACAAGTAGACAGGAAGTCGGGCGCCTTTCTCTGGAACAAGAGCTACTTTTCGGGCTACACTCTCTACATTTAGAAAGCGCTCGCGAAGTGCGTCTTCAGGGAAAATACCGCGACCTTCGGCAATTCTTGGAAGATTTTTAAGTACACTTGATACTAATTCATCGTTCTCTTAAAAAAAAAAAACAATAAAAAACTCATGTTATAATAATCAGTCTAGTACAAGTTTTCTTAACCTACCAGAAAACTCCGCCACAGCGTTTATTTCTCTTTTCAATGGACGTAGCTTATTTCTCCAGTTAACATTCGAATCGCTAGCTTGTACAGCTGACCAGAGAGCGTGGCAAGCAGCCCATAAAGCTTGTGTTTGATGAACAGATTTTTCCGATTCTAGACGATCTATTGAAAAACTCGAATCAAAGTTATTTGTTTCTTGTCTTAAAAAATAAATAACATAACACATCTTTGCAACTCATTACTTTTATGCAAAATGTTTTATGTGAACAGTTTTGACTTTGTTTACCTTGCAAGGCAGCATCCATGCCATGTAGTTTGCCCAACATTTGTGCCAACTGAATTTTATACGAAGCTTTTTCGGACGAAAATTTCTTATCGAATTCTTCACTCAAAATTCTCTTAAGAGCAGCCTCCCTAAGAGCAATCGCATCATTTAAATGGTCAAAATGTGCCACTACTTGCTGTTTTAATTGTTTGCGTAATTGCTTTTCGAAATTGGTTTGAATTTGCAAAAATTTATTATGATTTTCGATAGCTAACTTGCGTTTTTCTTTCTCTAGAAAAAAATCGAGTTGAGTACTCATCATAAGTGATTGATCAGCGCTCCGGTTTGCATCGATCGCCCGTTTTAGACGGAGCTCCCCATCAGTTTGCAAGCGTTGTAATTCTTTTTGATAGGCCAATACATGGGAAATGGCATGCAAAATAAATAAATCCAGATCTTCTTGGCAGACATTTAATTTCTTCTCAGCCAAATTTATTCCTGGGAATATGGCTTCAATTTGTTCAATAAAATAATTACGAGATGCCTGGACCTAAAAAAAATAATTAATGACCACTGAAGGAACTATTGAGACTTAAAAACCTTCTTCCAATACTTTTCTGATAAATTTGCCAAGTCTTTTGATTTAAAGAGTTCCTCCTTAGCTTCATTTATGTGATTATTCAGCAGTTTAATCTTATTGCGAACTTGTAGGACTCGTTCATGATTTGATGTACTTGCAATTTTGCTAAGAGCAATTTCACATTTGTCTAAAACTTATAAATTATCGTAAGACTGTAATATGAACAAATATATGTAAAAAACCAAATGTTTGTATAGCGTTGAACGCTATTTTTTCAGCTTCCTCAATAGATGAATCTCGAGCGCTTGTTTTATTTTTAAGAGACGTCCATAAACCGGGGTCAAAATCTTCAACAGTTGTATCTACGACTTTGCGAACATCTTCATTAAACCTAAAAAAATATTAATTAATTACATAGAAATTTTATAATCTTATGAGTTAAACGCTTAAGAAAAGTATTTAAGTATAAGCTTTAAATTTCATAGTGTAACCCATGTCTAGTTTGGAGAATTTATAATACATCCTTATATAATTTACTTTTTATAATAATTATTAATTTAAAAATTATGAAATTCTTTAAAGGTACCGGTATTTTTGTTGTACAAAATGACTCAGAATATGTGATATCGAGAACATTAGGTTTTTTGATGTTCCCTGCGCCAGTGCGCAATGGGGAATGTCAGTGCATTACGTCAAACTGCATAGCTGCTCCGGTGTTGATTTAACATTAAACAGCTCAGTGCAACATCTCTATTTTTTTATATTTCAGTCATTTAAATTTGTTTTCTTTAAACAGTGGCAAGTAAATAGAAGTTAATAAAATGACCCACGAAGGCAATATTTTTTCTATACACACATCAATAACTTAAAACCTACAAAACATTCTACGAAATATTTGATATCATAAAAGCTTTGTTCCCCATCTGTAAATTCGTACGAATTTTCACGAATTTCTGTTAATTCTTGTTCCCGTACACCAAAAACTCGTAGAAAATCGCAGAAGAGAGAGCTCGTGAGAGATAAAATAATTTCCCCACCCTGCGAATTTCTGCTCAAGAAATTTTTGAAGGCAGAAAAAAGTAGCAGCCAAACGTCAGTTTGACAATTGAAAAAAAGACAATAAATAATCAAATATACGACACGTTTGATAAAGATTGCAGAGTTATTTTTTAAAAGTTTATAAAAAAAAAAAACATAAAAAACCGGTGGTTCTGTGAACTTTTCCATGAATATTGTTGACGAAGTCCAGATTCCTGATTTAGTTCAGGGTTCAGACAATTGTTAGAGAGCAGTGTGAGTTGAGTATTCTAAAGCCAGCTGTTTGTAAGGAGCAGAGAACAATTGTTGCTGGACGCGTGGAAGCACCTACAAAACTACTAATTGTTTTGTTTTTGGAGCTGATGCAACAAATAGGCATAACATTTCCCTTGAAATAATAAAAAAAAACATTTTAAAAATCGTTTCGCAGTAATTAGTTTCCACCAATCTTTTGACATTTAAGTAGTGATGCTCGAACTTCCTACAGTTTATCGATAGTATAGATAGTGAAAAATATCGGCTACATCGATAGTTTAAAAAACAATCGAACGGCTATCGATAGTTTAAATAATTCAAACTTACCTTCACATTTTGAGCTTGAGCTTATTCAAGAGATTGAAACCTGTGGGAAAAGCTCATACTATATGCTAAAACGATTATCAGATTTTCGATATGAGCTTGAGATATGTGAGCTATGAGGGAGGGTCAAAAAGGTCTTGCTGCACTGACAGGCAATAGATAAAATCTTGCAGCTTCCTGAGTGCTTTGAAATTTCGAACACAACAATTTCCTTTTACACGAGGAATTTCCGCAGTCGAAAGCGTTATAATGTAAAGGTTGTAGCTGTTGAAGGCAGGGATGTACTTGAAAAGTTAACTGATACTGTTAATAAGCGATAAAACCTATTGCAGAAGAATGCCACTCGTGCTGTTATCTTTTCGATTTTAACTTTTTACAATTTAATTGAAAGGCTTTAATGGCTAAAACACAATCACGCTTTAGCTTCGGTTTCATTTGACGTTTATAAGTTCAACCATTGGAAATCACTACATCTTAACATAATGTTACTTTGGCTTTGACGTTACGTTTGGTTCGTGTACAAGATAAGGTAACGTGATTCAAATACAAAGCTGAAGTAAAAACTGGTTGATTTTTTGCTCATTTTGACAGAAAAAAACAAAAACAACAATCGAAATTTATAAAATGTCACTTAAAGCGTGTGAAATGTAACTTGACGAAGCCAAAGCTAAAGCGTGATTGTGTTTTAGCCATAAGGGTATTCATAAAACGTGGTAAGATGGACTTTTGTTTTATAGATAGGCGGTCATAAATCTAAAAATTTGAACAAGCCA
This sequence comes from Platycheirus rosarum, assembly GCA_963971375.1. NCBI lineage: Eukaryota > Metazoa > Arthropoda > Insecta > Diptera > Syrphidae > Platycheirus > Platycheirus rosarum. Next base: position 33,843,639 of record OZ020509.1, on the reverse strand, counting down.
TCAAATTTGATGATTCATAATTTGGGCCTATTCAATTGATAAATGTATAGATCGATAGTATCAGTACTATCGATATTTTATTCAAAACTATCGACGATATCGAAAATAAATACTATCGATGGTTAAGCAACACTAGGAAAGAATGCTGCAAATTTTTTGGTTTAAAACGTTCCCGTACTTTTTTCGTAGAAATCTCTCAAATAGAGAAAATATCCCCACTACTTAAAAATCTGACAGCTGCGAATTTTCTGCGAATAATTATCGGGAACGAACCTAAAATAGCACACCAAATTTGCAAATAAAATCCTCCCTTCTCTAAAAACGAACTTCTGCAAACCTGATTTAAATTTTGAATTTTGACAGCTCCGATTTCTTACACCAAGAAAATATCTTTGCGTGTCCGGTGTTCACATAGAACATAGTGCAAAAACACTGGGGCGAAAAAAGTGTCACAAAAAACACTTCAGTGCGATTTCAAGGTACACCAGTGCGCCCCAGTACTGACATCGAACAAAGCTGTTATTTACACATTAATTCGGCCAATAAATTTTTTTGTCATTCCATTGTTATTTTTGTACTTTTGTTGCATTTTTTGAAACTTTTCAGAAATATGTATATGATCGTGGGCTAGCAACAAAAGAAAATGATTTGTTTTTTTTTTTCATATAACAAATTTGACTTTTGATAGATTTCCCATTCCTGCCCGAAGACATTTTTTGGGCTAAATTCGGCAGGAAGGGGAAATATTTAAATCTCTCGTGAGCTCTCTTTTCTTCCCAATACTACCCAATTTGTGTTTTAACAAACAGGGGTGGACTCGGCTAAGGTGATAGTTGACTGTCATTGTTTTGATGGTCAATTTTGATTATCAACTTTTCTCAGCTCTGCGTAAGGTGATCGATAAAACACTGACAGCGCTTGGCAGCACTCACAAAATAAAATGTGATTTCGATCAGCTGTTGTGTTTTGTTGTGAAAATTTGTTTCAATTGTTTTGTATTCAACTATTTTTCCAAAAATGTAAGAACATTATTTCTTGAAATATTTATGTATATTTTAATATTTGTTTCATTAAGGACGGCTACAAACAACAAATTTCGATGATCTCGGCGTATATGGAAATGCATCGCGGGCTGGCCACATCCTACAATGCCCTCTCAAGCTCTGGGCGAATATTATTATGTATGTATCTTAAAAATATCAATGGGAGCAGATGTGAGATCCTTGGACGTAAATAGGCCGCCAACAAAATTTCTTGCACAATGTGAAAATATTTGTTTTGTTTCTTAAGTTAGTTTGAAGCAATTGAACTTTGTTGTAATAAATTGTCTCCTTTCTCGTTGTGTTTGCATTGAAGTATAAATTACTACATTTTACAGTTTTTGCTTAAAATTCGATAATTTTTTTACTATTTTTCATAAAAAAATCGAAATATAATAGAACTTAAGCCAACACAACTTATTTTTCCCACAAATTGTATACACAAATGTATGAAGGTGACAACTAAATAGCTGTCACCCGCAAATCATAGCAAAAAGGTGATGGTCACTTTGATAATCACCTTACGTGGAGTAAAAGCATTATTTTTGATGATAAACAATCAACTATCACCTTAGCCGATTCGACCCCAGGATTTGACTAAATTTGGTAGAAATTCGTAGTTTTGGAAAGTAAACATACAGACCTAATATGTTATCCCATTTTTTGCAAACTGTTTTTCGATCATCGGTCGTTAACCTTTATCATTTCTATGAATCTCCTGCTAATGTAATAATAAACGCAAAAAATTAAGTCTTTAGGTTTGAATTTTATAGAGATTGCCAGCATAGAGATATATTTGTCTAAAAGACAGTGTTATCCAATCCTTGCAGACCTTTTAAAACATCCTAAATAAATAAATTTATTGGCGCGACAGCTCCTTAAAGAGCCAAGGCCTAGAGACTTTTATAATCTTAACCATTCCTGTATGTGTGTTGTTAATCTGCAAGAAATAAAATTTATCGCCGAGTTCGAACGGCACTTTTTCGAGACAAATTTTACTCTTGGAGGTATATAAATTTATATAAAGGTAATCGTGTTCAAATCAAAGTCGTATTTTAAAAATAAATACTATAAAAGTTTTAAAGACTGCTTGGCTTTGCTTTCATATATTTTATTATATAGTAATTAACCTTTCTCAAGATGTATGAAATTATTTAATGAACTTAAATTTAATTTAGATATGTCTTGAAAGATATTTATTTAGATTACAATTGAGTGAAATTGTAAATATGACTTAACTTTATATTAGTTTTAAGCAATATGTAAGAGGGGAAACTCGATAGAAGAATGAAATTAATGAACATGAAAAAATATTTATTGAAATGATGTTTATTGCATACTAGGGCATATGACTCGCGATTCGCCAGAAATATTTGGCGAATGCGAATATTTGGTATTACTGTTTTCGAATCGCCTTATTACTTTCGCCTCATGTGTGCGAATTGAAAACTCGTTCTATTACCATTAGCGAACATTCCTCACTATCTGTCATAATCGGTCAAACTGAAAATCCTGGTGACTTTAAATTAAATAATAAAGCAGTTTATTTTGAAAAAACGTGTTTTTTGTTAAATAAAATCTTTTTTGCTTTTCTGTTTAAATAATGATGCTAAAACTCGGCCGGGCGATGATTCCAATATGGGTTCAACCCACACCCAACAAATTCAGGCAGTCCAGATTTTTTTTTTTTTTTTTTTTTTTTTTTTTTTTTTTTAATCTACCTCGGTAGATAAATCTACGAAGTAGACACATTTACGAGCACTGGCTACTGAGGCCATCGGCTCAGACAATTACAAAGACAACACACAAGACGACATTGATACAGGACAGAACAGAAGATAGAGAGAGGACGGAAAAACAGAAAACACATAACACATGTCAACAGCACGCAGTTGGTTTTCGAGACGGTCCCCCATCTTTCCACTAGCCACGCGCAACGATGCTTAATTTCGCTGATCTTACGGGAAGCGATGCTTTATCAGAGCCAAGGCCGTTGACGACCAGATTTCTTAAAGAAATCATTTCTAAGGTGTTGTTTCTCCGAATTGGACATATGTATCCTTATCCAAGGCCGGAAAACATTTTGTTTCAAGCTCGTCAAGAATTTCGCTTAAAACAACAGACACTGCAGGTTGTGTGAGCTCCAGCTCGAAGTTGATGCTAGTTTTATGATTGGTGAAATTACTGAACTTTGAGTTGTTTGAAATTATGAACGCATGTTTGTTAATCCAAAAATATAAAATAAATGAATAATGTAAAAGAAAATTAGTTGAACAAAGGGAATAAGAATACGTAATTTCTTCTTTACAAAGTGTCAGGTAGTTCAAGTGGGTTTTTTTTTGTTCCCTCAACTGTTGGTCTTCGTCGCCAAAAAACAAATCTATTTTAGTTTTTATTTTTTTCTTATATTTTCTGAAATCTTTTTTTAATAAACAAAACCGTACACTATTTTCAACACAAATTGAAGTTTTTGAAATAAACGACATGCAAAAACCGCATACAAATTACGAAATGCAGTAGTGTGAAATTCTTAATTAAATGTTTACTTTTGATTAATTTTTTTTCAAAGGAATGTTAATGTTTTAACTACCAGATTTATACCTTACTTTATGATTTGTTTTAAACTATTTCTTTTTCCTTTGTACCGCTATGAATATTGAACGCAACGACTGCCCGTTATGACCGCTCTTATCGCTAACTAATTCAAGTGTCCGTTATGACGCCTTTTACCGCTATCTGCTTCGACTGCCCGTTATCGTTTGACTTCTATCTGTGTTTCTTTTATGTTGCTGCAAATTCAAGATTAAGAGAGATCTATTCCTTGGGGTGGTAAATTTCAAGTGTTCCAAAAATGTTAGATGTGCATGAGACATTATTTGCTCAGTTGTTTGCAACAGGTCATCAACATATTTCCTCACACATAAATTTGTTATTTACTTTTTTTTGCGTTAGTTGTTTTGATTAATTCCGAGTTACAATTAAATGAAATTTGCGGAACCTTGTAAATCTACAATTTTCTTAAGTACTTCTTTGTCTTATAAATGACTTGTCGCGTGTAAATCCTCGGGTGGAATCGGCTAAGGTGATGTATGATAAGTGATTGTTACAATCAACAATTTCAGCCTGCGTAAAGTGATTGTCAAAGGTGACATTTTTGGGACTTATTCTTGTGAAAGCTATTTAGCTGTCACTTTCATATTGAACACCGAGGGGAAACGGAAAACACAAAATATATAATTGTACAACAAAGAAAACGACTGCCTCTTCGCAAAATTTTTATTTTAGAATCTTCATATATTTTGGGTTTCTTAACAGCGTAGCTCATCGAATAAATTCTATTGTTTCGAGGCAAAATGTGAATTTTCGTTTCTTCTTCGTATTCTCTTTTTATTTCAATTATGTGAGTATTTTATTTTAGAAGCAGCGAATGATGGCACAGCGACGACGGTATAATTTTTTAAAGATTTACTTTTACTTGGAGCATCGATGTATTTAGACTTTATAAGTAAAGCAATCGTTTAATCAATTTTCAGAAACTACAGACTAAATTATTTTTTTTCTATTTTTATCGCATAAAACGTTCGCGTTCTTCCACTACGTACATTCTTAAAAACAAATAAACAAATAAAATGGCAATGTAACCTGTCTAAATGTCAAAACAAAATTCCAAATTCCAGCCTTGTATAAAGATACCTATAGTAATATCATTAGGGGTAGGAAACTAGAACTAGATCGTCTACATCTCCCTAAAGCTTTTCTCTGAGTGGAGACTGCAACGTAGACTTTTAGTCGGGGAAATGTAGTCAACACTTATGCAATGTTAGAAAAAGACAACGCCAAAGATGTATATAAAGTAATAGCAGTCAGAAGGAAACAAACTATGAACACTTTTTCATGTTATTTCATTACCATTTTCTTTAGAATAAGCGATAATGAAAGAATGAAAGATAGACATTTAGACAGGTATGTGAGGAGTTTTCATTTCTGCCTTGAAAATATACTGTTTTTGGTAGGGTTTTTTATAGATACGACAACAGGGCAAAATTTACCGCTTAACGATTTTTGCTGAAATTTGATATTGGGTTTGGTTTTTTTGTACAATTTTGAATGGTTACCATATTTGATTATTATATCAATTTTTTTTAAGTCTGCACAAAATTAATTTGAGTGGAAGTACCTACCTAGTTACTTATTTTACAAATAAAACACATTGTTTGCAAATGTTTGTACCTATGTTATTGCTTTAGAGTATTTTCACTTATCATGTAAACAAATCTAGTACTAAATCTACTAAGTACTAAATCTAGAACTAAATATAGTACCAAAACTACGATAGTACTAAATTAGTACTAAGTACTAAAAATCTAGTACCAACACCGATAAAATCACTGTTTGGTATGGATTTCGGGCTGGTAGCGTCATCGGTCCATATTTATTTGAGAACGATGTTGGCCAGGTCATCTGGTTTCAACAGGAAGGCGCCACGTGCCATACAGCTCATGCCACATTGGGCATTCTGCACGAGCGATTTGAGGACATGATCATGTGGAGGTAATGTGAACTGTTCACCGAGATCGAGTGATTTGCCCCCATTAGACTTTTTCTTGTGGGGCTTTCTCAAGTCGCAGGTCTATGCGAATAGGCCACAAACCACAGCGGACCTCAAAGCCAACATAATCAATGCCATCGATCAAATTTATCCTGATTTATGCGCTAAGGTCATGCAAAATTGGTATGCGCGCCACCAAGAGAAGCCGCGGCGGACATTTAAACAATGTTATATTTCACATAATGTCTATGATATCTACACACACTTTGTTTTACTTAAATATAAAGTTAGGAAAAACTCTTTACTTATGTATACAATAACATAAACCTTACATTACTTACGTTTTCAATATTTGTATCGCTTTATTGTATTGTTGAAGAGACAGGGACGCTGCAATTTCTATTTCCTTTTCAAGAGCTTCTATATCTGATGGAATCAATTCTATTGATTTTTGTATCTCTGCAGCAACTGTAGGGCCTTCTGTTTTAGGTGCGATTGTAGTTTCATTAACATTAGGTCGTAGTGGCTAAAGTTATAAGCAAATTCAATTAAAAATTATTATTTTAATGAGCAAAATGTAATATTTCTTACAGGTTTTTCAGCAGTTTCATAGTTTGATGTAACTTTCGTTGGTGCTGTTCCAAAGTATATACATAATAAAACATTTAAGATGAAAAACAAAAAACTAAAATTCTTGATCTATATTTTTACATACTTTTATCTGTCAAGTCCCCCAAGTAACCTGTTACTGAAGATGACACAGTCCTGATTTGCTGCGATACACTTTGCAATTGTTTTGAAATACTCAGAAAAGATGTTTCTTCGAGATTTTTAAATAGTGCCGGTGAATATTTTTGGACAGTTTCCCGAAACTTCTCGTCATAGCTTTGAAAAACTAAAATCTGAAACAACTTTATATATATAAAACTGAACTTACTTCATATATGAGATGGCTCCTCCAACAGCCGCGAACGGTACTAAAAAAACAACAATTTTGCCGAACCCTGCCTGTCTGGATACATAATAATTGCTTTTTTGTTGATTTTTTGTCTGGAATGTTCTCTGAAGAAAAAATAAATTATTGATGTTTTAGAAAAGGACGTAGCCAGTTATAGCGATCAGTAAAAGTTAATAAAACTGGATTTTTTACATACATACGAGCAATTATAGCAATTAGCCACATTTTATTTTTTGTTTCATTGGCGCGACAGCTCCTTAAGGAGCCAAGGCCTAGTGACTTATACTCTCAACCACAGTTGGAAAAAGGCTTACTATTGTACTGAATTCAGTACAATTTGATATCGTCAGTACAAAAGTACATCTTTGCCATTTTCAGTACAATTTTGAATTGTTTTTACAAAATTGATTTATTTCTTTCATTTTATGTTATCTTTCAAAATATTCATCGAATTATTCAAGGTGCTTTCTGTATTCCTCATTCTTCAACCAACGTTGAAAGAAAGAAACGTTGATAGAAACCAAAAATCACATCAAAAAATAATTTTGGCACAGTCTTATAAATAATACAAATCTTGTCAATAAAAATGTTTTTTTTTCTACGGCGAAAGATGACAAAATCTTCAAAGACACCATAGGCCTGTACCTATGGTAGTGTGAGATTCTTACTCACTAAAAAAACACCTTTAGAACAAATGATCTAAGTTGCCTTATCAAGTAGTTTAATCTTCATTTTTATTAATCACGTTTGGTAGGGAGCTCTCCACCGAGGGGACCTGCAATACCGCATAATTACACGGTTATTGTTATGTTTTGCTACACTACGTCGAACGGTCTTGTACTCCGAGGTCGGCGTACAAGATTGTATGTACCATGCAGCACCAATAGTTGCTCTGAGGACTTTGTTTTAAAATGTTTGCAGTGTTTGTATATGGCTTAGTTTGGCACAACCCCAAAGTTGTATTCCGTAAGTCCACACAGGTTTTAGCACTTGCTTGTAGATAAGCAGTTTGTTATAAGTACTTAGATTGGAATATTTTCCAATTAGCCAGTTTAGTTCTCGTAACTTAATATCGAGTTCTTCTCTTTTCTTTTTAACGTGCGTCTTCCATTTAAGCTTAGCATCAAGAGTCATGCCTAGATACTTTGCTTCGTTAGCATACGGTATTTTAACCGAGTTAATAAAGATGGGTAGATTGTTAACATTCTTGTAAGTAAAGTTCACATGTGTTGATTTGTACTCGACAATGCGCCATTTCTTCGTCCAGTTTGTTATTTTGTCAAGAGTTTTCTGTAGCTTTTCGGTTGTTCTTTCAATTGAGCTGGATGATGCAAATATGGACGTATCATCAGCAAATGTTGCTATCGTGACGTCTTCTTCTTGAGGTAAACAACGAATAACACTGGGCCAAGAACGCTTAATTCTTTAAATCATGAATATTCAGTACCTTGTGTCACTCTGAAAAGTCTATTTTCCAGATAGGATTCCAGAATATAATATATTTGTTTCGGAAAAACCTGTCTCAATTTAAATCTTAAGCCGTCGTGCCAGACCTTATCGAAAGCTTGGGAAACATCAAGAAACGCGCTTGGGCATATCTTTCTCCCTCTAGGGATTTTTAATTTCATTTGTTATATCTGTATACTTGATCAATTGTTGAGTGGTTATTTCTAAAACCGAATTGGTTTTGGGAATAAGCCGTTTGTCTTCTACAATTGGAAGTAGGCGCTTAAGTAATAATTTCTGGAATAACTTAGAAATTTAATACAATATTGGTCTGTAAGACTTCTTTTCATTAAGAGTTTTCCCTGGTTTTGGGACCATTATGATTTCGGCCACTTTCCATTGCCGTGGAACGTATGCAAGCCTAAACGTGGCATTAATCAGATGTTGGATTTTAGTGATTGCTTTTCTCGGCAACTCTTTAAGAATGGGTGCATTTATCATGCTTTTTTGTTTTTGTTGCTTTCTTATAGCGTCGAAAAAGTTCTGAAAATGTGACATTTCGAATTCGGAAGTTTTCAAAGGTCCAATGAGTTCATTCAACAACTCCTCACCGTCAAAGGGTTTGAAAGTTTCCTCGAGGTGATCGGCACAGATCTGCCTTTTCTTTGTCTGTTTTAGCCCAATCTCCATTGTTTGTTCGAATTGGTGCTATTTGTAACTTGGGTTTTTTAACGCCTTTTATAGCCTTCCACAGAGAGTAATTCGTACTTTTTTCTGCGGAAAGACCTTCGAGATAAGTATAAGATATAATAAACATAAAGGGGTTTTAAATAAATTTGTTTTTTTTCTGCATAAAAAAGAATCTAACAAACTAACTAACACACCTGGCGTTGCTGTGGCATATCATACATTTTCTTGACACCCGAAAACAGCGTCACAAATCGGTTCCAACAGTAACTAAACACTAACAACATAATCGTGTCAGTACACAAACAAAATGTAATATTGTTGATATGAAAATATGTACATTAAATAGCCTTAGTTACTCCTTACAACATCAGCTATATGTCTGCGAAAGCCATGTCAAAATTGGTCCATGACCTACTTAGTTATTAAAAAAATAGCCTTAACTATTTCTTACAATATTAGCTATCTGCTTGTGAAAGTCCCGTCAAAATCGGTACAGTCTCTACTAAAAGATTCGATCAGAAATGTAATTTAGGGTTGTAGAAATAATGACAAAGGAACAAAAATCTATATACCTAGTGTTGCCATAAGTTCTGTTACAAATATAAAACGCTATAAAAATGAAACAAACAAACATATTGTATTAAAAATTATTTCATTTACTAGAACTAAATATTGATTAAAAAATAAAAATTGAATTCACCCGACCGCGTTTTGCGTTAACACAAGCTTTCAAACGGTGTGGCCACATGCTATTGTGGCACGTACGGTTTCAATTAAGATCGTGGACGGTACTCTGTTTAATGTTGTTCTAAGGCTTTCCAAATTTCTGTGTGGAATCTTGAAGGTCATGTTCTCCAATTCTAACCACAAACCATAATCCAATGGATTCAGATCTGGACTCACCGACGGCCAAGAATATTGACCCTGAGCCACTCATGCGTGGTTTTGTCCCTGTGCGCTGGAGCAGAGTCCTCTTGAAAGATCCAAATGTGTTCATTGAAAAGGGAATTGTTCAAATCCTTTACAACAGCCTCTGGCACATCTTTTTGGTAAACCTTTGCACTGGTTTTTACGCCTTTTTACAGAAATTGAGGGATGTAACACCATGGTGAGAGATCTTCCAACAAACCATTACGGAACGGGATGATTGCCACACTTCCTTAGACGAAGTGGCATAAATTTTGTCATTTTGTCTGTTGAAAACTTCTTCCACGCTAAAAATGTTTTTATCCGAATGTTTTCATGGCCATTTTCCGCGTGCTACTGCAAAAGTCGCTTGCATCTGATAATGACCCGTGAACCGATGATAGGCTTTCATGTGCAGATCATCCTGAATCAGCCTAGACATTGACCTGGTTGATATATCCAATTCCTGGGACATGATCTTCCGCTTCCAGGAGATTCCTCCGAATTTGTTCACGCACTGCCTCCACTACCGTACTCGTACCGACGAGCGCGGGCGACCACTTCTTGCCTTGTCCTCTACTCCAGACAATTCGCCGAAGTGAGCAATAGCCCCATAAACGAATATTCTTGATATACCGAGTGGTTTTAGCAACTCAAAAAATTAACCAGCACTCTTTCCGCTCTTATGCAACGCTATTACCGCGACGCGACTCTCTTTAATGCCCCACTCCATGTTACTAGTTTGCAAACCGAAACCAAACTGACTAGTATTCTTCACTGATCAGTGCATGTGTTCTGACAAAAAAGTTAACGGTTCTATTCCCGCAAGAAGTTTTAAAGGATAAGCGCTGGAAATTGTGGAACAGAACTTATGGCAGGACTAGGTATATAAATAACAATCGAAATTATGTTTGGCCGCGAACTACTTTTAATCAGCGTTTCCATGACCTTAGAAAGAAGGGATGTTAGTGCTATGGGTCGATAGGAGGAGGGGCAGGAATATATATATATATATATATATGTATATATGAATATCCATTTATATGAACTGATGAACCTATTAAATTCCTGATTTCACTATCAATTTTTTTTCTTTTACAAGTTCATCTGTTTTCTTTGAATATTTAAGATTTATGGGTCAGACTCTGTTCAGATAACTTTTCTGTGCGAGTAAAGAAAAAAACGCCTTGTGTAGTAGCTTAAAATGTGCTGTCAAACAGTTGTTTTGTAATTCAGTTTAAATTCAAATCAAGTGTTTTCATTCCTTTCCACTGAATTTTGCTAAAAATCAATGGCGAAAAATTACACAGTTAAAGTCGACATTATCAAAAACTTAGTGTGAATTGTGAAACTAGGTCATATTTTCATATAAATTTCAAACTAGTTTAACCCAAATGCAGTACATTAGGCATTAAAGGTTCATAAATGAGCTTAGATCTCGATTCATTTCGGTTTAACATTTGACGTTTATGTCATATCTCATATACGACAAGTTGGGTTTGGGTTAATTGAACAATGAACATACTTTTTTTTTGCTTTTTTCTCACTACTCAAAATTTGAGTTTACTTGGAGTTACTTGCAAAAGTAAAAGAACTTCCTGATTAAAATTATTTTTTACCGTCAAAATAAACATAAAATTTGATTTTATTATCAAACAGGACACAGGACGTTTAATGATATCAATGTCCACTTGCTAAGTTTTTCTCAAATAAGGCAAGAATATGAACATACATACATACGTTTACATATGTAAATACGTGCTTTTATAGCAACTGTGATGTAACCTTTTAAGCTTCATTCTTAATTGCCATGGCCAATACAGTACCTACCTTTAATCCAAATCCAAACTTGCGCACACCTTTATACAAACGGAAATTCATTTTCTTGGTAAAGTAATATATTGTTTTGTCCAATATTATTAAAGAAATAAAAATAAAATCTCGTTGTTATTGCCGGTAAGAGTAACAGATATGGGATATTGGGATATCACCAAACTCCTACAAAACACAAAAAAAAAAATAAATTCAATATCATAACATAAAATATACAAGAGAGTCATATCATCCCACATTTCTACGTCATCAGTGATACATGTTGACTAACAGCCCGAATCTCGCCATCATCAATTATGTATCACAATTCACAAGATGTGAAATCGGTTTTTGATTTGAATTTGATTGTGGTGCATCTTATTGGAGGCCTTACATCCGAATATGATAGGTTAAATTATTACAAAAGCACAGAATTACATATTAACAAAAATATATGGTTCATTTCTTCACTTTCTGCAGAAAAAAAATCTACGCTTTTAATGGCAGCAATTTTGTTTTGTTATTATTTTTTGTAAATTTTTGTTTTGTTTTGAATTTTTATTGACTATTGTGAACAGCAGACAATAGTCACAATAAAAATTCACCATTGTGTGGGGAGTTTCGTTGTTTTTTACTTGTGAAAATTAGGTGAGAATCCGATAAATGACACAAGAGCTTGTGACTTGTGATTCGTCACAAAGGGGAGAATCGGGCACATTAATTTCCGTTTTGGAAAAAAACTTGAAAGTAATTTAAGTTTCAGTTTACTAAAGTTTTGACTAATATCTTATCAATTAATTTTATACACATTTTAAGTCCCCTAACACTGGATCCTTTCCAAAAATGGAATTTAATTTATTCAATTTGGGTCACTGATGAAGTGAAAATATGGGAAAACACTGACTTGTTTTATTGTAAGATATCGTCATGTAATGTTATTTCAATTTTATTGGGTACGTTCACGTTCGTATATTTTGAATAAGCATAGAGTAACAATATTATACAGAGAGAAAACTACTGCCTTCTTTTGATAATGCTTACTGGCTGAACACAATGACGACGGAACTGGAATACGCATACGGAACTGCAAACATTGAATACACGCGAACTGTATTTTGCGAACACAATGATACGTTACTGCATACGGAACTGCAATACGCATACGGAAAGGTTGGTTAACTTTTAACTTTTACGTACAGTAAATTTGACATTTTATCTGATGCAGAGAGAAATTATGAAAGAGAGAACAATCTTTCGTACGTCTGTCCCTCCCAAACCCTTATATTTAGTATACCTGAAATAACACCAGATGATTCCATTCTTCTTAATGATATTTCAATTCGTTGTATAAGAGTTTCTTCTCTTTTTTATCATTTGTTTTTGGTATTCAATCCATTTTTGAATTTAAATGTCAAAGTTACTGCATGTGTTCCGATTGAAATTGGTACGTACGACAAATTTGACAGCTGTTCCGTACTCCGTCTCCGTACTGCAGTTCCGTTTTTGCATTGTGTTCAGCCAGTTAAAAGCTGGTCTATCAATTTCAGATAAGTTTTGGTGTTGAATTGTCATCTCATTAAACCGTTTTGAAATATGTATTATGTGGTTTAAGTGCTATAATATTTTTGGAAAGAACCCAAAGTGTAAGTGGACTTAAAATGTATATTAAATCAAGCAGATAAAACATTGGACCTGCATCAATGAAAACTTACTCGAGATTTTTTTTCTAAAATGGAAACTAATTTTGTCAATAAGGGTCATTGATGACGTTAATATACGAAAGATCTTATTTTCTAGTATCATGATGACACACTAGCAAGTTACTCGGATGCAAGTTTTTATACTCTATTATTTTTTTATTTCCCTACCTTTTACAGTTTATATACTTGAAAACTATATAAGCGTTCAAGACGGGTTGAAAAATATTCAAGAGTTTCAACAATATGACCTGATACCTAAACTGAGGAAAGTGTATTTATTGTTCTTTAAGAATGAATATAAACAAGCATTCGGTCAGAAGAACACCTACAATGTATATTTGCATGATTGATTGTTTTTCAACAGGGACGCTACAAAAGTAGAGCGACAGGGACAGCAAACGACGCCATATTTCTTGCCGCTCTTTTGACATTTCTCTTCAGTAAGGTTTGCCATTTCATGATGGAAAGATATACGAGCCAACAACAAATAGAAATTATTAAAATTTACTACCGTAATTAGGAGTCAATGGCCTCAACATTAAGAGCGCTACGTCCAATTTATGATCGTCATAATCGTCCTAGCAGATCAACAATTGAAATGAAAACCGAATATTTTTGGCCCCAATTGGATGATATGGACTTGAAGGACATGTGGTTCCAACAAGACGGCGCCACAAGCTACACAGCGAATGTCACAATCAATTTATTGGAAACCAAGTTTGGAGAACGTGTTATCCCACGGAAAGGTCCAGTCGCTTGGCCGCCTCAGTCGTGCGATTTGACGCCATTAGACTATTTCCTGTGGGGCTACGTCAAGCCTATGGTCTATGCCAACAAGCCTTCGACGATTGATGAACTTCGTACGAATATCGAACGTGAAATTGCAGCAGTATCTGCCGATTTATGCTTGACAACCGTCGAAAATTGGGTTCAGCTACTGGACTTCTGCAAGCGTTCCCGTGGTGGCCATGCAAAAGGAATCGAGTTCCATACATAATGGCATTAAACGAACTTATACAGGAATAAAGAATTTCATTGATGTCCAAAACCATTTTTGTTTTATTTAAAAAAACTGTTGTAGTGCTCTTATTGAAAAACCCGTTACAAATTAGCGAAAAAGTTGTACTTTTAAAGATTAATTATCTTTCTTCACACCCTATTATAGTCGTATACACAGGAGTAAATGCCTCGTCAATATAATAAGGATATGTGTTACTGTAATATACATATCCCAAGTCACATAAAGCTCATTTTCAACGCCGCGTCAAATTCCACACGGCGTAAAAACGTGCCGTTTAAACGCCGCGTTGTGATAAATTGAAAATTATTTATTTTTAATACCGCTTTAAAAAGGTTTTTTAAAATTATTTTGTGCTTGGTGAATTTATAATTGTTTCAAATAGAAAAAAATAACCTAATTCGCATCTGGTGAGTAAATGAAAATCAAGTTTCAATTATTAAACGCGCTGCAGATAGGTCTCTGTTTGATGTTCTCTGTCACCGCGTTTAAAACGCCGCGTCAAAATAATCCCAACGCCGCATAAAATAATCTCAACGCTTCGTTAAAAATGCGTTCTGTTTGATGATGCCTTAAAGCAAATGTTTCTGAGGCCGCTAAAAATAAGTCATAAAACCTAACAACGCACTGCAGACAAGGAAATTTGCGAGCATACCGTACTACTAAAAAACGTAAGCTACGTTTATGGCTGCAAGCTATCAGTTACATGAGTACACGTACAGTTTCTATAGCGCGGCGATTTAAGTCGACTGGAAGCGACTAAATAATTAATTCTAAAAAATTAAAGAGAAAAACACTGCATTTAAATGGTTTATATTACAAAATTTTACATATTATTTTTTTCCGTACGAATAAGAAAATCACCACCGCGGACTGTAAAAGTTAATTTCCAATCCATAACATCAGAATGCGATGCACAAACTTGCGTTAAAAGAAATTGGCTCTAATTTAATTTTAATTAGAGATAAGTACATATTGGTCGAAAGTTTCAGAATGATGAAGATACGCCTTATTTAGGTACCGACTAGATAAATGCTGTTTTCCATACACCCGGGTAAGGACTTGTAGAATGGGAAAGAAAGAAAAGCTTACGCATTAGTTTTGCCAGTATGAAAGCACACCTCAACTATTGGGGAGATATTATCCAGGCCAGCAGATTTGTCTGTATCGGGGTCCTTACGTACATTTGCAACTGCGGAATCGCGAAAGAAGATTTATATTTGTAACATACAAACATTTCGCGCAAGAACTGTGCTAGCGTTGAATTAGCAGCAAGCTGTGTTTGCAATTTTTGTACATGTAAATATTTTCTTATTTTAATGAGAGTATTAAAGTTAAGTTAAAGATATAAGGTTTTTTTTAGTTTGGTTTTCATTTTAGTATGGAGAAATTTAAACAACTGGCATAGAGATTCTTAGGAATCAGCAAATGAAATAGCTTAATTGTGTTTGATGGATTGAAAAACTTATGATGTAGGTAGATATTCATGGAATTTGTTTAGGACATTACGTAACTATAATAAGTCCACTTGCACTTAGTGGTGCCCGGGTTTTGAAGTTAAGTTCTGGCATTGATATGATTGCCTTTGCTTTATCTGGATCAGATTGTATGCTTTCGTCTGTGAGAATGTGACCCAGATAATGAACCGTTCCCTAAAAGGAAAAGCATTCCTCTACTTTAATTTGTAAACGATACTCACGAAATCAGGTGAAAACTTTTTTAAGACCTTCTATATGTTCCTCTTCGTTACTGACTGATACTTGTGGGGACACACCATCTATCGCCTTCAGTACTAGATCCATTCTGGTTTGATTCATTCTAGGAGGCAGACGACTTACTCGGAATACCCCCCGAAGAGTATTGATTGTCAGCCAATACTTACACTGGTCATCGACTTGCACTTGAAGATAAGCATCGGATATGTCTATCGGATATGCCTTAAAACTTAGCCACCAGCATTCTTGATGGAAATGTCTCCCGGAAGCGGAAGAGTATGATGATGCGATTGAAGTGCGTTTTTAAGACCTGTTGTGTAATCAGCACAAATTCTAATGCTACCGGTGGCCTTTCTCAAAGTAACGATGGGCGCTGCACACTCTGAGAAATGCACAGCTGATAGAAATCCGGATTGTTGCAATCTGTAAGCTCCTCGTTAATGGTTGGCAATGAAGCATATGGTACTGATCACTTCGAACAGAAAGCAGGAATAGCATTCTCTTTCAGATACATTTTGACCTTGAATTTTGTCTTCTATTTCCGCTGCACAACATACCTGGTTGAGTGGCTGGTTCCACATTCCAAATTTTTCCATTTAGTCGATTCTAAACAAAGAAACTTGTTGAATTGTTGAAGGTCAGTGACTAAGCACTTTAGATTTGATTTGTTTCCATGTTTTTCGATGAAAGAATTGTGACGTCTGAACCAGTGTCGAGTTGTAGTTTCACTGAATGGCCATTGATAAGCACATTTAAAAATTTCCTTTGTGAACTGGCGATTTGATGAACGGAAATTCTTTGTCTCCTGGTAATATTTGCAAGGTTAATTAAATTAATGTGCTTTCTTAAGTGTCGTTTATTCAAGTCGCATTTTATAATGACAATGATCTGACAGTGCCTACACTGTCATGTAAAGTGTTACGAGGTAATACAAATTCAAATGGGCTGAGCTTACAGTGAAACCACATCTTCCCCTTTCAAAAATCATTACATTTTTTAAAAGGTCTTATTTTAATTTTGTCGATATTTTTGTTGTGTGCACTGTAATTATAGACATTCAAATATGTAATGATTTAATTCAATTTTTAGTAAAGAAATGTTATCAGTTAAATTAATAGTGATTTTATATGATTGTATTGATTCATTCAAATGGACTTCTTGCATCAGATTCCAATCATGATGCTTGAAACAATTTCGTTTACTTTACTTCTCGACCGTATCGCGTTTTATAATGATTTTGCGGTGGTGAGTGTGAATGTGATGAAGTTTGTGGAATGTTGTTGCTCTCTTTATTGATTTCAAGGTTTGGTGAGTTCCTACTTACTTCGGATGTTGATGTATAATTTGTGTCGTTATTTAATTTCTGGGGAACAGCTATGCTTTCATCATTATTTCTATTTAGTTGGGGTGGATTAAAAGACTTTCTTATATGCTCAGTATTTCTACAAATTGGACATCTGCTTATAAAGTCCGGAATATTTCTTCCCATGTAGGGCCAGTAAAATAAAGTCTTAGCTCTTGAAAGAGTTTTCGTCAAATGATTATCATGGAGTTTGTTCAAAGTTTCTTTTCTTAGTGCAAGCGGAACAAACACACGGCCTTCAAAAAGAACCAAACCACCTTCCACATATAAAGCATCTATAATATTCCAGTAAAATTTCAGATGATCTGGTAGCTTGCTTTTTGAATTTGGCCACCCAGCCTCATATACCTTTCTTTATTCTATTAAAATGCTGTCTTTTTTTGTCTCTGCTTCATATCTATCTCGTGCTATATCACTCATGCTAATGCTATGAACTATTTCCTTCAACATGCTCTCTAATTATATACTCACGTCTGATTCTGGATTACGTGACAGCAAATCGGCAACATGCAGGTCTTTACCGGGAATATACTCAATCATTAAATCATATTTAGGCAATTTAATCTTCATTCGCTGTATTCAAACAGAACAATTTGAACTAAGGGGCTTTCCTAAAATCAATAACAACGGTTTATGATCCGTCTGAACCAATATTTTATTTCCATAGATAAACTCGCTAAACTAAGTGCATGCATAAACTATACCTAAAAGCTCCTTCTCTATCTGAGCATAAGCTATCTCCGTTTTTGTCAAACTTTTAGATGCAAAACTTTCCGTCCTGGAAAAGGCAACAACCAAGGCCATACTTCGATGCATCAGATTGACTTACTATGGGAATTTCTGGATTAAAAGAGTGCAAAATACTGGTATTTTGAATAGTATTTTTAATTTTGTCTAATGCTTTCGTATGTATACAAGTCCACATGAAACATGAGTTTTTTCGTAACAGATCTCTCAATGGTTGTGTGAGGTCCGCTAAATGAGGAATAAAATTCCTCAAATAGTTTATTGTGCCTAGAAATTTTTGTAGGTCTTTTACGTTTTTAGGTATTGCAATTGTTTTGATTGCTTTGACTCGCTCAGGGTCAGGTCTTACACCATCAGCCGAAAAAATATGCTCTAAATACTTAACTTCCTGGTTTCTGTACTGTAATTTTCGAGGGTTAAATTTAATGTTATAATTTCTTGCTCTTTTGATAATTTGCTCTAAATTTTTGTCATGTTCTTCTAAAGTTTCTCCACCTACTATAATTTTTTCAATTTCAATTTTTAATTCATTTTATTCAATTTTATGTTCGTTTGTATTATAGTTTAATGAATTTAAAGCTATGGCATTGCCGTCAGCTCGGTTAACAAATTTTGTTTATTACATTAAACATATTAATATAAATGTTTTTTTTTTTTTTTTTTTTTTTTTTTTAATAGTTTTTATACATAATTGTTTATCAATAGCATTCTATATCTACTCAGTTCTAATATAAATTTGCAAAGGTTTTTCCAGCTGAACTCGTTCAAGATTACAATTGTTTCTTGCATAGTTAAGGTTTTCTTTCCGAAGTATACAAGAAGTTGGGGAGAAAAAATTGGACAAATACTTAAAAAGTGAAAACAGTCTTCTTTTGCTTTAAGGTTGCACAATGAACAGAACTGGTTAAAACTTCCGTTGTAAGGGCTTCCATTTAGATAGAGTAGTTCGCATCGTGCTTTGAAAATTAGAGATATTTCTTTATAACTATATACATCATTAAAGTAATTCTTCTCAAGTAAATTAATATTAAGCTGCGAGTATAAGATTCTGCTCTCTGATTTTCGAACTTTCGCTGCAAACTCATCATGAACAGAATTTTCATGATTCTGAATAATTCGATATAGTTGGTCTTTGACCAAATTTATATTGTTTGAGTCCATTGAGACGACTTCTTCACAATCTATTCCTAAACGTTTCCATTTAGACCACCACCAATCCTCGTTCCTTAGCTCATATAACAGCATTTTCTTGGCCAGACGGGTATCTGAATAAGAGAGTAATTTGGTTATGTAGTCGGCCTGCAATTTCAGAGTATATGTGAAAAGTTTAGGAAGTCCTGTTTCAACATAAATTGCATAATTTGGCGTATTCAGTGGTAGGTTAAAGAGCTTTTTTAAAAAGTTTCTTTGAAACTTTTCGACGGACTCGTACTCGTCAATACCCCAGACTTGTCCAGCATAACAAAGAGTAGACTTAACGACAGCATCATATATTTTGTACTTCGTTGAAAGATTGATTTTATTATTTCGGAATATGCTTCTCCAAGATATGTTGAGTAGGCTAAGTGATGAATTTGATTTTTCTGCAAGATGCACGTTAAAATCTAACGTTCGGCATAGTTTTACACCCAAATACTTATACTCGTTTACAATCTCCAAACTAGTACCATTATAGAACCAATTGTATGTGGTTTGTTTTCTCGTTGAACGGCTAAATATCATTACTTTTGATTTGTTTGTGTTGATTACAAGACCCCACTGCTGACAGTATTCCGCGAGTCTATTGATCCTCAGTTGAAGGTTTTCTGGAGATTCTGAAAGCAACACCAGATCATCAGCATACATTAGAACATTTATGTTTGTATCGGCTATTCGAATCCCTCCAGGCAGGTATTCAACCACAGCATTAATAAAAAGCGAAAACAATAGCGCACTCAGAAGGCAGTCTTGTTTTACTCCGTTATCTGTTTCAAACCAATCTGAGTAAGTGGAACCGTCCCATACAGCTGCTTTTGACTCTGAATATAGTGCTTTTAAAACATTAATGAATTTTGTAGATAATCTTAGCCTTGAGAGCTTATAAAAGAGAGCATTTCGATTTATAAGGTCAAATGCAGACTTAAAATCCACGAAGAAAGCATACACTTTTTTATTTCTTGCTTGAAATGCTTTAACAATTGAGGTAAGCGTGAAAATGTGGTCAATTGTCGAGTAATTTCTCCGAAATCCAGCTTGAAAATCTGACAGGGCACTGTTAACCTCTACCCATGTCTCTAATCTATTTACAAGAATACCACAAAATAATTTTGCAAGAACATTCATGAAGGAGATGCCACGGTAGTTTTCAGCATTGTTCAAGTCACCTTTTTGTATATTGGGAAAATTACTGACCTTTTGAATGATGATGGCACTTCTTCTGTCGAAAATATTTTATTTAAAGGGATTGAAGTTGTCTGTGGAAAGTTTCGGTGGCATTCTTAAAGAATTCGTACGGAACTCCATCTTCTCCAGGGGCTTTTCCGTTTTTTCCTTTGAAAATTGCAGATTTCATTTCCTCAATAGTGAGTTCAGAATCCAAAATGTCATCGGAGAACCATGGTTCAGCATACGAGAATCTTACGTCATATTGGCCGTATAAAAGAGATTTAAAATGAGTAGATAGCTCATCAGCGGACATTCCTAATCCAATTGTATGTTTTGTACCATTTATCTCTCTGACAGTCTTCCAGAATTCCTTTGAGTTCTTAATTTGGCCCATTGTACGAGCCTGATTATTTTCAAAAGTAGATTTTTTTTGGAGACAAAGCTTCTTGAATGCTGCATTCGCTTCTAAATACCACTTTTTAATTGTTTGGCTATAAGAGTTTCTCAGTGCATTTAACAGAATAACAGTTTTTTTCCGAGCAAGCATACACTCTTTGTCAAACCATTTTTGTTTGAATTTTGAAGATTTGTGTGAGAGAGTGTTGTTTGTGGAGCTCTTAATGCAAGCAATGAGTTTGTTTGCACTTATTTCCGTTGATTCTGTAGAAATATCTACAGAAGCCAGATTTTCATCCAATTTCTGCTGAAAAACATTACAAATGTCTTGATTCCATTTCAGCCGCGGCAGTAGATCGAGATTTTTTCCATTTGTAGCATATTCATTAACCCATTCCAATGTAATTGGCATGTGGTCGGAGAAGATTTTGCTTTGCACTTCAAACTTCTTCACTAGATCATGCCAGTCATTATTAACCATACAGTAATCGATGACTGATTTTTCTTGCCCTCCAAGAAATGTAAACTGACCTTTGGTATCACCATTTATACATCCATTTAAAACTGTACAATCAAACATCTGCATAAGTTCCAATAAATGTGTTCCCTTTTGATTACATACATCGTCCATTGATACTCTATGACTGAGATTTAAAACTGTGTTATTTGTACTGCGGCTTGCTGTTACTTGTAAATTAGCTATTCTGGCGTTAAGATCTCCAATCAATAAAATACTCTTATTCGCCATATTCATCATGATGTTGTTGAGTCGTTCGAAGTCTTCGTTCCAAATGCTGTAGTTAATATAACAAGGAATAATGATAAGATTTGGCTTTCGTAATAGTTTAACAATCGTGATTCCTTCATGTTCCTCAAAGTCGTAGGTTTTAAATTTTTGTCATGTTCTTCTAAAGTTTCTCCACCTACTATAATTTTTTCAATTTCAATTTTTAATTCATTTTATTCAATTTTATGTTCGTTTGTATTATAGTTTAATGAATTTAAAGCTATGGCATTGCCGTCAGCTCGGTTAACAAATTTTGTTTATTACATTAAACATATTAATATAAATGTTTTTTTTTTTTTTTTTTTTTTTTTTTTAATAGTTTTTATACATAATTGTTTATCAATAGCATTCTATATCTACTCAGTTCTAATATAAATTTGCAAAGGTTTTTCCAGCTGAACTCGTTCAAGATTACAATTGTTTCTTGCATAGTTAAGGTTTTCTTTCCGAAGTATACAAGAAGTTGGGGAGAAAAAATTGGACAAATACTTAAAAAGTGAAAACAGTCTTCTTTTGCTTTAAGGTTGCACAATGAACAGAACTGGTTAAAACTTCCGTTGTAAGGGCTTCCATTTAGATAGAGTAGTTCGCATCGTGCTTTGAAAATTAGAGATATTTCTTTATAACTATATACATCATTAAAGTAATTCTTCTCAAGTAAATTAATATTAAGCTGCGAGTATAAGATTCTGCTCTCTGATTTTCGAACTTTCGCTGCAAACTCATCATGAACAGAATTTTCATGATTCTGAATAATTCGATATAGTTGGTCTTTGACCAAATTTATATTGTTTGAGTCCATTGAGACGACTTCTTCACAATCTATTCCTAAACGTTTCCATTTAGACCACCACCAATCCTCGTTCCTTAGCTCATATAACAGCATTTTCTTGGCCAGACGGGTATCTGAATAAGAGAGTAATTTGGTTATGTAGTCGGCCTGCAATTTCAGAGTATATGTGAAAAGTTTAGGAAGTCCTGTTTCAACATAAATTGCATAATTTGGCGTATTCAGTGGTAGGTTAAAGAGCTTTTTTAAAAAGTTTCTTTGAAACTTTTCGACGGACTCGTACTCGTCAATACCCCAGACTTGTCCAGCATAACAAAGAGTAGACTTAACGACAGCATCATATATTTTGTACTTCGTTGAAAGATTGATTTTATTATTTCGGAATATGCTTCTCCAAGATATGTTGAGTAGGCTAAGTGATGAATTTGATTTTTCTGCAAGATGCACGTTAAAATCTAACGTTCGGCTTAGTTTTACACCCAAATACTTATACTCGTTTACAATCTCCAAACTAGTACCATTATAGAACCAATTGTATGTGGTTTGTTTTCTCGTTGAACGGCTAAATATCATTACTTTTGATTTGTTTGTGTTGATTACAAGACCCCACTGCTGACAGTATTCCGCGAGTCTATTGATCCTCAGTTGAAGGTTTTCTGGAGATTCTGAAAGCAACACCAGATCATCAGCATACATTAGAACATTTATGTTTGTATCGGCTATTCGAATCCCTCCAGGCAGGTATTCAACCACAGCATTAAAAAAAAAAAAAAAAAAAGCGAAAACAATAGCGCACTCAGAAGGCAGTCTTGTTTTACTCCGTTATCTGTTTCAAACCAATCTGAGTAAGTGGAACCGTCCCATACAGCTGCTTTTGACTCTGAATATAGTGCTTTTAAAACATTAATGAATTTTGTAGATAATCTTAGCCTTGAGAGCTTATAAAAGAGAGCATTTCGATTTATAAGGTCAAATGCAGACTTAAAATCCACGAAGAAAGCATACACTTTTTTATTTCTTGCTTGAAATGCTTTAACAATTGAGGTAAGCGTGAAAATGTGGTCAATTGTCGAGTAATTTCTCCGAAATCCAGCTTGAAAATCTGACAGGGCACTGTTAACCTCTACCCATGTCTCTAATCTATTTACAAGAATACCACAAAATAATTTTGCAAGAACATTCATGAAGGAGATGCCACGGTAGTTTTCAGCATTGTTCAAGTCACCTTTTTGTATATTGGGAAAATTACTGACCTTTTGAATGATGATGGCACTTCTTCTGTCGAAAATATTTTATTTAAAGGGATTGAAGTTGTCTGTGGAAAGTTTCGGTGGCATTCTTAAAGAATTCGTACGGAACTCCATCTTCTCCAGGGGCTTTTCCGTTTTTTCCTTTGAAAATTGCAGATTTCATTTCCTCAATAGTGAGTTCAGAATCCAAAATGTCATCGGAGAACCATGGTTCAGCATACGAGAATCTTACGTCATATTGGCCGTATAAAAGAGATTTAAAATGAGTAGATAGCTCATCAGCGGACATTCCTAATCCAATTGTATGTTTTGTACCATTTATCTCTCTGACAGTCTTCCAGAATTCCTTTGAGTTCTTAATTTGGCCCATTGTACGAGCCTGATTATTTTCAAAAGTAGATTTTTTTTGGAGACAAAGCTTCTTGAATGCTGCATTCGCTTCTAAATACCACTTTTTAATTGTTTGGCTATAAGAGTTTCTCAGTGCATTTAACAGAATAACAGTTTTTTTCCGAGCAAGCATACACTCTTTGTCAAACCATTTTTGTTTGAATTTTGAAGATTTGTGTGAGAGAGTGTTGTTTGTGGAGCTCTTAATGCAAGCAATGAGTTTGTTTGCACTTATTTCCGTTGATTCTGTAGAAATATCTACAGAAGCCAGATTTTCATCCAATTTCTGCTGAAAAACATTACAAATGTCTTGATTCCATTTCAGCCGCGGCAGTAGATCGAGATTTTTTCCATTTGTAGCATATTCATTAACCCATTCCAATGTAATTGGCATGTGGTCGGAGAAGATTTTGCTTTGCACTTCAAACTTCTTCACTAGATCATGCCAGTCATTATTAACCATACAGTAATCGATGACTGATTTTTCTTGCCCTCCAAGAAATGTAAACTGACCTTTGGTATCACCATTTATACATCCATTTAAAACTGTACAATCAAACATCTGCATAAGTTCCAATAAATGTGTTCCCTTTTGATTACATACATCGTCCATTGATACTCTATGACTGAGATTTAAAACTGTGTTATTTGTACTGCGGCTTGCTGTTACTTGTAAATTAGCTATTCTGGCGTTAAGATCTCCAATCAATAAAATACTCTTATTCGCCATATTCATCATGATGTTGTTGAGTCGTTCGAAGTCTTCGTTCCAAATGCTGTAGTTAATATAACAAGGAATAATGATAAGATTTGGCTTTCGTAATAGTTTAACAATCGTGATTCCTTCATGTTCCTCAAAGTCGTAGGTTTTTAAAAGTGATATTTTAATTCCATAGAGAGTCCCACCACTAGCCCGTCCTCTGGAGTATGTTCTCACTGCAGCTTTCCAAGTTAATTTGAAACCATTAAAATATTTAGTAAACTTGTTAAAATTTTCTAATGTTAAATGAGTTTCGTACAAAAAAAATACATCAAAACTTTTTACATATTCAAAAAAATCCACAAACAATAACGTATTATTAAGGCCTGACACATTATATGATTAAATATTACTATTACTTGAAAATATTGAGCTGACGGCATAATTATTTCAATTTTGTACTATTGTACTACTACTAGCACTATTCTGCCTAAGTGGCATCTCTGAGCCATTTTGCCTGACTGGTTTATATAAATCATTTTGACGTCTACTTGACATTTTCAATAGTTTGACAGGTTCGAAGTTGAGATCTCCAAACATTTCGCAAAGTTGTTCGCCATTATAGTTTTTATATTTTATATTGTTATAATTATTTAAATAAAATATTTTATCAGCTACCACAAGCGAGTTGTTTTTTATTTGAACAGCTTCATTCGGATTTTTATTTTTTATTATTTTTCGGTAGCCAAGAAGAATACGGCGTTTGAATTGCATCTGCTTTGTTAGATCTCTTTGGATGAAAGCACCTGTGCCCTTTAGTTTTGAAGAATTTTTCATCATTTTTGTTGCATTTTCGATAGAACCAGTGTTAATTTTTAATTTGGTAACAGTGCTATTTTCACTTATTTTTATAGACTCAGTGATTTGGTTTGGGTCGCCAAGCAGAAGTTGACTAATGTCTTGTACTCTCTCTCGAAGATCAACGTTGTTTGGAACAGTGAGGATAATGTTTTTACCTCGTAGAATCCGACTTTGCATCTCGAGCTCATCCTCCAACATCTCGCACCTCTCTTCAAAGTGATGTATCTTCTTGGTGAGATCCTCATTCTGTAGGCGTAAGGCGTTGATTTCTTCATTCAACTTAACAAAGTCGTCTTTTGTAGCTAGTTTGGCGGTCGCTACTGAGAGCTCTTTTTGTAGTGATGTATCGATGATTTGCTTTATTTTTATGAGATCTGCATCCGAGATGGTCATGTTAAAGACGGGGTTGTTTATTTTTGTCGCTCGGTGAGTAGATTTTGGGTTCGGATTGAGAAAGTCTTCGGGAGAAGTTTGGTCGACCTTTCTTTTGTATTCGTTCATGTGACACCGTAATCAGCCAAGTTATTTTATTTTCTTGCTTAATTGCTAGTTTTACCTTTTTAATCAGCAAAATATTTTGGTAGCGCGTATAAGAACTGACTACAAATTCGAACTTTATTGCTTTTTTATGAAAATTACGAGTAATTTACTATTAAAAATTAAAAATATTACAGAGCGATATTAATACTGAACCAATCACTTTTACAACAGTGTTGCCAACCCACCTACTATAATATCATCAATATATACAAATGTTCCCTTTGAATATTCAAATAGTTTCTGAAACTTCTCTGGAGCTGTTTTAATTCCAAAGGGCAACACATTACATCGGTAACAACCGAAGGGTGTGGAAAACACCGTAAGGTTTTAGAGCTTTCTGTGAGTTCTACTTGCCAGAAACCTTCAACTAAATCTAAAACTGTAAAATATTTCATTACCCTCATCGCCGTTCTGAAATCCTCAAACTTTGGGATTATGAAATGTTCTTCTTTAATGCACTCATTAAATTCTTTGGATCCAAACAGTTTCTCAATGACTTATTTTTTTTCTCAATCACCACCATATTATGCGCCCATTCTGAAGGAACATCCACTTTTGATATGATGCTCCTACTCACCATTTACTCTAAAGTACTCTGAACTTTATGTCTGATGCTTATAGGCAACCTTCTTGGTGGCTTGCTTACCGCCCTAGCTTCTTTTTTTAGCTCTATCCTGCATTTGTCAGGGAATCGCCCGTAACCTGAAAATACTTCGTTATGTTTTGCTATGAATTTAGAAGCATCGACCAGCTCAACAGAATTTATTCTCCTAAGAAGCCCTAGATCTGCACATGCCTTAAGGCCAAGCAATGGCTGTGAATTTACGTTCACCACTACAAAATTTATAGAGTGTGTCTTTTGCTTAAAATCTGCATTCAAAGTAACATTTCCCAAAACATGTAAATTAAATCCTCCGTATGCTTCAAGTCGAGCCTCACATGCGCTAATTCTTGGCTTAGGCTTTAAAGCCAATACAAATTTTTTAGGCACAATGATAACCTGTGACCCGGTATCCAATTTAAATTCAATAAATTTATTTTGCACTAGCAATTTTTCCGTCCACGATGAACCGCTCATCTCTACACTGTTTAAAGAGTCCACATAAAGAACATCATCACTTTTGAAATCTGAATCATATTTTACCGCAAAATTACTAACCTGTTTCGTTTTTTTATGGCATGCCGAAGCAAAATTATTAGATCTAAAGCAAGCAGCACATTTTTTCCCGTAAGCAGGGCATCTACCTTTCTGGTGAGAAAGATTACAATACGAACATAGTCTCTTATCACTATAATTACGTTGCTCATTTACTTTGCCGCTAATCCCAGATGAATTTGCATATCCTTTTACAAATCTAGAATTAAAATTAGAATTTTTATTTTTTTTAACGATATTTTTCTCAGAATATTTATTAACGAAATTACTGTCCTCGGTTTTGTTGACTGCGTGCACCACCTCTTGTAATTTGTGGTGATTGGGCCTTTCTGCCTGCATCATTTTTATTTGAGCTCCGGTTATCTCAGCAACCCAACAAATTTCAATCGCCTTTGCCAGAGTGAGGTCACTTTGTTTTAGTAGTTGAGACTGCACTGACCCATCTCCAATTCCAAGCACTATGCGGTCTCTCAGCATCGAATCCTTCTCTGCACCAAAAGTGCAACTGTCCACTAGTGCCGATATATCCTTAAGGAAAGGTTCTCCTTTTTGGCTCCTTGAGTAAAACCAAAAACGTTCATAGACGATGTTTGACGTTTTAGGATTGCAGTATTGCTCAAATTTTTTTTCAACTGTCTCATATGTTTTTTCTGTTCTTGCGTCAAACTCGAACGTATTGTAGAGCTCAATTGCCTCGCTTCCAGCACAACTTAGAAATCTGGCTATTCGAATGGGTTCCTCTTTTTTGTCCGTTTTTGTAGCGGTTGCATAAATCGAAAAATAAGACTGGAATTTCTACCAGTTGTCTCGCAAAATTCCATCAAGACAAAGTTGTTGTGGTTTATGAAAATCCATTATAGACTCACGTTTATATTATTTTTAACAAATTATTTGTTCAACTTTAGAAATTTACCGGCTGCAACAGGTAATATTTGCAAGGTTAATTAAAAGACATGTGCTTTCTTAAGTGTCGTTTATCCAAGTCGCATTTTATAATGACAATGATCTGACAGTGCCTACACTATCATGTAAAGTGTTACCAGGTAATACAAATTCAAATGGGCTGATCTTACAGTGATACCACACTCAAGGTTTCAATGTTGACGCTTTTTATATGCATCGCGTATACTGCTGGCTTGTGCGTCAACGTTTCAGAAAACCTTTCGCTGAAAACAATGGCAATAACCTTCTTTATGCCTTCGCTCTTCGCAAGATGTATAGATGTGGTTTTTGTATTTGCAGTCCACAATGAAATGCATTTGGCAACATCCCCAGCAAGGTGTTGGTGGTTTCTTTCGATTGTTTAGTGAGTTCTTGTTGCACGATTTAAAAATTGGTGGTCACTTCCATTGATTTCAATTAATTTTGAAGTTTGGCCATACGCTGACACTGAAAAAAGCAAATTCTCAAGCGTGATTTTATCCACCGCTTCTGTTTCTATAAACGTAAGAAGACGAGAACGAATATCGGTATCTTGTGGTGATTGCAACCCCATAACGAAAACAAGGCACTTGAACTGGTCGCTGTGTAAAATCTTCTGCGCTACTCTTGACGGTTTGAAGGCAATTGAATCGAGTCCTGATCAGAGACTCCACCTTACAAAAAATTTGGTTAATTTTGAGACGGACGTAGAAAAATCAAAATCTTCTAGTGTTTTTGGCAGGATGAAATTTCTTTTAAAGAGAGCAAAGAAAGAAAACGAAAAATTAAAAATTGAAAAGTTCAAAAGTGTGGGTCCAACTGGAGGCCTTCGAAATTAACAAAAGCCTACGTACATAATTGTTGTATACATATACGTTTGTAACTAATTTTTATTACATCTATAGATGCTTTCTAGTTTTTTTTTTCTATTTTCTTAGGAATTTTGTTTTTATATTTATATTTTCAGCTATAATAAAGCAAAAAATAGTTTTTTTCTTCGAATTTAATATTTTATTAATAAAAACCAATAACTAAATACTAAGCTCTACTAGTTTAGTAGATTAAAATTTTAAGATTAACTTTATTTCTTATAAATTCAAAAGAATGAGTAACATAAATTCATAATAGCTTAATAAATTAATATATATATATAAGAAATTAATGCGACATTCTATATTTTTACACAAAGTATTAAAAATAGTGTTGAATGCCACTTCAGTGGCTTATTACATTCGTAAAATAGCTTTTGGGTGGGGTGACCTTATTTAAAATTGTTCAGTAGTTTGTTAGTAAGCGTATTTCAATCTCAACCCTGACTTTTAGACAATTTGTTTGTAAAGGGTGTTCAGATAAATGCTTGCGGTGTATGGATTTATCTCGTTGAGGAAAGAGGAAAATCTTTCGTACGTCCCATCCTCCAACACTTTCAGTTTTTGTTGTTTCTTTTGTATATCATTCATTGGGTTTTACTCATACTTATCCAAAATGCTCAATGAGATGATAGTTCATTAATTGTGTTTTACTCATACTTACTGGCTGAACATAATGGTGAATGAAGCTTGAAATTTCGCTGAATCGCAAGATCACTCATTTGTGCTCCACGCTTCAGCTTCATCGTGACATTTCACAGGAACTAAATAGGCTAGTTCAATGTTTCTGAACTATCCGAGATCTCTTTATTCTCAGATCCAATGAAAATGACTGGAAAAATTCCTTTATTACTCCGAAATCCTAAGCCTAATCAAACGAAAAAAAGGGAGGAAAACACTTCATTTATAAACTTATATTAACGATTGAGTAAAGTTACGTAGCCTTTAATATGTCTCTAATCAAGAAATCCTTATTTATAAAAACAATACGTTGCATAGAGGCTGAGTAAGTTAAAATGAGTGTATAGGTTGATTAGAGACGGCGTAATGACATATTAGCATATAAAAGTCAGTCAATCAGTCAGACAATCGAAACATCGTTTGAAATAAAAATTCCAAAACATTTACAAGAGTTCTTTGGCTTAAAAACGAAATTCCTTTAAATTATTAATGTTTTCTAAATGACTTAAATGGTACAAATAAGTTAAAGAACAAGAAGACAGAAGCATTACAAAAATTGTTTTCATCATATGAAGCTCAGAAATGAAGATTTTTTTCGTTTCCACTTCTATTTTTGTCAAATTTGTTTGATTTTGCCAAATTGATTTACAATAATTTTATCATAACCAGAGTTTAGGATGAGAGGTTTTTTTTTAGATATTGCGTTATGTTGCATTACATGAGCTCTAAGTAACTAATATGGGTTAAAATTTGTTTATAAATAAGGATTTACTCAACGTTGAGTAAAGGCTGAGTAAATGATTTGACGTTGCGTAACTAAATCTACGGCATTTTAGCGAAATCTAATAAATAAGGCAGTGATTTTTGTATAGAGCTGGTTAAAAAAGAGAATATTTTACCCCAACTATAAAAATATTGAAAAGAAGGTGTAAGTGTGGAGTAATATTTCGATAGCATTTAAGATATATATGTATATATATAATTTATATTCTTGGCAGCAAGAATTGACATTCCGTACTTCACCATTGTGTTCCAATCAGCTTCATCACTTCGCCTCAATTTTGATGTGCTTCATTTTGCGCTTAAAACTTCACCTTCAGCATCACTATTGTGTTCAGCCAGTTATCCGAAATGGTCAATGAGATGACAGTTCAAGCTTTGTAGGCATTGTCAAAAGAAGGCAGAAAATTTCTCTCTTTATAATATTTTTACTCTATAACATAGTCTTTTAATACTTACTTTCATTTTACTCTCCAAAACCCATAGAAATGTATAAAAAGTTTACACAACAATCTATTGCAGAGCCATTACGGCATTCTAATACGTTCTTATATGGACTGCTAGTTGCCTACCTCAGGTTGGTTCCATTTTAGTCTCAGTTATTTTGGGCCAAACTAGCTTCCTGAGTACACTAGCGGGAAAAAAATTAAACCTCAATTTTGACATTTCGTCCAGTAATCACAGACTTTGACAGCAGGTTTTCCCACGTAAGCATGTTAAAATTTCCTTTTTTCTCCCCGTGTTATTTCAATATCCCACAATTAATCCACCAAGTAATAAATACAAAAAACATTCAAGGATTTATTGAAATTAGTTTTTATAGCTTGGTAAATTACAAGTTCGTAAAATCAAAATCTTTAGAACCTAAACTTTGTTGCGATTTTGGATTGTCATACTGCAAACTTAACAAAAAGCCTTAAGGTGTGTCCACACCAAATTTTAAAAAAACCTTTCAGAAATGTTTTTCTCTTCCTGAAATATTTTTGAAATGTTTATTTAAGTCTGGAAGCTTTGCGAAACATTTCTGAAATGTCTATTTGTTTCCCCTTCCGAACGGAAATCTTTCTTTATTTGTTTGTTTTGTTCATGATGACAAAACGCGACGCTATGATTGCTCTTTTTTACATTATGAAGTAAAGAACTGAGAAACATAAACTTTTAAGAAATGTTTCAGAAATTTCTGAAATGTTTCTGAAGTGATTTTTAAGCAAAGGGGAAACATTTCAGAAATGTTTTTTAAACAATTTTTTTTTTTGGTGGGGACACACCTTTATAGTTGTCACAAGGAATAGGCCTCAACCTCTAGTTATTTTCTCAGGATTTTTATTAACTTTGTCTTTTATCATTATTAATGAACAAACAGTTCAAAGAAAGAAATAAAAAGAAACGTGGGTCTTAAATGACACATTGCCTTTTAGAACGCTACTGGAATTTGGACGTATGTAGGTTGAAGAATAAGAATGATAGGAAAAAATGTCAAAACAGCTTATTTACTGCCTTAGTATAGTAGTGTTTTATTTGATCATAATTCATTAGTTTCTTTTAAAATATATATATAAAATATAAATAATGAAATAAAATCAGTAATATTTGAAGAGATTTGAACATAAACTAAAACCCCTTTCTTCTACGAGATTTTAAAAATCCCTTTTTTCTTTCTGGTGCTTTTAGCTTATCTGAGGCACAAACCATTGAAAAAGGTAGTTGTCCACGATATAAAAAAAACAAGAGGCAAAATACCAAAGATGTCGCACACTTCTATGGATGGAATTCTAAAGTGTCAGTTATGTTTTACCGGTAAATGCAACTTTTAGAATTTTAAAAAACAGATGTCGCGAGCTTCAATGTCAACATTTTAAGCAGTTATTTTTTTCCTGAAGTTGGTTCAGGAGAGCTAGCATCGCATTCTCAATTTTGTCGACATTTTTTTGACAATTTTTGTATGAAGCTGACATTAGACTAGCAGTCCATATATAATACATCCATGACTGCAGAATATGCAGTATCTCTCTAAGCTAATACTACGTTTTCATTAGAATGGAAATTACCTCATTTCGAAATTTGCAGAAAAAGTGTTTTCATTTAAATTTGCTAATTTCGTTTGACATGTTCTTACTTGGTACCTTAAGGCAAGTTTAAGATTCTTGAAAATGAAAGATTGAGATAAAAATCAAACATGAAATAAAAATCATAGAGAAGCCCAAGAAAATTGGTGACAAGAAATGTCTGTCTGCCAGTCTATTATTTCTACGTAAATGTTAATGTTTTCTTTCAAATAACTAGCCTTCCACTGTAATTAGGCTCATAAAGCAAATACGTGCAACCCAGTCATGCCCTCTTACCTTTTTATTTTCTTCTTTGACTTTTTATACTGTCAACTGTTGCTAACAGTAAAAAACCTCACAAGTTTATAAAATTTTAATCGTAGCAGCTTGATTTAAAAATAATAATCTGATTTTCTCTTATGACAACTTACATTAATGTATACAATTTTCGCAAAAAGCTGAAATGTCGAGACGGAGAAGACTTTTTTAATTTTTGGGTATACTTATTTTCTTAATTATCTATTATTTCTCTATTGTTTCTAACCTATTACTATTTCTTAAATAAAGTTAATTCTAAACCGTAAAGGCGCGTAATTTTCTAAAATAATCGTCTGCTCGACTTGCATCAACAACAGTCAACTTTGACGTTTGTTATAGAATCTTTTTCAATTGTGATTCAATTGTTTTCAAATAAGATATGTTCGACTTCACATTTCATAAATTGCAATGAGATAATTTCGAAATGTGATTTAGTATGGGTAATGAGAAGATTTGGAATCAAATTCGGAAATCTGATACGAAATTAGCTCTTTTGGCTTAACGTAGTATAAAAGTAGTCTCACAGTTATATTATAGGTTTTCTATATAGTGCATAGACAATAATGAAAGCAAATATCTATGTTTAATTAAAAAAAAATTGGTAAATAATGGCAAGAACTATAAGTTAAACGTTTTAGGTCGTAACCTTTTTTTGAGTTATAGACATGTCTTTGAAGTGCTTAAATTTTTTAAATTGATTAAAAAAAGTGTTCACGGTGAAACGTTTGACCTTCTGAAAACATATTTTGTTGTCAAGTTTGGCTTACTGAATAAAAATAGTGCGAAAAAAATCCAATAATATAAATAATTCAAATAAATAAAAGCAAATTATATTCGAACAATATCGGCTCTAATAGCCGTTATTGAGTTAAAGTGGACAGAGGCCATCAACATTTTATTTATTATTGCGGTTTTTTTATATAACTACATTACAAATACAGTGACATGAGTAATCTCTGTAAAGACTGTGGGGGATTCCTGAAAGGAGTAACTTATTTACCTTGCAACGGAATATGTGGAACCTTTTTTCATTTTAAATGTGCTAAACTATCCGAATACGATGCTAAAATGATAAGTGAGAAACCGGCGGTTTTGTTTATTTGCGGTGTTTTTAGAGATTATATTAATATCATTTTTAAAAAAGTGGGAGAATTGGCTAATGCCATTCAAGAAAATAAGCAACAACTTGCTAAGCAAAATGATAACATTGAGAAAATACTCCATAATGTAAATAAGTTTAATGATGAAAAAGAAACAGTTTTGAGTGAAGTAAAAAAAGCATGTAGTAGTGGAAATCAAAATGCACATATTAAACAAATAATACATAATGTAAATAAGCTAAGTGAGGAAAAAGAGTTGGTATTGAGTGAAGTGAAAAAAGCATGTATTAGTGAGAAAAAGATGTCATATGCGGAATCTTTGAAAAGAGAACAGCCTGTTATGATTAAACCTAAAAAAAGCTAAGAGAATAAAAAAACAAAAGATGATCTTAAAGAAAAATTGGTCCATCATCTCTTGCAGTGAGGGTAAAAAAAGTAATTGATAAGAAAGATGGGGCTATCCTAATTAGTTGTGATGATGATTGTTCAGAGAAGTTAGGAAGTGATTACGATGTTTCCTTGCCGAATCTGCAAAACCCGTGTGCTAAAATATGCGTAATTGAGGAAAAATGGAGTGAAAAAGAACTATTGTCATCAATAAAAAAAACAGAATAATATTAACTGTGAGCTTAAGTGTTTGAAAATATACAGTGTTGAAAAAGACAAAAAGGAAAGCTTTAGTGCAATAATATCAATTGAAACGGAAGAATATAGGTATATGATGGACAGGAATCGAATTAACTTAGGTTGGGATAGATGCTTTGTTAATGATTCAGTTTCAAAAGGTGTTATAAGTGTTGGGAGAACATAAATTAAAATTCAGAAAATGTTATGTCACTGTCTACGTCACAGTAGCTTAGACCTTATTATTCTCCTATTTGTATCATGTATATTAGGTGGAAAGGTATTTATTTGTGTACTGTGACTGTGATTATGTAGAATCATAATAAATATTCTAAAAAGTGTTTGTTTTGGCATAAGTAGAAAATGTGTTGAATATATAAAGTAATTTTAAATGATTATATTATATTAAATTTTAAAAACAAACATGCCCATAATTACGGACCTAAATTACATCAAGTATGTAATTCATAATTGCACGAAGTCTTGAAATGTCATTCTCTTGCCAAAAACTAATGCTATAAATGCCATGATTTGGATTTTATTCTCACAAATCAAGTTTTAAAAAATGTGCAATTTATAATATATTCCAAACGCAATTTAATTTTTCGCTAAAAATTGTGAAAAAATATAAAATGGGAAAATCTAAGTTTCCTGAGAAACCGAATAAGTCTGTTATGAAGCAGAGAATTCGGATGTTAAATAAAAAGGAATGTGAAAGAAGGCAAGATATTAAAGGAATTAGTGACGACACTAAAGCACGCAATGACAAAAACAATATTAATGATGATACGAACATTAAAAACCAATTTTCTAAAGATGAAAACACGAAGAATTGCAATCGAAAGGCTTTTCAAGTTCAAATTAAACTGAACAGATCGTCATCAAATACGCAAGGGGATATCGCTAATCACAACTTGTCTAATAATCTTGAGAACAAAAAACAAAATGTTAAAAAGGTACACAACAAATATTTAACAAAGTGATAGTATTTATATACAGGGTTTTTAATTAGGGAGGGCAGATGTCGAGAATGTCTATCGAAGTGTCCGCTGTGTGGCAAGTAGTCCGTCCTGAAAGAACACCATGTTGTCTAGGTCAGTTTGGGTCATATGAAATTAATTTTGTAAAGTTACTCTGGTCTAACTGCTTTGTTCATTGAGTTTTTCTGGAACAAGTAAGCAGGATTTTCTACACTTTCTTTTGAGCAAGAAAGAGCAGGATTTTATGCACTTTCTAATTGGCACAAATTAACCTCGTGTGGGTTGTTGTCGTCCCACATACCGCAATTTTGCTTGATTTTGATACCAGGGACTCATCTAAAAATACGCCTCGTCACTAGAAATGCGTCAAAAATTTGGATTTAGATGTTCTGCTAAGTAATTTTGATATAGTTTTATCATTAGGTCTAACATTATTTGGTGAAACTTGAAAATTACGGTATAGATTTTGTTTTTTTTTCTTCTGGCAATTCTTTTAAAATGAAATGTTCAAGAAGGAATTCCAAAAAATTGTTATATTTAGCTTTAAAAAGTATGGATATTTTAAACTAATAAATTAAAAAAGTTAAAGATGATTTTAAAAGCTACTTTAAAATATCTTAAAATTCATTACAATTTCAAAATAGTAATTCTCCATTGAATTCCTTACCGTTTCCAACCCTTCGTTCCTTCCATCTCCTGGACCACTATTCTGTAACTATCACATCTATAAAATTTATCGAGAAACGTTGAAAATTGGAACAAAATTAATTTTATCGCATCATCCATCCATAAGTTACTTCATTGTAAATACCTACATTGCTAAAATACTATCATGGTGACGTGCGGACAGTGGCGCTCCAAGCGGCTCTTGGAGTAAATAACTCCGTAAGTTGAAAAAGGCGAACAAAGTGAAGAGAAATTCTAAATGGTACTGTCTGTATATATAAGTAATGTATGAAAGAGGAAGAGGTAGGTTAAGAAATAGAAAAAGACAAGGAAAAGGAAAACAAATGTGATGAGGTAAATTAACCTGATGTTGAAGATATCTTTTGTTTACCTACATTCTATGGGCAGATGAAAGATGTTTGTTTTTTTTGTTTGGTTGCGGTTGCGGTGCTGTGCTTTGTTTATAAGGAGGTTTCGCTTTGCTGAGTTGAATAAATTTTTGTAAGGATTTTGTACACGATCCAACATTTTCATTGTTTACATATTTTTAAATGGAATTCGAGAAGTGGTTCTTAAATATGTATTTATACATACGTACGTATTTTTGTTTACTATTATGAAGGTTGGCGTTTTAAAAAAATATACATATACATTATTGAAGTTTAAACACAAACTTACTTCTTGCTGGATGTATATGTAGGTACAAACGTCCTTGATGAAATGGATTTTTGTTTTGAATTTTGCTTTCCATTCGAATAGGTACAAATTAAGTGCAAGTAGAAACTCATTAAAAATTTGTTTGTAAATTAATTTTTATTGTAACAAATATCTTTTCTGGAAATGAAAGAAAAGGTGGATATCATTATTTGCGTTAATTTGTATGTCTAGTTGTGTAGTAGTGTTTTTGTTAA
The DNA here is from genome assembly GCA_963971375.1 of Platycheirus rosarum. NCBI lineage: Eukaryota > Metazoa > Arthropoda > Insecta > Diptera > Syrphidae > Platycheirus > Platycheirus rosarum. The sequence continues at coordinate 33,806,566 of OZ020509.1, read as the reverse complement.
AAATGTATATTACTAGCGTGCGCGGCAGATGTCGTCCTGCATTTCATTAAATTCTTTTGATTTGTTCACGTAAACTTATTAAAACGTTTTTTTACAATTATTGGAAGGATTACACATAAAATTTCATATAAAAATCCGACTTTTTCGGAGGGTTTTCTTAAAATTTTCTTTCGTAATGATGGGTACTATAATGATGTATAGGTAGATCTTGATACTTATATAAGGCAAGTGCATTTGTGTCCTTTCATATGTAATTGAAAACGAAAATATTTTAGTGTAAGGCCGCTCCCTCACTTGTCGGTGTGGTATCGTATCCCTCGGTACATTCGGTACCCGATATTTCACTGAATAGATACATTTCAATGAACACCTACTGATTTGTGCGGTATGTGCGGAATCGGTACGATAAGAAACGGTTTTTTTCTGCACGAATGCATAACTTGTACTTAGTATCTATAATCGCAAGTAAAAGTTAAACAATTAGGTATTACAAATGTTTAGTCCAATAACATAATGAGTCAGCATAACAACAATCGAACTACTTACAATGCCGACAATGCAGCTATTGCATATTATTATCGTGATATTCCAACTTCAAAACACTTTTTTGTATTGATGAACTAATGCTGATATTTCCTTGAAGTATTTGTTGGTAAAATAATCGTGATCTTCAGGAATATGCGTTAATGCGTTGATCCTTGTATCAACTTGTTCGAAGTTTTTCCAGTGCTCTTGTAGACGTTGTAGTAATGTAGAAATGTAGAAGACAGAAACCTAATCTATTGTAGTTCAGATAATCAGTTTGAATCACGTCGGGGTCACCAAATGTTAAGACTCGATTGTCTAATGTAAAGAATATCAAGCACATTAACTTGATAATCTGTTTTCCTTTGAACTAAGCACTTTAACTTGTTCAAACAGAAGATTATGATGTTCAAACTGATCAAAAGAACAACACACACAATAACTTCTGTGCAACTAATGATGATTTATTAACAATTACTATGTCTTTTATACTTAAATAACAATAACAATAACAATAACAATAAAAAAACAATAAATAATAAAAAATACATAACAACGAAACTGGAACACTTTGGTAGCCCAATGCGTTGATGCACCGTCAGCAAAGTGAGCAATTGCTGGTTGACCCACTGACGACATATGACATAATATGCAATAGCTGCATTTTCGGCATTGTAAGTAGTTCGATTGTTGTTCTGTTGACTCATTATGTTATTGGACTAAACAACAAATGCAAAAAAAACCGGAGTATTTTTAGCAATTTTATAGAAGATTAGTTGAAAGAAATATTTATGTTTAACTATAAATTTCTTTATCGCGAGCAAAGTTGGGTAGGTCAACCAGTATGATATAAACCTCAAACAAACAAAAGATCTTTGTTACTATAAATCTACAATCAATTTACAAACAATTTTTTGAATGAATTTCTACACATAGTTTGCATATAAATAGGTACCTATCTGAATGGAAAACAAAATTCAAAACAAAAATCCAATTCTGAAAGGACGTTTGTATCTTTGTATAAACACAGCAAGAAGTAAGTTTGTGTTTAAATTTCAAGAATGTATGTGTACATTATTTGAAGACGGCAACCTTCATAATAGTAAAAAAAAAATAGAAAATCCTAAAGAATTCGAATTAAAAGTCTGTATTTATGTATGCACCAGTGCTCATACAAAACTTGAAAATCCAAAAGATTTCAAATCAAAAATCTGGTTAATGACTTACACACTACACATGTATAAATACTTATGTAAGAACCAGATCTCATATTTCATATAAAAAAATGTAAACAATGAAAATGTTGGATCGTGTATAAATCCTAACAAAAAATTATTCGCCTCAGCTAAGCGAAACAAGATACGCAAATATTTCATGTTCTCCCTCTGTTTTTCCTGCCTCACATTGCACATGGGCAGTAAACTAAGCACAAAGTATAATACTAAAAAACATGCTGTGTTTTTCTCTTTCTCAAATAAAATGTTTCTACACTAGCGCTCCAAGCGGCTCTTGGAGCTAAGATTTGTTCGCGTCTCATGATAGTACTATAAGCAGTTTATATACAATGGCATCATCCTGGTTCTGTAACATTGACAGGCTATAATTGTATCGATTTGAATACATCGGAATGAAATATTGGAAGAATATCTTCGAGAGTTTCAACGACAACCAGTTGTGGTAGTTCTTTTTGTTGTGAAGGTTGTTGTTGTTTTGTAGGTGGTTGTTGTTGTAGTATCTAGCTCATTGTTGCCAAAAAATCTTGGCCAATATTCCAGCTCGGTTGGCCAGTTAACGTTTTTTTAATATACATAGTAACATTAAATGCTTTTACTCAAATTCAGTAATTAATAACGTTCTGTATTTATAAATTTCTTTCAAAAAAAGGTAGAGTATCTTCCAGTTAGTATCATTCAGTGTTGAGATTTTTTCTTTCATTGACAGCGTTTTCTTTCCAAAATATGAGAGACGTTAAGGAATAAAAATCGGACATACACTTATAACATGAAAACTGTCTTTTTTGGCCTTCAAATTACAAAGAGTGCAAAATTGATTGAAACTTCCGTTGTACGGGCACCCATTGAGAGCTAACAGAACACCAATTATTTCCATATGCGATAAGTACGGAATTTTTGTTTCATATTTTAGCGATGAGTAAAGTTACGACAAAGTTACAGAACAGGGATCCTAGGGTTCGCAATGGATCTTTGAGATCTAAATAAAATTGTAATACACATAAGAAACAAATCACGAGTTCATTCAAATCGCCTAAGTTGATCATAACGCGAATACCAGTTATTGAAATACTTCAGAGAATTAGGTATTGGTAAGACGAAACATAACCTGGTGCATAATATCGATATTAACGCCTTAAATTTATTTTTTCTCTCTGCCTTCCTTACCTAACACAAACATCAGAGAGGACCTGAACGATGCCGTTCTCTTACAAAATGTTTTGTCCTTAGAACTGTGGACAACACAGACATGGTGCAAACCTATTAAACAATAAAGTCGAATGCCGTAGGCCTTCAGTGGAATCTCTTCTCTAACTGATGAATTAATCTCTACTCCAATTTTGCCTTTCCCTTCAAAAGTACCAAACGAATACTACATAAATAATTTCGTTTTTGGCTGCTGTTAATCTGCTTACCACAAAACATTTTGGCCTTCGGAAAAAAGTTGTATTACTTCGCTCCTACAGATCTCCAACAGTCGACGGCGAGACAAACTCTCATTTTACTGTCATTATTACTTATAGTTTAAAAGTTTTTTTTATTTTTTTAAACAAAGATTTATATACATATATTAAAAATATAACATTACTATCCGATCTTAAATACTTTATAGGTTCAGTTTAATTTAACCAATATTATTTAAGTTTTTTATTAAAAAACTTTGCGTATAGTTTGCTTGTAAATATGAACAAACACATCAAGCAAACTATGTGTTATTTCATATCATTAAATAAACTTTAACGTGAATTCATTAAAGAAAAATATAAACAAAAATTAACGTGCAATTAACTATAGGTACAGGGTGAATTTTGTAAAAAAAGAAACAAAAGGCCTTATAGCCCGCGACAGTTTAATGTCTTATTTGCTCGTCAATGAAATCAGTGTCGATCCTAAGCTCGTAGAGGACGGACGTCGAGGTGCGCGCACAAATAATTAAACAAAAGCCAAAAAAATAATTATTGCGCGTTGTTATCGCGAGTGCTTTAAAAAAAAAAATAATACACACTCGTTAGAGAAATTGGAAAAAAAACCCTCGCGTGTGCTGTAAAAAAAAAATAGTAATATTCACTCGCGTCGTAGGATGAGTGATAAAGATGCCCACTCGCGCTGAGGAAGAAAAAAAAATAAATAAAACGCATTCGCATAACAAATTGTCCTCTAATCTGTCCCAAAACCTTTGTGCTTAACTGCCTCTTTCTTATCTACTGTAGGCATCGTATGACCATACAATGCTTGCGGTAAATAGATAAGGGCATCTGAATTTGTCCTATTGTGCTGAATGTTTAGATTGATTTCTTGTAAAAAGGCTGTCTTATGGGCATAACACCTAAGACAGTTTGATTATTACAGAAGTTAATTTGGATTTTCACTGTGCAGTTCGACTTAATCAAAGTTGTGTTTTTGTATGTAAGTATTTTTAAATGGTTAGTGATTTTTGTGTCGTGTATTCAAATGTTCGTGGTTTAAGAAAGAATTTCTTTCACGTGTACGTCTACACTGTTCAACGCAGGCAAGCTGTTTTTGGCATTAAGTGAAACTCAGGTTGGAGTAAATACTGATTTATCGGAGTTTGCTCTACATGGGTATAGCTTGGTGCCATTACTCTTTTCCCATCATGGTCTCGTGGTCTATGTTAGGAATGATATTGCTTGCCAGAGCCTTCCCCAATATGGGCAATGTTCCAACACGGACTTTAACTTCTTATGGCTCAAATTCACTGTCCGCAAGCATGTCATTCATTATTGTTTTATTTACAGGAGTCCAAATCTAGACAACAATTCGACTTGTAACGAGTTTGATGCGCTGTCTGATTCCATTTCAAAAATTGTTTCTCTTTGTCCTCGCACTGAAATCGTTATTGCGGGCGATTTCAATGTACACAATTCCAATTTGCTACGCTGTTATGGTCGGACAACACCCGAAGGAAGGTATGTCGAGCACTTTGCCGTGTTACATCACCTTACCCAACTGATAGATGTGCCAACGCGTATACCGGATGTTGCTGGGCAACCCGCCCATACTCTTGACTTGTTTCTTACTTCTCACCCTGATAAATATACCATTAGTGTAACTTCTCCATTTGGCACTTCAGACCATTGTGTCATTTCAGCTAATTTCTCATCCTCCACCCATCCAGTTAAAGAAAAACTTCCCACCAGGACCGTTTGGCAATACGAGAAAGCCAACTGGGACGGCCTGAATATTTTTTTCCGAAACTTTAACTGGTCATTATGCTTCCTCGATAGTGACATTGATGCCAGTGCTTAAATGATCACAAATGTGATTCTTCTAGGGATGCGTGCTTTTATTCCTAACAGAGTAAAAAGCATCAAACCTAAAGAAAAGTCTTGGTTTAATTCTGAGTGTAAAGAAGCTATCAGGCTCAAAGAAGTAAGTTTCCGATCTTACAAAGCCAACCCTACAGAGGAAAATCGGAAAAAGCACAAGCAAGCAAGGAACTCATGAAACTCTGTTATTAAAAGAACCAAATTTTTGCATGACCAAAAATTACGGCAAAAAATTCTGCAGTGTCCCAAAGGCAGTAAAAATTTCTGGTCATTTGTAAAAAATATAAAAAACTCCTCGACATCTTTGGTTCCAAAGCTCATCGGCAATAACAAACCAATTGTTTACTCTTCAGAGAAGGCAAACTTGCTCGCCGCCCACCTCGTTGCCAGCTCCACGCTGCCTCAAAGCAACGTTGCCCCTCCTGTACTTGAGAATGTAAATTTTTCCATGGGACAGATTTTTTTCCGCACTCGTACAGTAGCAAGAGTTCTCAAAGATCTCGATATACACAAATCCGCTGGCCCGGATGGTATACCCCCGATTCTTCTGAAGAGGTGATCTTCCACACTAGCAAAGCCACTGCGTAAGCTTTTCCATCGCTCCTACTCTTCTGGAATCTTTCCTAGAAGATGGAAAACAGCATTTGTCCAGCCTGTCCCTAAGAAAGGTGACCCATCCTCCCCCTCCTCCTACCGACCCATAGCACTGACATCCCTTCTTTCTAAGGTCATGGAAACACTGATTAACCGTCAGCTTAAAGAATATCTCGAAGATCGAAAGCTTCTCCATGACCGTCAGTACGGCTTCCGCAGCAACCGTTCCACTGGTGATCTGATGGCATATCTCACCGAACAGTGGAACAAATCTTTACAGCGCTTTGGTGAAAGTAAGATTATTGCTCTTGATATCTCCAAGGTATCTGACAGAGTTTGGCATGAAGCTCTTTTATCGAAAATGCGTGCTTTTGGGATCGATGATACACTTGTTCGTTGGATTAGAAGCTATCTTCTGGACCGTTCAATACAAGTTGTATTGGACGGATTCAAGTCTGATTCGCACAAAATAAATGCTGGTGTGCCCCAGGGCTCTGTTCTGTCTCCGACTCTTTTCCTGATTTTTATAAACGATCTTCTGTCTGTTACTTCTAATCCACTTAACTGTTTTGCTGACGACTCTACCCTCAGCTTTTCATATTCGTTCGATAATTCACGTCCTTCGCCTTCGGACGTACAATTGCAACGGTACCATATGTCAAGCTCATTAAACTCCGATTTATACAGCATTGTGAAATGGGGTAATAGAAATCGTGTGGAGTTTAATGCTTCGAAAACTCAATGCTGTCTTCTGTCGTTAAAGCTAAACATTCCCCCAATGCCATTGTCCATGAATGGCACTTACATCGAAGAAACCGAAAAGCTCTCAGTACTCGGTATGTGTGTCAACGACGACCTCCATTGGAACGACCATATATTTGAGATCGCTAAGAATGCTGCAAAGTGCTTAGGTTTTCTGTATCGGTGTAAGAAGTATTTTTCCCCATCTGATCTGGCTACAATTTATAAAGCGTTTATACGCCCTAAACTCGAGTATAACTCCCACCTCTGGGCAGGTGCTTCGCAAACATCGCTTCACCTGCTCCATAGAATACAAAATCGAGCGTTAAGATTGAGAGGAAATAGAACTGCCGCTGAAACAATTGCCCCACTCGAACACCGACGCAATGTTTCATGTCTTTCCTAATTTTATCGTCTCTTTTACAAAAAATGTTCGAAGTAGCCGTGAAATATAGGGATTCTTTTTTTAGCCGAACGACAGGAATTTGGAATAGTTTACCCGGCGGGGTTTTCCCTTGCCATTTTACTCTACAAACATTCAAAACCAATGTTAATCGGCACCTCCTATCTCTCCCCTCCCTATCTTCGAAATGCCCGCGCAGTGTGGTCTACATTAAAAGGGAAACACATAATCCCTTGAGCGCGCGTTAATTATAAAAAAAACCACCAAGTTGGGGTGGTCCTCCAAGTTCCTCAAAATATTTTTGGAGAACTGTGTCATGAAATGATTTATTGGGATCACTTTGCTGTCTTCATATAGCTTCTTGTTTGGGACATATTTCCTTGTAATGGGGTTTCGGTGTAGGCCTGTACAGCTACGGAGTATCTTCCTTTCAATAACTTCGATCTTCTTCATATATGTTGGTGATATGGTGGACCAAATAGGACAAGCGTACGTCAAAACAGGACGGATCAGCTGCTTAAAGATGAGGAGCTTAGTATTAGTGCTTAGTCCGTTTCTTCTCCTAAGAAGGTGGTGGACCAGATGTAGGGAGAAGTTGGCTCTCTTAAGCATAAATGAAGCGTGCTTATTGAATTGGAAGCGGGTAGTGAAATTCACTCCAAGGTATTTTGCTATTGTCTTTGTCCTTATCACTGTGTTGTCTAGTAGCTTGATACTGATATTATCACAGCGTGATTCTAAACGTCTTCGACCTCTTGTTACTATTGTTGGGGTTCTGAAGCAGATAAGCTCGCTCTTATCACTATTTATCTTTAGTCCCCATTTAAGGTAGTAGTCCCACAAGTTTCTTATGTAACCTTCAACTCTCCTGGCTGCGAAATCTGGTGAAATGGATGTTGCATATGTTAAGGAGTCATCGGCATATAGCGTCGTTTTCGTCCCTGGGATGTTAGTAGGCTGGTCAGCTGTATAAAGGTTAAAAAGTATGGGGCCCAACTTGGAACCTTGTGGAACTCCAGCGCTGATCGTCTTTCTTTGTGAATATTCTTTGTTCACCTGTACATAAAAGGATCTATGGGTTAGAAAATGTTTGATTAATCTTACCAAGTGTTCAGGTAGTCCTAGACTTGACAATTTGAATATTAGTTCTTTTATCCAAACTGTGTCGAAGGCCTTTTCGATGTCCAGTAAACAGGCGACTGTCGTCTCTTTCTTGTTGAGTCCGTTCGTCTCGTCGGAGTGCAGTCCAAGAAGCGGATGGATGGTTGAGTGACGTGCTCGGAAACCATACTGACATTCCGATATGAATCCCCTTTCCCTGAAGAAATGATGAAGCTTTCTCAGGATAAGTCCCTCCAGGATTTTGCTGACACAGCATAAAAGCGAAATCGGCCGATATCTATCGACACTAGTCCTGTTGGTTTTCTTTGGAACGGGCACCACTTTTGCCGTTGTCCATGTTTCGGGGTAGTAACTGTTATTAAGGCAGTTATTGAACATGATCATCAGCAGTAGGATGGCAGGTAGCTTTTATAACACAAAGTTAGAAATCCCACCATTCCCTGCTGACTTCTTAGAATTTCCTCCGTGGATTATGTCAGTTACTTCCTCGATGGAAGTAAAAGCATCTCCAGTTGGTCCAAGTGCAGGATTGTCCTCATTAAAGTTGGTGACTGAAGTATTAGAGGCTGCAACTTCTTCAAACTTGTTTTCAACTTCTTCGATGAATTCAGGAAGGTGATCCTTGAAGGTCTCTTCAAAATGCTTAGCGAGGGCTTCTGATTTTTCGGTTGGTGTTTGCAGAATATTGACCGTGCATTATTGTATCTGGCATCGTGCTCTTTTTCCCATCGAGCTGGTTAATTTTCTTAAGTGCATCGGGTTCCGGTTTGATTTTGCCAAGTCTTTTCCTGAATTCATCCTCCTGGTGATGTTTCAGTGCCTGGTTAAACATGGTGTTGGTGCATTGAAGTTCGAAAGTCTAAACTCGTCGTTCTCTCTGTTGAACAACCTGTGGTATATCCGTTGATGCTTTTTGCGGAGTCTCTGTCTGTGAGCATATATGGCCTGTATATGTTCCGGCATATTCGCATATCGGTCTCTGCTGGTTTTTGCGGTCTTGAGCTTTTCCAAGGCGTTGGTAACTGTTGTCTCGAATTGAAGTATGGCACTATCAATTGCGCTGTTTGAGAGATTGCTGCTGGTTGGGACTTCCGGGAGATCTCTTTCAATTTCGGTACTGAATGTTCTCCAGTTCACCCTGTTATACCTTATGTGGAGCTCTTGTTCTGGTTGTTGGTTGTTCGCAGAATATCCTTTGATTAGGTCGTACCCTAACTTCTGCCAGATGGTCGGAATCACTATCGTTTGCTACGCAATTGTAGTTCCGTAGTTCAGGTAGGATGTTGATGAAGTTCGACGTAACCAGAAAGAAATCCAAATGAGATGGAGTTTTAGGGAATGTTGGTTTTGGTTGAGACACGACAACCAAAGAGTGATGCTCGGGATTTCCTTGTAGCCAGTCAACAATTGCTTTGCCTTGGTGAGATTCCGCGGTATCCATCCATAGAGGGTGCCGACCGTTGAAGTCTCCTCCAATGACACAAGATGTGTATTGATTAGCAATGCTGATAATGTGGAGATCGTTATGTATGTCGCTTCTTGTTGAGTTGCAACTTGATGTATACTGAGACTAGCAGAAGCGTCTCAGACTCGGTCAGTTTAGTGACGACTGTCGTTGTTTCCATGCATCTAAGTCCAGTTATTCTTTTCTTGCGCTCCTGAGGTCCGATTTTTTCATCTCTCTAGGATGTGTAATGGTCTGGTTTAAAGTTGTTCTTCGCTGGTTGGTTGGTTGGTGGGTTGGTTTCCTGTAAGAAAATAATGTCTGGTTTTTTTTATTTTAAAAACAGATAGAGAAATTCGTCTGGCTGTTGAATAAATAGAATTAACGTTATATGTTATAATTGAAAGTTGGGTTTTTATATACATAATTTGAATATAAGTTGACCCAATATATTTGTCTTATCTTTATCATCCAAAGTACCGTAGTTGCTTGGAATTATCTCTTTTGTCTTCTGGAGAAAAGAGAAGAGATATGCTCCAAACAGTCTTTCGGTATCCTGGAAGATGTTGAATGACGTTGATCCTTTCGGCATCTGATTGTTCGTTGTTGATGGTCTTTGATGATAATTTGCTTTTGATGCTGTGGGCTTCTGTAAGGCTTGTGTTGGAAGTTGTGGTGAGGGCTTTTGAGCTGGTTTCGTAGGTATTGGTCCAACGGATTTGGGGGCTGGCCCGACTGCTGCTGCTATGTTGGCGTACCAAAGACCGCTAAAAATAGTTCTGGTTGCTGATTGGACTGCAAAAGCGTGTTTGTCTTGTTTTTGGGCTGCAGATTTTACCTTCTCGGCAAGGTTCTTCTTTCTCATTGGGCATCCATTGTAGCTTGCTGGGTGCCCTGTCTGCTGACAATTTACACAGTAAACTTTGTCGTCCGTTATGCCGTTGCTGGTTCTTGTGTATTGGCCTGGCAAATGGTCATCTTTGCACTTGACGCACCTGTACTTCATTCCACAGTTGCTAGCTACATGACCGAATTTTTGGCAATTCTTGCACTGAGAGATGCTGGTACTTTTGAATTTCTCCCAGTAAACCTTTTGGTTCATAAGGAGAGTTTTACTACATATGGAAGGGATATCCGCTGTCTTGTCTACTTCAACCACGAAGCTGTTGCATTTTTTTACTGACTTATATGGGCCTACTGCCAAAGCAGATATTCCTTCCTTCGATAGTTCTTCTTTGACTTCATTGGCATCATGGCTATAATGTATACCTTTAAGAACTAGCAGCTTCTTTTTGTCTTCTTTGGCCGTGTAGGTATTAAACTCTGTGCTTCCCTCTTTCAGCATTTTACGAATTTTTTGATGGTCTTCCTTTGTCTTTGTTGTAATGACAGATTTGTTCATGTTAATGTTATGAATCCTAAAAGCAACTCCTTGTTCTTTGAGTCCAAAACATACAATTGGCGGCATCAAGGTGGGGCGTGGTTCTACAGTGGTTGAGGCGGTGTTGCTGCAGGTTGTTTGCAGGGGTTTTATCGTCTTCCTTGTTATTGGTGGAAATGTCCTTGTCTTTAGGGGAATTATTTCCGTTCTTCATGGCTATCTTCTTCGATGAAGGTTCCTTTTTTGGAGATGTTGGTGGTGAAGGTTTCCTCTTCTGACGTTGAACCATCACAAAATTTTAATAGTCGGAGTTAGGGTCGACCATGTTTTCGACATCTTCTTCTTCGTTGACTTCTTGTAAACTTGGCTCTACTTCATTGTCAGTAGCTTCATCTTCTTCATTACTATTAATTTCTCATCGTAGATGTCCATATCCTCTTCTTTTTCTTATAACTAGTCGATGTCACTCAGCTTAGCGTGCATAGATACCAGGAATTCCTTCCCGTGAATCTTTATGCCTGCCTTTATTTTGCTCTCCAAGGCTTCATAGGCCTTTTTCACATCACTCTTTCTTTTCTCAGATTTACCCATAATGGGATTCCCAAGAAATGATTATTTAGTTTTTTTTACTGTTAATTGAATTTTTTATTACACTTACACCCGAATTTAATTACACGACTTATTTTAAGAAAAAACTACTTGCGCACATTAATCCGGATAAAAGGTTAATTACTTTTTATTAGGGTAGCCAGCAGGTGTGGGTCAGTTTTTATGGTGGGTAGAAATTTAATTATTTAAAATTATTTTCTTCCGCTCGTGGATTTGCGGTATGACTGCACGATGCTGATATAGACAATTATTATAATTATGAATTTCAATTAAAAGATTATGCATACGATATAAGTAAAAACATAGCATTGTATAGAGCCAGCTGAAGTACGTCGGGCCTCTGTTGTTGAGCCGACATGATTTATTTTAGTTATAAGTTAGTTTAAGGCCAATTGTACATAAATTTAAACGATGTAATAAAAAATAATCTAATCTAAAATAAATCTACTGTGAGCTTTTCGGTTTCTTCGATGTAAGTGCCATTCATGGACAATGTATTGAACGATCCAGAAGATAGCTTCTAATCCAACGAACAAGAGTATTATCGATCCCAAAAGCACGCATTTTCGATAAAAGAGCTTCATGCCAAATTCTATCAAATGCCTTGGAGACATTAAAAGCACTAAAAATTACTTTAACCAAAGCGATGTAAAGATTTGTTCCACTGTTCGGTGAGATATGCCATCAGATAACCAGTGGAACGGTTGCTGCGGAAGCCATACTGACGGTCATGGAGGAGCTTTCGATCTTCGAGATATTCCTTAAGCTGACGGTTAATCAGCGTTTCCATGACCTTAGAAAGAAGGGATGTCAGTGCTATGGGTCGGTAGGAGGAATGGGAGGATAGGTCACCATTCTAAGGGACAGGCTGGACAAATGCTGTTTTCCATCTTCTAGGAAAGATTCCAGAAGAGTAGGAGTAGTGTTTTCTGTTTTCCGTTATCTCTTTATCTTCAGTTCTGCCCTGTATTAATGTCGTCTTGTGTGTTGTCTTGTAATGATCTGAGCCAATGGCTTCAGTCGCCATTGCTCGTAGATTTATCTACGGAGTAGATTAAAAATGTAAATGTAAATGTAATATCAGATGTCAGATAGTCTAATTTTTGCACCTTTGAGCGCTTTTCTTTGCTCTACCTCAAAAGCAAGTGTAGCAAATATTGCTCTTAGTTGCTCTAGAAAAACTCAATGAACAGCAAATCAAAAAAATTGAGAGCAGCTTGGAGGAGAAATTTCCTCAATGAACAGCAAAATCTTGCTGTTTTCTACCTGGACTGGTGTAGAGCAGCTTACCTTCTGATGCAGAGTGCGCTTGAAACATGAAAAAAAACTTATTTGTATGTCGTTGACGTTTGATAAGGTACTTCATTAATATCAGATTATTTAAAAAAAAAGTACCGCTTACAACCATTTAGCGGGACAAAATATCGCTTACATTTTGTCCCGCTAAATGGTTGTAAGCGGTACTTTTTTTTTAAATAATCTGATATTAATGAAGTACCTTATCAAACGTCAACGACATACAAATAAGTTTTTTTTCATGTTTCAAGCGCACTCTGCATCAGAAGGTAAGCTGCTCTACACCAGTCCAGGTAGAAAACAGCAAGATTTTGCTGTTCATTGAGGAAATTTCTCCTCCAAGCTGCTCTCAATTTTTTTGATTTGCTGTTCATTGAGTTTTTCTAGAGCAACTAAGAGCAATATTTGCTACACTTGCTTTTGAGGTAGAGCAAGAAAAGTAAGTTGGAGTGGAAGTGTCACAGTCAGATGTGTGCAATGTATATGTGATACATTTTAATATCGAGTGCGTTTTTTTGGATTAAAAGATTAGTGTTGTGATTCTAAAAATTAAATTGAAATAATGCATCGTATTGAACATAGTTTTAATGAGAGCTTATAATTAGTAGTGAATTGCTACATCAAAATGTTTTTTTTCTCTGTCACATCATAAATGACATCTGTGCTCTACTTGCTCCGACATTTAATATCTGTTTTGCAGTCCCCTTCCCACACATTTTTTGCGCTGGGTTCACGAGGTCCAAAACTAAAGGAATATTATAATTAACCATCCCCAAATATTATTCCAAAGCTTCATTAAGTTCCGACCTTTGTGGACTTAAATAAATAAATAAATTTATTGGCGCGACAGCTCCTTAAAGAGCCAAGGCCTAGTGACTTATACTCTCAACCATTCCTGTGTGTGTGTTGTTACTCTGCAAGAATGGAAGGGACCTACAGTTTACCGCCGAGTCCGAACGGCTACATGAGATGCACTTTTTCGAGACAAATTTTACTCTTGGAGGTTTTGTCAGTTCCTCGCAAGAGTTGTGGACTTAAAACTACCTGTTATTGTGTCTTTTGTTTCTTATTCACTATTTCTTGTGTATTGATTAGCAATGCTGATAATGTGGAGATCGTTATGTATGTCGCTTCTTGTTGAGTTGCAACTTGATGTATATTGAGACTAGCAGAAGCGTCTCAGACTCGGTCAGTTTAGTGACGACTGTCGTTGTTTCCATGCATCTAAGTCCAGTTATTCTTTTCTTGCGCTCCTGAGGTCCGATTTTTTCATCTCTCTAGGATGTGTAATGGTCTGGTTTAAAGTTGTTCTTCGCTGGTTGGTTGGTTGGTGGGTTGGTTTCCTGTAAGAAAATAATGTCTGGTTTTTTTTATTTTAAAAACAGATAGAGAAATTCGTCTGGCTGTTGAATAAATAGAATTAACGTTATATGTTATAATTGAAAGTTGGGTTTTTATATACATAATTTGAATATAAGTTGACCCAATATATTTGTCTTATCTTTATCATCCAAAGTACCGTAGTTGCTTGGAATTATCTCTTTTGTCTTCTGGAGAAAAGAGAAGAGATATGCTCCAAACAGTCTTTCGGTATCCTGGAAGATGTTGAATGACGTTGATCCTTTCGGCATCTGATTGTTCGTTGTTGATGGTCTTTGATGATAATTTGCTTTTGATGCTGTGGGCTTCTGTAAGGCTTGTGTTGGAAGTTGTGGTGAGGGCTTTTGAGCTGGTTTCGTAGGTATTGGTCCAACGGATTTGGGGGCTGGCCCGACTGCTGCTGCTATGTTGGCGTACCAAAGACCGCTAAAAATAGTTCTGGTTGCTGATTGGACTGCAAAAGCGTGTTTGTCTTGTTTTTGGGCTGCAGATTTTACCTTCTCGGCAAGGTCCTTCTTTCTCATTGGGCATCCATTGTAGCTTGCTGGGTGCCCTGTCTGCTGACAATTTACACAGTAAACTTTGTCGTCCGTTATGCCGTTGCTGGTTCTTGTGTATTGGCCTGGCAAATGGTCATCTTTGCACTTGACGCACCTGTACTTCATTCCACAGTTGCTAGCTACATGACCGAATTTTTGGCAATTCTTGCACTGAGAGATGCTGGTACTTTTGAATTTCTCCCAGTAAACCTTTTGGTTCATAAGGAGAGTTTTACTATATATGGAAGGGATATCCGCTGTCTTGTCTACTTCAACCACGAAGCTGTTGCATTTTTTTACTGACTTATATGGGCCTACTGCCAAAGCAGATATTCCTTCCTTCGATAGTTCTTCTTTGACTTCATTGGCATCATGGCTATAATGTATACCTTTAAGAACTAGCAGCTTCTTTTTGTCTTCTTTGGCCGTGTAGGTATTAAACTCTGTGCTTCCCTCTTTCAGCATTTTACGAATTTTTTGATGGTCTTCCTTTGTCTTTGTTGTAATGACAGATTTGTTCATGTTAATGTTATGAATCCTAAAAGCAACTCCTTGTTCTTTGAGTCCAAAACATACAATTGGCGGCATCAAGGTGGGGCGTGGTTCTACAGTGGTTGAGGCGGTGTTGCTGCAGGTTGTTTGCAGGGGTTTTATCGTCTTCCTTGTTATTGGTGGAAATGTCCTTGTCTTTAGGGGAATTATTTCCGTTCTTCATGGCTATCTTCTTCGATGAAGGTTCCTTTTTTGGAGATGTTGGTGGTGAAGGTTTCCTCTTCTGACGTTGAACCATCACAAAATTTTAATAGTCGGAGTTAGGGTCGACCATGTTTTCGACATCTTCTTCTTCGTTGACTTCTTGTAAACTTGGCTCTACTTCATTGTCAGTAGCTTCATCTTCTTCATTACTATTAATTTCTCATCGTAGATGTCCATATCCTCTTCTTTTTCTTATAACTAGTCGATGTCGCTCAGCTTAGCGTGCATAGATACCAGGAATTCCTTCCCGTGAATCTTTATGCCTGCCTTTATTTGGCTCTCCAAGGCTTCATAGGCCTTTTTCACATCACTCTTTCTTTTCTCAGATTTACCCATAATGGGATTCCCAAGAAATGATTATTTAGTTTTTTTTACTGTTAATTGAATTTTTTATTACACTTACACCCGAATTTAATTACACGACTTATTTTAAGAAAAAACTACTTGCGCACATTAATCCGGATAAAAGGTTAATTACTTTTTATTAGGGTAGCCAGCAGGTGTGGGTCAGTTTTTATGGTGGGTAGAAATTTAATTATTTAAAATTATTTTCTTCCGCTCGTGGATTTGCGGTATGACTGCACGATGCTAATATAGACAATTATTATAATTATGAATTTCAATTAAAAGATTATGCATACGATATAAGTAAAAACATAGCATTGTATAGAGCCAGCTGAAGTACGTCGGGCCTCTGTTGTTGAGCCGACATGATTTATTTTAGTTATAAGTTAGTTTAAGGCCAATTGTACATAAATTTAAACGATGTAATAAAAAATAATCTAATCTAAAATAAATCTACTGTGAGCTTTTCGGTTTCTTCGATGTAAGTGCCATTCATGGACAATGTATTGAACGATCCAGAAGATAGCTTCTAATCCAACGAACAAGAGTATTATCGATCCCAAAAGCACGCATTTTCGATAAAAGAGCTTCATGCCAAATTCTATCAAATGCCTTGGAGACATTAAAAGCACTAAAAATTACTTTAACCAAAGCGATGTAAAGATTTGTTCCACTGTTCGGTGAGATATGCCATCAGATAACCAGTGGAACGGTTGCTGCGGAAGCCATACTGACGGTCATGGAGGACAGGCTGGACAAATGCTGTTTTCCATCTTCTAGGAAAGATTCCAGAAGAGTAGGAGTAGTGTTTTCTGTTTTCCGTTATCTCTTTATCTTCAGTTCTGCCCTGTATTAATGTCGTCTTGTGTGTTGTCTTGTAATGATCTGAGCCAATGGCTTCAGTCGCCATTGCTCGTAGATTTATCTACGGAGTAGATTAAAAATGTAAATGTAAATGTAATATCAGATGTCAGATAGTCTAATTTTTGCACCTTTGAGCGCTTGTAAGCGATATTTTGTCCCGCTAAATGGTTGTAAGCGGTACTTTTTTTTTTAAATAATCTGATATTAATGAAGTACCTTATCAAACGTCAACGACATACAAATAAGTTTTTTTTCATGTTTCAAGCGCACTCTGCATCAGAAGGTAAGCTGCTCTACACCAGTCCAGGTAGAAAACAGCAAGATTTTGCTGTTCATTGAGGAAATTTCTCCTCCAAGCTGCTCTCAATTTTTTTGATTTGCTGTTCATTGAGTTTTTCTAGAGCAACTTAGAGCAATATTTGCTACACTTGCTTTTGAGGTAGAGCAAGAAAAGTAAGTTGGAGTGGAAGTGTCACAGTCAGATGTGTGCAATGTATATGTGATACATTTTAATATCGAGTGCGTTTGTTTGGATTAAAAGATTAGTGTTGTGATTCTAAAAATTAAATTGAAATAATGCATCGTATTGAACATAGTTTTAATGAGAGCTTATAATTAGTAGTGAATTGCTACATCAAAATGTTTTTTTTCTCTGTCACATCATAAATGACATCTGTGCTCTACTTGCTCCGACATTTAATATCTGTTTTGCAGTCCCCTTCCCACACATTTTTTGCGCTGGGTTCACGAGGTCCAAAACTAAAGGAATATTATAATTAACCATCCCCAAATATTATTCCAAAGCTTCATTAAGTTCCGACCTTTGTGGACTTAAATAAATAAATAAATTTATTGGCGCGACAGCTCCTTAAAGAGCCAAGGCCTAGTGACTTATACTCTCAACCATTCCTGTGTGTGTGTTGTTACTCTGCAAGAATGGAAGGGACCTACAGTTTACCGCCGAGTCCGAACGGCTACATGAGATGCACTTTTTCGAGACAAATTTTACTCTTGGAGGTTTTGTCAGTTCCTCGCAAGAGTTGTGGACTTAAAACTACCTGTTATTGTGTCTTTTGTTTCTTATTCACTATTTCTTTTAACGAGGATCTGCTTGGCACTAAAAATTTAAAAACTACCAGTTCGATATTCATTCTAACTGTGTACAGATCTGGAGTTATTTTTAAAGCTATTTTATATTTTTTTTCACTTAATTTAAAAAAAATCGGGAATTATCCTAACGACTGAGCCAATTACGTTCCCCACTCGGAACACTATAAAAAAAAGAAAAATAAAACAAATGTAAATATTTTAATTTAAACTATTTATTAAATAACACGACCGATCGCTTTGGTCCTTGACTATAGACTAACTTAGTAAATTCCTTATTCTGCATCGTGCTAACAAAAACTAGGGGTATCATTTCCAATGCCCTTGAATGCAATGATGCAACTGCCTTGATGCGAACAGAATTGATCTATATACATAAAGAACGGGCCCACCAATCCCTCAAATTGAACCATAATTTCCAAGTTTCAACCTAACATCCGACGCAATATACCTCAACTTTTTCAAATCCTTCATACTTGACCCAAACTCGTCACAGCCTTCAAACTCATCCTCTTGCTTTTACCCCCTTTTACCACCTTCAGTCAAACTTACTCAGCAAAACATTAATTCAATTGAATTGCGCTACGCTCTTTCTACACTTAGAGACAAGAAAAATCTTGAGAACATCCGCATCTTTTTGTCTTATCTTCACGATAAATCGGACTTGGTATGCTACGAAGGTAAGACTAATGCAAGTGTTTCGCTCTCTAATCAACAGGAGGGTCTCCCCCTTGACTTCACCAATTTCAAAAAGCTCTACATCAAATATCATGGGTTTTTGAATGTGTCTTCCCAAAAAGTAGAGAATGATGGAGCAATTCATCCACTCAAAATAAAGCCTCTCAGAACCTTCCTCTTACAGTACTGCAACAATCTCAAGCTTTACTTTTTGAAATCTATGCTTTGACTGAAACTAATCTAATCCCCAGCATAAACAATCAGGAATTGTTCCCATTTACGTTCAATGTTTAGCGAGATGACAATCAAAACTGCGTTAATGATGACTCCCCTTGCCTTTTTTTTTATAATAAACGCGCGCACAAAGGACCATTTGTTTCCCTTTTAATGTAACACACTGCTCGGGGAGAGATAGGAGGTGTCGATTAACTTTGGTTTTGAATGCTATAAAACAACTATTTTGTCAGGGCAAAAGCACCACTAGCCCTGGCCAGAGCAGCCTCTACATGTCGACACTGATCCAACCACATACTAAGGTACTTTAACACATCTTTCCTCGCCAGTATATAGAATAGTTTCACATTTCTGGAAGTTAATTTTCAGCTTCCAATCACTACAATATTGTTTTTTTTTATATTAAACGCTCACAAGGGACTATTTGTTTCCCTTTTAATGTAACAAACTCCGCGGGCATTAGGAAGGTAGGGAGGGGAGAGATAGGAGTTGTCGATTAACATTGGTTTTGAATGCTTGCAAATCGAAATGGCAAGGGAAAATCTCGCCGAGTAAACCATTCCAAAGTCTTGTTGTACGGCTAAAAAAAGAATCTCTATATTTCACGGTACGTCCGAAATTGGGCTCAAGGGTGAACTAAAAACCTAAGCACTTAGCAGCATTCTTAGCGATCTCAAATATATGGTCGTTCCAACGGAGGTCGTCATTGACACACATACCGAGTACTGAGAGCTTTTCGGTTTCTTCGATGTAAGTGCCATTCATGGAAAATGGCATTGAGGGTATGTTTAGCTTTAACGACAAAAGACAGAATTGAGTTTTCGAAGCATTAAACTCCACACGATTCCTATTACCCCATTTGACAATGATGTATAAATCGGAGTTTAATGAGCTTGACATACGGTACCGTTGCAATTGTACGTCCGAAGGCGAAGGACGTGAATTATCGAACGAATATGAAAAGCTGAGGGTAGAGTCATCAGCAAAACAGTTAAGTGGATTAGAAGTACCAGACAGAAGGTCATTTATAAAAATGAGGAAAAGAGTCGGAGACAGAACAGAGCCCTGGGGTACACCAGCATTTATTTTGTAGGAATTAGACTTGAATCCGTGCAATACAACTTGTATTGAACGATCCAGAAGATAGCTTCTAATCCAACTAATCTAATCACTGCCTAGGCGTCCTATTAACTGTCATTCACACAATTGACTCATCTCTTCTCTCAATATCTTCTTCCCGAGCCTTGACTATATTTCAATTACGATAACATTACCCAAAAGACGCTTTACATTATTTGCTTTTACATCTTCCCATCGCAACCTCTCGAGTATTATGAACGATTGACATTTCAGATTTGTGTGAGATCCATGATGAAATTCTTGGATCTCGGTGACTTCAACCTCCCTTATCTAAAATGGGCATTATTAGACGACAAATTGTTTTACATTGCTCTTAATCCCACCTCTACCAAAGAATGTCCTCGTTGATCGCCTAGCAGATTCTAGCCTCTACCAAGTAAGTTGGGATTTTAAATTACATGAGCAGGCAACTTGACCTTGTTTTTACAACAGATCCCATCAATTCCTCAATCTCACTTAGTCCGCACTACCTTTTAACCATAGATAACTTCCACCCCCCCCCTCTCCTTCTTTTTTTTTCTAGTCTTTTGCACCGCCTAACTTCCCTCATCTTTATCTTCTTGCGACTTCCATAAAGCTAATTCCAGTAAAATTAATGAATATCTGATTAGATTTCCCTTTAATTTTGAAATCATATTCTACATAGAGATACGCAATGCTATATCTCTTTTTGATCCCTTTTCTAGACCTGAAACTTCTTCACCACCTTGGTACAATCGCAGGCACTGAGACTCGATCTCCTACCGTCTATTGAACTTACCTTGATACTTATCTTCACTTTTGCTAGCTTTACAACACCCTTTAGCAACGCTATTTAATCGAAATGCAATCAAACATTATTAATGATCCTAGGTTTATTTTCAATTTGTCAACTACAAAAGAAAATCTGACGGGTATCCATCATCCCTTTCTTTCAATAACGAAACTTCAAATGAAGCGCTCCCTATTGCAAATTATTTCTCAAGTTTCTTCAAAACAATGTTTCACCGATGATTCTTTTGTTCCTGATACTGCTTATTTCACGTATTTACCAAATTTCTCTTTTGGTCCATTTCTCCCACGTTTATTTGACTCCTATATTATTGAAGAAAAGTTAAATCAATTAAATGATGAGTATATTTCTGGTTCCGACGGTATCCCTGCCATATTTCTAAAAAAAATGCTCCTCCACTCTTTCTCTTCCCCTCTCAAACATTTTTAGCTTATTCATATCTCAAGGAGTATTTCCTCAAGTATGGAAAAGTACGTTTATAACTCCTATACACAAAAAACGTCCAAAGTGTGACGTCAAAAATGATTGTCCCATTGCTAAAGTATTGCATATACCCAAAGTTTTCGAAAGTATTTTGTATAAACATTTAAGTTTTCATTGCAAATCCCTCACTTCCCCTAGGCAACATGGCTTTTTCAAAGGCAGGTCTACAACAACAAACCTCATTGACTTTGTGTCATTTTTCCTCTCAGCATTGGAGAATGGAAAAGAGGCCGATGTTTTTTCAAACGATTTTAGTAAAGCTCTCGATAAAATCTCCCACCAACTTATTCTTTTTGAAATATCCACCCTCGGCTTTGAACCCATTCTATTGAGATGGATTTTTTTCTTATTAAGAAAGCCGTTTTTACATTGTTCGGTTCAGATCCGTCTTATCAGCATGTTTTTTAGCTACATCCGGTATAGCAGTCATTTAGGCTCTCTCTTTTTCATTCTTACCATTACTTACTTACTTAGGGGGCGCTACAGTTCGGGACGAACCTGGGCCTCAACCAACATGCCTCTCCAGCCAGCTCGGTCTTTGGCTAGCTGCCTCCAGTTTTGCACTCCAAGTTGGTTGAGGTCGTCCTCCACTTGAGCGCGCCACCTAAGGCGAGGTCTTCCTTGACTGCGTTTACCCTCTGGAATGGAATCGAAGATCCTGCGAGCCGGAGCATTGTTGTCCATTCGCTCTACATGACCTAGCCATCTTAAACATGATATGCGTATTTTTTTGACCAGGTAAATGTCGCTGTACAGCTCGTATAGTTTTTGGTTGAACCTTCTCCTCCAAAGCCCGTTAACGCAGATAGGGCTACAAATCCCCCGAAGAATCTTACGCTCGAAACGACTAAGGATATCTTCATCCGCTTTAGATAGAGTCCATGCCTCGGCGCCATAGAGCAGGACTGGGATAATTAGGGTCTTATACAGAGTCTCCTTTGTCTTTCGAGAGAGGGCTCAATTGCCTTCCTTTCCCATAGAAACAGCGATTAGCAAGAGTAATTCCTCGCTTTATTTCTGACGAGATGTTGTTGTCAGATGTTATAGCGGATCCGAGGTACACAAAGTCCCTAACTACCTCAAAGTTGTACCTGTCTATTGTGATGTTTTGTCCAATCCGCCGGTGTTGTGTGTCTCTTCGTTTTGGCCTCATTGACTGCTAGTCCCATCTTAGCCGCTTCAGCTTCAATGCTAGCAAACGTTCCAGTGACAGCTTGCCGAGTTCTGCCAATGATGTCTATGTCGTCAGCGTATTCTAGCAATTGCACAGACTTGAAAAAAATTGTCCCAATACAATTGACTTGCGAGTTTCTTATAATTTTTTGAAGAATTAAGTTAAAGAAATCGCACAATAGCGCAAAACCTTGTCGGAATCCTTTTGACGTCAAAAGCTTCTGTAAGGTCAGTACCAACCTTGGCGGAGCAGCGAGAGTTCTCCATCGTCATCCTGCATAGTGGGACGAGTTTTGTGGGGATGCCAAAACCTGAAATGGCTCTGTATAGCTCGTCTCTATAAATGCTATCGTACGCGGCCTTAAAATCAATAAAGAGGTGGTGGGTATCGATTTGAAATTCTTGGGTAGTTTCCAGGATCTGCCGTAGCGTGAACATTTGATCGATTGTGGACTTTCCTGGTCTGAAACCACACTGATAGGGGCCAATCAGGTTGCTGACGAAAGGTTCCAGGCGTTCACATAGTACGGCAGAGAGGTTTTTGTAGGCGATATTCAGGAGACTAATTCCTCTATAGTTGGCGCAGTTTAGAGGGTCTCCTTTCTTGTGGATCAGGCAAACGATGCTGAGGTTCCATTCATCAGACATACTTTGTTTTGACCAAACTTTAGAGATGAGTTGGTGTATGCACTCCACCAGGTCATCTCCGGCCGCTTTAAAAAGTTCGGCGGGTATTCCGTCGGGTCCAGCAGCTTTGTTGTTTTTTAGTTTAGATATTGCTATCCTTCCTTCATTTTAGTCAGGTTGACGGAAGTTTTGTCTGTCATCATCCATGTTGAATGGTTCATTCTGCCTGACAGCGGGATTTTGGTCTTCATCGCCGTTTAACAGTCTGCAGAAATGGTCCTTTCATGTACTCAGCTACAGGCTTCTATGCGCAGTTCCGCACGTTGTTCCTGGAGTAGCATCTCTCTATATCTTCGATTTTTTTTTTTTCATAATTAACGCGCGCACAAGGGACTATTTGTTTCCCTTTTAATGTAACACACTGCACGGGCATTAGGAAGATAGGGAGGGGAGAGATAGGAGGTGACGATTAATATTGGCTTTGAATGCTTGCAAATTGAAATGGCAAGGTATAATCTCGCCGGGTAAACCATTCCAAAGTCGTGTTGTACGGCTAAAAAAAGAATCTCTATATTTCACGGTACGTCCGAAATTGGGCTCAATGGTTGAACTGATGGGTATTCCTAGCATGACGAGTATTACGGGCAAGGCTTTTAAGGGGAGGAATGCAGCTGGCTACCTCGAGTGAACATTTTTTATAAAAGAAACGATAAAATAAGGAAAGACATGAAACATTGCGTCGGTGTTCGAGAGGGGCAATTGTTTCAGCGGCAGTTCTATTTCCTATCAATCGTAACGCTCAATTTTGAATTCTATCAAGCAGGTGAAGCGATGTTTGTGAAGCACCTGCCCAGAGGTGGGAGTTATACTCGAGTTTAGGGCGTATAAACGCTTTATAAATTGTAGCCAGATCAGATGGGGAAAAGTACTTCTTAAACCGATACAGAAAACCTAAGCACTTAGCAGCACTTATATTAAACGCTCACAAGGGACTATTTGTTTCCCTTTTAATGTAACAAACTCCGCGGGCATTAGGAAGGTAGGGAGGGGAGAGATAGGAGTTGTCGATTAACATTGGTTTTGAATGCTTGCAAATCGAAATGGCAAGGGAAAATCTCGCCGAGTAAACCATTCCAAAGTCTTGTTGTACGGCTAAAAAAAGAATCTCTATATTTCACGGTACGTCCGAAATTGGGCTCAAGGGTGAACTGAAAACCTAAGCACTTAGCAGCATTCTTAGCGATCTCATATATATGGTCGTTCCAGCGGAGGTCGTCGTTGACACACATACCGAGTACTGAGAGCCTTTCGGTTTCTTCGATGTTAGTGCCATTCATGGACAATGGCATTGGGGGTATGTTTAGCTTTAACGACAGAAGGCAGCATTGAGTTTTCGAAGCAATAAACGTGAATTATCGAACAAATATGAAAAGCTGAGGGTAGAGTCGTCAGCAAAACTGTTAAGTGGATTAGAAGTAACAGACAGAAGATCATTTATAAAAATGAGGAAAAGAGTCGGAGACAGAACAGAGCCCTGGGGCACACCAGCATTTATTTTGTAGGAATCAGACTTGAGTCCGTCCAATACATTTTTTATTGAACGGTCCAGTGACCTTTAATCAGTGTTTCCATGACCTTAGAAAAAAGGGATGTCAGTGCTACGGAAACTTACTTCTTTGAGCCTGATAGCTTCTTTACATTCAGAATTAAACCAAGACTTTTCTTTAGGTTTGATGCTTTTTACTCTGTTAGGAATAAAAGCACGCATCCCTAGAAGAATCACATTTGTGATCATTTAAGCACTGCCATCAATGTCACTATCGAGGAAGCATAATGACCAGTTAAAGTTTCGGAAAAAAATATTCAGGCCGTCCCAGTTGGCTTTCTCGTATTGCCAAACGGTCCTGGTGGGAAGTTTTTCTTTAACTGGATGGGTGGAGGATGAGAAATTAGCTGAAATGACACGATGGTCTGAAGTGCCAAATGGAGAAGTTACACTAATGGTATATTTATCAGGGTGAGAAGTAAGAAACAAGTCAAGAGTATGGGCGGGTTGCCCAGCAACATCCGGTATACGCGTTGGCACATCGATCAGTTGGGTAAGGTGATGTAACCCGGCAAAGTGCTCGACATACCTTCCTTCGGGTGTTGTCCGACCATAATAGCGTAGCAAATTGGAATTGTGTACATTGAAATCGCCCGCAATAACGATTTCAGTGCGAGGACAAAGAGAAACAATTTTCGAAATGGAATCAGACAGCGCATCAAACTCGTTACAAGTCGAATTGTTGTCTAGATTTGGACTCCTGTAAATAAAACAATAATGAATGACATGCTTGCGGACAGTGAATTTGGACCACAAGAAGCTAAAGTCCGTGTTGGAACATTGCCCATATTGGGGAAGGCTCTGGCAAGCAATATCATTCCTAACATAGACCACGAGACCATGATGGGAAAAGAGTAATGGCACCAAGCTATACCCATGTAGAGCAAATTCTGATAAATCAGTATTTACTCCAACCTGGGTTTCACTTTATGCCAAAACAGCTGGCCTGTATTGAACAGTATAAACGTACACGTGAAAGAAATTCTTTCTTATACCACGAACATTAGAATACACGACACAAAAATCACTTACCATTTAAAAATACTTACACACAAAACACAATTCTGACTAAGTCGAACCATGCAGTAAAAATCCAAATTAATCTCTGAATAAACAAACTGTCTTAGGTGTTATGCCCATAAGACAGCTTGCATACAAAAAATCAATTTAAATATTCAGCACAATAGGACAAACTCAGATGCCCTTATCCATTTACCGCAAGCATACGGTCATACGATGCCTACAGTAGATAAGAAAGAGGCAGTTAAGCTAAGCACAAAGGGTTGGGACAGATAAGAGGATAATTTAATTTGTTATGCAAGTGTTTATTATTTTCTTTTCTTCCACAGCGCAAATGGGCATCTTATCATTTTCAAACGACGCGATTGGATATTGTTATTTTCTTTATAGCACACGCGAGGGGGTTTTGCCAATTTCTCAAACGAGTGTGTAATATTATTTTTTTTAACACTCGCGATAACAATGCGCAATAATTTTTTTTTTGACTTTTGTTTTAATTATTTGTGCGCGCACCTCGACCCGACGTCCGGCCTCTATGAGCTTAAGATCGACACTGAGCTTAAGATCTTCCCGTCTTTTCTGCTGGTAGAGCTCGCGAGCAGCTCTCGTCTTTCTTTGCAGCGCCGCTTTATATGCCTCTTGTTTGGCTGCATGGGCCTGCCTGCATTCGTCATCGAACCAGAGGTTTCGTGGTGGTGGTCTGGTAAAACCTAGCACATCAGTTGCGGCATCTCTGATGGCTTGTTGGCAGTGTTGCCACTGGTCTTCGGCACTTAATGCTGGCGGTATTGGATTTTTTTGAGAGGTTACGGGATATTCGATCGGCATAGGTTCTGGCAGCTTTCCGACGTCATACTTCCTCACAGTATTACTCCGTTGATGTGGAGTTCGGGTTATTCGCATTCTTACCTTTGCTGCAACAAGGTAGTGATCCGAGTCGATGTTAGCTGCTCGGAAGGTGTGAACATCCAACAAACTGGAGGCGTGTCGGTTCTTTGATATGGGTGTCGCCAAGTCCTTTTGTGTATATCGAGATGAGGAAACCGTGTGTTTGCAATGGTGACGTTATGTGCCGCTGCGAAGTCAATTAGCCTAAGTCCGTTTTCAGACGTTGTGTCGTGTAGGCTATGTTTTCCGACAGTCCTACCAAAGATTTCCTCTTTACCTATTTTGGCATTAAAATCGCCTAGTACGATCTTAACGCCGTATTTAGAGCATTGCTCATAGGTTTTGTCGAGGAGCTCATAGAAGTCATCCTTAGTGGCGTCATCTTTGTCCTCTGTGGGGACATGAGCGCATATTAGGCTAATGTTGGCGAATTTAGCTTTGATACGGACTATCACAAGTCGCTCCTTTACGTGTCGAAAGCCCAAGACTTCTTGCCTAAGTCTACCGCTTATGACGAATCCGCACCCATATAAACGCTGTGGTCTTCTTCCACAATCATCGTAGTACACGTCACAGTTTTTCATCCTCCTTTTGCCCGGCCCATTCCATCGCACTTCCTGAATAGCAGTAATTCCTGCTCTGTAGCAGTCTAGAGCTGTTAAGATTCGTTTAATTCGTTTTTCCGGGTCGTCAACAGTAAATCCGTCCTTTTCCGAGGCTATTGGTCGCTTCGCAACTTTTTCTTTTTCCGTGGTAGGATTGTTAACCCCACCCACAACCCCTAACCTGGAGGGCCAGGTCCTTTGTTGGATTCCTTAGACAAAAGGAACCGGAGAATCCGGAGTCAGTAACCCACTTCGGGGATATGAGCGCTGCCGTTGGTCCATAAAGGGTTCATCCGCCACCATCTCTATTTGAATGCCCTGACTTGCATTGAATTGTCCCAATGACCTTATCTCCAAGTACGTCGAAGTAGCTCATTAGGGCGACTGCTTCGTTGACTGTTGACGCCACCGTTGGTCCAATTGGTTGGGCTCATCCGCCGTACATCCTCTTTCTGAGGGGCTCGTGCAAGACTTCTGCGAATCGATCAGAACAGTCATTAAAGCAGAGCTTTATAGTGTTGCTATTTTTCTGTGTTCAACACTCGCGCTTATAAGTTTAGGAGGAATGTCCGGATGGACATACCAGTACCCGGTGGTTACCGCGGGGAGGTAAAATAAGCACAATTGATGTGTACGAGATAGTTGCAGAAACTGTGCATCACCAGTTTGATGCCTTTCAGTGCCTACCCTATTCATACAGCACCCAACCACCTTCTTACCATTAACGACATTGAAATGGTCGTCACACATTCCTGCGTCTCATTGTACGCAGATGATACCAAGTTTTATAAGACCATTTCTTCAATTGAAGACTCTTCCCATTTCCAACAAAATCTCTATAATTTTTCAATTTGGTGCTGCAAAAAGTGCTTGGATCTTAATATTTCAAAGTGCCAATCGATAAACTTCTCACGAAAACGCATCAAATCTCCTGCCCGTCTCTATCTTCTCTACATTTCCCCTGTTCAGGTGATCCGTGACCTGGAGGTATTTGCGACTATCAGCTGAATTTTCTCAAACATCGATGATAATATTTTGAAAGCAAATTTAGCACTTGTATTTTTTTTACCCCATCTCTTTACATATCCTTTGTTCGTCCGCTTCTTGTATACGCTTGTCAAGTCTGGTCGCTCTTCCAACAAGTGCACATTGTCAGAATTGAGAGCATATAACGCCGTTTCCTCCGATTTGCACTTTAAGGTCTTAATTGGAGTAACTATTTGATATTACATCCATATCAAGACCGACTCAAACTTGTCAACTTGAATACGCTGAAAAATCGAAGAGAAAAATATTTGACAAAAAGTACGATTTTTTCGCGTACACTTTACCCCATTCATATACATACTGTCCATATCTATTTTCGTTCGATTAATCATATTAATAATTAATTAAAAATTATCTTTTCATTCGAATTCGCGAATCCACCCCAGCTGAGCAGAATGATGACATCATTTAAAAAACGCAGCACTTCAGGCGTTCTTTTATTAACTATCGTTGTTGTGTCCAACATTGTGCTTAAAGTGTCATTGTTAGACTTTGTTGGGATTATTGCGATTTTATTTTGGAACGATTTATTGTTAAACATTGTAAATCTGTCAAACAAATATAAAAAACAAAAATTCAACGTACTTTTCCAAATGAATACTTAATAAAATACAGATTTTTCCATCCAAAATAATTTTATTTGTATTATCGTTGCATAAGATAATGTTTTTAATCATTGTAAATTAATTTTAATTTTTTTATTTTTTTTTTAATTTGTGGATTTTACTTTGATTTTTTCGTAAACAAACGAAGATTGTATGTTTTCAATTTTTTTTTTGGATTTTGCATTTCTCAAGAAATTTTGTTATTTCTGTAGCTTCTACCGAAATCACATACCAATGTTGCCATATTTGGATTTGACTGTTTAAAGTTTTAATGCATGTTGTTCAGTTTCGAACGTAATAAGGAATTGTTTTTTTTTATTTAAACGTAGGGAAGTTCCTATTAACATTTCTATCGAAGGAAAGAATAGTAAAAGTTTATGTTTATTCAAAACGGCATTTTACTGCTTACGATCGTACATAGGTACGATCTATGTTTTCGTGATTTTTTTTTCAAAAAAACTAAAAACCGAGAATATGTTTTTATTTTTCAAATTTCTATTTTACGGCTTGAAAAATGTTAACCATTTTTGCAGATACTCAAAGATAATGAAAGTCTTTTTGAACAAACATCTGCAAACAATGTGTTTTATTTGTTAAATAAGTAACTAGGTAGGTACTTCAACTCAAATTAAATTTTTGCAGATTGGAAAAAAAATTGATATAATAATCAAACATGGTAACCATTCAAAATTGTACAAAAAAACCAAACCAATAATCAAATTTCAGCAAAAATAGTTAAAACCGTAAATTTCATCCATTCATAAAAAAAACACCCAAAAAACAGTGTTTTTTCAAGGCAGAAATAAAATCTCCTCATATCCCTGTCTAAATTTTTATCTTTCATTCTCTCATTATCAGTTATTCTTAAGAAAATGACAAAGAAATAACACGAAAAGTCTTGATGATTTGCTTCCTTCTAACTGCTAACACTTTATATACATCTTTTCTGTTCTGTCTTTTTGTAACATTGCATATGTGTTGAATACATTTCCCCGACTAAAAGTTACATTGCGAAATATCGAGATGGCGCTAGGTGAAACACCCTTCTTTGTAGTACTATAAATAATAAAAATGTTTTTTTAGAGGTATATAACTTTGAAATAGAATAAAACAAGGTGATTTTTTGTAAATTTACATGAAATTTACTTTATTCGAAAGATAATCTTCTGGCATTATAATTTAAATATGATTTCTGGCATAGGACCGCCACTGCTGGCTCAGACGTAGTCTAATCTGGACGTCCAATTTTCGATAACTTTTTCCAATAATTGTGGGCGTATATCGGCAATAACGCGGCGAATGTTGTCCTTCAAGTGGTCGTTTCGGGCTTATCGCCGTATACTAGCGACTTCACATATCCCCACAGAAAATAGTCAAGCGGCGTTAAATCGCATGATCTTGGAAGCCAATTCAAAGGTCCGTAACGTGAACTATGCGGTTACCAAATGTTTCCTTCAATAAATCAATTGTGGCACGAGCTGTGTGACATGTTGCGCCGTCTTATTGAAACCACAGCTCCTGCACATCATAGTTGTTCAATTGATGAACGAAAAAGTCAGTAATCATGGCTCTATAGTGGTCACAATTGACTGTAACGTTTTGGCCAGCATCGTTTTTAAAGAGGTATGGACCAATTATTCCACCAACCCGTAAAGCACACCATCCATATCCATACACATATCCAATTCCTGTTCACGATGGCGGATATACTGATTTGGGTCTTCCTCTACGTTACGCTCTACAGCAGCAATGACATCTTCTGTACGCACTGTACGACGTTTCTGTGGATGCGTATTATAATTTAGAGTAAAAGTGGTGCGAAAACGTTCCATAGTTAATCGAATTAATTACTTTAATGGGCAATTATGTTAAACGTAAAATGGACGTAGTGCGTGATACGTATTTCGAACAGAACCATGATTTTCAAAATAAATTTGCACAATTTGGAAGCTTTGTTCAGGCGTCAGTCTATTCATGTTGAAATGCCAAACCAAACTAAATATAAATCACTTGACCGCTGACAAAATGGCAGCCAGATAAAATAGTGTTGCCTACTTAAAGTTCTATACTTCTAAAAAACATCATTTTTTGTCTAAAGAGTACATTTGCGGATAATGAATCTAGCACCCACATAATACTTACATCGAGTGTTTTTTAATGCTTTTACGATTTCTCACATGCCTGTGTTCGAATAGACGCCCTTGTTTGGGATCACGTTGCAATTTGAAGTAGCCAGGAATTAAATAAATGCATATATTTTAAACAGGAAAACAGCTAAGATGTATCTATTTTAGGTTCTGTGTGTTAAGGTTGTGGTGTTGTGTTATTTCAAAAATGTATGCCAATTTCGTCCGCCACGTATGATTTTTTTATTACAGGTATATAGAACCAAAACCGTTATTTTATATTATTCTGTGATATCATCTGAATCGAATTAATTTTATATTTTATTGTTACAAATACACGTACAGTTTTGTTCAACCAGCTTAACATCGATTTCCTTATATGTGTTCACATTTTCTTTTTAGATCTGTTCGTGTTTTCACCGGACACAAAGCAATGGAAGAACAGTTGCTTTAACAAGTAATAATAAAGCTTACATAAGTTATTTAATAAAATAAATTAACTCTTGTTTTTAAGGAAATTTTGACCAGATCTTAGAGCCGATAAAAACGCCTACCGGAAATATAAATCTGTGTGTTTCAGGACAAAATAATAATATACAAAAAAAAAGTGTTACCTTCAAAAATATTCCCGAAACCAGCGATGACATACTAATATCTAGGAGCATCCATAATGCACTGAAAAAAGGTCCTTTGGTTTCTATAATGAAAAAAAAATGTGTTAAATCACAACGATTTGTGCCTCGAAAGGATAGAATTGTTCGCCCTTCTCAACTTACTAAATTTGATAAAACAAAGTTCTTAAGTTTTCGCTCTCTTCAATTGCCTATAAAATCATTTGATTTTCATCAGACTAACAATCTATCCCACCAACAAGAACAAGTTGAAAACTCAATTCTGCCAAAAGAAAAAATAAATACAAAAGAACTTAAAATGAAAGACCATAATGAAAATTTGGAAAACTGTGAGAAGGCAACAACTGAGAACCAATATAAACAATTGTTAGATAAATGGAACTTGCAAAAAATCGATTACTTAAATGTTCAAGGTAATATTTCAACAATAATATTATATTTATAATTTATTAAATTAATTATATTCTATATGCATAATTAATATACAGAGTTTCACATATGATGCAAAAAAACCCTCAAGTTATAGTAATCATAAAAATAATAAATAAATAATAATAATATTTAATTATTAATAATAATAATTAATAAATAATTTAATATTTTCGCGCCTTGGGTTCGAAAAATAAAGCTCAATCTTACTTTGAAAATAACACGACAAATCTCTTTATTTATTAAACACAACGTCTTTAGGTTCCGCTTCACAATTCAAATTATTCCTTATAGTTCAACACTTTTTATTTTATCTTAATCCAACCACTTCTTTACTGTTACTTTCGGTGTTTACAATTCAACGCTTGAAAATCAACTGTAGTCTCAAAACCTATTGGTGTATTTATACAAATTAACAAAGTTCTCGAAACTTCCGGTCTTGCAAACTTTCTACTGGCAATTTTCCATTCATTGCATTTACTGTTACTCATTTGTTACTGTTACTCATACTTTATGTCATCTAATTTTTACAAAGATCAATAAAACTAAAACTAAAATTTATAAATAAAAAGAAAGCGAAATTAAAATTATAATATTATTTATTATTAATATTATAATATTATTTATTTTATCACAATATTTGTTAAATTATTACAATTTAATATCACGACGCGTTTCGGACTCATCATCGGGTGTTGCTTCTCGTTTCAGAAACGAGAGATGACTCTTTGATGCTATAATTGTTCGGGTACCACACGTGTTAGCGTACAAAATGATGCATATGTACTTCAACTGTTTAGATAGTTATTGGGTTAGTGGGTTGTAGTGTTGTTTGCGGCTCTATCAAGCGGCAGAGTTTTTGTACGGGTCAACTGCATACTCCGGATTTGACAGTGGATTCCCATAAACCGCCTTGGTGTGGAGCACCCGCGGTATAAAGTGCCATCTCGTTCCTGCGTGTGCCAATGCTTGTTTGTTTTAATAGGATTCGAACTGAGCCAAGTCTTCTTTCATAAGCCGGTTGGCTCACTCGAAGGCTGTTCGATTGTCACTTTATAAGTCTGAGCAAGGTGAGTGAAATCATCCAAAAATGTGTGAGATTAGAGGTCTTCTATTACTATCAGGTGTACTGTCTTTGTAGCAATGCATACAAAAATTGCCAAGTATCCTTTGGTTGTATGCGAAATCGTTCAGTTCCCACACGAAG
Organism: Platycheirus rosarum; assembly: GCA_963971375.1. Lineage (NCBI taxonomy): Eukaryota > Metazoa > Arthropoda > Insecta > Diptera > Syrphidae > Platycheirus > Platycheirus rosarum. The sequence continues at coordinate 33,773,669 of OZ020509.1, read as the reverse complement.
GGTGAATGGTCTACAGTGGCCTATTCCAGATGCCAGGGTTAGTCTCGCCGCACTGACTTGGTAGATGGGTAGAGGCGCCATTTGTTCCTTGATCAATGCGCCACAATGTCGTCGTCAAACTGCTCACTTGTGGACGAAGGTTCGTATTACTTAGCGGCCATGGACAATACAATAATTGCGACGCAGAGTCTGCAGCATGATCTGTACCTTTCGATGCATAATTTGTTCATGAGCCTGGTTTGTGAGTAACGAGACAAAATACAAAGTCTTGGGCAGTACGGTTGGGAACCTCTGCTCATGGGGTAGTAGGGACCCGTGAGTGAGTCGCCCTCCGATCCGGAGCATGCCTTTGACGTCCAGGGATGGATTTAGCAACAGCAACTGACTTGAACATGCCAACTGAGATCGGTTCATCAACTTGAAGGGTAATTATGAGCTTGTTGTTTCATCTATTTGTATTTAATATAATCGTCACTATCATTATTCTTTTACTTTAATTATGTTAAGCTCATCCGCTTCGACCACTGGGTTTCGCATCAGGTGGCGGTACTTCTTTAACCAACTAAGCATGTAAGAGACCAAACGTAAGAGTCTGCTGCGTTCTTAACTGAGCGGCATCTTAGGTTAGACCCGCCGACCAGAGGGTTTGGATGAACACCTTTCCAACAATAACAACAGGGGCGAGCAGCCCTGTACGAAGAGTTGTGCTGTCAAAATATAAGCGGTGTTGCTAGATATTGCCTGAAAGAAATTAGAAAAATAGCCTACTTTATTCAACTTCTCCAATATTTCTGGTAACTTACTTAAACTTTAATATTTGGTTGCGTGTTGCGTGAATTTTGTTTGTTGCGAACATTCAGTTTTTGGATTCTTCGTAGAGATATTGATGCTGAAGCATCTTAAAGTTTTACCCAACGAACGGTGCGAGTTATTTTTTGGTTCGGCTCAATGAATTAAGTTTATAACATCACACAACAAATTCTCAATAGAGTAAGTGATTGCAGGGAACACTGTAATTCTCAAACCAATCTTTGCAAACTTGCTGGTGGGTTCGAATTAATTGCATTGTTGGAAGATCCAGATCAATGACGTTTCAACATTGGCATATGGAAGCACAACTTCCTGCATAATTTTTAGTTAAAGAAGTCTTCATCAAATTTCGGACGTACCGTGAAATAAAAAGATTCTGTTTTTACCCGAACAACACGAATTTGGAATAGTTTACCTGGCAAGGTTTTCTCTTGTCATTTCAATTTGAAAGCATTCAAGACCAATGCTAACCAACACCTTCCGTCCTTCCCTCCCTAACATGCAAGCAAAAGTGGTTGTAGTGAGTAGTTGAGGCCAATTGTTTAAATGGTTGTTTTACGTCGCTGCATTTAATATCGTTTGGTTTGTTTGGTGTCAATTCGTTCATGTCGTTCCTGGGAGTATTTTAAACCAAAAACATTTTGCTGGTTATTTGAATTTTGTCTAAAATTGTGTGTTAACTTGTTTCTAGATTCTGGAAAGGCAAGGCATCTGGCAACGAAACAGCTGATTTTATAATTGGGCGAATTGACAATAAATCAAATATTTAAAAAATTGGGTATGTGTCGTAGCTAATTGCAATCACAATAGCTGTTTAGAAACCTTAATTTCATACCAATGTTAACAAATAAAATGAAATGGCAAATTGTGTACTAAAAGGTTTCACCCATTTTCATTGGGCTGACCAGATTACCCTCGAAATAATTAAATGAATAATAAATAATAAATTTAATTTTTTGTGCAAAGTTTGTCAAACAAATATTTTTGCTCTGACATTCATTTATTTGGTGATTGTCTACCTCCTGAAAGATGAGTTAGATGCTCAAATTAAGAAAAAAACACAAAAAGACAGACTTCTAATGCAATATATTGACGAACTTTCTAGTATGGTAGCTCGTCTCGGAAATCAAAATATTCCTAAACACGAAACATAGCCAAAATGTATTAATAATCTTGCTATTAATTTGACTGAAAATGCAAACTTTTGCTCTGGTAAAATAAAAATTGTTAACAACCATATAGCATCATTGATGCAAAAATTAAACACCCGCAAAGATAATGTGAAAATACCTAAACTCGAACAAATTAAAAAATTCACAGAAAATAACTCACTCAAATTAGACGCCTTAATATTAAATTCTATCAAGACAAGCAATATTGTATCTTCTGCAATTGCAAACGTTGTCCGCAATGAATTATTCCATGACACCTTAATATGTATTATAGACGAAGTATAGGCAACTAAATCCCTTGTAAATGACGCTTTAGATGAGATAAGGCTAGCCAGTTCTAAAATTGACAACCCAAATAATTTATCTTCAATAATGGATCAAACAAAGTCCAACACAATATATGACAAATTATTACAACTGGACAATATCGACGCTTTTATTCGTTCTGAGGAAAAAAAGACCCCCAAATGCCTTGGACTAACTTAGTACTGATCCCATGTGCTTCCATTGAGATCCCTTCATCCGGGGTCTCTGCAACCAGATCTGCTAGCAGGTCGTTGTCCTCCTCTATCGTTAGAGGGGTTTCTTCCTCTGTTTCTTCTGCCTCAATTTCCATTTTCTCCAGTATGGTCTGTAGTGGGACGGGCGTTGATGGGCGTGGGTGTTTGGATAGGCAAAGGTGCTTGGATAGGTTTTGGAGGAGGAATCTTCGGTGATGTCACCGATGTTTCCTTCTTTGGGTTTGGGCTAGTGGCCATTATTATTATTATTATTATTATAATTGTTTTTATTATTACTATTTTTATAATTATTTTTATTATTATTATTATTATTATTGTTATTATTATTATTATTATTATTAATATTTATATATTATTATGATTATTTTTATATAAATTCATATTATTATCGAATTATCCTATTATTATTGTTATTCTTATTGCTTTTATTGTTATTAGTATTTTTATACATTATTATTCATTTTATTATTTTTAATACTATTTTCTTAAAAATATTATTGCTGCTATTATTATGCTTATTATAATTAAAATAATTATCACTGGGGTGTTGCTTTATTTTAAGGTAAAGATGCTGAAAATCAAAGAGATAAACATTCCTCAAAGGGAAGAGTGTTTTGGGCTGATAATCAAAATATTCTTAGAACACCTCGCTTACTTGTTATGAGTAATGATGAAATTTCAGAGTATACAAACCAGAATACGTTTAAAGAAAGTTCAGATGTCACAGTTTCAGCTGGAGAGTTAAGTAAGTTAAAACAAATTTGTACAGCTGCTGTCAAAATAATAGTAATGAATTTAAAAAATAATGAAAAAAATTAAAAAACAAAAGTATTTTATTATATTTATTTATTTATTATTTATTTATTATTATAAATATATATAAATTATTTTATAATAAAAATAAAAAAATTACTTAAGTTAAATGAAATAAGATTCTTTTGGTTTATACTCTTATAAATAAATAGAACCTATTGTCACCTAGCATTTTGTGGTTATCACAAGCAGATATACACGTCTACGTCTTCATAGCGACGCTGTGTGTTTTCGCACGTAATAGACGTTTTTTATTAGCGTCGCAGGAATATCTTCCTAGTGAAGGCTCTATGAGATGACAAAGTCACAGACCCCATGATACACAGAAATGTAAGGTATGTTGATTTTGCGTGTGAGGTCAATATCATCTGATTATTTTTTCTTAGAGAAAATTTTATAATAAATTTGCCGGTTCTTTATTGTTTTTTTTTTATGTTTATAATTCTTATAATTATAAAAAATCATTTAAAACTTCAAACCTAACATAATAACTTCTTTTAAGAAATAAAATAATAAAAAAGTATTAAAATTAAATTTATAAAATTATTAATTAAATTATTTAAAATTAATGAAAGTATATTATTGTCCAAAAATTAAGCGAGTCGGAAGAGGCAAAAAATTAATTTTCATAATGCAAAACTAATCAAGTGAAATTTTATGATTGGAATTGGTAAGTGAGGCGTTTCTGAGTATAGGACCTAGATGTTATGCGTTAGCCGCCGTTTTGAAAAACGCTTTTGAGTCAATATATCTAGAACGAATGGTCGTATACAAATTTTGCGAAGAACTTTTTTGCATGAAATACAATTATATTTATATTTTTTAACTTTTAAGGTTTTTTTTTGTAGGAATTATACTTTAGTGGTAAAAGTACTGAATAAGTTTATTTTTTTTTTGTTTTTACCAAAAAACACCGTAACGATTCTCAATATGAAAAAAATAATACCTACAAAATTGTAGAAAATATAATTTTCTATAAAATGTATCTCAACATTTTTTTTTGTACGATGTACCGTACGCAAGCTATGTGTTTCATAAGGTCCAAGCATCCTTATATCTTATAACAGGTAACATTTAGTCCTTAAAAATTCTGATTTGTCGGAAATTCGTAAGTTAATAGTTTCTGAGATATTGATTTTCAACGGCTCATTTCCTTTGTCTTGAATTTAACTTTAATACAAAAAAGTATACTTACACATAAAAAATAAACATATTTTTTTGTATTGAAGTTAAATTAAGACAAAGAAAATAAGCCGTTGACAAGTTAGAAAATCGAAATTCTTTGCGTGAAAGATTTTGATTTCAAGAAACTCAATTTTTCAGAAATCAATATCTCAGGAACTCTCCCGCTCATAGCCACCTTTTTTTCTGGGGTACTGCCTCTTGCGAGGAATTGACAAAACCTCCAAGAGTAAAATTTGTCTCGAAAAAGTGCATCTCATGTAGCCGTTCGGACTCGGCGGTAAACTGTAGGTCCCTTCCATTCTTGCAGATTAACAACACACACAGGAATGGTTGAGAGTATAAGTCAGTAATTTACGACAAATCAGGATTTTTAAGGACTATTTTTTGTATGGACAAAAAATTAAAAAATCGAAAACCGTTTTTTTCCGATATTTCATAAAATTTGAGGTTATTTTGAAAACACCTTGCAGCAAAATTGTAGGTTTTTTTAATTATCTATAACTTTTTGGTCGGCTATTTTTCGATCAGAAGTTAAACTTCGCCGGAAATCATAAAAAAACGTTTTCAACCTCTAATCCCCATCGCCACCCATTCCCAATCAAATCGGCTTGGATTTATCTGCTTCCTTTTTCTAATCCTTTTCATCGGCGATTCCGACTATTGCCATCCTGTAACAATTTTGTTTTTTTTTTCAAAAAAGGCACTTAGCCTGTGCTATAAGGGATTAGGTTTACCTTCTCATAAGATATAAGGATTCTTGGAATTTTAGATACACATAGATTGCGAACGGTACATATTACACAAAATTGTTGAGATACATACACACTAAAGCATAAGTCCTACAAAAAAATGTTAAAAGTAAAAAAGAAAGATAATTATATTTCCCACAAAAAAGTTCTTTGCAAAATGTTTATACGACTATTTGTTCTAGAGATACTGACTCAAAGCGTTTTTTTTTTCAAAATAGCGGCTTATGCAGAACATCTAAAATTCCACCATTTATGTCTTATACTCAGAAATGCGTCACTTACTAACTCCAATCATAAAATTTTACCCGGTTAGTTTTGCAAAAAACTCTGCCGACTGGCCTAAATACCAAGATGGTGATTTATATCCATTATACTAGCATACCTGGTATTTCTTTGTATCATGCACAGACACCTTGAAGCAACAGTTGATTGTTGACAAGCAGGTGGCAGGCGATAACAGGTATTTTTATGAAATGTAAAAGTTAGAGGGTAAGTTACACAAGCCATTCTTCACTGCGACGCTGTGTGTTATTCTTTTAGCACATAATAACAAATTTTGTTGTATTCAAAATTTCATATTAATAATTATTATTTGAAGTTTTAAGTCATTCACAAAATTTCAAGTCTGAATTTTTGGTAATGGTACAGTTTAGGGTATTCACCTCCGATCACCTTGAATTTGAAATAGGTTGTAAAGTTCGTTACTCTCGATATGTTGGGAGCGGAAACGTCATCTTCACAAAGTTTTTTAGTGTTTGAACAAAACATGCAAATTAAACTTTCAAAGGGAAAAATCAATGTTTTTGATAAAATGCTGTGAGTATGATTTGTGCAATGTGCAATAATGTCAAGTTGGGGTTATTGTGCTTTCAAATATGACCATGATAATAATATGGAAGGGCATACTGCACCTTCAACCCCCCTGCTTGGGATCACTATTGAATTCGGAGTAAGTGTAAGGCTCGGTATATGCAAAGTTTATTTTGAATTTAAATAGTTTTTTTGATATAAAGAAACTTTGCATATAACCAACCTCGCATTTACTCCAAATTCTAAAGTGACTCAAAGTAGGGGTGTTGCAGGGGGCATACCATACCTATCTCACTGTTTATACATCGTAAACTTTAATGCTATATGGGGTTAGTTCACATTTACTTCTCGTTTGAAAATTAATTGAAGTCATAAGTGGATTATAGATAGTAATTATACACTTTCACGGTCACCTGTTTTTTTCGACTGTAAAATTCAAAACTGGACGATTATCCTAATTTTTCAAATGTTCGTGTTTACGGCGGATTTTTGTAAAGAAATGTTCAAATTATACCACTTTTTTAAGCTTTTTTATGAACGATCCTTCATAACTTTTTTTAAATAAATAAATAAATTTATTGGCGCGACAGCTCCTTAAGGAGCCAAGGCCTAGTGACTTATACTCTCAACCATTCATGTGTGTGTGTTGTTAATTTGCAAGAATGGAAGGGACCTAAAATTTACCGCCGAGTCCAAACGGCTGGATGAGATGCACTTTTTCGAGACAAATTTTACTCTTGGAGGTTTTGTCAGTTCCTCGCAAGAGGCAGTACCCCAGAAAAAAAGGTGGCTATGCGTTGGATTTGAACTCAGACTTTTTTTACTTCACCCAATAAATTGACGAATTGTTTATCGTAATCCACGTACCGCTGTGTTCCCGCTATAAATTCGCAGGAAATTTGAAGATATTTTTGAGTGGTTCTTTTCTCTCTTTCAGAGATTTCTAAGTAAAAAGTACGGGAACGCTGTAAACCAAAAAAAAAATTGCAGCACTAGGAAAGCCTTGTGTTTCTTAAGCATCGATAGTTTTTTTTCCAATAGCATCGATGACAAAAAAAATATATCGACAGTACCGATACTATCGATAATTTTACTAAGTGAATAGGTAAAGTAATATGCCTTTGCCTATTCTCTACTTCTATTTAAAACTCAATATTAAAGGTCCATTTCTATCATTAAATAATTGAAAATACAATTTAAATTATTCATAGTTTTTTAACTCTCTGATGATGACAGTGTCATCATTCATCAAATTCGATAGGCTGGTTCAGTTTTTATAGATTTATGACCGCCTACCCATACAACATGAATCACTGCGGCATATGCTCGTCATAATAAGTAAAGCTTACCACGTTTTTTGAATACCCTTAATGCCTTTCAATGAAATTGCAAAAAAGACTTTTAATCGCTTATTCACAGTCTCAGTTAACTTTTTAAGTACATTCCTTTAACAGTTAAAACCTCCACATATAACGCTATCAACTTTGCGGAAATTACTCGTGCAAGAGGAATGATTAAAGAAATTGTTACGTATTTTTTGATGGATATTGTTGTGGTCGCAATTTCAAAGCGATTGGGAAGCCGCAAGATTTAATTGCCCGAAAATTGTTTACTCATAATGCTCTGTAAAAGTTGATTTAATTAAATCAGGTACCTGGATTTCGTCAACAATATTCATAGAAAAGTTCATAGAACCAGTGTTTAAAAATAACTCCGTAATATTTACCCAACGTTTCGTAAATTTAATTTTTGTATCGCGTTTTTTCAATTGTCAAACAGACGTCTGGCTCCTACTTTGTTCTTTCTTCAGAAATTTCTTGAGCTGAAAACTCAAATTCAAATTCAAGGTTATCGGAGGTGAGTACACGAAACTGTACCATTACCCTGAATTTACTTGTACCATTTTAAAAACTTCATATGCAATAACTGTGTTAGATTCAAAATAATAATACAAATGAATCACAAAGAGATAACAAATTAGGTGACGACAATGCACCTACATGTGTCACAACAATACAACAAATTGGGTGCCGACAATGCACATACATATGTCATAACAATTCACTGGGTCAACCATTAATGAGCCCAAGTGTTGACGGCGCAGCGCAACAACACCTCATTTTTAACTGGGTTGCTGAATTTAATATTTTTTGGTTGTATTTTTATAATAATTGATTTGTAATGTTATTATGTAATAATTTGTGTACCTTTCTTTTGTAATATTCGTAGAATAAGTTAGATCTAAGTATAAAAGAAATGTTAAGTGTAAATAAATGTGTAGTATTATACCAGACGATATTTTGAGTTCTTGTATCAGTTTTGGATTCACAATTCTCCGTAAGTGAACAAGTTAAAGTGCTTGTTTTCACACAAATAATTTAAATATCAAGTTTATGTGCTTGATGTTAAACATTTAGACAAACGAGTCTAACATTTTGGTGACCCCGACGTGATCCAAACTGATTATTTGAACAACAATAAATTAATTTTTGTCTTATTCTACGGATTGCAACAAGCGTGGAACAAACATGGCATCATTCGATGAGCTTATTGTTACCCAATTGGCAACTGGTCAGGAAATTCAGAGAATTATTTCTAACTTTAAGAAGGACTCCAGCGATCGCAAGAAGACAAAAACGTACTTTGAAAACAGACTACAGTGTCTAAAAGAGCATTGGACAAGGTTCGAACAAGTTGATACAAGAATCAACTCATTAACAAATATACCTGAAGATCACGATTATTTTACGAAAAAGTACTTCAAAGAAATGTCAACATTAGTTGACCAATACAAAAAGTGTTTTGAAGAAGGAATATCTTCTTTTGACGTGGACCTAGGCCAACAATCATCTACATCGCAGAGAAATATATCAAAAAGTGATAGCAACGGCAAGCAGAATTCCATTAATCTACCGAAGATAATTACAAAACAGCATGGACCAGTCTTCAAGATCGATACAACAACATTAGGGTTCTCACTTCAACCCTTTTACAAAAGATAATTGGGCAACCTACCCACACACAACCACAACCATCAGCAGCGGCTATTAAAACTCTACACGACACCACGCAGGAATGTTTAATGGCTCTACGCAACATTGGTGTGGATACGGCATCTTGGGACTCCATTCTACTACACTTACTTGTGAGCAAGCTAGATCAAGGCACAAGAATTCTTTATGAGCAATCCCTTAGTAAACCAAAGGAACTTCAATCAATAAAGGAATTTTTGTCGTTCTTGGAGAACCAATTTCAATCGCTGGAATCAATTGGACAGAAAAGGAAGGATCCAAATCATCGAGCTTGTGCATCTATAACATCGAACCGTAAAGAAACGTGCAAGGTGTGTCAAACTGGAATACATCCAATATTTGCATGCAAGCAATTCTTGCAATTACAGACCATAGAACGAATTCATTTAGTTCAAAAACTAAAAATTTGCTTTAATTGCCTAAAGAGCGGTCATGGGGCAAAAAGTTGCATTTCAAGAGGATGTTTTAGATGCAACCATAAACTCAACACGCTCTTACATCTTGAAAGCCAAAGCAAGGGATCTTCCATCAAAGGGCATGCAACTAACATAGACGGGGACAGCAATTCAAGGTCACAAACGAATGCAATTTCTTCAGTGACATTATCAGCATCAAAAAATACAGAAAAACATCAATATGTATTCCTCAGCACAGTTGTCGTGGAGGTGATTACAAACAATGGACAAATGTTGGAATGCAGAGCCGTATTGGATTCCGGTTCACAAGTGAATCTAATAACAGAACGTCTCGTGAAGAAGCTAGGTCTGCATTCAAAATATACATCAATGAGCATTCATGGCATTGGCAATGGAAATAGAGAATCCCACCATCGTGTAAACGTCAAATTGCAGTCGAGAACAAGTAGCTTTAACACCCAATTAGAAGCATTTGTTTTACCACATATCATATCTCCACAACCATCTCAACACTTCAACATTTCGACATGGGCAATCCCAAAGAATGTTCCATTAGCGGATCCGTTTTTCAACCGACCAGACAAGGTTGATATTCTTCTTGGTGCAGAGTCTTATCACCAGTTACTTTCCATTGGGCAGATACGTTTAGCAGATGATCTACCCACACTACAAAACACAGTTCTTGGATGGGTGATAGCAGGAAAGTTAACGGAGGCAAGGGCAAATACAGCCACATGTGCGATTTCTACTTATGATGACAACAATCTCCATCAAATGATTGAACAATTATGGAACCTCGAAGAAGTAGAAACACCAAGTAGAAACTTATCAAGAGACGAAGAGATGTGCGAAACTCATTTTGCACAAAACACACAAATAAGCAGTGAAGGACGGTTCATTGTGAAGTTACCATTTCATGGAGATACATCAGCTTTAGGAAAATCCAAAGACATAGCAGTCAACAGGTTTCTATCGCTGGAACGAAGATTAGCCAAGAACAAGGAAGTTAAAGATCAATACATTCAATTTATGGAAGAATACGAAGATCTAGGCCACATGACCAAAATTGACATTAACAACATAAAAACGCCTAATTACTTCATACCCCATCACTGCGTTTTTAAAGAAGATAGTAGCACCACGAAACTTCGAGTCGTTTTTGATGCGTCATCAAAAACATCATCAGGATTATCTTTAAACGACATAATGTACACAGGACCAACAGTACAAGGTGAACTATTTTCACTATTACTTCGTTTTCGATTACCAAGATATGTCTTTTGCACTGATATCCAAAAAATGTATCGCCAAATAACCATGCATCCAAAAGATAGAAAATATCAAACCATTGTATGGAGAACTGACGAGAAAGGACCTCTTAATTACTATCAACTCAACACAGTGACCTACGGAACAAGGGCTGCGCCATATTTGGCTACTAGGTGTCTGCAACAGCTTGCCAAAGAGAGCAGCGAAAAATATCCACATGGATCCAAGGTCCTACAAAATGATTTCTATGTCGATGACTGTTTAACTGGCGATAATAGCTTAGTTAAAACCCTGGAAATTTAAACCCAAATCACTCAAATGTTAAGTGGATCAGGATTCAAATTAAGAAAATGGTGTGCTAATCATCCCAGATTACTTCAAGACATTGCCAAAGAAGACAAGGAAATCGATCTCGACTTTGGAAATGAAAATAACGCATCAATCAAAGCACTTGGCTTAACATGGCAACCAAATAACGACAGATTTTGTGTTAAAACAAAATTAAATTCTACAAATCGAATAACTAAGCGAATTGTCACTTCAGATCTTGCCAAATTATTCGATCCGTTGGGTATTATGGATCCAGTAGTTGTTACAGCTAAAATATTCGTACAGGAGTTATGGTTACTAAAATTGTCTTGGGATGAATCATTACCAGTTGAATTACATACAAGATGGATGCAGTTTCGTGAAAATCTGAAAACCTTAAACAATTTTCATTTCTCACGTCACATGTTTAACAATGATGTACCAGCAAACATACAAATTCACACATTTTCTGATGCATCTGAAAAGGCATATGGTACAGTTGTGTACCCGCGAGCAATTCTGAAAAATGGAACAATATTAGTGAGGCTGCTCTGTTCAAAATCCCGAGTTGCTCCATTAAAAAGACAAACACTACCACGACTAGAACTATGCGCTGCTGTCTTAGGTGCTCAACTAACAGATCGAGTTAAGAATGACTTGAATCTTAAAGACATTCCTTCATTTTTATGGACGGATTCTGAAATCGTTCTCGCATGGATTAATTCATCATCAGCATCATTTCAAACATTTGTGGCCAATCGAGTTGCCAATATTCAAAGATTAACACTTCCCGAGCAATGGCGACATGTTTCATCAAAACAAAATCCAGCAGATGTGATTTCAAGAGGTTTACAACCACAAACATTTACGTCATGCACGCTGTGGTTTTACGGTCCACTTTTTCTTCATGGGCAAGAAAATGTGTGGCCAGCAAAGTACTCCAAGAATATGGCAGTTCTAGACGACAAAGAAAAAAGGGGACACACTGTAGCAACAATCATTCATAATTGTGATCAGAACATGATTTACAAGATAAATCATAGAGAATCATTCAATACGCTTCAGCGAATAATAGCGTATATCCGACGTTTCTGTAATCATGCCAGAAATAAAGAGGGTATGCGAGAAATCCATTTAACTACTCGGGAACTGGAAGACTCACTATTAGTTATAGTTCGAGCAATGCAGGCATTTCATTTCAAGGAAGAAATCTATGACCTGCAAAAATACAAGGAACTGAAGCGAAACAGCCTGCTCTCCAGCCTGGCTCCATTTCTGGATGACAAGGGAATCGTTCGAGTTGGAGGTCGACTAGACTCCGGATTACTTCCATTTGATAGCAAACATCCGATGCTTTTGCCATACAACAATCCATTGACAAAATTATTGATGAAAGAAATTCACGAGAAACATAATCACTGTGGCTCTCAAACGTTACTTGCTCAGATGAGGCAAAGGTTTTGGCCTATAAAAGAGAAAATAATGGCACGATCAATTGTACACCACTGTGTTAAATGCACAAGAGCAAGACCACAATTACTTCAACAAATAATGGGAAATTTACCAGAACCAAGAATAACACCGGCAAGACCTTTCATCAATTCAGGCGTGGATTACTGTGGACCATTTTGGATTCATTACAAGGTCCGTGGCAAACGACCTCAAAAAGCTTATGTGGCAATTTTCTGCTGCTTCGCCACAAAAGCGGTACATATAGAACTAGTAAGCGATTTGACTACTGAATCGTTTCTCGGGGCCTTGAAACGTTTTATCGGTCGCAGAGGACACTGTCAAAACATATATTGTGATAATGCGACTAATTTTGTGGGAGCAAATAATCAACTTTCGGAATTGTTTGACACCATCTACTCAGAAAGTGCACGTGAAACTATAACAAAAGAATGCAGTGGTCATGCAATACAATTCAACTTTATTCCGCCTAGGGCACCTCATTTTGGAGGACTTTGGGAGGCAGCAGTTAAATCAGCTAAACATCTGTTAAAGAGGAGTGTATCCACAGCATCTCTAACATATGAAGAACTAGAAACTGTGTTGATTGGAATTGAAGCTATCCTGAACTCAAGGCCATTAACACCACTTTCAAGCGACCCAAACGATTTAACAGCATTAACTCCAGGACATTTCCTTATCGGCGAACCTCTCACTGCAAAAACTGATGCCAACGCAACTCCTGTGAAGCAGACACTATTGACAAGATGGAATCTTGTATCACATCTAAAACAGGAATTTTGGAAACGATGGTCACAGGAGTATCTTCAAGAACTTCAATATCGATACAAGTGGAATAAATGCTCAACAAATATCAAGGTAGGAGACATGGTCATCATAAAAGAAGACAACGTTCCATGACTTCAGTGGCCTCTAGGAAGAATTGTCAAGACGTTCAAGGGTGATGATGGCGCCATAAGAGTCGTAGAAGTAAAAACAGCATCTGGGTTCTGGAAACGTCCGATCCACCGATTAGCACCATTACCAATCGAGTATGAAGTGAGCGATTTAAAATTAAGAGATGACGACAAACAAGCAGAAAATAACGATTATTCATTGGAACCAGTACATGAGATACCTACTAAAAAACGAAAAACATCTGCAGCCATGGGTATCACTTCATTATTAACTATTCTCCTAATTATTCCATTAGTTATGAGCAATGAAATCCAGATCAATAAGTTCAAATCAAATCTTGGAATACATTTCGAAGGAATTGGAACAGCAAAAATAGCGACAAGTGAATGGAATTTATTATTCATTATAACTTAGATCCATTACTAGAAGAATATTCAACATTCGCAAACGCAACATTGACTTTGAATCACTTGTGCCAACAAATGCAACAACGAAGTATATGCAGTAACACATTAAAACAATTTCAACATATTCAAACCGAACTGAATGCAGAAAACACAATTTTTACTACCAAGAGAATTAAGAGAGGAGCAGCTAATTTCATCGGAAACATAGCAAACTCTCTGTTTGGAGTTTTAGACTCCGAGTATGCTAATCAAATGATAAGGACAATAGATCAAGTAAAAGAGAATGAAAACCACTTACTTCATCTATTAAGAAACCAAACGTCAGTCATAGATTCAACAGTCAACGTAGTGAGACAAAACGAAGAGATCATCAACAATAGGTTTGACCAAATCAATAACCAATTGAGGGAAATAACATCAAGAAAACGTGACAATGGGAAGGAAAGTCATCAACTCAAGATATTCCAGATTTTTACATCACTTTCTTCGCAAATCATCTTAATGATAATAAACATTCAAAGAATGCAATCAACATTAATTGATGAGTTAACAGACACTCACCATGGTAAAGTAAGTTCACTGCTAATGTCAGCACGTCAGCTAAAGGAAGAGCTGAAAACAATCAAGGCTCATTTACCATCATTCTTAGAGCTACCTGTAGATGAAGAAGATCTCGTTCAGTTATACAAACTAATGACAGTTAAAGGAGGAGTAACAGACAGGCAAGCGGTATTTTGGATCACACTGCCATTAGTGAACCAAGAATTCTATGAAATATTCAAGATGACTTCGATTCCTAGTATAGTCAATAATACCATATTAACTATTGATCTCTGTGCCCCAATACTGGCTGTAAATGCACATCGCGACCAATACCTTCCAATGCAATCACCTGATATGGAATCTTGCATCAATTTAAGATCAGAACAGTTCTTATGTTTCAATCTACAAGCTAGATACAGCAAGGGAGCGGAAGTATGCTCATGCGAATTGGGTTTATTTAACAATCAAACAAAGCCTACGTGTTCATTAAAGAAATCAGAAACAAATTCTACTTGGATCCAAATGGAACATAAAAATCAGTGGCTATATTTCACAAAAAATCCATCTCGATTCACTGCAATTTGCGGAAGAAGTAAACTACAGATGGAATTAGAGGGTTCCGGATTATTAACACTACAGTCAGGATGTATATTGAAACAAGATCACATCACTATCGAAGGGCATAACTTATTCTCTACAAAACTACAGACTTCGTACACCAGCTTCGGCAACATCTCCGATATATCAACAACGATGCATCATGAACAAGTATTTCAGACTTTCAATAGCACTCAGTACAAGATTCAATTCAAAAACTTTACTGACCTTCACAATTTAATAACTGATCACGAAATCCTCGAATTACCACATAAACTCCAAATCCACACATATCACAACGCTACAATTGGATATCTAGCACTGATATCAATAATCGCACTCATCATCTATCTCATTTACAAACGAAAATCATCCGTTATCTACATGAAGCCAATTCCTAAACCCCGAAAATCAAAACAAGAGTCAGATTTCAAGGTCACAGTTACTTAGATAGTTGAACCATCGTTCAACGCCGGGGAGAATGTTAGATTCAAAATAATAATACAAATGAATCACAAAGAGATAACAAATTAGGTGACGACAATGCACCTACATGTGTCACAACAATACAACAAATTGGGTGCCGACAATGCACATACATATGTCATAACAATTCACTGGGTCAACCATTAATGAGCCCAAGTGTTGACGGCGCAGCGCAACAACACCTCATTTTTAACTGGGTTGCTGAATTTAATATTTTTTGGTTGTATTTTTATATTAATTGATTTGTAATGTTATTATGTAATAATTTTTGTACCTTTCTTTTGTAATATTCGTAGGATAAGTTAGATCTAAGTATAAAAGAAATGTTAAGTGTAAATAAATGTGTAGTATTATACCAGACGATATTTTGAGTTCTTGTATCAGTTTTGGATTCACAATTCTCCGTAAGTGAACAAGTTAAAGTGCTTGTTTTCACACAAATAATTTAAATATCAAGTTTATGTGCTTGATGTTAAACATTTAGACAAACGAGTCTAACAAACTGAATGAAATGAAAAAATATGAACGCAAAAATAATTCCTATTCCGGTTTTATAGAAAAATGGAATGATAAAATTCTTTTCACGATACTTTTCATACGACTTTTTCATTTTGTCATTTCATTTTACTCAGCAACATGATTCTCGTTTGTTCATTGAAAAAGTAAATACTCATACATGATATACACAGATGAAAAGTTTTGTTATTCGTTTGTGTGTATTTGAATTTTTTTTGGAAACAACTTATCAGGACGTAATGTTTGATGATAAATAAATTTAAAAATGAAAACATTTTGACATAAGTTTTTATTGTTACACACGACCAGAATCGCGAAGGGTGCTTTATCAATGAAAAGTTTTTTCACGGATTTTTTCATTTAACCGGAATAAGGCTACTGGTTAAATATAAAGTGGGTTTTCAGTCATTAAATTAGAACAAATAAATTGCAAGACTGGATCGCACGTACGCTGATAGACTTTTCCTGTAACTTTGGTTCTGAGTAAATAATAGCTAGTACCAACAAAACAATTCTCAAAAATATTCATCAATCAAGCCGTTTTCGAGAAAAATAAGCTTCTCCTTAACTTTTATGTGGCAGGTACCGTTATTTTTAGCCCTAAAAATAAAATTCCAATTAATGCCAAAAGATACACACATACCAAATTTGAAGGCAATCGCTTAACCCGTTTAGGCTGCAGATCGTTATACACCCAGACAGACAGACATTTTTTGCGATCACTTTTTTAGGCTTCTCTATGACATTAATGTCATATTTGATTGTTAGAATTTTTTTTACTGCATAATTTGCCTTATAGTCCCTATAATTGCAAGTAAAAAGGTCACACACTTATTAACTGTAGTCAACAAGAAATTAATATATCAAAAGTCACAAGATTTATTTATTACTTAAAATTCATTTCTTTTTTTTGTTTATTTCAGATAAATGTTCGATATTACCCTTATCAAAAAACAATGTTAAGAATTTAAAAAAAATAAACAATAAAAGGTGTACTGCATGTTGGCTAAAAAAATGCATCCAATCATTGCATTTGCCTTCTAGACATGAAATACGATTGAATTCAGTGAAATCAGGAAACCCCAATACAGAAATGAAAAATGATAATACATCTCAAAAAGCAGCAATACGTGCAAGCTCTAAAACCCAACAACAAGATTCAGTTAGTTTAAAAAAACCTGTTTCAACAGGCAACATAAAAGAATCCGCCAAGTTTCCTGAAGAAACAACGTTTCCTAAAACAATCATAAAAAGCAATAACTTAACACTTTCAAATGCTAAGAGTACTGATGGCAATACTTACCATGCTTTCCTTTTTAACAAAAACTCACAAAAAACTTCAAAGAAAGATATAGAAATTATGGAAGAAAGCTATAAAAGACAAAAGATTGCCTTCACAGGGCCTAGAGTCAAACATGTTTGCAGAAGTGCTTCCATTGCATTAGGTCAGCAAATTGCAACTTTTTCGAATGACAATGAAAAAACATTGCTGTTATCTACATTTGATATAGAAAAAAAATCCATTAGCAAAATTCTTAATAGAACAATTGAATTACCTGGAAACGAGGAGGAAGACAGGATGTCTCAAAAAAAACTAAAAGATATCAGAAAAGTTCAAACTGAATGTCGAAAACCAAGAAAAAACGTTGACAAAGAAAATGATAATGTAGTTAATGCGAAATTAGATATGAAGAGAGACACGACAAAGGTTTTTCTTACCAGTGACGAAAGTAGACAAAGAGTCCCCACAGAGAGAAAATCTTTATTTTCCCTGGCCCATGAAAATAAAGGTTCAACTCCCCGAAAAAAGTCAACATTTATAACAAATATCAAAAGCTGGGAAAGTAAATCAAAAATGATTTCGATTGACTTCTGGGATACATACGTTCCAGGCGAAGTCAACCAAAATGGATTAGGATTAATATTTAGTAAGTCTTCGTCGGTAACTGTTCTTTGTTTTTTGTGTGGAAGTATGGATTTAAATAAGTTACTGTTTTGTGCATCGTGTTGTGAGCCTTATCACAGTTATTGTATTCAAGAATATTTTAGTACTGACATAGCCTCAGATATAATTCATTGGATTTGCCCTCGCTGTACAGTATGTGAGACTTGTAATATGTCGTCTGGAATTAAAATTAAATGTAAAAAATGTGAAAAAAACTATCATAATACTTGCTTGGGTACACCAAAAGGTCTACTTGGGTCAAACCAGCCTCTCATATGTAGAAATTGTTTAAGGTGTGAGTTTTGTTCAACCTTAAAAGTTTCCAAATATATTGGTAATCAAGCAATATGTAATGATTGTTTTTATCAAAAACGTTCCATCAGCTCATGTCTACATTGCAAAATGTCTGTTGATAATACTTTGGACTTAATTATTGTAGAATGCGGAGTTTGCTATAAATTTGTGCATGCAAAATGTGAGGGCTTAACGGAAGAACAATCTTACTTACTGAGTAGTATTGCAAGTAGTATTAAATTTGTGTGTAAAACTTGTTCCCTTTCTAGCGAAAAGGCTAAAAAATTTGCCACAGATTGGGAAGATGCTGTATACAAAGAGCTTAAGTCAAGATTACTCGAAGTAATAAAACTTTTAAGCAAGTGCAGCTCGGCAGATATTTTTAAGAAATCACCAAACCTAGACTGTATGTGTGATTTCGATAAGATAAACAAATACCCAATTGAGCCTTTCAATGTCCACGCAACTCAGTACAAGTCAAAAAAAGCTCATAATTTTAAATTAAACAATCTTCTTGGATCGCCACTTCGTTCTAAGTGCTTGTGTTCAAAACTCAACTGCTTGCAGTTAACAAATAATGCCTTTAGATTAATTGACATAAAAAAAAAAATCATCAACGAAGAATATTTTTCATTGCTTGATTTCAATGAAGATATGAATAATGTAATCCTTCCTTTTAAAAATGATGAGCTCATTTTAACTTATAAAGAAATAATAAGTCAACAATTTTCATGGTTCCAAAATGAAACGAAAACCTGCACAGATGCCCTTGAAACAGATATGT
The DNA here is from genome assembly GCA_963971375.1 of Platycheirus rosarum. Classification (NCBI taxonomy): domain Eukaryota; kingdom Metazoa; phylum Arthropoda; class Insecta; order Diptera; family Syrphidae; genus Platycheirus; species Platycheirus rosarum. The sequence continues at coordinate 33,754,644 of OZ020509.1, read as the reverse complement.
TTGATTCGTACAACTTTTCCTTCCAAGCTGATAATGTTATAATGGGAGATCAAAGCTTATCGACTAAAATACCATATCCAAGCCAAATAGAAAGTAAATGTAACCCATTTACTCGAAAAATAGATACAAGAAAATGTATTTTATGCTTTAAAAAAGGTGATAGCAACATTTTTAATGAATCACGTCTTCTTTATTATGGATTTGATTCTTGGGTTCATGCTAATTGTGCGATGTGGTCTATGGGCGTATATGAAGAGTTTGATGGTTCGTTGCAAAACGTACATATTGCCTTTAATAAAGGGAGGCTTATAAAATGCTCTGGATGTAAATGTTTTGGTGCAACTATTAAGTGCTCTATTAAATCGTGTTGTAATTATTATCATTTTAATTGTGCAAAAAATAATGAATGTTTATTTGAATGTGAAAAACAAATTTTTTGTCCTCTTCATTACATTGGCCACGAAAGAGCAAATAAAAATAATTCGAATAACATTAATAGGCCATTGCATATTGAGTGCAATAAGTCCCACAAAAAGTATGTTAAACCATTTGATGTTCAGTTTATGATTGGTTCGCTTTCCGTTAATCAACTTGGAAATGTATACCCACGTTTTTCCGATACATCAGAAGCTATTGTTCCTATTAATTTTATCTGCACGCGATTGTATTGGTCAATTAAAGAACCATGGAAAATAGTTCAATATACAGTACGAACATCGATCCAGAACTATTCAGTGACATTAAATAATGAATTCGACATACATTTTACAGTTGATCATTCAAAAAACAGCCTCATAGTTGAGAGAGAACTATGTTTGATATCAAGCTGGCAAAAAACATTGGTTCTAAATAATGATACTAAAACTAATTTAAATAATGACTATGGAACAGTTTTAAATCAAGTTGATTACTCACATGAAACTGTTTTGAACGCATTTACCAGGACAGAGGACAAAAACAGTTCTAAATTATTGCCATGTGAGAATGGAGAGACTGCTTTCAAAGACTTGAAAAATGATACTTCAGATGGCGTTTCCATGCTTAATATATTTCCGAAACTAATGATCCATGAAAATGTAAGCTTAGGTAAACAGAGAAAACAACCGTCATATGGTGGCTTTTTAGTAAATTCAATAAAAAAAAAAGATACAAAACAAAGAGTTCAGAAATTAGGGTTCCAACGGAACAATTCCCAAGTATTTTTAAGAAATAAACACAGATCATCTAATTACAATTTGAGTTGCATAGTAGCCAACAAAAAATTTCTTAAACAAAAAATCCCTAAACTAATGCAATTAGATGGGGCAGACGATCACATATTTTCAAACATACAAACTCAAAACGGAAACACAAAATTACCTTTTCAATGTTATTGCTGTGATTATTCCAATAAAACATTTGATTGTTTGCAAAAACGTAATATAATGAACTGTGAAGAAAAAAAATCCAGAGAAAGGCAAAGTGACATTTCTTCCGGCTTTTTAAATGAAAAAGATACTGTGATAATTTCGAATGATAATTCAAATGCAAGCAATCGTAACATATATTCGAATCAATTTTTGAGCAATCAAACTGCACCAAACAGTGTTGATGTTTCAAACTACTCAAATGTGATTACTTCTGAATCAGTATTGCCGCAAAATTTTACAAACCCTTCAAATATTTATGTTAATATTAATAATGATGGTTATAGTAGCTGCGGTAGAACCAATTTTGAAAAAAATAAGAAAGAAAAGAAGCATTTCCAAATCGTACCAAATAATGAACAGCAAACGATTTTTGATAAAATCAAGAAACAAACTGATAAAACAAACTATACGAAATTGCTGGACCAAAACATAGCTTTTAATCAGCAAAAAGAACAATCGCTTCAAAAACAATTTTTTATCATTCAACAAAATGCGGGCAACAGCCATCCAATCCCTGTACAACACATGCCAATTGCAACCGCGAACATATCCCAAAATATTTACCCCGTTTCATTCCTAGGTAATACAATTCAATACGCGACAGTTCCAGCTTTTACACATTCAATTGTACAAGCACCTATCTGGCAACCAGATTACAATATTGCGTTATCAACAGGACTTCAAATAATTTCCTTACCATCATTACAGCTGGCTTCTTCATCTCCCCAGCTGGTTGGTTGTTTAAACATTCCACAGACACTGCAAATTGCGTCAGATCAACATTTCTTTGGAGGCTCTGCAATGGATTTGATATGGAATTCTAACCAAATGTGTTTGGCGCCTCAATCAATGTACTCTGGTTTGGAAACCATTGTTAAAAATACAGTAATGTCTTCACAACAGTATGTTTCTACAGCTATACAAGGTGTATTAGGACAGAACTCTAGTTTTTCAGCAACAACCACTCAGGTAAAATACATTCAAATTTTATTTTTATTTCGTAACAGAGAAAAAGTTTGTACTTATTTATTCACTATTTATTGAAAAAATACTTAAAAAAATGCAAAGAATCATCATCATCATCGGCGCAACAACCGGGATCCGTTCCGGGATTCTTTCAACAAGTTCTACCATATAACCCGATTTTTGGCCGATTTTTTTTATAATTAACGCGCGCACAAGAGACTATTTGTTTCCCTTTTAATGTAGAACACACTGAGCATTAGAAAGATAGGGAGGGGAGATATAGGAGGTGTCGATTAACATTTGTTTTGAATGTTTGCACATCAAAATGGCAAGGGAAAATCTCGCCGGGTAAACTATTCCAAATTCGTGTTGTTCGGTTAAAAAAAGAATCCTTATGCTCAAGAGTGAACTGATGGGCATTCAGATGGCTACTTCGAGTGAACATTTTTTATAAAAGAAACGATAGAATAAGACAAGACATAAAACAATGCGTCATTGTTCGAGAGGGGCAATTGTTTAAGGGGCAGTTCTATTTCCTAACAATCTTAACGCTCGATTTTGTATTCTATCAAACAGGTGAAGCGATGTTTGTGAAGCACCTGTCCAGAGGTGGGAGTTATACTCGAGTTTAGGGCGTATAACCTTACCTTACCTTAGGTGGCGCTACAGTCCGGGGTGGACCTGGACCTCAACCACAAGCTTCTCCAGCCAGCTCGGTCCCTAGTTAGCTGTCTCCAGTTTCGCACGTGGAGTCGGTTAAGGTCCTCTTCCACCTGTGTGCATCACTTGGGTCTCGGTCTTCCTCTACTGCGCCGTCACTCTGGGGTGGATTCAAAGATTTTCCGGGCCTGATTTGGCTAGGCCTGTGTCGGACAGCGTCCATGCGTCTGTACCATAGAGCAGGACTGGGATGATGAGGGTCTTATAAAGGGACAGTTTAGTTGCCCGAGAGAGGGCTTTGCTACTCAATTGCTTTCTTAGGCCGAAGAAGCAGCGATTGGCAAGAGTTATTCTTCGTTTGATTTAAGCGCTGGTGTTGTTGTCTGAGTTAATAGCGGAGCCCAGGTAGACAAAGTCCCTAACTACCTCCAAGTTATAGCTCTCTATGGTGTTCTTCTTTCCTCTTCTGCTCGTAGAGTGCACGGGTAGTTCTTGTCCTTCTTTGCAGCGCCGCCTTGTATACTTCTTGTTTAGCTGCGTGTGCTTGCCGACACTCATCATCATATTAGGCTAATATTGACAAATTTAGCCTTGATGCGGATTTTCATGAGGCGTTCGTTCACACATTTGTAACTCGAAACCTCTTGCCGGAGCCTGCCTCCAACGACGAATCCACATCCAAATAAGCGCTGTTTTTGTTGTGTATAGCAGTTGCCATAGTAGATATCGCAGTTTTTCATCTTTCTTTTGCCCGGCTCGTCCCATCTCGTTTGCTGCCATCAACAACCTTCCAAAGGGGTTGGAACCCAATCTCCATGTTGAGGAACTAATTACACAATGTTCACCACGTGTAGGTGAGAGTAGGAGTTTATGGACAGGGGTGATTTGTGGGTGCTTGTACCCACACACATATCTACCCTTTGAACATCATTAGGGCGTATAAACGCTTCATAAATTGTAGCCAGGTTAGATGGGGAAAAATACTTCTTACACCGATACAGAAAACCTAAGCACTTAATAGCATTCTTAGCGATCTCAAATTGGTCGTTCCAACAGAGGTCGTCGTTGACACACATACCGAGTACTGAGAGCTTTTCGGTTTCTTCGATGTAAGTGCCATTCATGGACAATGGCATTGGGTGTATGTTAAGCTTTAACGACAAAAGACAGCATTGAGTTTTCGAAGCATTAAACTCCACACGATTCCTGTTACCCCATTTGACAATGCTGTATAAATCCGAGTTTAATGAGCTTGACATACGGTACCGTTGCAATTGTACTTCCGAAGGCTAAGGACGTGAATTATCGAACAAATATGAAAAGCTGAGGGTAGATTCGTCAGCAAAACTGTTAGAAATTTCTAGAAAGCGAAGAGGAACAGAGAAAAAGAAAAACACGAGTTTAATAGTTCAGCGTATATTTCAAGAATTATTTAAGTTTTCATATAATGCATGTTGGTCACAGTTTAACAAAATTATAATATAAGAGTTTTAAGTGTTGCCACTAGTTCATAGTTGTTAGTACTCAAGTATGAATTTAGTATTAATTTAATTTGTAAATTTCTTAGAATTTCAATATATCTCCTCAAATTAAATTTCCATATTGAATCCTTGTTTATTTACAAAATACAAATGTTTGACTTTACTTAAGTTTTTCGTTAAAATATCGGCAATCATATTGTTTGTTGATATATACTTTAAATTTATAAAACCTTTTTCGTATATTTCTCTTACAAAATGTACTATGTCTATATGTTTACTTCTTGTATGGTGAACTAGATTTCGAACTAACTGCTGTGCGCTTAAGTTGTCTCCATACAAGATAATAGGGTTTGATGCGACATTTCCAAAACCAATATCTTCAAGAAGATTGTGCAAGAAGAGAAGCTCCTTTGATGCATACGAAAGAACCATGTACTCGGCTTCGGTGCTGCTGAGTGCCACAGTAGGTTGTTTTTTTGGATTTCCATGAATAGTTTAATCACAGAGTGTAATATATCAGGTCGTGTTGTCAGACTTATAAAATTCAACGACCCTATTAGTGATTGATAAGTCTTTGTATCAATCTTAGTACAGTTTGGACAACTTGTACATTTCTTCAGTTTCGACCCTGGATCCAACGGTGTGCTAACTGGCTTACAATCTAGCATTCCAAAATCAGTTAAGACGTCTGTAATAAACTTTGTTTGACCCAGTTTAATCGCACCTCTATCTCCTTCTCTCTCAAATTCCATCCCAAGAAAATAGTTGATAGGCCCTTTGTCCTCGAGTTTAAACTCTGCTGCTAGTTTTGACTTCACATTAATTAAGTCGCCTTCATCTTTAAAAGCGAGGATAATGTCATCAACATAAATTACCAAAATGTTAGTATTTCCCCTTCCACTCGACACACAATTATCGTAAGAAGATTTCACAAAACCAAATTTCAACAGGAAATTGTTCAGCTTTTGATTCAATTTCCTTCCAGATTGTTTAAGCCCGTATAAGGCTTTCACAAGCCTACAAACCTTTTTCGGGTGTGCTTTGCTAACGAAATTCTCTGGTTGCTCCATATATATATCAGTGTCTCAGTGAAATCTTGACCATATTTTTGACTACAGCCCTTGGCTACGAGTCTAGCTTTGTAGCGCTCTATTTTACCCCTTTTGCCTTTTTTAATTGTAAAAAACCATTTTGATTTTATAGCTTTACGATAGATTTCGAACTCTTACTTTACCACTACTTAACTTGCTAAGAATAACCTTGTTTCCGATGGCCACATCTTTATTTATACTGGAACTTGCCTACGAATTTTCTTCTGCGCAGTCCTTGAACTCATCAGAACCTCCATCAGTTACGTCATCGGAAGAATGGCTACATTCTCTTTCACCATCATCGGCTTCACATTCAGAGTAATCGTCTTCAGTCAGTACCTCATCACCAAGAGCATCTTGAGAAGTAACACCAACAATAGCATTTTGTGGAACAACATCACCAGCAGTATTTTGTTGAACAGCATTTGCAAGAGCAATTTCACAGCGGCCACCATCATCAGCACCTTGCCCCAACTTACTTACTTACTTACTTAGGTGGCGCTACAGTTCGGGACGAACCTGGGCCTCAACCAACATGCCTCTCCAGCCAACTCGGTCTTTGGCTAGCTGCCTCCAGTTTTGCACTCCAAGTTAGTTTAGGTCGTCCTCCACTTGAGCGCGCCACCTAAGGCGAGGTCTTCCTTGACTGCGTTTACCCTCTGGGATGGAATCGAAGATCCTGCGAGCCGGAGCATTGTTGTCCATTCGCTCTACATGACCTAGCCATCTTAAACGTGATATGCGTATTTTTTTGACCAGGTCTATGTCGCTGTACAGCTCGTATAGTTCTTGGTTGAACCTTCTCCTCCAAAGCCCGTTAACGCAGATAGGGCCAAAAATCTTCCGAAGAATCTTACGCTCGAAACGACTAAGGATATCTTCATCCGCTTTAGATAGAGTCCATGCCTCGGCGCCATAGAGCAGGACTGGGATGATTAGGGTCTGATACAGAGTCTCCTTTGTCTTTCGAGAGAGGGCTTTGCTACAGCGATTGGCAAGAGTAATTCTTCGCTTTATTTCTGACGAGATGTTGTTGTCAGATGTTATAGCGGATCCGAGATACACAAAGTCCCTAACTACCTCAAAGTTGTACCTGTCTATTGTGATGTTTTGTCCAATCCGCCGGTGTTGTGTGTCCCTTTTTGTGGACAGCAGGTACTTCGTTTTGGCCTCATTGACTGCTAGTCCCATCTTAGCCGCTTCAGCTTCAATGCTAGCAAACGTTCCAGTGACAGCTCGCCGAGTTCTGCCAATGATGTCTACGTCGTCAGCGTATGCTAGCAATTGCACAGACTTGAAAAAAATTGTCCCACTACAATTGACTTGCGAGTTTCTTATAATTTGTTCAAGTATTAAGTTGAAGAAATAGCACGATAGCGCATCACCTTGGAATCCTTTTTTGACGTCAAAAGCTTCTGTGAGGTCATTACCAACCTTGACGGAGCAGCGATAGGTCTCCATCGTCATCCTGCACAGTCGGACGAGTTTTGTGGGAATGCCAAAACCTGACATGGCTCTGTATAGCTCGTCTCTATAAATGCTATCGTACGCGGCCTTAAAATCGATAAAGGGGTGGTGGGTATCGATTTGGAATTCTTTGGTGGTTTCCAGGATCTGCCGTAGAGTGAACATTTGATCGATTGTGGACTTTCCTGGTCTGAAACCACACTAATAGGGGCCAATCAGGTTGCTGACGAAAGGTTTCAGGCGTTCACATAGTACGGCAGAGAGGATCTTGTAGGCGATATTCAGGAGACTTATTCCTCTATAGTTGGCGCAGTTTAGAGGGTCTCCTTTCTTGTGGATCGCGCAAACGATGCTGAGGTTCCATTCATCAGGCATACTTTCTTCTGACCAAACTTTAGAGATGAGTTGGTGTATGCACTCCACCAGGTCATCTCCGGCCGCTTTAAAAAGTTCGGCGGGTAGTCCGTCGGGTCCAGCAGCTTTGTTGTTTTTGAGTTTAGATATTGCTATCCTTACTTCATTTTGGTCAGGTGGACGGAAGTTTTGTCTGTCATCATCCATGTTGAATGGTTCATTCTGCCCGACAGCGAGATTTTGGCCTTCATCGCCGTTTAACAGTCTGCAGAAATGGTCCTTCCATGTACTCAGCACCGACTGTGACTCTACTACGAGGTTTCCATTCCTATCTCTACAGGCTTCTGTGCGGGATTTTTTTCCTTGGCATGTTCTTTTTACCTGTTGTTAAAACTTCCGTACGTTGTTTCTGGAGTAGCATCTCTCAATATCTTCGATCGCGCGCTTCTCATGCTCTCTCTTTTTCTTTTGGAGAAGCCGGTGTTCTTCCCGTCTTTTCTGCTCGTAAAGCTCGCGAGCAGCTCTCGTCTTTCTTTGCAGCGTCGCTTTATATGCCTCTTGTTTGGCTGCATGGGCCTGTCTGCATTCGTCATCAAACCAGAGGTTTCGTGGTGGTGGTCTGGTGAAACCTAGCACATCAGTTGCGGCATCTCTGATGGCTTGTTGGCAGTGTTGCCACTGGTCTTCGGCACTTAATGCTGGCGGTATTGGATTTCTTGAGAGGTTACGCGATATTCGATCGGCATAGGTTCTGGCGGTTTCTTGCGATTGCAGCTTTCCGACGTCATACTTCCTCACAGTATTACTCCGTTGTTGTGGAGTTCGAGTTATTCGCATTCTTACCTTTGCTGCAACAAGGTAGTGATCCGAGTCGATGTTAGCTGCTCGGAAGGTGCGAACATCCAAAATACTGGAGGCGTGTCTTGCATCGATCGCAGCGTGATCAATCTGATTGACGGTTCTTTGATCTGGGTGTCGCCAAGTCCCTTTGTGTATATCGAGATGAGGAAACCGTGTGCTTGCAATGGTGACGGTATGATACGGATGATACGGATTGTCACAAGTCGCTCACTTACGTGTCGAAAGCCCAAGACTTCTTGCCTAAGACTACCGCTTATGACGAATCCGCACCCAAATAAACCCTGTGGTCTTCTTGCGCAATCACCGTAGTACACGTCACAGTTTTGTATCCTCCTTTTGCCCGGCCCATTCCATCGCACTTCCTGGATGGCAGTAATTCCTGCTCTGTAGCAGTCTAGGGCCTCCGCTAGTTGTTTGGATGCACGTGGTCTGTTAAGAGTTCTAACATTCCACGTGCAGATCCGAAGGTCGTTGTCCTTGATTCGTTTTTCCGGGTCGTCAACAGTAAATCCGTCCTTTTCCGAGGCTATTGGTCGCTTCGCAACTTTTTCTTTTTTCCGTGGCAGGGTTGTTAACCCCACGCACAACCCCCAACCTAGAGGGCCAGGTCCTTTGTTGGATTCCTTGGACAAAAGGAACCGGAGAATCCGGAGTCAGTAACCCACTTCGGGGATATGAGCGCTGCCGTTGGCCCATTAAGGGTTCATCCGCCACCATCTCTATTTCAATGCCCTGACTTGCATTGAATTGTCCTAATGACCTTATCTCCAAATACGTCGAAGTAGCTTATTAGGGCGTCTGCTTCGTTGACTGTTGACGCCACCATTGGTCCAATTGGTTGGGCTCATCCGCCGTACGTCCTCTTTCTGAGGGGCTCGTGCAAGACTTCTGCGAATCGATCAGAACAGTCTTTAAAGCAGAGCATTATAGTGTTGTTTTTTTTCTGTGTTCAACACTCGCGCTTATAAGTTTAGCAGGAATGTCCGGATGGACACACCAGTACCCGGTGGTTACCGCGGGGAGGTAAAATAAGCACAATTGATGTGTACGATATAGTTGCAGCGACTGTGCATCACCAGTTTGATGCCTTTCAGTGCCTACCCTATTCATACAGCACCTTGCCCCAAAGCATCTTCAAGGTCAGCTTCATAATCTTCCTTTTTAAATAATTTGACTGGGTTATGGTCAGCCTCATCTTCTCTCGATGTTTCTATAAGGATGTAATCGGAATCTGTTGGAGATACTTTTGATGGATTCTCAATGAATCTAACATCCCGGCTAATATGAATCTTACCAGTCTTACGCTCACATAATCTATAAGCCTTAGCCTCATCGGAATAACCCACCATTAAACATTCTACGCCTCTTGGGCTGAACTTAGATTTACCTGGATTTTTGTCCAGCATGAAGGCCTGCATCCAAAAATCCGTAAGTGGGATACGTTTGGCTTAAATCCAAACCAAGCTTCGAATGGTGTTCGAAGCTCTAATAACTTCGTTGGTGACCTATTTCGAAGATAGACAGACGTATTTATCGCTTCAGCCCAAAAACTTTGCTGCATCTGAGATGCGATCAGCAGGCAACGCGCCATCTCAACCAGAGTCCTGTTTGCTCTCTCAGCGCAACCGTTCTGCTGTGGGGTATAAGGAGAAGTTAATTGATGCTTTATACCATTTTGCTTAAGATAATCGTCAAAATCTTTATTTACATATTCTCTGCCGTTATCGCTTCTCAAAATTTAAATTTTGTTACCCGTCTGTTTTTCTGCCATGACCTTAAAAAACTTAAAATATTTTAAAGCCTCACTTTTTTGCCGTAAAAAGTAAACGAATATCATACGAAAGTGATCATCAATAAACGTCAACAAATATTTAGCGCCTCTATTTGACACATTCCTAATCGGCCCACAAATGTCCGTGTGAACAATCGATAGCAGTGAATTACTTCGATTCTCTGAAAGCGCAAACGGTAAAGACGACATTTTTCCTCTCAGGCAGACCTCACATTTTATTGTAGTTTTGTTGATTTTTTGGGAACTCACACTTGAACAAATTATGCAGACTTTCTCCATTAAGGTGTCCATACCTTTGATGCCACAATGCAAAAACTTTATTCCATCCCCCCACAGCGAAAATATCACCATCATCACAGCCAACATCAGAATCATCACACGCTGCCCCCGCAACATTGATAGCGCCAGCTGTACTCTCACCAACACAAGCGCCACGACCATCGGAACTTTTTTCACCAGCAGCAAGTGCATTAAATTGCGTTTTTTTAAAAGCATAAACGTTGTGAACCTTGGTGGCGCACAGCAACTCAATAGATGAACCATCGATTATTTGGGCATGTTTATCTACAAAGACAACTTTATTTCCAGCTCCAGTTGCTTTACTTACCGAAATAAAATTCATTTCTAGATCGGGTACAAACAAAACGTTTTTTAATGTGATTTTACTATTTGCGAATAAATCTACGTCGTCCATTCCTGCCGAATTAATAAACTTTATACCAGCTAACTCGATTCTCTCCACGTGGTCCGTACAAAAAGAAAACTTTTTTCTGTCACAGCACAAGTGACTTGTGGACTCACTATCCTCTAACCATGTATTCTTATCGAATTCTTTTACACATGTTGAATTCAATAATGCAAACGCTGAAGTAACACTAGAGGAATGTTTCTGCTTTCCGTGACAATTCGAAGCCATGTGACCGATTCGCTTACAGCGAAAACACCTGCCGTTGAAAGAACGTCTGTCAGACGAACCATTTGATTGAGAAAGCATTATTTGCTGTGCAGATTGTGCATGTTTATTCTTTTTATTTTTATTGTGCAAATAAAATGCTTTTTCTGGTGAATATTCGTCAGGTCCATTTTCTCCACGTCGCTGGCCTTACTCAAGAAGCTTTACTTTCAAAACATCGACCGATGCAAGTTTGTCACGTGAAATTCTCGTAAGTGCTCGGTAAACTGGATAGTAAGATTATTGCCATCAGTTCATCTTGTAGCTCAATGTTTAATTTAATGTTAGGTGGATTACAAGTAACAGACAGAAAATCATTTATAAAAATGAGGAAATAAGTCGGAGACAGAACAGAGCCTTGGGGCAGCACCAGCATTTATTTTGTAGGAATTAGACTTGAATCCGTCCAATACAACTTGTATTGAACGGTCCAGAAGATAGCTTCTAATCCAACTAACAAGAGTATCATCGATCACAAAAGCACGAATTTTCGATATGCCTTGGAGATATCAAGAGCAATAATCTTAATTTCACCAAAGCGATGTAAAGATTTGTTCCACTGGTCAGTGAGATATGCCATCAGATTACCAGTGGAACGGTTGCTGCGGAAGCCATACTAACGGTCTTGGAGCTTACGACCTTGGAGATATTCCTTAAGCTGACAGTTAATCAGCGTTTTCATGACCTTAGAAAGAAGCGTTGTTAGTGCTATGGGTCGGTAGGATGAGGGGGAGGATGGGTCACCTTTCTTAGAGACAGGCTGGACAAATGCTGTTTTCCATCTTCTAGGAAAGATTTCAGAAGAGTAGGAGCGATGGAAAAGCTTACGCAGTGGTGTTGCCAGTGTGGAAGAACACCTCTTCAGAAGAATCGGGGGTATATAATCCGGGCCAGCGGATTTGTGTATATCGAGAACTTTGAGAACTCTTGCTACTGTACGAGTACGGAGAAAAATCTGTCCCATGGAAAAATTTACATTCTCAAGTACAGTAGGGGCAACGTTGTTGTTAGGCAGCATGGAGCTGGCAGCAAAATGGGTGGCGAGCAAGTTTGCCTTCTCTGAAGAGTAAACAATTGGTTTGTTATTGTCGATGAGCGTTGGAACCGAAGATGTTGAGGAGTTTTTAATATTTTTTTACAAATGACCAAACATTTTTACTGCCATTGCAGATTTTTTTGCCGTTATTTTTGGTCATGCAAAAATTTGGTTCTTTCAATAACGGAGTTGCATGAGTTCCTTGCTTGTTTGTGCTTTTTCAAAAAATGTCAACGTCTCAGATTGCTGGGTCATATAGAGGATGAACATCAATGCCTTGGCCCGGAAAATCTTCGATTCCACACCAGAGGGACGGCGCGGCGCAGTAGAGGAAGACCGAGACTCAGGTGGCGCATACATGTGGAAGAAAACCTAAACCGACTCTTCGTGTGAAATTGAGGCAGCTAGCTAGGGACTGAGCTGGCTGGAGAAGATTGTTGGTTGACGCCCAGGTCCACCTCGGACTAAAGCGTCATCTAAGCTACAATTCCACGTTGTATTTTTGCGCCCTTTTTTCGTCGCACTCATCAACATTAGCAGCACCGATAGCTGCATTCTGCATCCAGGGAATCTTAAGTTGCTGGTGAATGTGGGAATCACCAGCCTCGACATTGCAAGCTAAAGTCCCTCCAGGTCTTCAACTAATAAGTTCAGAACAGAACTGCAAAAAAATGCAAGAAGAAACACAACTGAGAGAGAACCGAGGTAAATAAAAGCTTAGGCTAAGAAAAGAGAGGAAAGCTGAAAACTTAAGCAAAAAATTCATAATTGTGAGCCAAATTGTTAATTCATCCGATGAGGATGGAGAATTCGATTGAGAAATAGAAAATAAAAACCTTTCGAATGAAAATATACAGCAGTGGGTAGCTCGAATACCCGGCAAAAACTATTTACACAATACAAGAAACGCTGGAACACTATATGTCTGAATTTGGGCCAGCTACTTTTCAGCTAGCGAATAAAATCTGGAGCAGTGGTGTAAAGGTCGCTCTTGATTCGAAGTCGCTCTTCAAAATCTAGCTCAACAACAATCTTCGGTTACCGAGCACACTCCGAACTTCTCATTAGCATCACAGTTTCGAAAGCATCCCTACATACAAACTGCGTTTCAATACCATCGTTTCAAAGTGTCCAAAAAAATGCGCCCTGTGTGCTACATTCGAGGCTTCCGGTATCTTTAACATCTTCAACTATCCCATGCCGCTACAAGAACTCCTCGATAAACTTCCTCCAACTTTGCGCCTTAATTGGGCAATTCAATGGAGTCCTCTTCTCAGCCCCCTCCTAATTTAGCGCAAAAAAGAAAATACGAAATAACAACTGGAAAACAAAGGGCTGGTAAACGCCCACTACAAAGTGAACAACCTTTCGTAAAGTCAGCAAATAAAGGTTGCATTTATGGTTTGCAATGTATGTCAGTACCAGTTTGAAAGCAGTCCCTTCAGCTTAACCAAACTGCGAGATAGACAGAAGTGAGATGGATTTGTCTTGCAAAATGTGTCGGAACAGATTACAGACAACCGATTTTTTCCGAAGATTGCACAGAATAATATCACTAATTATAGATGCTAATCATCGCAGATATAAACACCAAAATGACGAGACAGTTGTGCAAGTCCTACGACAAAAAGTTATTACATTTCTCATATAAGATCAGCGCTCAAAGCTGTAAAAAAAATCCTGTCAAGAATGCAAGAACATTCAAGCTCAATCACGTCCACCTATTATGGCTCTTCCTCCTCCTGCGCGACTGGGATTATTCTGTCCGCCATTTTCATGCGTCGGGGTCGCCAGTTCAACAACGATGTCCTTTTGTTGCGTAAAAATTGGATAATCTCGCAGCAGTTTGCAGACCCTTTCTGGAAGCGTTGGGAAGCACAATACCTACCTACTCTTACTCGACATGCCAAATGGTTCATTTCTGTGAAAGCGATAAAAGTCGGTGCCGGTCTCTTTACCCAATCAGTCCAAGAAACAGTTGGATGAAAGGGCGGATAATCAAAGTTACAAGACAAAAAAAAACAAAGATCTTATATATAAAATTATCATTATTGATTTTGTAATCAATTTCCTTTGTTATGTAGTTTCATTTATAATTAATATTCAGATACATATATAAATAATATCAATTCTTTTTTTAGTCCTGTTAATCAAGTTTTAATAAAAAAATATTGTTTTTTTTCATTTTTTTCAGGTTTTCCAGTCGAGTAATACTGAGCCAATTAACAATCCATTAAACAATTATGTTTTGTTTAACAATGTCGACGGATCAACAATATTTGTTCCACAAACAAATATACCGTCAGAATTTTTGAATACAAATATTGCTCTTGAATTTAATAACGGTTGTAACCCAGAATTGAAATATTGTACAGAGACAAATCCTAGAACATTTATACAGCAATCGGAGGCAAGTGGCATTTTGCAACAATCACCTTTGCTTTCAGAAGTCACAAATTCTTCAGTGCAAATACCAATAAAACATATTCAAAGAAAAATATGTTTAGGAAACAGTTTACTTTCGGAACAGGACCTGCGCTTAGCGCCCTTAGCCGAAAGAAATTTCCAAAAAAAAAATCTAGTAGAAAACATCTTACAGTCTACTACTTTTGACCCTATGAAAAAACCTGAGGGCATTTCACAAAATGCTCAGTATATGGTTAATGAAAATATATGTTCTAATGAAAAGAATGAGATTTTTGAAGTGCAAAATATCACATCACCTCTTCATGATAATACAACATCAAACAACCTAATTATTAAAAGAAAGCTTAACGTACCTAAAAACAGTCTCGAAAATGAAAATTCGAACAAGATAACAGCAAGATTTTTTGAATTGGAACAAAAATCTAGTTTAAAAGGTATTAAAGTTTCTTCCGATTCAAGCAATAGAATCATTCATGATACAATTTCACCTTTAAAATTGGAATTGAAAAACTTTAAAGACAATGATGGATATTCTGAACAGATGAAGCCAGAGTCATTAAATTCACCAAAAAGATATTTAAGCCGATTTAAAAGCCCAGAGACTCTCACAACATCATTTGGGAATAACCAACACAATATACCTACTAATATAGTCGTACCTTTTATGCAAGCAAAAGAACGTAAGCTCAACAAATCTAGGCCTACAAATAAAGTGTTTCCATTGCAATCAATTGATCAACAAGCAAATTCGGTTAATTCTGTACCTAATACATTTTTAATAAGCGAAAATGTCCAAGATTTTCCACAACTATCAAATAACTTAAAGACTCTTATTGCAACTGAAAAGGTGGAATTTGAAGAAATCAAACCAACGAAAACATTGTCAGAATGCAAAAAAAGAGATGTTTTTGTAGATTCTTCGGAAAAAGTTTTAGCACATGTTAACATATTGAACTCAACGCCAACTTTAAAGAAAACAAATGATAGTTTTTTAAATATTGCAAAAGAGACATATACTTATAACAAAATTGAGGACCCCGAAAATCCCTCTGATAATACTGTTCACAATACAATGCAGAAATTAGGCAAACAATTTCAAATAGAAGATGAGCACAATGTAAAACCACTAACAAAATGCAAAGGATATTGTGATGTTATTTTAAAAAATCATTACAACCAAAAAGATATCCCAAAAATCGAGTTGAGCAGCATTACTACTAACTTAAAAAGTTCTAAATACACCACGAATGATCTACCTATCTGTTTAGAATCTATTAAAAGCACAAATATGGAACTTGCATCTGAAGAAGCACTTATAAACATTGAAGGTATAGGAGAAACTCCTGAACCTCATTTAATATATGAGATCCAGAGTGAAGATGGATTTTGTTACAAATCACAATCTATATCTACTGTTTGGGAAAAGGTTTTTGAAGGTGTGCAGAGCTCTCGCCGTGCGCATGGTTTCCCTTCAGTTCCGATAGAACCTTTTGCTGAAATATCCGGCGTTCAAATTTTGGGATTAAAAACAAACGCACTTAGATATATAATCGAACAGCTGCCTGGCACGGATAAGTGTCAAAGATATACCCCGAAATACCATAAAAAAATATCTCAAAACCTTGAAAACATCAGTACCACTCGTGAAGTTATTGCACATAAACATTGTTTTGGATCTGTACGCTGTGAGGCATTTACAAAGAGGTCATTATATGATATGTTCAGCTGGCTGGCATCAAAACATCGTAAACAGCCAAAGCAAATTTTTGTCCAACCTTCAGATACTGAGCTAATAGCTAGGTATGTATTTATTTTGCTTTGTCTTGTTCAAAACAGAAAGAAATATTACTTAAGTTAATGTAAAAGTTGCGTTAAGACGATCAAAAATCGTATGGGAGAGCAATTAAAAAAAATCAAAAGAGAACAAAAAATTAAAACAAAGGTGTTAAAAGCAAAGCCTTCAAACTGCATCGCGCAATAAACCACAATTTTCAGAATTCAGATATTTTTGTTATCTCTATCTTTACCCAACTTTTACTCTAGTTTTTGTCCATACTTTTTAATCCAGTCGATACGTCGAAAAAGTGAGGGTATCTGGAAAGAACTCCGAAGTTAGTTGTGCACCTCTTTTTGGCACCACAAAATAATAACGAATTCTTGTAGAGGGACTAAATACAAACATTTTTAACTATATCCCCTCGTTTAGGCAGGATAGGAAATTTTCTAAAAAAAGTACTTGCATTACAAAAAATATATTTGAAAATTACGGCAACACTTGCAATAATTTGTTGCCTTATTTTTAAAGCCAAACATTCGTAAAAAAAACTTTTGAAAACCATATATATTTTTTTTTAAATTGAAATACTAAATTTGCTTTTAATGTTTGTTATTTTTATTAGTTTTTAATTAATCACTGATTTTCTGGTTTTCGAGAAAATTGAAATTTACTAAACCAATTTTTATACAATTTTTGTTCGTACACTGCCGCTCATCTGAATAGGTTCATTTTTTTCACCTTAGTGTTAGCTTCTCTTCATATATATTGCTATTACAAATCTTTGTTATATATGTAATGAAAGAGCATCATTATACGCTTAGTTTGAGAGAGAAAAAAATGTGTCAATCTCAACCCTTACCGTTATTCTCACACGCCATCTAGACCAAATGCATTAATAAAAATGAAATTTTTGTTTGGCTCATTTGAATAGGATCAACAGCAAAAACTTAAGTTTACGTGTAGTTGCGTCGGTCAACTGTACTAAATTTTTTTCCGCCAATAAACCATATTGTGTTTTATCTGTTGACGACGAAAATGGGTCGTGGAAAATCTTTAAGCGAGAAAGAAAAGGGTAAAATAAAAGGATTTCGAGAATTAGGCCTAAACCAACGCTGCATCGCGAAAAAAATAGAAGTCAAAATGTAGTGAGCGGTTATTTGCGAAATGTCGAAGAGTATGGGAAAAATATGAAAGGATGAAGTTATACGGCTACATCAAGAGCCGATATACGAGCAATCATCAGGGCAGCTTCCAATTTTCATGATTCCGCGTCAAAAATAAGGATAAAATCATGTGTAAAATGTAGTCTGGCCACAGGAAAACGCGTTATTAAAAGTAAACATTTGAAAAGAAAAAAAATCAAAAAAAAAAAACACCACCAAACAAATCTAGAAAAGAAATTCGTCTTCAATTTATTCCAAATCAAATTTACGAAACAATATTAAAAAAAAAGAGGCAATACTCATTATTAATTATTATTTGTATACTCCTACCTATACAAAAGTTTGTTTTATTCCATTCCATTCGTTGAACCTATTCAAATGAGCCAAAAAATATGTTTGTTTTCATGAATGCCCTTGGTCTAGCTGGCGTGTGAGAACAACGGTAACGGTTAGGACAATTTTTTCTCTCTCAAACTAAGCGTTAAATGATGCTCTTTTATTACATATAAAAAAAAGATGTGCAAATGCAATATTTGAAAAGTAGCTAACAGTAAGGTGAAGAAAAAATGGGCACGACTGGGTCGCACGTATTTGCTCTAATGTGCCTATTTACATTGGTTTGAACTTATAAAACCTAGCAAAACCACAATACTTAAAGGTTAGTAAAAATGAAGTACGCCACCATTAGTCTTAAATAACAAAGAATTTATGAATTGTAGGACGGATTTTAATAAAATCCTGTTTTTTATTTTTAGTTTTTTGAAAAAAAAATTGTTTTTAAATTTTGGTATGCAGTTTTTTAGAGTTTATTAATATACATGTGAATAAAAAATTAAAATTAATTTTTTTGATTAGTTTTAAAAATATTGATTTTTCAAAAAAAAAAAAATTCAAAAATTAATTTTAATTAAAAAAAAAATTCAAAAATTAATTTTAATTAAAAAAAAATTATTCAAAATATGCAGAATTAATTTGGCCATCTATATCTTTTCAAATATAAAATTGGACAGAAACCCATAGAGCCGTTACCAAGAAAGCCAAAAATTAAAAAAACCGTAACAGGAAAGGTCCCGTTAATAAACTTTTCCCGTATATTTGGCTATGATCAAATGATAGCCAATACCAACACAAAAATTCTCAAAAATTTTCATCAAAATGGTTGGAGCCGTTTTCGAAAAAAATAAACTTTTCCTAAACGGTCATATGGCAAGTACCGTTATTTTTAGCCCTAAAAATAAAATTTCAATTTCCCCTCTGAGGAATGCCAAGAGATACACACATACCAAATTTGAACTCAATCGCTTAACCCGTTTAGGCTGTAGATCGATATACACCCAGACGGACATTTTTTGTCAATGACTTTTAGACTTCTCCAAGGTCGTAATATCATGTTTGATTGTTATCTCCATTTTTTTTTTATATCCACGAATCCTAAACTTGCCCTCTAGTCCCTATAATATATATATGTTATCCGGCTGCAATGCAGCGCTTCAACTCCTTCTGGAGCATAGGGCAGCAACAAGATCCTTCCATCTGTCCCGATTCGCCGCGACTGACCTTAGCTGTGGCCACGATTGAAAACCTTGAGATCGAGCTTCCCCCAAAACAGATGACCTCCAAGTTGTTTTCGGTCTTCCAACGCGTCTATTACCCTGAGGATTCCATTCGAAGGATTGCTTCGCTATGTTGTCGTTAGGTTTCCTCAGTGTATGGCCTATCCAACGCCACTTCCGTTGTCTGATGTCGGCGTCCAATTTTTTCTGTCCGGTCCTATTCCACAGTTCAGCGTTCGATATGGTTTGCGGCCACCGGATCTTCAGAATGTACCGCAGACAACGGTTAACGAAGGCTTGCAGCCTGCTTGAGATGATTGCAGAGCATTTCCATGTTTCTGAAGCATATAACAGCACAGATTTTACGTTGGATTCGAAGAGTCTCAACTTGGTGCGTAGCGATATTTTGCTGGAGTTCCACACAGGAGAAAGGATTCCAAATGAACTACGGGCTTTGTTTACTCTATTGTTTACATCCAGGTCCGTTCCGCCATCGAGTGCTATGAAACTGCCCAGGTAGTTAAACTGCGTGACCTCCTCGATGGGTCCCTGCCTTAGAGTAACTTGTTGTGTGCTTTGGCCCGTAGTCATTATTTTGGTCTTGTTTGCGTTGATCCTTAAGCCAGCCACCTCCCCATTTAGCTGCAGCGAATGACATATTTGATTTAGGCCAGCCGTGTTGTTCGCCATGAGACATATATCGTCAGCATAGTCTATGTGGCTGAGTTTGTCAAACAGACTCCATTGGATACCATGCCTCTCAGTTTCACCCACCGTGGCAGTCACCACATCTTCAATTGCCAGTAAAAACAGAATTGGTGACAGGACATCTCCTTGTCTCACTCCTTGACGCACATCAAAGGAATCGGAAAGCTGTCCATTGTGCAAAACGAAACACCTTGCGTTGTTGTAAGATTCTTTAATAATGGCGACAATTTTCTCAGGGATACCTCTCGCAATAAGCGATCTCCATATGCATACACGATTAACCCTGTCGAATGCCTTCTCAAAATCCACAAACATGAGGTACAGCGGTGATTGATACTCAGACGACTGTTCGAGTATGATTCGCAAGGTGTTGATGTGGTCGACACAAGACCGACCAATTCGAAATCCCGCCTGGTGCCTCTTGAGGGTAGATTCGATCCTGAATTTTATCCTTTCGAGAACAATGGTTGCCATTAATTTCGGAAAACGGACAATATGGTGATACCGCGCCAGTTATTACAGTTTTTGAGGTTCCCTTTCTTTGGTAACTTCACAATAACTCCATCCTTCCAGTCCTGTGGGTAAGTTTCGCTTTCCCAGACAGCCTGCACTAAGTTTAACAAAATATGGGAAGCTGCTTCAGGGTCTGTTTTCAGGAACTCCGCAGGAATACCGTCAAGTCCAGCTGCCTTGTTTTTCTTTAGAAGATGGATCGCGTTTTTAATCTCTGTACCCGTTGGGGGATTGGTATCAATGCCCCTAGAAGATCTGCGCATGTTGTTCAATTGTGGATTCAATTCTGCATTTTGGTCACTATTTAGCAGTGCACAAAAGTGCTCCTTCCATCTTTGTAGCTGATCTTCTATCGTCACTAAAAGGTTGCCATTCAAATCTAACACTGGATGGTTAGTGCTAGTGCTACTACGCTGGCCAACAATGTCCTTAGTGATTTTATACAGTTCTCTTGCGTCCCCTCTTCCTGCAGCCTGTTCCGCATTTTCCGCAAGTTTGTCCAATCTTGCCCTCTTATCACGTCTCACACACCGCTGCACTGTCTTATGAGATGCTCTATACTCGTTCTGTAGAAGCAATGTTCGCTGAGCATCATTTTCAGAATTGATCCTAACTTTGAGTGTTCTGCGATATGTGATTTTGTCCCAGGTGTCTTGGGATATCCAGGAATCTCTTGCTCTTGACTGTCTTGGTACAGTTTCAGTTCCGGCTTCCATGAAAGCGCTCTTAATTTGACCCCACATGGCATCTATCGATAACCCGGCGTTTTGGAAGTTTGACGTTTTGACACCGAGTGTGGTGGTGAAATTACGACGTACACTAGGGTCATTAAGAGCACTTGTGTTGAATCTTGGTCTCCCTGCTATACCTTCTGAGCGGCGCTGGGCAACAGCTGTTCGTAAACGAAGCAAACCCAAGAGTAAATGATGATCACTACCTGCGTCAGCCTTTCTTTCGTTTCGAACATCGCACAGTGACTTCCTCCATTTCTGTTGTATGATGAAGTGATCGATTTGATTTTTAGTTCGACCATCAGGAGATTCCCACGTGATTTTATGACAGGTCTTGCGCGGAAATAAAGAACCCCCAATTACAAGTTGATGAGCGTTGCAGAAGTCGACAAGCATATCACCATTTTCGTTTCGTTGACCTAAGCCATGCTTCCTTTTAACGCGTTCAAGACCCAGGTTATCCGATCCGATTTTGGCATTGAAGTCCCCAATGATGATAATTATATCGCCCGCTGGAACACCGTTGTACACTGAATTCAGGTGAGTATAGAAAGAGGTCTTTTCGTCCGCTGATGCATCATTCGTTGGAGCGTAGCATTGAATTATGGTGACTTTTTGGATTTTAGAGCTAAACCTCGCCGTCATAATCCTCGCCGAAACCGGTGTCCACGAAATAAGACTCTTGATAGATTCCTTAGTTAGCATAATGCCTACACCGTTGAGTCTTGGACCTCTGCCTGCCTCCTCTTCGCCAGAATACAACATTCTCGTAAGTCCCGATTCTGCAGTATATTCAGCTCTTCCTCTCCATTTGGTTTCGCTCACTCCCAGAATGCTGATGTTATGCCGCAGCATTTCACGTTCCACCTGTTCGTACCTTCCTGGTGCGTGCAGGGAGCAAACGTTCCATGCTCCAATCTTCGTTCGTGTTTTGTAGCCAAAAGTCCGTTTTGTTGAATCTGAAGGATTTCTTGATCTTGTTGCTGATTCGTTATTTGTGACGTCACGATCGTCATTTGTACATGAAATTTGCCGCACCCCCAAATCCGATGTGCGGTTTACTACAGCCGGGGCCGTAGGAGGATTCACCAAAGTATGGTTACCCCTTGGGGAATCATTTCCATTCGTTGTCATCTTTCATGCAAAAATATATTTTCGTCCCGCCGCTTAGTGTTTTCCTGGATAAGGTTAATAACACGCTCAAGCCAGGAGTTCGACAGGCACCACCAGCCCTTTGGATGGTCGAACACATGCATAAAACAAGGCCGCCCACTGTGGGAAAACAGACGCCTTTTGTAGCCGCCCACTATGGGTACAGACGCTACTTGCTGCTACCGTTGGCCAACTTTAAATAGGCTCATCCGCCACCAGACTAACATGCCGTTGACCGCAATCTACAGTTCTTCCGCCTTTAGGGAGATTTTCTTCAACCCAAGGACAAGTCCGTGCCCTAACCAGCAAAGCTGGGTTGGCTGCTTATTCCGGCAGCTGTTCGGTCCCCTTGTGCGTAAGCGTTACCCGCTCTCTACCGCGAGGAGGTGCACATAGGGATTTTCCTTTCATTGAGCCTAGGGCCACCGAAGTGGCGTTACCTAGAGCCCTCCAGTACTTTTAGAGAGCAAGTAAAAATTGAACCTTTTCAGATGAGCGGCAGTGTATATCTTACTTTTTACACATTTCAGGTAGAGTAAGATAACATTGGCACCGGATTCTTGTAGAGGGATTTAATACAAGTATTTTTTTACAGTGAGAGGGCGGTCTATAACCCCCCTTTTTAGTGGGAGGTTAAATGTTCTTAAAAATTAATTAAAATAAAAAAAAAAAACAATTATTTAATAACAACGGCAAAACTATTAATTAAGAATTATAATTTCTCTGAAAGATAGAAATTCGCACTTAATATCCATTTATAAATCAGATTTATTTGCTCAATACCTTAAAAAAACTTAACTTCAAACTCAAAAAACAGTAAAGCAATATGTTCTCCTAAGCATATTTCAAAGTTTCTTAAAATTCAAATAATCAAAGATGACCAACAGGGTGTTGCACTCAGGAAAGGGCAACATGCCCCCTACCTACCTCACTACTTTAAGGCTGTAAACTTAGTATATACCTATGTTTACACGTAAACAACAAACTAATTATAAGAAAGCGTGTTTAGTAATTTCTAATTTTCTCAAAAACATCAAATTTTCAGGGGTCAATAATAACTCAATAGGATTAACAATTAATAAAAGAAAATTGATTGAGAACATATTTTCGTAATTTCCAAGAAAAATCGAAATAAATTCTTATAATGGTGTTTGTGTTTTTCACCATATTGCTGTCTATACTGTTTTACAGTAGAAGGATTTTGTATGAAGAACAACAACTTGTGTGTACCACCACCAAATTCATAGGCTGGAGTTATAGCTGTTTCAAGGGGGCCAATACCATCAGCAGACTCCTTTAGTGGTTCTTTATCGCTTTATGTTCAATTTTTTTTTTAAACATTTTGGTCCCGGGCGATCCAGCGATTGCGAAAGCCGACGTCTCTTACACATCCAACTATAGAAAGCTACATGATAAGCCTGTTTATGTGATTATGACTACCGTTATAATGTTGATTAAATACAATGGGAGCGTTAGGTAAATAGGAAAGGATGTGAAAAGAGGTGCCGATGCACATTAAATTTTTTTTTTTAAAACAGCTTAGAAGCTAAACATGCTCAGATTTTAATTTTGTTGGGATAGAGTTTTCCTTAATTTACAAAATGAATGTTTTTTCTACATTTATTTGAACTCTGGACTTTCTGTTTAACAATAGAGAAATCAATTTTTGCTTCTAGTTTTACAGATACTGTTTGACAACCAAATATTTCTTAATATATTTTGTGCTATACCAGAAACTGTTTAGAAAATTTCCCCTCTTTTCTAAATAGAAATATAGGTGATAAACCCTCATCCGTAGAAAAAGAATAAAAGTTCTTAGTCTCTCTACCTACAGTAATCCGTTATAAATAAATAACGAATAAAGAATAAAACCACGTTAATTCCTATCAAATTATAAAAATGTTGGCTTGGTAAATTTCCATTTTCTCGAAAACCAGAATACATATGTACATAGAACAAAAAGTCATAGCACATTATTGTAAGTGATGCGTTATTATTTTAAATATATTGTTTGTTATTGTTATTTTTATTTGTATTTAGTCCCTCTACAAGATTTTTTTTATTATTTTGTGGCTCAAAACTTATCGTATTCTCGGCGAAAACCATAATTAAAAAAAATGTGTCAATTGCTGGCTAAATTTGATCCTCTGGTTTTTGAAGTTTACATCGAAATGGGCACTATTTTAGCTTTTTGCTGTCAATTGGATTAAAAAGTATGTTTGTAACACACTATTCGCCTTTATTTGCCACATAAATAGTATATTTATCCTAGAGAACAAAATGTATCTTGATCAAATTTATTACTTTCTTATACGAAAGACAGCTTAAAGAAATACCAAATTAAAAATGTACACTCATAAGTTCAATTTTTTACTACAATACCAAATCTTTGTGAAATAATTCCCATCACAGATAATTTATTTACTAGTCTGTGAACACTAGATTGACGACGAATGACACGAAAAACAAAGTCCGGTATTTCACAGTGAAGCGTGAGGCATCTATCAAATAAGTGCGAACAAGAAATCATTTGAAGAAAGAAGACAGAAAACTAATTTCCCGGTGAGTTATGTGCCGAATTTGAATGCCTATATTTTGACGTTATTCTTCCTCTTGTTTATTTAACAAAATATTTTTATTTTGTTTCGTTGTTTATGGAAACTACATGAATTCTGTATGGTGCTTCTAAGGCAACGAAATTAAACAAACCAGAAGATTATAGACATTTTGAATTTGAGACCCAAGAGAGATGGTGAAATAATACTTGAAGCACAGAATGGAAAATGAAGAAGAAATTTAAAAAAAGAGATGCCTCACGGTGCACTGTGGAATACCGAATTGACACACAGCCTTTATTGCGTTAAAATACTGGCTTAATAAATTGGGATATCATTTAACCTGCGTCTTCCATTGCTTTTGTTTGTGTTAAAGAGAAGACGATAAACATGAATTTGTTGTTAGTGTCAATCGTCGTCAATTTAATGTCCATAGAAGAGTAAATAAATTATCTGTGATGAGAATTATTTTACAGAGATTTGGGATTGTTGTTGAATCTGGTTCACATACCTCCTACCAACTTCTTCATAGGTTTTGCAAGACATTGATAATGATGGTTGATCAACATAATTGACATAGAAATGGTTATGCTATTTTTCACATTCTATGACATTTTGTCTAACTTTGATCGGCCTAATATGAATCTGGTTCACATACCTCCTACCAACTTCTCTCTTCAAACACATGCATTTCAGTACATTTTGGATTTTTTCAACACATTTACATTCCATATAAGCAAAAAGTCAAAGAAGAAAATAAAAAAGGTAAGAGGGCACGACTGGGTCGCACGTATTTGCTTTATGTGCCTAATCACAGTGGAAGGCTAGTTATTTGAAAGAAAACAATTAACATTTACGTAAAAATAATAGACTGTCAGACAGACATTTCTTGTCACCAATTTTCTTGGACTTCTCTGTGATCGTTATTTCATGTTTGATTTGTATCTCAATTTAGCAGTGCACAAAAGTGCTCCTTCCATCTTTGTAGCTGATCTTCTATCGTCACTAAAAGGTTGCCATTCAAATCTAACACTGGATGGTTAGTGCTAGTGCTACTACGCTGGCCAACAATGTCCTTAGTGATTTTATACAGTTCTCTTGCGTCCCCTCTTCCTGCAGCCTGTTCCGCATTTTCCGCAAGTTTGTCCAATCTTGCCCTCTTATCACGTCTCACACACCGCTGCACTGTCTTATGAGATGCTCTATACTCGTTCTGTAGAAGCAATGTTCGCTGAGCATCATTTTCAGAATTGATCCTAACTTTGAGTGTTCTGCGATATGTGATTTTGTCCCAGGTGTCTTGGGATATCCAGGAATCTCTTGCTCTTGACTGTCTTGGTACAGTTTCAGTTCCGGCTTCCATGAAAGCGCTCTTAATTTGACCCCACATGGCATCTATCGATAACCCGGCGTTTTGGAAGTTTGACGTTTTGACACCGAGTGTGGTGGTGAAATTACGACGTACACTAGGGTCATTAAGAGCACTTGTGTTGAATCTTGGTCTCCCTGCTATACCTTCTGAGCGGCGCTGGGCAACAGCTGTTCGTAAACGAAGCAAACCCAAGAGTAAATGATGATCACTACCTGCGTCAGCCTTTCTTTCTTTTCGAACATCGCACAGTGACTTCCTCCATTTCTGTTGTATGATGAAGTGATCGATTTGATTTTTAGTTCGACCATCAGGAGATTCCCACGTGATTTTATGACAGGTCTTGTGCGGAAATAAAGAACCCCCAATTACAAGTTGATGAGCGTTGCAGAAGTCGACAAGCATATCACCATTTTCGTTTCGTTGACCTAAGCCATGCTTCCTTTTAACGCGTTCAAGACCCAGGTTATCCGATCCGATTTTGGCATTGAAGTCCCCAATGATGATAATTATATCGCCCGCTGGAACACCGTTGTACACTGAATTCAGGTGAGTATAGAAAGAGGTCTTTTCGTCCGCTGATGCATCATTCGTTGGAGCGTAGCATTGAATTATGGTGACTTTTCGGATTTTAGAGCTAAACCTCGCCGTCATAATCCTCGCCGAAACCGGTTTCCACGAAATAAGACTCTTGATAGATTCCTTAGTTAGCATAATGCCTACACCGTTGAGTCTTGGACCTCTGCCTGCCTCCTCTTCGCCAGAATACAACATTCTCGTAAGTCCCGATTCTGCAGTATATTCAGCTCTTCCTCTCCATTTGGTTTCGCTCACTCCCAGAATGCTGATGTTATGCTGCAGCATTTCA
The DNA here is from genome assembly GCA_963971375.1 of Platycheirus rosarum. NCBI lineage: Eukaryota > Metazoa > Arthropoda > Insecta > Diptera > Syrphidae > Platycheirus > Platycheirus rosarum. Next base: position 33,727,759 of record OZ020509.1, on the reverse strand, counting down.
CGTTCCACCTGTTCGTACCTTCCTGGTGCGTGCAGGGAGCAAACGTTCCATGCTCCAATCTTTGTTCGTGTTTTGTAGCCAAAAGTCCGTTTTGTTGAATCTGAAGGATTTCCTGATCTTGTTGCTGATTCGTTATTTGTGACGTCACGATCGTCATTTGTACATGAAATTTGCCGCACCCCCAAATCCGATGTGCGGTTTACTACAGCCGGGCCGTAGGAGGATTCACCGAAGTATGGTTACCCCTTGGGGAATCATTTCCATTCGTTGTCATCTTTCATGCAAAAATATATTTTCGTCCCGCCGCTTAGTGTTTTCCTGGATAAGGTTAATAACACGCTCAAGCCAGGAGTTCGACAGGCACCACCAGCCCTTTGGATGGTCGAACACATGCATAAAACAAGGCCGCCCACTGTGGGAAAACAGACGCCTTTTGTAGCCGCCCACTATGGGTACAGACGCTACTTGCTGCTACCGTTGGCCAACTTTAAATAGGCTCATCCGCCACCAGACTAACATGCCGTTGACCGCAATCTACAGTTCTTCCGCCTTTAGGGAGATTTTCTTCAACCCAAGGACAAGTCCGTGCCCTAACCAGCAAAGCTGGGTTGGCTGCTTATTCCGGCAGCTGTTCGGTCCCCTTGTGCGTAAGCGTTACCCGCTCTCTACCGCGAGGAGGTGCACATAGGGATTTTCCTTTCATTGAGCCTAGGGCCACCGAAGTGGCGTTACCTAGAGCCCTCCAGTACTTTTAGAGAGCAAGTAAAAATTGAACCTTTTCAGATGAGCGGCAGTGTATATCTTACTTTTTACACATTTCAGGTAGAGTAAGATAACATTGGCACCGGATTCTTGTAGAGGGATTTAATACAAGTATTTTTTTACAGTGAGAGGGCGGTCTATAACCCCCCTTTTTAGTGGGAGGTTAAATGTTCTTAAAAATTAATTAAAATAAAAAAAAAAAACAATTATTTAATAACAACGGCAAAACTATTAATTAAGAATTATAATTTCTCTGAAAGATAGAAATTCGCACTTAATATCCATTTATAAATCAGATTTATTTGCTCAATACCTTAAAAAAACTTAACTTCAAACTCAAAAAACAGTAAAGCAATATGTTCTCCTAAGCATATTTCAAAGTTTCTTAAAATTCAAATAATCAAAGATGACCAACAGGGTGTTGCACTCAGGAAAGGGCAACATGCCCCCTACCTACCTCACTACTTTAAGGCTGTAAACTTAGTATATACCTATGTTTACACGTAAACAACAAACTAATTATAAGAAAGCGTGTTTAGTAATTTCTAATTTTCTCAAAAACATCAAATTTTCAGGGGTCAATAATAACTCAATAGGATTAACAATTAATAAAAGAAAATTGATTGAGAACATATTTTCGTAATTTCCAAGAAAAATCGAAATAAATTCTTATAATGGTGTTTGTGTTTTTCACCATATTGCTGTCTATACTGTTTTACAGTAGAAGGATTTTGTATGAAGAACAACAACTTGTGTGTACCACCACCAAATTCATAGGCTGGAGTTATAGCTGTTTCAAGGGGGCCAATACCATCAGCAGACTCCTTTAGTGGTTCTTTATCGCTTTATGTTCAATTTTTTTTTTAAACATTTTGGTCCCGGGCGATCCAGCGATTGCGAAAGCCGACGTCTCTTACACATCCAACTATAGAAAGCTACATGATAAGCCTGTTTATGTGATTATGACTACCGTTATAATGTTGATTAAATACAATGGGAGCGTTAGGTAAATAGGAAAGGATGTGAAAAGAGGTGCCGATGCACATTAAATTTTTTTTTTTAAAACAGCTTAGAAGCTAAACATGCTCAGATTTTAATTTTGTTGGGATAGAGTTTTCCTTAATTTACAAAATGAATGTTTTTTCTACATTTATTTGAACTCTGGACTTTCTGTTTAACAATAGAGAAATCAATTTTTGCTTCTAGTTTTACAGATACTGTTTGACAACCAAATATTTCTTAATATATTTTGTGCTATACCAGAAACTGTTTAGAAAATTTCCCCTCTTTTCTAAATAGAAATATAGGTGATAAACCCTCATCCGTAGAAAAAGAATAAAAGTTCTTAGTCTCTCTACCTACAGTAATCCGTTATAAATAAATAACGAATAAAGAATAAAACCACGTTAATTCCTATCAAATTATAAAAATGTTGGCTTGGTAAATTTCCATTTTCTCGAAAACCAGAATACATATGTACATAGAACAAAAAGTCATAGCACATTATTGTAAGTGATGCGTTATTATTTTAAATATATTGTTTGTTATTGTTATTTTTATTTGTATTTAGTCCCTCTACAAGATTTTTTTTATTATTTTGTGGCTCAAAACTTATCGTATTCTCGGCGAAAACCATAATTAAAAAAAATGTGTCAATTGCTGGCTAAATTTGATCCTCTGGTTTTTGAAGTTTACATCGAAATGGGCACTATTTTAGCTTTTTGCTGTCAATTGGATTAAAAAGTATGTTTGTAACACACTATTCGCCTTTATTTGCCACATAAATAGTATATTTATCCTAGAGAACAAAATGTATCTTGATCAAATTTATTACTTTCTTATACGAAAGACAGCTTAAAGAAATACCAAATTAAAAATGTACACTCATAAGTTCAATTTTTTACTACAATACCAAATCTTTGTGAAATAATTCCCATCACAGATAATTTATTTACTAGTCTGTGAACACTAGATTGACGACGAATGACACGAAAAACAAAGTCCGGTATTTCACAGTGAAGCGTGAGGCATCTATCAAATAAGTGCGAACAAGAAATCATTTGAAAAAAGAAGACAGAAAACTAATTTCCCGGTGAGTTATGTGCCGAATTTGAATGCCTATATTTTAACGTTATTCTTCCTCTTGTTTATTTAACAAAATATTTTTATTTTGTTTCGTTGTTTATGGAAACTACATGAATTCTGTATGGTGCTTCTAAGGCAACGAAATTAAACAAACCAGAAGATTATAGACATTTTGAATTTGAGACCCAAGAGAGATGGTGAAATAATACTTGAAGCACAGAATGGAAAATGAAGAAGAAATTTAAAAAAAGAGATGCCTCACGGTGCACTGTGGAATACCGAATTGACACACAGCCTTTATTGCGTTAAAATACTGGCTTAATAAATTGGGATATCATTTAACCTGCGTCTTCCATTGCTTTTGTTTGTGTTAAAGAGAAGACGATAAACATGAATTTGTTGTTAGTGTCAATCGTCGTCAATTTAATGTCCATAGAAGAGTAAATAAATTATCTGTGATGAGAATTATTTTACAGAGATTTGGGATTGTTGTTGAATCTGGTTCACATACCTCCTACCAACTTCTTCATAGGTTTTGCAAGACATTGATAATGATGGTTGATCAACATAATTGACATAGAAATGGTTATGCTATTTTTCACATTCTATGACATTTTGTCTAACTTTGATCGGCCTAATATGAATCTGGTTCACATACCTCCTACCAACTTCTCTCTTCAAACACATGCATTTCAGTACATTTTGGATTTTTTCAACACATTTACATTCCATATAAGCAAAAAGTCAAAGAAGAAAATAAAAAAGGTAAGAGGGCACGACTGGGTCGCACGTATTTGCTTTATGTGCCTAATCACAGTGGAAGGCTAGTTATTTGAAAGAAAACAATTAACATTTACGTAAAAATAATAGACTGTCAGACAGACATTTCTTGTCACCAATTTTCTTGGACTTCTCTGTGATCGTTATTTCATGTTTGATTTGTATCTCAATTTAGCAGTGCACAAAAGTGCTCCTTCCATCTTTGTAGCTGATCTTCTATCGTCACTAAAAGGTTGCCATTCAAATCTAACACTGGATGGTTAGTGCTAGTGCTACTACGCTGGCCAACAATGTCCTTAGTGATTTTATACAGTTCTCTTGCGTCCCCTCTTCCTGCAGCCTGTTCCGCATTTTCCGCAAGTTTGTCCAATCTTGCCCTCTTATCACGTCTCACACACCGCTGCACTGTCTTATGAGATGCTCTATACTCGTTCTGCAGAAGCAATGTTCGCTGAGCATCATTTTCAGAATTGATCCTAACTTTGAGTGTTCTGCGATATGTGATTTTGTCCCAGGTGTCTTGGGATATCCAGGAATCTCTTGCTCTTGACTGTCTTGGTACAGTTTCAGTTCCGGCTTCCATGAAAGCGCTCTTAATTTGACCCCACATGGCATCTATCGATAACCCGGCGTTTTGGAAGTTTGACGTTTTGACACCGAGTGTGGTGGTGAAATTACGACGTACACTAGGGTCATTAAGAGCACTTGTGTTGAATCTTGGTCTCCCTGCTATACCTTCTGAGCGGCGCTGGGCAACAGCTGTTCGTAAACGAAGCAAACCCAAGAGTAAATGATGATCACTACCTGCGTCAGCCTTTCTTTCTTTTCGAACATCGCACAGTGACTTCCTCCATTTCTGTTGTATGATGAAGTGATCGATTTGATTTTTAGTTCGACCATCAGGAGATTCCCACGTGATTTTATGACAGGTCTTGTGCGGAAATAAAGAACCCCCAATTACAAGTTGATGAGCGTTGCAGAAGTCGACAAGCATATCACCATTTTCGTTTCGTTGACCTAAGCCATGCTTCCTTTTAACGCGTTCAAGACCCAGGTTATCCGATCCGATTTTGGCATTGAAGTCCCCAATGATGATAATTATATCGCCCGCTGGAACACCGTTGTACACTGAATTCAGGTGAGTATAGAAAGAGGTCTTTTCGTCCGCTGATGCATCATTCGTTGGAGCGTAGCATTGAATTATGGTGACTTTTCGGATTTTAGAGCTAAACCTCGCCGTCATAATCCTCGCCGAAACCGGTTTCCACGAAATAAGACTCTTGATAGATTCCTTAGTTAGCATAATGCCTACACCGTTGAGTCTTGGACCTCTGCCTGCCTCCTCTTCGCCAGAATACAACATTCTCGTAAGTCCCGATTCTGCAGTATATTCAGCTCTTCCTCTCCATTTGGTTTCGCTCACTCCCAGAATGCTGATGTTATGCCGCAGCATTTCACGTTCCACCTGTTCGTACCTTCCTGGTGCGTGCAGGGAGCAAACGTTCCATGCTCCAATCTTTGTTCGTGTTTTGTAGCGAAAAGTCCGTTTTGTTGAATCTGAAGGATTTCCTGATCTTGTTGCTGATTCGTTATTTGTGACGTCACGATCGTCATTTGTACATGAAATTTGCCGCACCCCCAAATCCGATGTGCGGTTTACTACAGCCGGGCCGTAGGAGGATTCACCAAAGTATGGTTACCCCTTGGGGAATCATTTCCATTCGTTGTCATCTTTCATGCAAAAATATATTTTCGTCCCGCCGCTTAGTGTTTTCCTGGATAAGGTTAATAACACGCTCAAGCCAGGAGTTCGACAGGCACCACCAGCCCTTTGGATGGTCGAACACATGCATAAAACAAGGCCGCCCACTGTGGGAAAACAGACGCCTTTTGTAGCCGCCCACTATGGGTACAGACGCTACTTGCTGCTACCGTTGGCCAACTTTAAATAGGCTCATCCGCCACCAGACTAACATGCCGTTGACCGCAATCTACAGTTCTTCCGCCTTTAGGGAGATTTTCTTCAACCCAAGGACAAGTCCGTGCCCTAACCAGCAAAGCTGGGTTGGCTGCTTATTCCGGCAGCTGTTCGGTCCCCTTGTGCGTAAGCGTTACCCGCTCTCTACCGCGAGGAGGTGCACATAGGGATTTTCCTTTCATTGAGCCTAGGGCCACCGAAGTGGCGTTACCTAGAGCCCTCCAGTACTTTTAGAGAGCAAGTAAAAATTGAACCTTTTCAGATGAGCGGCAGTGTATATCTTACTTTTTACACATTTCAGGTAGAGTAAGATAACATTGGCACCGGATTCTTGTAGAGGGATTTAATACAAGTATTTTCTTACAGTGAGAGGGCGGTCTATAACCCCCCTTTTTAGTGGGAGGTTAAATGTTCTTAAAAATTAATTAAAATAACAACGGCAAAACTATTAATTAAGAATTATAATTTCTCTGAAAGATAGAAATTCGCACTTAATATCCATTTATAAATCAGATTTATTTGCTCAATACCTTAAAAAAACTTAACTTCAAACTCAAAAAACAGTAAAGCAATATGTTCTCCTAAGCATATTTCAAAGTTTCTTAAAATTCAAATAATCAAAGATGACCAACAGGGTGTTGCACTCAGGAAGGGGCAACATGCCCCCTACCTACCTCACTACTTTAAGGCTGTAAACTTAGTATATACCTATGTTTACACGTAAACAACAAACTAATTATAAGAAAGCGTGTTTAGTAATTTCTAATTTTCTCAAAAACATCAAATTTTCAGGGGTCAATAATAACTCAATAGGATTAACAATTAATAAAAGAAAATTGATTGAGAACATATTTTCGTAATTTCCAAGAAAAATCGAAATAAATTCTTATAATAGTGTTTGTGTTTTTCACCATATTGCTGTCTATACTGTTTTACAGTAGAAGGATTTTGTATGAAGAACAACAACTTGTGTGTACCACCACCAAATTCATAGGCTGGAGTTATAGCTGTTTCAAGGGGGCCAATACCATCAGCAGACTCCTTTAGTGGTTCTTTATCGCTTTATGTTCAATTTTTTTTTTAAACATTTTGGTCCCGGGCGATCCAGCGATTGCGAAAGCCGACGTCTCTTACACATCCAACTATAGAAAGCTACATGATAAGCCTGTTTATGTGATTATGACTACCGTTATAATGTTGATTAAATACAATGGGAGCGTTAGGTAAATAGGAAAGGATGTGAAAAGAGGTGCCGATGCACATTAAATTTTTTTTTTAAAAACTGCTTAGAAGCTAAACATGCTCAGATTTTAATTTTGTTGGGATAGAGTTTTCCTTAATTTACAAAATGAATGTTTTTTCTACATTTATTTGAACTCTGGACTTTCTGTTTAACAATAGAGAAATCAATTTTTGCTTCTAGTTTTACAGATACTGTTTGACAACCAAATATTTCTTAATATATTTTGTGCTATACCAGAAACTGTTTAGAAAATTTCCCCTCTTTTCTAAATAGAAATATAGGTGATAAACCCTCATCCGTAGAAAAAGAATAAAAGTTCTTAGTCTCTCTACCTACAGTAATCCGTTATAAATAAATAACGAATAAAGAATAAAACCACGTTAATTCCTATCAAATTATAAAAATGTTGGCTTGGTAAATTTCCATTTTCTCGAAAACCAGAATACATATGTACATAGAACAAAAAGTCATAGCACATTATTGTAAGTGATGCGTTATTATTTTAAATATATTGTTTGTTATTGTTATTTTTATTTGTATTTAGTCCCTCTACAAGATTTTTTTTATTATTTTGTGGCTCAAAACTTATCGTATTCTCGGCGAAAACCATAATTAAAAAAAATGTGTCAATTGCTGGCTAAATTTGATCCTCTGGTTTTTGAAGTTTACATCGAAATGGGCACAATTTTAGCTTTTTGCTGTCAATTGGATTAAAAAGTATGTTTGTAACACACTATTCGCCTTTATTTGCCACATAAATAGTATATTTATCCTAGAGAACAAAATGTATCTTGATCAAATTTATTACTTTCTTATACGAAAGACAGCTTAAAGAAATACCAAATTAAAAATGTACACTCATAAGTTCAATTTTTTACTACAATACCAAATCTTTGTGAAATAATTCCCATCACAGATAATTTATTTACTAGTCTGTGAACACTAGATTGACGACGAATGACACGAAAAACAAAGTCCGGTATTTCACAGTGAAGCGTGAGGCATCTATCAAATAAGTGCGAACAAGAAATCATTTGAAGAAAGAAGACAGAAAACTAATTTCCCGGTGAGTTATGTGCCGAATTTGAATGCCTATATTTTGACGTTATTCTTCCTCTTGTTTATTTAACAAAATATTTTTATTTTGTTTCGTTGTTTATGGAAACTACATGAATTCTGTATGGTGCTTCTAAGGCAACGAAATTAAACAAACCAGAAGATTATAGACATTTTGAATTTGAGACCCAAGAGAGATGGTGAAATAATACTTGAAGCACAGAATGGAAAATGAAGAAGAAATTTAAAAAAAGAGATGCCTCACGGTGCACTGTGGAATACCGAATTGACACACAGCCTTTATTGCGTTAAAATACTGGCTTAATAAATTGGGATATCATTTAACCTGCGTCTTCCATTGCTTTTGTTTGTGTTAAAGAGAAGACGATAAACATGAATTTGTTGTTAGTGTCAATCGTCGTCAATTTAATGTCCATAGAAGAGTAAATAAATTATCTGTGATGAGAATTATTTTACAGAGATTTGGGATTGTTGTTGAATCTGGTTCACATACCTCCTACCAACTTCTTCATAGGTTTTGCAAGACATTGATAATGATGGTTGATCAACATAATTGACATAGAAATGGTTATGCTATTTTTCACATTCTATGACATTTTGTCTAACTTTGATCGGCCTAATATGAATCTGGTTCACATACCTCCTACCAACTTCTCTCTTCAAACACATGCATTTCAGTACATTTTTTCAACACATTTACATTCCATATAAGCAAAAAGTCAAAGAAGAAAATAAAAAAGGTAAGAGGGCACGACTGGGTCGCACGTATTTGCTTTATGTGCCTAATCACAGTGGAAGGCTAGTTATTTGAAAGAAAACAATTAACATTTACGTAAAAATAATAGACTGTCAGACAGACATTTCTTGTCACCAATTTTCTTGGACTTCTCTGTGATCGTTATTTCATGTTTGATTTGTATCTCAATTTAGCAGTGCACAAAAGTGCTCCTTCCATCTTTGTAGCTGATCTTCTATCGTCACTAAAAGGTTGCCATTCAAATCTAACACTGGATGGTTAGTGCTAGTGCTACTACGCTGGCCAACAATGTCCTTAGTGATTTTATACAGTTCTCTTGCGTCCCCTCTTCCTGCAGCCTGTTCCGCATTTTCCGCAAGTTTGTCCAATCTTGCCCTCTTATCACGTCTCACACACCGCTGCACTGTCTTATGAGATGCTCTATACTCGTTCTGTAGAAGCAATGTTCGCTGAGCATCATTTTCAGAATTGATCCTAACTTTGAGTGTTCTGCGATATGTGATTTTGTCCCAGGTGTCTTGGGATATCCAGGAATCTCTTGCTCTTGACTGTCTTGGTACAGTTTCAGTTCCGGCTTCCATGAAAGCGCTCTTAATTTGACCCCACATGGCATCTATCGATAACCCGGCGTTTTGGAAGTTTGACGTTTTGACACCGAGTGTGGTGGTGAAATTACGACGTACACTAGGGTCATTAAGAGCACTTGTGTTGAATCTTGGTCTCCCTGCTATACCTTCTGAGCGGCGCTGGGCAACAGCTGTTCGTAAACGAAGCAAACCCAAGAGTAAATGATGATCACTACCTGCGTCAGCCTTTCTTTCTTTTCGAACATCGCACAGTGACTTCCTCCATTTCTGTTGTATGATGAAGTGATCGATTTGATTTTTAGTTCGACCATCAGGAGATTCCCACGTGATTTTATGACAGGTCTTGTGCGGAAATAAAGAACCCCCAATTACAAGTTGATGAGCGTTGCAGAAGTCGACAAGCATATCACCATTTTCGTTTCGTTGACCTAAGCCATGCTTCCTTTTAACGCGTTCAAGACCCAGGTTATCCGATCCGATTTTGGCATTGAAGTCCCCAATGATGATAATTATATCGCCCGCTGGAACACCGTTGTACACTGAATTCAGGTGAGTATAGAAAGAGGTCTTTTCGTCCGCTGATGCATCATTCGTTGGAGCGTAGCATTGAATTATGGTGACTTTTCGGATTTTAGAGCTAAACCTCGCCGTCATAATCCTCGCCGAAACCGGTTTCCACGAAATAAGACTCTTGATAGATTCCTTAGTTAGCATAATGCCTACACCGTTGAGTCTTGGACCTCTGCCTGCCTCCTCTTCGCCAGAATACAACATTCTCGTAAGTCCCGATTCTGCAGTATATTCAGCTCTTCCTCTCCATTTGGTTTCGCTCACTCCCAGAATGCTGATGTTATGCCGCAGCATTTCACGTTCCACCTGTTCGTACCTTCCTGGTGCGTGCAGGGAGCAAACGTTCCATGCTCCAATCTTTGTTCGTGTTTTGTAGCGAAAAGTCCGTTTTGTTGAATCTGAAGGATTTCCTGATCTTGTTGCTGATTCGTTATTTGTGACGTCACGATCGTCATTTGTACATGAAATTTGCCGCACCCCCAAATCCGATGTGCGGTTTACTACAGCCGGGCCGTAGGAGGATTCACCAAAGTATGGTTACCCCTTGGGGAATCATTTTCATTCGTTGTCATCTTTCATGCAAAAATATATTTTCGTCCCGCCGCTTAGTGTTTTCCTGGATAAGGTTAATAACACGCTCAAGCCAGGAGTTCGACAGGCACCACCAGCCCTTTGGATGGTCGAACACATGCATAAAACAAGGCCGCCCACTGTGGGAAAACAGACGCCTTTTGTAGCCGCCCACTATGGGTACAGACGCTACTTGCTGCTACCGTTGGCCAACTTTAAATAGGCTCATCCGCCACCAGACTAACATGCCGTTGACCGCAATCTACAGTTCTTCCGCCTTTAGGGAGATTTTCTTCAACCCAAGGACAAGTCCGTGCCCTAACCAGCAAAGCTGGGTTGGCTGCTTATTCCGGCAGCTGTTCGGTCCCCTTGTGCGTAAGCGTTACCCGCTCTCTACCGCGAGGAGGTGCACATAGGGATTTTCCTTTCATTGAGCCTAGGGCCACCGAAGTGGCGTTACCTAGAGCCCTCCAGTACTTTTAGAGAGCAAGTAAAAATTGAACCTTTTCAGATGAGCGGCAGTATATATCTTACTTTTTACACATTTCAGGTAGAGTAAGATAACATTGGCACCGGATTCTTGTAGAGGGATTTAATACAAGTATTTTCTTACAGTGAGAGGGCGGTCTATAACCCCCCTTTTTAGTGGGAGGTTAAATGTTCTTAAAAATTAATTAAAATAACAACGGCAAAACTATTAATTAAGAATTATAATTTCTCTGAAAGATAGAAATTCGCACTTAATATCCATTTATAAATCAGATTTATTTGCTCAATACCTTAAAAAAACTTAACTTCAAACTCAAAAAACAGTAAAGCAATATGTTCTCCTAAGCATATTTCAAAGTTTCTTAAAATTCAAATAATCAAAGATGACCAACAGGGTGTTGCACTCAGGAAGGGGCAACATGCCCCCTACCTACCTCACTACTTTAAGGCTGTAAACTTAGTATATACCTATGTTTACACGTAAACAACAAACTAATTATAAGAAAGCGTGTTTAGTAATTTCTAATTTTCTCAAAAACATCAAATTTTCAGGGGTCAATAATAACTCAATAGGATTAACAATTAATAAAAGAAAATTGATTGAGAACATATTTTCGTAATTTCCAAGAAAAATCGAAATAAATTCTTATAATAGTGTTTGTGTTTTTCACCATATTGCTGTCTATACTGTTTTACAGTAGAAGGATTTTGTATGAAGAACAACAACTTGTGTGTACCACCACCAAATTCATAGGCTGGAGTTATAGCTGTTTCAAGGGGGCCAATACCATCAGCAGACTCCTTTAGTGGTTCTTTATCGCTTTATGTTCAATTTTTTTTTTAAACATTTTGGTCCCGGGCGATCCAGCGATTGCGAAAGCCGACGTCTCTTACACATCCAACTATAGAAAGCTACATGATAAGCCTGTTTATGTGATTATGACTACCGTTATAATGTTGATTAAATACAATGGGAGCGTTAGGTAAATAGGAAAGGATGTGAAAAGAGGTGCCGATGCACATTAAATTTTTTTTTTAAAAACAGCTTAGAAGCTAAACATGCTCAGATTTTAATTTTGTTGGGATAGAGTTTTCCTTAATTTACAAAATGAATGTTTTTTCTACATTTATTTGAACTCTGGACTTTCTGTTTAACAATAGAGAAATCAATTTTTGCTTCTAGTTTTACAGATACTGTTTGACAACCAAATATTTCTTAATATATTTTGTGCTATACCAGAAACTGTTTAGAAAATTTCCCCTCTTTTCTAAATAGAAATATAGGTGATAAACCCTCATCCGTAGAAAAAGAATAAAAGTTCTTAGTCTCTCTACCTACAGTAATCCGTTATAAATAAATAACGAATAAAGAATAAAACCACGTTAATTCCTATCAAATTATAAAAATGTTGGCTTGGTAAATTTCCATTTTCTCGAAAACCAGAATACATATGTACATAGAACAAAAAGTCATAGCACATTATTGTAAGTGATGCGTTATTATTTTAAATATATTGTTTGTTATTGTTATTTTTATTTGTATTTAGTCCCTCTACAAGATTTTTTTTATTATTTTGTGGCTCAAAACTTATCGTATTCTCGGCGAAAACCATAATTAAAAAAAATGTGTCAATTGCTGGCTAAATTTGATCCTCTGGTTTTTGAAGTTTACATCGAAATGGGCACAATTTTAGCTTTTTGCTGTCAATTGGATTAAAAAGTATGTTTGTAACACACTATTCGCCTTTATTTGCCACATAAATAGTATATTTATCCTAGAGAACAAAATGTATCTTGATCAAATTTATTACTTTCTTATACGAAAGACAGCTTAAAGAAATACCAAATTAAAAATGTACACTCATAAGTTCAATTTTTTACTACAATACCAAATCTTTGTGAAATAATTCCCATCACAGATAATTTATTTACTAGTCTGTGAACACTAGATTGACGACGAATGACACGAAAAACAAAGTCCGGTATTTCACAGTGAAGCGTGAGGCATCTATCAAATAAGTGCGAACAAGAAATCATTTGAAGAAAGAAGACAGAAAACTAATTTCCCGGTGAGTTATGTGCCGAATTTGAATGCCTATATTTTGACGTTATTCTTCCTCTTGTTTATTTAACAAAATATTTTTATTTTGTTTCGTTGTTTATGGAAACTACATGAATTCTGTATGGTGCTTCTAAGGCAACGAAATTAAACAAACCAGAAGATTATAGACATTTTGAATTTGAGACTCAAGAGAGATGGTGAAATAATACTTGAAGCACAGAATGGAAAATGAAGAAGAAATTTAAAAAAAGAGATGCCTCACAGTGCACTGTGGAATACCGAATTGACACACAGCCTTTATTGCGTTAAAATACTGGCTTAATAAATTGGGATATCATTTAACCTGCGTCTTCCATTGCTTTTGTTTTTTTTTTTTTTTTTTTTTTTTTTATAATTAACGCGCGCACAAGGGACTATTTGTTTCCCTTTTAATGTAACACACTGCGCGGGCATTAGGAAGATAGGGAGGGGAGAGATAGGAGGTGTCGATTAACATTGGTTTTGAATGTTTGCATGTTGAAATGGCAAGGGAAAATCTCGCCGGGTAAACCATTCCAAAGTCGTGTTGTACGGCTAAAAAAAGAATCTCTATATTTCACGGTACGTCCGAAATTGGGCTCAAGGGTGAACCGATGGGCATTCCTAGCAAGACGAGTATTACGGGCGAAACTTTTAAGGGGAGGAATGCAGCTGGCTACCTCGAGTGAACATTTTTTATAAAAGAACCGATAAAATAAGGAAAGACATGAAACATTGCGTCGGTGTTCGAGAGGGGCAATTGTTTCAGCGGCAGTTCTATTTCCTATCAATCTTAACGCTCGATTTTGTATTCTATCAAGCAGGTGAAGCGATGATTGTGAAGCACCTGCCCACAGGTGGGAGTTGTACTCGAGTTTAGGGCGTATAAACGCTTTATAAATTGTAGCCAGATCAGATGGGGAAAAATACTTCTTACACCGATACAGAAAACCTAAGCACTTTGCAGCATTCTTAGCGATCTCAAATATATGGTCGTTCCAACGGAGGTCGTCGTTGACACACATACCGAGTACTGAGAGCTTTTCGGTTTCTTCGATGTAAGTGCCATTCATGGACAATGGCATTGGGGGAATGTTTAGCTTTAACGACAGAAGACAGCATTGAGTTTTCGAAGCATTAAACTCCACACGATTTCTATTACCCCATTTGACAATGCTGTATAAATCGGAGTTTAATGAGCTTGACATACGGCACCGTTGCAATTGTACGTCCGAAGGCGAAGGACGTGAATTATCGAACGAATATGAAAAGCTGAGGGTAGAGTCGTCAGCAAAACAGTTAAGTGGATTAGAAGTAACAGACAGAAGATCATTTATAAAAATGAGGAAAAGAGTCGGAGACAGAACAGAGCCCTGGGGCACACCAGCATTTATTTTATGGGAATCAGACTTGAATCCGTCCAATACAACTTGTATTGAACGGTCCAGGAGATAGCTTCTAATCCAACGAACAAGAGTATTATCGATCCCAAAAGCACGCATTTTCGATAAGAGAGCTTCATGCCAAACTCTATCAAATGCCTTGGAGATATCAAGAGCAATAATCTTACTTTCACCAAAGCGATGTAAAGATTTGTTCCACTGTTCGGTGAGATATGCCATCAGATCACCAGTGGAACGGTTGCTGCGGAAGCCATACTGACGGTCATGGAGAAGCTTACGATCTTCGAGATATTCCTTAAGCTGACGGTTAATCAGTGTTTCCATGACCTTAGAAAGAAGGGATGTCAGTGCTATGGGTCGGTAGGAGGAGGGGGAGGATGGGTCACCTTTCTTAGGGACAGGCTGGACAAATGCTGTTTTCCATCTTCTAGGAAAGATTCCAGAAGAGTAGGAGCGATGGAAAAGCTTACGCAGTGGCTTTGCCAGTGTGGAAGAACACCTCTTCAGAATAATCGGGGGTATACCATCCGGGCCAGCGGATTTGTGTATATCGAGATCTTTGAGAACTCTTGCTACTGTACGAGTGCGGAAAAAAATCTGTCCCATGGAAAAATTTACATTCTCAAGTACAGGAGGGGCAACGTTGCTATGCGGCAGCGTGGAGCTGGCAGCGAAATGGGCGGCGAGCAAGTTTGCCTTCTCTGAAGAGTAAACAATTGGTGTGTTATTGTCGATGAGCGTTGGAACCGAAGATGTTGAGGAGTTTTTAATATTTTTTACAAATGACCAAAAATTTTTACTGCCTTTGGGACACTGCAGAATTTTTTGCCGTAATTTTTGGTCATGCAAAAATTTGGTTCTTTCAATAACGGAGTTGCATGAGTTTCTTGCTTGTTTGTGTTTTTTCCGATTTTCCTCTGTAGGGTTGGCTTTGTAAGAACGGAAACTTACTTCTTTGAGCCTGATAGCTTCTTTACACTCAGAATTAAACCAAGACTTTTCTTTAGGTTTGATGCTTTTTACTCTGTTGGGAATAAAAGCACGCATCCCTAGAAGAATCACATTTGTGATCATTTCAGCACTGGCATCAATGTCACTATCGAGGAAGCATAGTGACCAGTTAAAGTTTCGGAAAAAAATATTCAGGCCGTCCCAGTTGGCTTTCTCGTATTGCCAAACGGTCCTGGTGGGAAGTTTTTCTTTAACTGGATGGGTGGAGGATGAGAAATTAGCTGAAATGACACAATGGTCTGAAGTGCCAAATGGAGAAGTTACACTAATGGTATATTTATCAGGGTGAGAAGTAAGAAACAAGTCAAGAGTATGGGCGGCTTGCCCAGCAACATCCGGTATACGCGTTGGCACATCGATCAGCTGGGTAAGGTGATGTAACCCGGCAAAGAGCTCGACATACCTTCCTTCGGGTGTTGTCTGACCAGAATAGCGGATCCAATTGGAATTGTGTACATTGAAATCGCCCGCAATAACGATTTCAGTGCGAGGACAAAGGGAAACAATTTTTGAGATAGAATCTGACAGCGCATCAAACTCGTTACAAGTCGAATTGCTGTCGAGATTTGGACTCCTGTTTGTGTTAAAGAGAAGACGATAAACATGAATTTGTTGTTAGTGTCAATCGTCGGCAATTTAATGTCCATAGAAGAGTAAATAAATTATCTGTGATGAGAATTATTTTACAGAGATTTGGGATTGTTGTTGAATCTTCATAGGTTTTGCAAGACATTGATAATGATGGTTGATCAACATAATTGACATAGAAATGGTTATGCTATTTTTCACATTCTATGACATTTTGTCTAACTTTGATCGGCCTAATATGAATCTGGTTCACATACCTCCTACCAACTTCTCTCTTCAAACACATGCATTTCAGTACATTTTGGATTTTTTCAACACATTTACATTCCATATAAGCAAAAAGTCAAAGAAGAAAATAAAAAAGGTAAGAGGGCACGACTGGGTCGCACGTATTTGCTTTATGTGCCTAATCACAGTGGAAGGCTAGTTATTTGAAAGAAAACAATTAACATTTACGTAAAAATAATAGACTGTCAGACAGACATTTCTTGTCACCAATTTTCTTGGACTTCTCTGTGATCGTTATTTCATGTTTGATTTGTATCTCAATTTTGTATTTTCAAGAATCCTAAGCTTGCCTTAAGGTACCAAGTAAGAAAGTGTCAAACGAAAAAAGTAGACGAAATTAGCAAAGGTATTATAATACTACGTTTTCATTAGTGTCGAAATTACCTCATTTCTACACTTAAAATTTTAAGTTATAATGTCGCTGGGCTTAAAAACAAATATTTATTTCCCGATTTTTTTAATTATTTTAAGAATTTTGATATTTTTATACTTATTGAAACTTATATTATAAATTACGATGAAACTAGTTTTAAGAACATTTTTATGAACTACGAAATAGAATACATGCCAGCTGTAAAAACAAAAACATTTGGTAGAGGTAGTGGAGGTGAACTCTTCGGGTATAGAAAGTCTCTGAAGGATATAGCAGTTAAATTTAAAAACTTAAAGGAATCACGATTATATGAAATAAGAATTAAAGACAATACTCATTACATCGTTCCAATTTATTTGAACTGCAGCCATTGGCAGCGAGACTTCGATAAGCTACGAGAACTTGTTTGTGAACTAGGACCAGGAAATCTGATGCTAATCGGCGACTTTAAAAGCGGATTGAACTCAACACATATTTATATCGAAAATCAAAGGACGAGGTGTGTGACTCTAGAGGAATCAAAATTCTGGAAGTGGCTGATGCCTTGGACTGTCGCGTTCTAAATGGGAGTTGTGAAGGCGACCTTGGTGGCGAATTCACTTTTATTCGTGGAACAGCGTGTTCAGTGATAGACTATTGTTTTCTGCCTGGAGATTGGATCACCTGTTTTGACGAATTTCAAGTGGCAGTGAAAACGTTTTCGGACCACATGCCGTTAAAGGTCTCGTTTAAAATAAAAACAGAGCGTGAAGGAGCAGTCGAACATAAGCCTAGTCTTCCTCCGAAAATTCATTGGGATCACAATCGCGGAGAAATTTTCCAGCCGAATCTTAATGGACAGATTGGTATGCGGATAACCTCGGAAGCCCCAAGCAACCCGGACCTAGACACTAATAACCTCAATTAAAAATGCAGCACCGCAAAAGATAATGGGAAGAAAGGTAATTCAAAAAACAGGCAAAAGTGGTTTGGCAGCAAGAAATTTATCGTTTGCGTACTTAAAAATATTTAGAGCTTCTGACAACATAAACTTCAAAATTCTTTATGCATCAGCAAACAAAAAACTACAAGGAGCTTTGCAAACAAAAAAAAACGAAATTTGGACCTTAAAAACATAGAATTGGTAAATAAAGCCAAAAACTCAATGGATTTCTGGAAAGCAGTTAAACTTGTGAGTGGAAAAACCATTTCAACTTCTTCAGTCCTGGACATAAATATTCTCAAAAATCATTTTTCGAACCTTCTTAATGCAGTGGAACCACCACCTCATTCATTATGCTGCTCCTTTAATAGTTGATGAAGTTCTTGATGTTCCAATTTCTCAATCCGAAATAGAAATAGTGAAAGAAAACGCTAAAAGTAACAAAGCTCCTGGAGAGGACAGAATACCTGTCGATTTTTTTAAAAATTTAACACCCGAATTTTTAAGACTCCTTACTGTCGAATTCAATAGAATCTTCGAGACATCTGATGCTCCCAATAGTTTCCGGACAGCAATAATGTTTCCGTTACATACAAAAGGAAATCTTGAAGATCCAACAAACTACAGGGGCATTTCATTTTTAAACACAGCTACTAAGCTTTTTAGTTCAATACTTTATACTAGGCTCTGTGATTGGATTGGACTCAAGGGAATTTTGAACGAATTCCAAGCTGGGTTCAGGAAGAATTACTCAACTGTCGGGCAGCGTTTGACTCCATCCCACGGGAAGCACTTTTTATAAACTCTTTAATTATGGAATTTCAACAAAAACCATTTGAGTCATTAAAGCAATGTACAAAGATAATATAGCGAGAGTGTGGGACGGGAATCTGCTTTCGGATGAGTTTTTTACTTCGATGGGAGCTAAGCAAGGATGTGTCCTGAGTACCCTTCTTTTCATTTTATACATTAATGACATCACTGAATCTGTAAAAGGTGGCATAGTGCTGGGTGGAAAAACTATCCCAGGTCTCATGTATGCAGACGATATAGTTTTCCTAGCCGATTCTATAGACGGGATGCAGTTGATGATGAATAGACTTCAACGCTATTGCAAGATCTGGAACTTATCCGTTAACCTTTCGAAGTCAAAAATGATGATATTTAGAAGAGGCGGCGGACAGGAAAAGTAGACGTTGGAAGAGGAGGCAGTTGAAATAGTTAAGGAGTATAAATACCTAGGAGTCTTGATCACACCGAACTTGAACTTAGATAAGCACCTCCGTTCAAAAGTAGCAGAAGCTAAGCGTGCCATGTGTTCGGTATGGAGAAACTGCTATTTAAAGAACAACGTTTCCTAAATAGCCAAATACAAAGTTTTTAGAGCAAATGCTATCGCAATACTATTTTACGCGGCCAAAGTTTGGGGTTATCTCCCGTTTGAAGCGGTGAAAATTTTTTTGCGTTTTTTCATCAAAACCACTTTAGACTCCCAAGTACATCGCCCAACTATATGCTGCACCTTGAAACAGGATTAGGTCCTCTTTTCCGGGATACACTCAATTTGCATTTTAATTATGTCACAAGAGTTATGGCGATGGGAGAAAATAGGATTCCAAGACTGGTGCTATCTCAAATCATGAATTCTGGAGGATGGTGTGTAAGAGAATAGTATAAACTGGCAACCGATTGCTTAATAAATTTCACACTACCAACTGAAGAAAGCCCTGCATCTACCAAATTGAAATTCGATGATTTGTTAATGAAAATCGGGAATAGAATGTACGACAAGTTTATTGAGGAAGCAGAATCGTCAATATACAGAACTTACTACATTAGAGTAAACCACTTTTTAGACCAGAATACCTATTTCTTGGCTGACAACACAGCAGACAAATTTAGTTTGATTTTTAAAGTAAGAGGCGAACTCATCGGTCTGAACTTTATTCCTCATCGTCCAGATCATATTTTGTGTGATTTATGTAATCGCAGAGAACGAGAAGACGTTTTCCACTTTTTGGGAGTTTGTCCAATTCTCAAAGAATTCCGTTATCGATACTTTGGAGCGGAAACCCTTAATTTAGAAGAATCGATAAATTTGTTAAATGGAGAAAGAGGTTGGGACCTTTTATACAAGTATTGTGTGAACGCGTTTCGGTACAGAAGATGTATAGTTCATGAAAGTTTTTGAAGATTCGAAAATTGTTAAATTAAGTAATGAAATATTTTATATTAGTTTTTCTTTAGTGTGTATACACATAATTTATAATGCAAATGTCAGTCTGGTAGACGGCCTCAGGCCAAGCCATTTAATGGCTTATGATATATAATTTATTCAAGGAAAATTGTGAATTGTATTAAAAATATTTTTTGATGTCAATAAACTAACTAAACTAACTAACCTCATTTCGAAATTTGCAGAAAAAGTGTTTTCATTTGATAAACGAAACGTTTGACAAACGAAATTAGCAAATTTCTAAATTTGCAGAAAAATGTTTTCATCTAAGTTTGCTAATTTCGTTTGACACTTTCTTAATTTTCGATTCTAGTTACCTTTAAGGCAAGTACGTGCGACCCACTCGTGCCCTTTTACTTTTTTTTATTTTCTTCTTTGACTTTTTATAATGTCAACTTTGATGTTTTTTTATAGAACCTTGTTCAATTTTCATTCAATTGTTTTCAAATAAAGTGTGTTCGACTTCACATTACATAAATTGCAACCTAATATCGTCGAAATGTGATTTGTATGGGAAGTGAGATGATTTGGAATCAAATTTGGAAATTTGATACGAAATTAGCTCATTTGCCCTAATGAAAACGTAGTATAAGTCTTTCAATTTTCCGTTGGTTTCTTCGAACTTAATCAAAGCCGTCTCCATTAGATTGCCTAGACCAGAGCTAATGACTTTAAATAGGTTTCCAACATTCAGTTCGGACTCAAGAAGAATTTTTAGTCTTTGCTTGAGTTGTGTGCCTAAACTATGCTTAATTGCTGTGTCGCAGATTTTTTTCCACTAATGACTTTCAGGAATCTTCTTATCTTTAGTTCAATTTTGTATATCTGCAGCACCTCGTGTGGTTAAGAGTTAGGAACTGAGTCGAATGCTTTCTTATAGTCCTCAAACGCATAACTTAAATTCCGTTTTCCTTGAAGTGTTTGACAAACTGCAATCGAGTCGATGATAAGTTGCATCCTGATATCCTGCTGGGTTTGTAGTTAAAGTACCCTTTGGAAGAAGGAAATTGTTACCTTGCGCAAGGAATCCAGGCATTTTTTCAGGTTTGTCGAGCCAAATGGTTAAGTGAAAGCTATATGTTTGTGGAGAACAGGCAGTTTTTTGATCCCGATGTTTTGAATCTTTTCGGGTAAATGGGCTTTCTATTTGCTGACGAGTTTTATAGTTGCTGCCACTTCCTCGCCAGTAATCGTACTTGGTGTCATTTCGGTGTTTTCGCTTCTTAACCGTTAGTTTATTAACCAGTATACTTCATGTTCATGGGTTTCCGACTTGTCCCAAATTTCTCTCCAGAAAGCTGTAGCTTCTTCTATGCTGTTCCTTTCTCTATTTGTTCCATTTACTCTTGGCTTAGAGGAATCCCTATAGAATCCTCTTTCATTCATTGAGAAACGTCTATTCTGATTTTTTATGTCTCTAGATTCTTTGTACCCGGATTGTTGCGTTTGTATCTTAACTCCATAATTTCAGCAGATATTGGTGTGAATTATTGTGTTGGGCATTGTACAGCTTTTATTTGTTTTTTGATCTTGTTTGATTTATTTCCAGGTAGAAATGCAATTTTTATTATGCAGACGTCTCCTAGTATGGAATTTTTGAAGTCCTTGCGGAAGTTACTTCTTGGGTGTGGTTTACCTTCTTTTGTAGGGTGTTGGTGACAGCAAGTGTGAATGTTTTTCAAAGCTGGTTTCGTCTGTCACATCTTGTGGTAGAATCCTGTTGCTGAGCATTTTGGTGAATCCTTCTATTTGCCTAGATGAATTCAACTTTGGTATATTTCCTCTATCTTGTGTGTTAATGTTTTAATACTCCGATAGAGGGTGTATGGAGTGCTTATTTAAAGTTATAAAGGCTGTGCTGTTACTGAGTTCATCGCGCATACTTTCAATTGGCATTGAACCTTCGTTGTTTCCATTCACTGTTGGAGGTGACGGTGAGCTTTCAAACTGGTCAGAGTTATTGCTTTGTGTTTCTTCCTGTGTAGAATACTCTGTATTCTATTTAAGTAATGAGCTACTGCTTGTTTAAGTGCATTTAACATATAATCGCTTAAAAGCTTTCTGGAGATAATAGCCCTTCTTCGATCAGCCAGGTTTTGTTCAGTCAACAGTTGTATTGCGGATTCTCTATTAAGAACAGATCTCTCACATCGGTTCTGTAAGTGTGAAGTTCCGATTCGATTTTTGTTGAAATGTAGTAGCAGCAGAATTATTACTATTATTATTATTATTAAAACACTCGATGCGGGTGTTGCTAACTAGTAAATATTTACTATCGATTGGGTTGTGTTTGAAGGTAGTCGCGGAAACTACTGACGTTTGAGCAGATATCACTACTTATTTTGATTTTTTTTTGGTTTGGCATCTTCATGTATTTGCAAAAAAACATGGCAAGACCACTGCGTAAGCTTTTCCATCGCCCCTACTCTTCTGGAATCTTTCCAGAAGATGGTAAACAGCATTTGTCCAGCCTGTCCCTAAGAAAGGTGACCCATCCTCCCCCTCTTTCAACCGACCCATAGCACTAACATTTCTTCTTTCTAAGGTCATGATTAACCGTCAGCTTAAGGAATATCTCGAAGATCGAAAGCTTCTCCATGACCGTCAGTATGGCTTCCGCAGCAACAGTTCCACTTGTGATCTGATGGCATATCTCACCGAACGGTGAAACAAATCTTTACATCGCTTTGGTAAAAGTAAGATTAATGCTTTATAATTAATTAAGCTCTCTTATCGAAAATGCGTGCTTTTGGGATCGATGATACTCTTGTTCGTTGAATTAGAAGCTATCTTCTGGACCGTTCAATACAAGTTATACTAAACGAATTCAAGTCCGATTCCCACAAAATAAATGTTGATGTGCCCCAGGGCTCTGTTCTGTCTCCAACTCTTTTCCTTTTTTATAAATCTTCTGTCTGTTACTCTAATCCACTTAACTGTTTAGCCGAAGACTCTACCCTCAGCTTTTCATATTCGTTCGATAATTCACGTCCTTCGCCTTCGGACGTACATTTGCAATGGTACGGTATGTCAAGCTCATTGTACTCCGAGCATTGTCAAATGGGGTAATAGGAATCGTGTGGAATTTAACGCTTCGAAAACTCAATGCTGTCTTTTGTCGTTAAAGCTAAACATACCCCCAATGCCATTGTCCATAAATGGCACTTACATCGAAGAAACCGAAAAGCTCTCAGTACTCGGTATGTGTGTCAAGGACGACCTCCGTTAGAACGACCATATATTTGAGATTGCTAAAAATGCTGCTAAGTGTTTAGGTTTTCTGTATCATGCATTTAGTAGCTCTGTCATAGATATTGTAACCTGTGAAACAGTCGAAGCTGGTGCAGGCTGATGATGTTTTTCTGTTTTCAGGTCGCAGTTCTTCATTTCTTCGGGTTACCCCGGTGAGCGTTTCCGACGTATCTGCTTCACCACTACCTGCTCACATGCTGCTAACTCCAGCGGTAGCTCTGTCATAGATATTGTAACCTGTGAAACAGTCGAAGCTGGTGCAGGCTGATGATGTTTTTCTGTTTTCAGGTCGCTGTTCTTCATTTCTTCGGGTTACCCCGGTGAGCGTTTCCGACGTATCTGTTTCACCACTACCGGCTCACATGCTGCTAACTACAGCGGTAGCTCCAGAGTCCACAGTCATTATTATTATGATAATAATAGTAATAATAATAATTATAATAATAATAATAATAATAATAGTAATAATAATAATAATAATAATATGTCTATCATAGAGTTGATATTATTGGGCTTAATGATCAATTTGCAAATTAGGCAATTAATTAATAGAGCTTATGTTGTCCATATCTTCCGTATGGTTCATTGTCAAATTTATTTTCTGTTGAATGTATAGGTTCTCCAAAGTATACCTTGTGTTAGTGTGTCGATCAAAATAAGCATAGTGATTGTGGTCCATCATATGTTGAGAGTGCAGTAGCGGTTCGTTTGTTTCTTATATCAGCTTCGTGATCAGAAGGCACGTTTTGTAGTGCCAATATAGACTTTGCAACATGTTTCATTATATTTACCTTTGCATGGAATTTGATATGCTACATCATGTTGCTCCATTTTCTAAGTGGTGATTTTGTGTTGGTAAATATTGTGCGTAGTGTAGAGTTAGTTTGCACACAAAGCTAAGCTAAGCTAAAGTAAACACTATCGTTTTCGAATATGGATATAAATAGCTTTAAAGTTAGTTTGTTAGTTTAGTTTTGTAAGAGACTAAGGAATAAAGAAAGAAATTAAACGATTAATAAAGAAAGGACTCAAACAATTTCATTACTTGCTTGATAATTTAAAATTTGAAAGTCTTGACTTTTTCTTTCAAATTTATTTAAAAAATATTTACTGCATATTATGTTTTCTTTGATAAATGTGAGTTAAAAAATAATAATAATAAATTGAAAACTTATATTTCTCCAAAATGTTATTTTGGCATGTTTAATTATATTTTTCGTTTAAGAAGTCAATGAAAACTGCATTACATGCCTATTACCACATAAGTATTTAATATTTGGTGCTTGTTATAATTTCATATAATTTTTTAATAAATACAAATAGTTTTTAAGCTGCATCTTGTCATGTGGAAAAAATTATGATACTCGCTATTCACTTATTTTAGGAGATGTACTGCAAATTTACCAATGGCTATGAAGTACAGAACATTAAAAGAGACAGCTAGGCTCAATGTTGGCGTCTTTCGGTCTGTTATACATGGGCGTGGACTTTTTTGTATTAAGGATTTAGAAGCCGGTAAGTTTATTGACAATAAACTTAATGAAAAAAATTCAAAATTATAACAATTAAAAAAATGTATATGTACATGTAAAAAGTTACTTCTATTGATTTTCTTTGAGCACTAGACCTCGATTTAAATTAATTGGCTAAGTAATTTATAGTATTACAGCAGATAATAACCTCTGCGTTGAGCCAACAAAGCATAAAAAAACGCTTACTCTGGAAAAATAAAAAGATCATGAGCAAAGTAATGTCGAAGAGGTGCAGAGGTGTTTAACAGGAAAGAAGTGAAAAGCTTTTACAGAAGAGTGAACAAGTCAACGTTCAGGTTTCACTAGCCATTCTGGGTTCTGCTAAGATGAAAATAAATATACCGGATTTCAACCAGTTGTTGAATGGCGATGACAGTCCCGCCAATGATCGACCTGGACCAGTCAATTAAATGAAAATCAATAATTACACCATAGGCAGCCTATGACAGTGTAAGCAGGGTTGGATGATCTGTACCGAACCGTGTCTATATTTGTTATTCTTACTTACATCGTCTTATCCTGATGACGATAGATAATGCTCACTGCTCCGTCAAAATTAGTATAAATACTACTCGGACCTTCGCTACCACCCGAGGGTACGACAATATGACACATTGCCTCAAATTCATTGCCTGCAAGTATATCATTTAACCCGGCCAGAATTCTCACATCATGGTCTTGCCGTTTATGCTAGGAATGATATTGCTTGCCAGAGCCTCTCGCAATGCTTACAATGTTCCAACACGGACTTTTTGTGGCTTAAAATCACTGTATTCAAGCATATCATTCATTACTGTTTTTTTTAATGAGCCCAAATATCTACAATTATTCAATATTAAAGGAGTTTTGAGCTGTCTTATTCCATCCCGAAAATTGTTTCCTCGCACTGAAATCGTTATTGCGGACGATGTCAATGTAAGTATAAATTTGCCGATCCTACAAAACCAACCCTACTATGAATAACGAGATATAGGCGTGTGAAGGCTTGCGTGAAAACAAATATTTACCTGCACGCCACCCTTCAATCTACTCCTGGAAATGCAGTTATTATTTCAAGAGATTTTTGGTGTATGGATCGAATAGGTGAATTTAATACCACAATAGACAATTTAAGGAATACTTACTTCGGATCTCTACATAACGAGATATATACATGTAAAGGCTTGAGTGAAAATTTTTTTTTCTGACCTTCAACCGTAGGCGCATTTTTTTAAGGAGATCTGTGGTTTTTGCAACGGGTAACTGAATTCAATATCCATCCAGCACTGCATAAACCACTTATATCTTAAATTATTCTTATTTCTAGCGGGTTTTATTTTTCACTTAGCAATTGAAAAAAATGAGCAAACTGTATCACGTTTTTACTTAGCCTATGTTATGTTACTTAATATATACTAAAAATATACTTAAAATAACTTCAAATAGCCGTAAAATACTTAAATCTAGAACAGCCATAGCAAGCACTTTTAAATTTGAATTTTTTGTATTGTTTGTGTTTTTTTTATATTTTTTGCGTTTTTATATTTTTTTGGTGCCTCCGCAACTACCTTCCTAACTTAACCTTAGACATATAAATATCGACCACAGGCGATATTTGTCTTTGTCGACTGAAAATATCAGGTTCTAACTGAGCCACCAAAATTGGTAGCTTACATCCGATCCCGGTCGGGCATGGCCATAGTGAACCGGAGGCGGCCTGCTTCGCTCCCAGCGGCTATGTCTCCGTCGTAAATAAGCTGCCTATCGACTGTTTTGCGGCCGACATGGTAGATCAACAGAATGGCCGATCTATCCTGAATCAGCCCTCGGCTAGGATAAAACCACTCGAACGTGTACTTTCGAAATATTCACCTTGGGGGTAGTAAGCCTAGGAGATTTTTCCGTTAGTTGAGATCATCGCCCTTGCAATTTGTCCGCGAATGAGTTTAATTAAAATGTATTCTATCCCATTCCAGGGCCATTTGTATAGAACCTCGTTGGAACAATAGTGTGTACTCCGACTCTGGTGTTCTGCAAAGACCGAGACAAGTGCGAAGACACTGTCTCTCAAACACACGAATCTTTTCCATAAGAGATGGGGCAACGTTGAACCATACAGGGCATCCGAAGGCAATCATCGGCCTGATGAAGGGTTCTAAATAGGATATTTTCACATTTCTGGAAGTTAATTTTTAGCTTCCAATCGTTACAGTATTGTTGAATTTTATCGAAATCACGTTGCAAGAAATTTCTGATGACTTCAACTCTTGGACCTATTCTGTACTCAATTAAATCGTCGGGATACGCAATTGCATGAGGTCGACTTCCGACCAAAGAGAATAGGCGAGTTCATCGCTCCTGGTTGCAGACCGTTTTTAATATCAAACGTTGTGGTAGATGAAACATTGCCACTCTTGACAACGAACTTCCTACCATTACGCATGTCGTAATATATAGCAGTGGTTTATTTATGCCCCATCTGGTTAGCTTCAGATAAAGACCCATATGGTATCGGAAGCCTTCTCCAAATCAACCAGACAGGCACCCGTGCATTGATCTTTAGCATTGTTCCATTGGACCGCAGATACTAGCTTAGAAGCGGCATGAATTGTGTCATGTCCCGCCTAAAAGCTGAACTGGGTGTCTGGAATTTATCGAATACCTTGCTTTCCCTTTTGCAAGAGAGGATGTACAACAGCTGTCTTCTAACTTACTGGATAATATACATTATACAGCGCGTTGTTGTATACCTACGTCTATTGTATCTATTTCTGCGTTCAGAAGTATGTTTTCGTTGTCTGTCGTTCACTGAAGTTTAAGACACAGAAGATCGTTTTGATTATTCTTTCTGAAGATTTTATTAATTTCGAGAAATATACTCGGGTCGCTAGAAGTTCCGGCTAGAATTCTGTTATCCCAGTTTTAATCTTGTCAGAAGCCCACTTTTTGTCTGTGTACTTGTATTCTCGCGTTCTTGTATACTTCAATTGCGATTTGTTCTTTGTATCGTGGGATTGTTCTGTAAATTGTTTGTTTTATAGGTCTATCCATCTGAAACAGGTATCCATCCATCTCTAAGTTCTACAGATTCCTGACGTCAGAATTTATCTTGTCAGGACGTTGGAGAAACGTGGCCAGCGTGCCTTACTAAAATTGTACGAGCGCGCAGGCACAAATTCATCCAAAACCACAAGCTCCTTTGGTAGCTGTATGACGGCGGCAAGTCCGCAGTGTTCACTGTCGTATTCTACACTACCGTCCGTAAACAATTTCTTTTCTGTTGGCCCACAGACTCAGTTACTGTCAGTCTTGAGTCTAACAGTAGTAGATCTAGAAAGACAGCGTACCTTGGGAACAATGGTCTATCTGTAGCAAGAAGGTCGATTTTATACTCAATAATCAAAAAGATGATATCCCCTTGGATTTTGGATTTGATTTCCCCCATCTTCATGTTTGGCATTAAAATCCCCAGCGATAATGAAGTGATTTTCATCTGAGTGCAGACTAAGGCACTCGAAAAGTTTTTCATATGATGCAAGCTTCTAGCATATGACCTCATGATCAATACCTTTTCGTAAAAACATAGCGACCCGGTCTATACGTTTGGCCGGTCCCTTCTTACGATATTGTAATTATTATGAATCAGTTTGTGTTTCCTGGTTTAGCTTGGTTTCGCTTTACTCTTCGTTCGGTCCCGATTAGTGAATTTACATTCACAGCCATGATGTTAAAGGGGTTCTGGTACAGCATGCCCATTAAGATTTAAATTATAATTTTAATAATAATTAAATTAAATTGGACGGTGAGCGTAAACATGGTCTAGTCTTTCCTCCTGCTTTCCGATCTTTTGTTGTAGGCTGGTTAAATGGGCCTGCATGACCAGCAACGCAGACATAATATCTGCCTGGACTGCAGGTGCCGTAGGCGCGGGACCTGTTTGGGAACCTCTGGTTTTTTTTTTTTTTTTTTATAATTGGCCCGCGCAAAAGGGATTTTGTTTACCCTTATAATGTTAAACACAGTGGGGGCGTTAGGAAAATAGAGAGAGGTATAAAAGGAGATATCGATGCACATTTGTTTTAAAGTTCGGCAAGTCATAATGGGAGGGAAAAACAGAGTTTGACAAGGCATTCCACATTCGCGTGGTACGGCTAAAGAAAGAATATCTGTATTTAACTGTACGTCCGAAGTTGAGCTCAAGGGTAAATTTATGGGCATTCCTAGCAGCGCGAATATTACGGTTGAATTGTTTTAGGGGAGGAATGCAGCTGGCTATTTCGCTAGAGCATTGATTGTAAAAATAACGGTAAAATAACAAAGGCACGAAACATTACGACGGTGCTCAAGAGATGAAAATGTTTCTGTTATTGTTCGGTCGCCTATCATTTTCAATACTCTATTTTTGTATTTTGTCTAAGAAACTCAAGTGTGTAATTGGAGCAACTGCCCAAATATGGGAATTATACTAAAGTTTTGGACGAATATACGCTTTATAGACCGTAGCTAGATCAGAAGGGGTAAACAATTTCTTGCATCTTCGAAGGAAAACCTAGACACCTATCAGCATTTTGGCGACTTCGAATATGTGGTCGTTCCACAGAAGATGGTCTGTAATGCACATACCGAGAACTGATAGGTGTTCTGTTTCTTCGATACAAGTGCCACTCATCGATAGTGGCAAAATACAACATTGAGTTTTTGAAGCATTAAATTCAACACGATTTCTTATTCCCCATTGTACAATGCTGTCAAGATCAGAATTTAATGAACTAATCATACGCTGCCGTTGCAGTTCCACATCCGAAGCACATGGATGAGAGTCTGGAAACGAATATGAAAAGCTGAGAGTGCTGTCGTCAGCGAAACAATTAATTGGATTAGTAGTTTCAGATAATAAGTCATTGATAAAAATCAGGAAGAGAGTTGGAGATAAAACAGAGCCCTGAGGCACACCAGCATTTATTTTGTGAATATCAGATTTGAAACCGTCCAATACAACTTGAATTGAGCGGTTCGAAAGGTAGTAATTACTAATTCAACGAAGAAGAGATTCATCGAGTCCAAATGCACGCATTTTCGATAATAGAGCTTGGTGCCAAACACTATCAAATGCCTTAGAAATATCAAGTGCAATAATTTTGCTTTTACCAAAACGATGGAGAGATTGGTTCCACTTTTCGGTGAGATAAACCATCAGATCACCAGTGGACCTGTTCCTACGATAGCTGTACTGCCGGTCATTAAGAAGCTTTCGGTCCTCAAGATATTTCTTAAGTTGAAAGTTAATCAGCGTTTCCATGACCTTATAAAGAAGAGACGTAAGTGCAATTCGTCGATAGTTTGAGGGAGAGGAGGATTCGCCTTTTTTAGGGACAGGCTGGACAAATGCTGTTTTCCATCAGCTCGGAAAGAGCCCAGAGGAATAGGACAGATGGAAAAGCTTACGCAATGGTTTTGCCAGCGTTGAAGAAAACCTCTTCAGAACAATAGCGGGGATACTATCCGGGCCAGCGGATTTGTGAATGTTAAGATCTTTTAAGACCCTTGCAACTGAACGAGTGCGGAAGAAAATTGGTCCCATAATGTCATTTACGTTCTCAATTACAGGGGGATTGATAACACCTGCCGGAAGCATTGAGTTTGTTGCAAATAGGGCTGCAAGCAGATTTGCTTTTTCTTGGGAATCGACAACAGGTGTATCGTTGAAGACGAGTGTAGGAACCGATGATGACAAAGAATTCCGAATGTTTTTCACAAAAGACAAAATTTTTACTTCCTTTGGGACATTGAAGAATTTTTTGACGAATTTTTTGCTCATGTAAAAATTTCGTCTTGCGAATGTGAGCGTTGTGGCTGTACCGTTGTTTTTACCCTCCCTGCTGATATTTGAGGCACAACGGCTGCAGGGGCAAAAACTGATCACCTCCACCACCTTCGAAGCTTTTGTGTGCTTTAATTGCTGTAACTTGGACAGCCTCGTAAACTACCTGCGTGCACCCCCCCTCCCCGCAAAGTACGCATTTTAGTTGAGTCTTATCTTCGACCCTTTTTTGGCTGAATTTGCACTCATCTACACTGTGATTCTCGATGCATTTCACGCAGCTAGACAGCATACCGCGGTTCGCCGTACTTTTACTTTTATCAATTAAAACTACCCGATACGCGGCGTGTGCTTCTAGGCTTAAAAAATGAAATTTCTTTATTTATTGGAAAAGAGGAAATTTTGTATATTTATTGTATCGTTTCGATTAATTTAAACGTAGTTTTGAGAGTATACAATTTTCTTTTTGTTTTAGACAACTCCTTATTTCTATCGCCACTTTCAGACTAAACTATAAAATATGTTTTTTTTGGCATTTGACGCTCACTGCACTGAAACGTATTCTTTCTGGACTTTTCTTTGCTTTGAAGTTTGTATGAATTCATAAAGATCAGAATACAATGTCGCTACAAAACTCCCCTCGCAGTGAAATAGTTTCAGGAAAAAAAGGATTTTACGAACTGAAATATGGTTTGAATTGATTTGTATGTTTGACCATGTCAGCTGGAATGGCTGAGATATCAAAACTGGAATCGATTACAAAAGTGATTTTTGAGTTTGGGTGCGTAATGAAAATGAGGCTTTGAACGTTCGTATATTTTATTAGCCATTTTAGGCAAAACATCAAGTTTTGTTTCTGAAGTAGACTTTATCGAAGCTTGGATGGCGGGTAGACGTCGTTTCCAGAGCTCTAATATTAAAAATTCAGTGACTATCATTGATTGTCCAGCTAATGTTAGTGTCGTTGGTTGGTTTTCTTCTGACTGCTAACACTTTACATACATCTTTCCCATTCCTACCATTTTCTAACATTGCATATGTATTGAAGACTAAAAGTCTACATTGCAATCTCCACTCAGAGAAAAACTTTAGGATGAGATAGCGAAACTAGATGCCGCTAGGTGAAACACCCAATAGTAGTGATAATACTATAAACTGCATATACAGACGTATTCCAATACCAGATTTTATTGTATTTTGTATTTATTGTATTTAATGCAACAGCATTTTTGAAATATATACATATTAAAGGTATTATATATTTTTTGCTGAGTATAAAAATTGATGTATATTTGAAGTTATGTCCGGTATGGACTTCTAACCCGCCATTAATTTTTTATGGAATGTTCAGGGTAAATATAGTTTAGTCCAGGGATGGTTTTTGTGTAGGTTTGGCTGACCCACCCAGCGTTGCTCAGGTATAACATACTTTTGCTTGACTAATGTAATGCTACTAAACAGGATATTAAATAGAAATGGATGTATGTATGTATAAACCACCCAACGGATTTTAATAAATTTTACAGAGTAAAGGTCCACGGATCGTTCCTGTGAATGTTTGGTTTTGGTTTTTTTAGCATTTATTTTCGCATTTCACATTAAAACATATTTTTTCTTGGGTGTAGTAACGCGCGCCGGGTACCGCTAGTTAAATGTGAAACTGGTGCCGATTGGTATATGGTTGTTGGTACAATAGTATGTTTGATGTTAGATTTTTAGTACTTAATACTAGAATTCAGTACTATTGTATTTTTGTACTAGATGTGATACTACATTTAGTACTAGATTCAGTACTTAGTAGTAGATTTAGTACTTGATTTTGTTCTTATTGTCATGTAATTACAAAACGTATAATGACATGTGTATGGAGTGGAGTAAGTGGAATTATACATATATGGTGTGAAACGTAAAAATGTTGTCCGTAAACCGACTTTACAGAAAACAAATTTTTTAAGCAGATCCTTCTTTTTGGAATTTAACATCATAGTAACCATAATAATAAAAAAAAGGTAATCAAACAAAACCAAATAAGCTAACATTTGTTCATACCATTGCAGGTGAGATGGTTATTGAGTATGCTGGAGAACTCATTAGATCAACATTGGCTGACAAAAAAGAAAGATATTACGATAGAAGAGGAATCGGCTGTTACATGTTCAAAATAGATGAACAGTATGTCGTTGATGCTACGATGCGTGGTAACGCTGCACGTTTTATAAACCATTCATGCGAGGTTAGTTTTTTTTTGTATATTGAAATTTTTATAATTTTTATAATGCTCTAATTATATTTCAGCCAAATTGCTACTCAAAAGTAGTGGATATTCTTGGACACAAACACATCATTATATTTTCATTAAGACGTATAGTGCGTGGGGAAGAATTAACATACGATTACAAATTTCCATTCGAAGATATTAAGATTCATTGCTATTGTGCATCAAAAAAATGTAGAAAGTATCTAAATTAAGAATTTTAAATGAAATATTAAGAACAATTACAAGTTAACAGATTTCACAGATTAAGTTCAGGAAATAAAGAGGTTTTACTTTAGAAAAGGTCAGATGGCTGTGAAATTTTAATGTATTGTAAAGAATGCTCGGTACATACAAAAGCGAAACTTGTACAACCACGCCCCTTCGCCCCCCTTACAATTAGGTAAATGACTGAAAATCGGCACTTTTTCACACTTTGTCAACCAATAGCAACGCAGCTTTGAAGCACCACAAAAACCTATATTTGGGTACTTTTTTAAATTTTCAGTTTGTTTTACTTTTAAAGCGCAATAACTTAGTAACCAATAGACCACGCGCAAAAGACAATCTTGTTGGAAATTTAATTACTTACACATTTTTTATTTTGTGACCAGTACAAGGAAAAGAGGTTTATTTAAACAAATCTATAACAAAACTTAAATTAAATGAATTGCTTTCAACAATCCATACAAAATCCAAAGTGTTGACCTTCTCACAACCACCTCTGAGAAACCTCTAGTTCGACTTAGAATGTGCTCAGGCAAACAAAGCCAAAACTGAGGCATGCAGATCATAGCTCCACAAAAGAACTAGAGCATCTCTTAATCTCTACGTTGAGGAAAGGAAAGATAAAAAACGCTTACTCAAGGGAAAGAATAAAGATCACCAGCAACGTGAAGTTGAGGAAAAAAAAGTCAACATCAGATTTCCCTAGCCGTTTTGGGGCCTGCAAGAATACGGATATAAACACTGTAGTAGATACGCAATCGATATTAACCATCTGGAAATACTACTTCAACCAGTTGTTGAAAGGCGATGGTGTCCCGCTAATGATTAGCCTGGACCCGTCAACCTAGATGATAACCAAGAGCTGTGATCAAAGTAGCCATTGTCAGACTAAAAACGAAAAAAGCAGCTGGTCCTGACAAGCTGAAAGTAGAACTTTTTAGACACGCTCGAACTGGCAGGTGCATACACCAACTCTGTTAGCTATGATCAGAGGAAAGAATGCCCTATGATTGGAATCTCAGTGCTATCGGTCTGATCCACAAAATAGGAAATCGACTGTTCTACACATCGATTATAAGATCTATTCCAGCGTTTTATATGAATGTCTTAAGGCGTTTGCTGACGGGACAGGTCCTTACCAAGACGGCTTTAGACCTGGAAAATCTGCGATTGATCAAATTTTTACAGATCCTGGAGAAAACCCTAGAATTTAACATCGAGACCCACCATCTGATCATCAATTTTATAGCAGACTATGACAGGAACGCACTGTACCGAGCCATGTCTAGTTTTATAACTCCTGCTAAACTGATACGATGTATCAGGGTGACGATGTAGAACGCTCGTTACTCCTTCGAAATTGGCAGAGTTACTATTGAGACCTTCGACACCACAAGAGGATTATGAAAAGGTGACGGATTTGTATGCAGCTGTTTCAACATTGTTCTTCAAAAGATAGTACGCAACACTCAAGCCAGAACGTCGGGCACTATCTTTAAAAACGTTACTTGGGTACGCTGTCGAAATTGATGTGATAGGAAGAACCAAGCGGGCAGTAACCGCTTGCTTGACTCACTTCCATGGAGTCAACCTTGAACTTTTTTACATTCGGGTGAAAGCGCCCTTGGGATATTCGAGAGAAAAGTACTACGCGTGATTTATGGTCCTGTTTATGATCAAGTTACGAACAAGTGGCGAAGGAGGTACAAAAACGAGTTTAACGCGCTGTACAGTGACATGAGCCTGGTCAAAAAAATCCTTATCCAGCGGCTAAGGTGGCTGGGTCATGTAGAGCGGATGAATTTCGACTCTTCAGCGCACAAGGTCTTCAACGCTGTACCTGAGGGAGTCAGAAACAAGGGAAGACCTCATCTCCGATGGAAGAACCAGGTAGAAGGAGACCTCGGACTGCTTGGTGTGCAGAAATGTAGACGGCAAGCTAGTGATCGAGCCAGCTAGAGGGGCATACTGAAAGATGAGAGAAGTGCATTTATAGTCCAGTTGACACGTAATTCCGATTTTTTTGGATAAAACAAATTTTTCCATGACCATGACGGTAAAAAAATTCTGCAATACAAATGTCTGGCAATTTGTAAATAATATTAAAAACTTCTCAACATTGTCCAGCCTGTCCCTAAGAAAGGTGACCTATCCTCGCCCTCCTCCTACTGACCCATAGTACATACTTCTCTTCTTTCTAGGTCATGGTAACGCTGACTAACCATCAGCTTAAGGAATGATGGCATATCTCAGCGAACAGTGGAACAAATCCTTACATCGCTTTGGTGAAAGTAAGATAATTGCGTTTGATATTTCCAATTCTAGTCTGATTCCCACACAATAAATGCTGGTTTGCTTAGTTGAGTCTCCTCCTCTGGGCAGGTGCTTCACAAGATTAACAGGAAATAGAAATGTTTCTAAAAAAATTGTCCCATCTCCATCAGTGACGCGATGCTTCATGTCTATTCTTATTTTGTCGTTTCTTTTGTATATAATGTTCACTCGAAGTAGCCAGCTGCATTCCTACCCTTAACAGCGACTCCCGTAATACTCATCTAACAAGGAATGCTCATAAGTTCATTTTTGAGCCTAATTTTGTAGCAGTCAATGGCATTGACAATGACAACAACAAGTACAGGCGTGGTAAGGCAATGAACTTCTCACATCAGTTTGGAGCATTTTTTTAATTTTACCTTTAATTTACCTTTTTTCAAAGCGCAATAACGCCAAACGAATTGACATATATCATGTTGATAAGTCAAAATGTAGAAAATTTAACGTTATACATACCTAAATAAATACATGTATGCTTCTGCCGTAGGACATGAAAAAAATATGAAAAACCTAAGAACAATTTCCACACCTTTGCCCAGGGTACGATGTCCAAAGCTTGAGAAAATGTAAATTAACCATCCGTGAATAACATTTCTAAGTTTCATTAACTTCCGATTTTGTACATCTAAAACTCCGTGTTGACTGGACTATAATAAAGGCACTTCATTGAATTTAAATGTTATATAATTTTTTAACTAACACTCATTCCATTTTTTGTGCTTCATAGCTCCGATGCTATTAGTTGTACAAAAAATAGTATAGTTAAAACTTGTAGAAAACTTTATTTACTACAAGTCAGCGTTAAAAAATGCATCAGAAAGGAGTTATAGGCCAAAGAGTGAAAATGTGCCGATTTTCAGTAATTTTTACCTGATCGTGAGAGGCGGAGAGAGCGTGGTTGTAGAATTTTTGTTTTTGTATCTTCTGAGCATTCCAAACATCATCGAAAATTCACAATTCCGCTGATAATTGAATTGATATTGATCACAGATCCCAAACATTTAACTTGGGAAGCTCTCAAATGTATAACTCGTGTCTCTGCTCTACTACTACTTTTCTACTACTTTTTTACACTCTGAACGTTTCTTTTCATTATAAAAATATTGTAAAAAAAATTAAGGGCATCGGCGCGCGGGTCATTATCCGTCACTTTTTAAGAAAATAAACAAAAATTTAAAACAATTCTTCAAGTTTGTTCAAAACTTAGTTTTATTAGTGTTGACTACATGAGCCTTTTATCAACAAAAATATTTTTGGCAAGAAAACTCGGTCCCCAAACTGAACTTGCTTTGATTTACTAATGTAAATGTACATATGTAGTAAAACTATAATTTTTTAAAGTCAAGCCACATATTTGATTAAGATGTAGAGTTTTTTAAGTAACAGCTAGTAGATCTAGGACATGTAGAGTTCAGAAGCTGATCTACATGAGATCTGATAACTTTTTGACAGTGCGAATCACATAAGCTTTGTTCCACATGCTCCCCAAAACTACAAAATTCAGTTAAGTTTTATTACGAAAAAAAGAAAATTTAATTTCATGTTCCATCAGTTACAGTTTGAAATTTCATAAAGATTAGCTGGAATATTAAGGCTCCCGCAAACAGAAAACGATTAATGGAAACTGAACGCATTTTAACTATGCGTTTAAAAGTTTTGGTTTCGGTTTTGATAACATTTTCCAGATACAAAAATTGGCCGCAGTGACATAATTGGCAGATACGTTTAGAGTTCTATACATGAACAAGTATGTGTGTCGTATTTTGCGATGCGCTATCTATCGCCTTGTGTGTTTTGAAAAAGAAGCTCTCAGCTGTAAATAAGAAAAGTAAATAGAAGCTGATTATGTTTTTCTATTGGAAGTAAAATTTATCAACTTCGATTTCGCTTCGAAGAGTAAAGAGAAGCTAGTTTCTCGCAACCACGACTGTTTCATAAAAAAATCATAAACGCAGGTGTTCCTGCGTTTTTCGCCCGTCTGTGCGTGCCTTAAATACTATTCACCTGAGAGCTACAAACGACCAACAAATAAACGAACATTCGTCCTCTTTGACTTTTCTTTCACATGGATTTTTTTATTCGTAGCTATCAACCACCAAGGAAACAGACACAAAGGTCGTTTTGAGGTTATTCGCGAACGTGTGTGGAGCGCGAATAGAGCTTGGCAGTTTGTAACAATCAGATTTGAATTCGCGACTTATATTTGTTTTCTTAAATTTATCATATTTTAGAAACTAAAATGCTAATTTAAGTATCTAACTAAATAATAACTAAAATATAGTTTTATTTTAACGTAAATGATAACAAAAAAGTGATGCCAGAAATTGTAATATTTTTGGTGATCACTTCACGCAGACTGATAATTCTATTTCAGCA
Organism: Platycheirus rosarum; assembly: GCA_963971375.1. NCBI lineage: Eukaryota > Metazoa > Arthropoda > Insecta > Diptera > Syrphidae > Platycheirus > Platycheirus rosarum. The sequence continues at coordinate 33,690,184 of OZ020509.1, read as the reverse complement.
CATGTGTGCCTTAAAATTCTGGTCAGATTTTGTATAATCAATAAATTACATTCGAATGTAGGACATCGGCTTATAAAGCATCTTTTGAAGTGAACCTTATTACCGGTTTAAGCTACTATCATTGCAGAAAAGAAATCAGCATTTCCCTGATAAAAATTCCAGTTCGTATCGAATCAGCAGATCCGAATTTGCGAATTTGCTAATTATTTTAATTTTAAATCAATTTCATTTTAAATTAAATATTGTTGATGTTTTTCAATTAAGAATTTTTATTTCTGAATTGGAAAAAATCTTTTGTTACTCCTAATTACAAATCGGGTCCTAAACAAGAAATTTCAAGCTATCGGCCAATTAGTAAACATTCGGTATGCCAAGAACTATTTGAAATTTTTTTGCACGAGAAATTGGTTTTCTTACTTGAGGAAACCATCTCTCCTTAATGGCATGTTTTTTTCTCTGGAAGTTGAAAGTCAACCAATGTGTCGATTTTTCAAACTTTTTTTTTAATAAACTTGAGAAAGGTTATCAAATTGATGTCACATATAATGATTTTGCAAAAGCATTCGACTGAGCCAATCATTACATATTGATAAATAAACTGGAAAATCAATGTATCCATTCAAATACATTGAAATGGATTTCATCATATCATTCAGATCGTATTTAATATGTTTTCATTGATGATATAGTTTCATGTGCAATTTTCTTTTTAATCAGGTGTTCCGTAAGGGAGAAACCTGCGCCCACTCCTTTTAAATAAATAAAAACACTACAACTTATCAAAATTCATTCGCTTGAAGCAAGGCGAAAAGTTTTTTCTGTTACGTTAGTAATATTTTAACACTTCATATAAAATATCCAAATTTTTTATTCTTCATCGATTTACATTTCGCCGGTTAAGAAGACGTTTTTTCTTCATGATGTTGCGGTAAAATTTACCACAACAAGTTTCACCTACCTATTCATTCTTCCCTCAATCCAGTTTTAACCCTCAGTCCCCATTGCAGCTCCAAAATGCTGTAGAGCTCAGTCGAAACCTGGGGCCCTATTCCTGAATACGAGTCGAGTAAGTTTTCATGTGAGATCGACACATTGATATTCTCGAACACGACTTACTAATTATTCGTATTCCCCAACTCGAATGTCGAACTTCAAATGTGACTCGAATGAAACATACCTATTCCTGAACTCGAAAGTGAAGCTTTTTTCTGTGAGAAATCATTCATGTTTAAAAAATGCTCGAGAGCAGCAGTGTTGGATGTATAAATGTAGTTAAAGATTAAAAAAAAAAGACTTAAAATTGTAATTTTCTAATTGTTATCTGCAATTGTTTGCATTTAGAAAATAGCGACTTTACGTGTTCATAAAATTTAAATAAAACAAAAATAATTTGGTACATTATAAATGATGAAGTGTTTGAAACAAAATTTAGGTATTTGGCATAAACGACGATCTGGAATTTGTTTTAAATGTGCCCTCCATTACTCGCAGTAAATATACAAAATTGGTTTGTTCACTCAGAACAGTTGCAAAAATCTTAAAAAAAATATATATTTTTTTATTTTGATTCTTACACTCAAAATATTTCTAAACTAAACTTTTTCCATATCACTATCAGTGTTATAAAACATCTATGTACTTATCATGTTATTCTTTTGTGTACTTTTACGATTGAAACTGTTAATTTACTATCAAATTACATTAAACGATTAGTTCTCAAATCGAAAGTTCTTTTTGTGAAACGTCAAATAGACATTTAGTGAAGTTAGCTACAGTTCAAAGGGTATGTTCAACATTTTCAGAGTCATGTCATGTTTTTGCCTCTCACTAGAGTTGTGGAATACCGATTGTTACTCGACTCGACTGTGAGATCTCGAGTGACATCCCACTCGACTCGTATTAAGGAATAGGCCCCCTGGTACCCACCAACTAGAGCCCTGCTCCTGAGCATTTTGAAAAGCAATTTAAAATAGGTCTTCCAGACAGTTAATCATGTGACGGGCGGTCACAAATCCACGATTTTGTGACGGATGAGTCACAACGACAATACTCTTTTTGTGTTTTCGACAGATGGTCCACACGGAGGAACAAAACTGGATGATCATGACCATCCTCAACTACATGTGTGATTTTAAACATACCACCCTAAATCCATCCTTAAATTAGTATAGCTTGATGCCCAGTAATTATTGTCTGGAACATAACAGAGAAGTCACGTTGCGATGTATTTGCCTTTCCCCTAAATTATCTACGCGAAGGTCTTCGAGTTTTAAATAATTTCAAACTTTGCGTAAACCATTAGATCCTGTCTCACCATTTTGTTTGGTAAATGGCATATCCCATCTAGCACAGTGCTTGTTCCAAGTTTTTATCTGGGCTAATTTGGGCTGGGGACTTTTATTCGTGATTTGTTTCTATAATTTTTCGTTTTGCCCTTAGACTATTCAATTGTCCATCGGAACCTCGAAGAACCTTTAACCCATAAAACACTTCAAATTTCGATGTTGTTATTATATTCCGCATATTTTATTAGTAGTTTAAATTAAATTTACAAGTAAAATCACTGCAAAAAACTGAGAAAATAATTTTGGTATTGACGTTCAAATTGTGTACAGATTTTATTGTACAACGCGTTTATTTACTTTTTCATAGTTTTTCTCTCCATGAGTAAATTTTATACCCAATTTTCAAAATTTGACTGTCTGCCCATTTTAGCCCACAAAAGTAAACGAACGCAATTTATGCGTGGCTGGTTTCGACAAAGAATACCCAACCATTTCCACTAAAGGTCAGAAGAGCATGGCATATATATCTCGTGAATATTGACGCTCGCCGTTTTGACGACACTTATTACTAAAATATTTTTTCTATTTTTTTCGGTTTTAAACGAAAAACTCCCAAAAATTGATTTTTTTATTTCTTTCGTTTTTCAATGTTCAATTTTATTCTTTATTTTATTTAAAAGCCAATTTATTGAGCTTGGGAGTAAAACTTTAGTTTATTAACACTCTAATCGCTGATTAAAAAAACCGATTGACTTTATTAAGAATGTAACGTATTTATGACCCCGATTGCTGTTGTCGACCACCACTTGAGTCGCCATTTGTCGATTGCGTCGATTAGGTTGTGCGTTTGGTGTTGTGCACCACGATCGAACAAATTATATGTTATTGTGAATAATGTAAAAACTGTATTGTAAATTTATAACGATTTTGACAGTTCATTCAATTGGTAGGTTGGTGATTCTTTTTTGGGGGTGTTTTTGATGGGTTTGATATTTTAGTTTGTTTTTTTTTTTTTGTCATTAATAAGTCAATGTTATTGGGTTTATTTGGTTGAATTCATTTAAAATAAATATAATTTCTACGTGCACCTATATGATTTGAAAACCATATTTTGTAGGAATACCTGAAAACAGTTTTTCTTTAGGTTTACGTCATACCAGAAGAAATATTAAAATAAATTGTACGACTGGATCGCACGTACTTGCTCATATGTGCGGTCACACTGTAAAATAAAATTTAAAAAAATTAAAGTTAACATCAAAGCATTTATTCGATTTTTTGTGACTTTTCATTGTTCGAATAGAGTACGTTAAATTGAATTGAATGAAATACTTTAAACGCCATTTTATTTATATATTTATTTATTTATAAACGGTTTTTCTTATAAAAAAATTAAAAATATATAATTTTAGAATACAAACTTAAGCACAAAAATAACATACACTTAAAACCAAAATTTTGAAAAAAAATTACCTACCCGAATATTGATAAAAAAAAAATTATATAAAATACAAAAAGAAAAGTTTTCGAAAAAAATAATGCGAAATTACTTGAGCTACCTACATCTTTTTAACCGGTCCTATGAAAGGTACAGTTTTTAGCCCACCATTTTAAAATTTTTTTCACCAAAATATAATACTTACCTACAGTAGTACACTGATTTTTTTTCATAAAAATTCTTGAAGCCGTTTTCGAGCAAAATAAACTTTTACATAACGGTTATATGACAGGTACCGTTCATTTTTGAGCTAAGAAAAAAATTGAAAAAACTCCTTTTTAGAATATCAAAATAACCTTGAGTTCTAAATTTGAAGACGATTGGCCCAACCGTTTTGGCTAAAGTCTAAAATACATCCGCATAGACAGACAGACAGACTTACCGATGGACAGAATTTTTCCGGTTACTTAAATATGTTTCTCTATCATCGTAATGTCATGTTTGATTGTATAACTTTCATTATAGTACCTATAATCGCAAGTGTACATATGCATGTATGTATTTATCTATTTATTGTGTATATGGCAAAGCCATAAGCATAAACACATACCCTTTATATTGTTTTGAGGACAATTTTACTTTGTGTACCATTTTACAAACAAAATTGCGTGGCGCCAGCAAACACGTACACTTGTAGTGATGATGCAAGATCTTTTGTTTCAAAGAATGTCTAATGTCAGGTTTATGTAGGTGCATTTAATTTTCAATGCAAAAAAAAAAAAGGTTTGGAAATTAGAACATTACTCTTAGTATTCACGGTGTATAATTACCGTGATTTGTTTTATCTAACTGGCTCTAATTTATTCAAAAAGCAAACTGTGTTTTTGTAAGTATTTATTTTGAAAACAATTTTGCGATCAATCTAATAGCGAGTTGAATGAAAGATTTGATCTCAAAATTCAGATTTCCTTTTTTCAATGAAACTTGTTTAACGATTTAATCCTAGTATTGGTGATTATCTGACGAGCATACACAGTATTTTGACGACACACAAAAATATCTATGCACAGTTGTTGATTCAATCAAAATGCCATTTTGGTATTTTCTGACTTCAAAAACATCTTTTATTACTATTTTGTTTCTTTTATTGCTATTTGTTGATTTTATTGCTTAACACAGGCTGGCACAAGTTAACAACGAACAACAAATTACAAAACGTTTTCCATTTGACGTCTGACCGAAAAGACTTTACATGTATGTGTGCATTTAGATCAAATCTGCCACCCCATCAGAGATCAAATCTTTTGTGTTGAGATTTGATCTAGATTTGCTCTTTTTCTTGCAATGAAACTCTCAAAACTGAAAAAGATCAAATCTTTTGACAGAAAGAGCAAATCTTTTCTTCAATGAAACTCGCTATAAGAGTAGATTTTATTGATACAGGCACATTCAGTTGATTTGTCTTTGATGGATAATGACGTCTTATCCTATTCTATTCCATTTTTGGAGCGTGTAAAAGAAAAAAAGGAAAGAAGTAAGTCTAAGTTCCCTTTACAAAATATTTTTCATCTGTTTCGTATTTCGTTTGTTATTAAGGTTTTTCCATTTTAAAATGTAAATATTTTTTGGTTTCAAGGGATTCAAGTCAGGCAAAGGTCTTTGATCCATCATGTTTGATCGATCTACATCCTCAATAATTAAATTAACTTTCATTACTATATATTTTATATTATTATTTATGTATATATTATTATGAAATATAGCATCATTTCTATACTTAGCTTTCTCTCCCAAAAAAGTTAAAGATTTGGCCTTTTACTGAATTTGAATTTCAGAAACAAAAAAAGAAAGCATTCAACAATATTTGTGAAATCAATGCTATGTATAATCGTAATCCGACCTGTTTTTGGTGTTTTGTCCTTTTGAGTAGCTTCCTATTCCCATTTTTGTCGAGCTAAACGTCCGGCTAATATCCGTTTAATATATATATGCATAAACGTAGAATATATATATAAATATTATATATATATATATTATATATATATATATTATATATGAGCCCACCGTTCATGCTTGGGCGAAACGCATATCTTGGAGTTAAGGACACTTCAACCTTAATTTGAATTAATATTTATTTTATTTTAAATTTGTGTGGTTTCCGCTTTCTATAATTGATTTTTGATTTATTATTTTTGTTGATTATTTATATTTATATTTGTATTAAATTAAAGTATTTACCTCATGTCGGAATCGAACCCGGGTCCGTTGGCACCAATAGTCAGGATCGCTAATAGTTCGGCCAATCTCGTTGTGAAATTCAGAGCAATAAATCTGTAATACTTTCATCTAATACACGGAATCCTTGATGTTTAATATACGTATATTATACGTCCATTGAATAACTTCAGATCTAAGAATCGAAGTCGTAAGATAATTAACAAATATTATATGTATATGAGATGTACAATATTCCACCGAGATATGTAGAAAAAACACATACAATAAACGTATATAAATACGTCATGTTGACAGCAATGCAGTAGTATTTATTTTTTGCGTTTAGTACATGTTTCGTGTATATATATAGTATAATAAATGTATATAATTCGATGTCAAATGCTTATTGTATAATGTACGTAAATTATACATATATACATTTTTTTCACTATTATTAATTAAATAGATCCATTCAGTACATCTCTAATTCAGGTTTGTCATAGACGATTACATGTACATATACATGAATTATATGTATATTAGACGTTCTTGTTCTATCTGGGAAGAGCTAGTAATGTAACCTTGACATTGCAGTTATTTGTACCTGAATTTACTGAGAACGATGAATACAATGTAAAAAGCTGGGTGAAAGATTATGAAATCCCACCAAACAGATTGAAATGGTCAGAGGTCGAGAAGGTATATATAGATATGTATATATATATATACATGTATTATATGTATTTTAGACCTTCTTGTTCTATCTGGATTGTTACCCAGGGTATTTCAGCTAATATTTCTAAAAAAAAAAACCTAAATATTCGTTGCAGAAATGGAAGAAACAGACGTTTTGCTTGGAATTTTTCTGCGATGGCTACATCATCAGCTGACGTAGAACAACAGGGCTTTGGGGACTTTGAAGTACCTATCGAACCAGAAAATAATGAAGATGTTCATACATTCGTCCTTAAGGGTAGACGTGTAATAAATCTAAGCTCTTTTTTTAATTAGTATTCATGAAATTCGGCAAGGTATAGCATACATTTTCTTAGTACAAATGCATAATTCAACTCATTGTTTTTTACTTGTGATTTATAGGGACTGTAAGGCAATTTATGCATTCGTAAAAAAAATCTATCAATCAAACATGGCATTACGATGATAGAGAAGTCAGAAAAGTGGGTCCGGAAATTCCGTCCGTCTGCCTGTCTGTCTGTCTGTCTGTCTTTCCGTATCGATTCCTACAGCCTAAACGTTTGGGCCGATTTGATTCAAACTTGGTATATAGTATTTTTAGAGTACTCTTCCCTACAGTTATTCGAATTGGCATTCTAGCTCCAAAACTAACGGTACCTGCCATATAACTTTTAATGAAAAACTTATTTTTCTCGAAAACGGCTCCTACGATTTTGATAAAACTTTCTGAATGGTGTTTTCTATGCAAAATCTATCTTTGAGTTTCAATGGATTTTTCAGAAAAAGTTTTATAACGGTACCTCCTAAATGACCGGTTTTTTTAAAATCAGACTTTCTCGTTAACTAATTGACGCATTTTGATGAAATTTTTAAAATATGATTCTATGATTTAAAAAATATTGTTTACTAAAATTTTCAAAAACATTTTTTTTAAATTTTTAATAATTTTGTTTTTTGAATATTTTGAAAACGGATCTATAGATTTTTTTATTTTTCTTCTAGTATAAACTATAGATTTCCTTAAATTGACATACTCAAAATAGTTTTAAAATATGTTTTCGAAAAGTTAAAAAAAAAAACGTTTTTTTGAAAAAAACTGGTCGAACGATTTTAAAATGAAAAATTCATAAAAAAGAAAATAGCAAATGAAATAAGATGGCTTACAACATTTTTTTTCCAAAAAAACGTTATGAATTGTGTTTTTTTGATTTCATAAAAATTTTATTTGTTTAATATTTTCCCCAAAAATGTATTTCATGTTGCTCGGCTAAGCCCTAGCCATTAGTCAAATAAAAGAAGGTGAAAACTTACATACATACCTACGTATTTTGAAGCATTTCATCATCATAAAAGCACACAGAATAAATAAGGAAGCCTATGATAAACACACAAAAACAACTAACAAATAAAAAAACTATTCGATTGCTACTGAATGCAAACATTTCAATCGAGAAAACAAAAGCTTACACCTGCCGCTAAATAAACAAAACCACTGTGTTAACTTTTAATATTGTCTCTATACCCACTCGCTTAAAAGTAGTTGGAATATGTATCTTAATTTTAGTTCCTACCTTCCTTCCAACCTTATTATAGGTACCTAATATCCTTAATAAATTCCATTAATACCTGCCCACACCATACGTTTATCGATCCATCAAACATAATTAAGCTATTTTAATTAATTTGATTCTAAAAAGTAAATTATTGAGACCTATATAGGTCTTCATACCTAGCATTATTGCCCTACTGCTGATTCCCACGAATCTTTATGCCAGTTGTTCAAATTTTATCATACCAAAATGAAAATTGAACTGAAAAAAGTCCTTTATATCTTTCTATTAGCAAATTATATAATAAACAGTAAACAACAAGTCGAAAGATAAATACACTAAAAAACTGCAAAAGCTAACAATCCTATATATTTATGTGTTCATCCCTTTATCGTGACGCATGTTTGTCGAGCTTCAAACCACAACGATTCTAAAGAAGTTGCACGTCAAAAAAACATTAAAATTCAAACTTTGTCAAAAAGACGCCTGTACCTAAAACGAATTAGCACACAGGAGCAAGTACGTGCGACCCAGTCGTGCCTTTTATTTTTTTTTTAATTTATACTAGGTTCTAAACTAATTTTTAATTGTAATATGTGTAGCATGGAACAAAAATCAAGTGAAGAAATCAACAAACAATCGTGTTGGAAACAATGTTAGCTGGAAATTTATATACCCCATCAAAACGAGTTCTTGAAGCTAAAATGGTTCCCTTCATGAGCTCTAAAACATTTCAAACAATAGAAAATAAGAGCAAGAAAATATGGCTCCAATCGGCCGGGAACCAAATGAAGGATGCAATCAATGAGGAAAAAAATAGAAATATTGATGAAGAGGGCAACGCTTTAGTAACCGCAGTTATCGATGGGGCGTGGTCACACAGATCATATGGGAGCAAATATTCATCCTTGTCTGGAGTGGCCACAATAATTGGTTTGAAAACTAAAAAAAGTTTTGAATTACCATGTAAAAAACAAATATTGGTATATTTGTTGCCTTAACGTCCCAACTAATACCACAACAATAGAGCACATCTGCAATAAAATAAAAATCATACTGGAAGCCAAGCCATATTAGATAGAATTTTAAAAGGTATAAAAAGTGCAGTGCGATTTAGAAAAATAAATTGCACGACTGGATCGTTCGTACTTGCTCATATGTGCGGTAACATTGTAGAATAAAAAAAAAATTAAAGTGAACATCAAAGGATTTATTCGATTTTTGTAACTTTTGATTGCTTGAATAAAGTACGTTAAATTGTATTGAGTGAAATAATTTAAACGCCATTTTATTTCTTTAAAAAATGTAAAAAAGTGTGAATTTTTTTTTCAAAATCGTAGGAGCGGTTCTTAAATAAAAGGTTTTTATTAACAACTTTAAAAAAAAAAAATTTTTTAAATACAAAAAATAACAAACATTTAAAAGAAAATTCACTTACCCGTTTTCAAAATTTTGATTTTTCAAAATTAAAAAAAATTATTAAAAATACAAAAAAAAATTTATGTGAAATTACTTAGGCTACTTACATCTACTTGAATATCAATTTTGATAGTAGTAAGCTTATTTTGACATTTTTTTTTAGCTCAAAAATGAACGCATTTTTGAACTAAAAAAAATTTTAAAATAAGCTTAAGTTCTAAATTTGAAGACAAGTGGCTCAACCGTTTAGGCTATAGTCCAAAATACATCCATACAGACAGACAGCTGGACAGACATGTTTGATTGTTATCTCAAAATTTTTTTTTGCACGAATGCATAACTTGCATTATAGTACCTATAATCGCAAGTAAAAATAATGATATCTCCTTGGAAGAAAGAACTGCAAACACTTCAAAAACACATGGCAAACATCCCTTACCATGTTTTTGGAAGTCATAAAAACTGCGCAAACTATTTTTGCAGCGGAAATCACGTGGCTGAATCAGATGTGATTGAAGAACTTAAAACACATGACATCTTGGTTAATGTTAAAAATTTTATTCAAAGAATTGTTCGGAATGCGATAAATTTAATTCATGAATATGATTCAAGCGTGTGGGAACAACTTAGAGCCCTATTATGAATCGCGAGTCGAACGATCGACTCATTTCGAACAATTTAGCGAATTACTCTTGAACTACCTGACTCTTTGTAAGGAACAAATTACTTATTCCCTTTGTTCAACTAATTGTCTTACATTAGTCATTTATTTTATATTTTTGGATTAACAAACATGCGTTTGAGTTAGTCTTAAATATCATGAGTTCATAATTTCAAACAAGTCAAAGTTCAGTAATTTTAGCCAAAGTTCTGTCGGAAACGACTTCAAGCTGGAGTTCCCACAACCTGCAGTGTCTGTCTGAGGCGAATTGAAAACTCGTTCTATTACCATTAGCGAACATTCGACTCTATCTGTCAGAATAGGTCGAACTGTTAATCCTGGCGGCTTTAAGTAATAAAGCAGTTTATTTTGAAAAGCGTGTTTTTTTAAAGAACAAAAATCTTTTTTTGTTTTCTGTTTAAATAATAATGCTGAAACTCAGTTGGGGCGATGATTCCAATATAGCTCAATCCACATTCAACAATTTCAGGCCGTCCAGATTTCTTAAAGAAATCATTTCTAGCTTGTTGCTTCTGCGAATTGGACCTATCTATCTTTATCCAAGCCCGGACAACTTTTTGTTTTAAGGACTTTCAGAACTTCGCTTAAAACAACAGGTACTGAGAAGCAGGTTGTGAGAACTCCAGACGGAAGTCTTTTCCAACAGAACTTTCGTAGCTGCAATTACCGAGGAACCGCAAAGCTGATGCTAGTTTTATGATTGGTGAAATTACTAAACTTTGAGTTGTTTGAAATTATGCACTCATGATATTTAAAACTAGCTCAAATGCATATTTGTTAATGCAAAAATATAAAATAAATGAATAATGTAATAGACAATTAGTTGAACAAAGGGAATAAGTGATTTGTTCCTTACAAATATCAGGATCGTGTCAGGTTCAAGCGGGTTGAAACTATGGATCTCTCAAAATTTCTCCTCAATCTACCTACAAATCTTATTTTTTCATTCCTCATCTGTTGGTCTTCGTCGACAAATCTATTTTATTTTTTTTAATTTTCTGAAATCTATTTTAATAAACAAAACCGTACACAATTTTCAACGCAAATGGAAGTTTTTGACGTTTAACAACAACTTGACTTAGCACATTCAGTTTTTTAATGTTGGTAGCTTTGTTATGACAGGCAAACGTCGAAGTTCGCTTATCGCAATACCACGACAAGAGTAATTCGCTAAATTGTTCCCCATGAGTCGAAAGTTCGACTCGCTAGTCATAATAGGGCCCTTAATAGTGTTGTGTGCCAATATGTCGGCAAAGAATATTTTTTTCTCTGGGGCAGTCATACTCTAATAGACGTACTCTAGCCGTAGTGCAATTTAACACTAAAAGGCATTCACAGAGTACACGAAGGCACAAAATAATAACACCACTACTCCTTTAAATTTCAAAATTCAAGTTTTCAAATTTTTTATTTTTCAAAATTAAAAAGATACAAAATTTTGTTCTTAAAGAGTAACAAAGAATGGTAAGCCGTCTGCCGGATAAAAAATCAAATAAAAATTACAAAAAAGAGAGAGAAAAATAAGTTATATTATAATACATAAGAGAAAAAAAAATAACAAAGTAAAAAATTTAATGTATAAAAACAAAATACATAATTAAAGAATTTAAAAAAAAAAGAATATTCAAATTCAATTTTTAAAATCGATTTAACAAAAGGGACTTTTAGTTTAGTCAAAACAAAAATAAATTAATGAGGTTTTACTTTAGCGAAACAAAACTTATTGAGCTTAAATCTTTATAGATTGTTAAAGGAACTGCATATAATGTATATTATTTTAGATTTGAACCATAATTTATGTTCCATTGGGTCTCAAAACATACTCAAATAATCATTTCGAAAATTGTGTGCATGTGAAACATAGCGTATAAGAGTCTTCCAACCACGATCTCCGTTTAGAATGCTGACACATTCCTCCAACGAAAGAAAACTAGAGCAAAAATAAAGTCTTCGGATTTCCTGTAAAATTGGACAAAGCGCTAAGAAATGGAAAACAACTTCGTTTTGATCAAGATTACAAAGTGAGCAAATTGGTTTAAGATCTGTTCTGTGTGGCTTATAGTTCAAGTCAAGCAATTCAGTTCTAACCTTGAAAATCGTACTCATTTCTGACATTGTAAACTCTTGCCTTAAATAGTTGTTTTCACCTAGATTATGGTTGAGTTGCCTATATGTACTCCTGGAGGTTGATTCTCTCCCTCGTACAAGACACTTCTCAAATATAGTATTGTGACGTTTTGGCCTTGTGTTCGACAAATAAAACTCAATCTAAATTCCAAAATGCTACAAAAAATCTCTTTATTTTATAAAACACAACGTCTTTCAGTTTAAATAAAACCAATTTTAACTTATTTCACTTATTCACAATTCAAATACGTTTTTATAATTCAACACTTTTTATTTAATCTCAATTCAATCACTTTTTACTAACGCTTGCAGTTGTTAACAATTCCACTTTCGAAAATAAACTGAACTCTCAATGCAATCTACTCTTGTATTTATACAACTTTAAAAGCTTCTGGAAGCTTCTGTCTGGTTCTGGCACAATCTAAGCTTTCGGAAACAATTCGAGTCTCGAATTGTTTCGTCAAGTTCGATTTAGTACTAAGTTAAAACATGTTGCAAATATGTAGCATACTTTTAGGGGCATGGTTGTTGTACACAATAAATGGTGGTTGTTGTACACAATAAATGGTGGTTGTTGTACACAATGAATCCAACAGATGTCGTTAGTTTACAAAATGTATCTAAACTTGTTGCCACATCACATTGTCCCCCTCTTAGTTTTGTTCGTCCCGAACAAGCACATCATCATTGTTTCCGTGGTAACGATGCAGTCGATCCACATGGACAATTTTCATTTTTGCTCTTGGTCCTCGTTGGATTCGGAAAACGACGTCATTAATGCGCGTAACTATTTGGTAGGGACCTTCCCAGTCCTGCTGAAGCTTGGGCGATTTTCCCTTTCTGCGATGTGGGTTATAAAGCCATACCAGATCTCCCTCATTGAATTCAGGTGCTGTTGCTCTCGCATCGTATCTGGTCTTCATGCGGTCACTCGCAATTTTTATGTTGTTTCTTGTTCTCTGGTGAATGTCGTTGATCCTTTCTCTAAGATCTAACACGTAGTCCTCTTCGCATTTTGGATCTTCAATAGGAAATCCGAATCTTAGCTCACTTGGAAGCCGGGCAGTTCGTCCAAATAGAATTTCGGATGGAGTGTATCCAGTTGTACTATGAACCGCATTCCGGTAGGCCATAAGAAATAAAGGAATTCGCCGATCCCAATCCCGTTGGTTCTCGTTCACGACTTTGGACAGATGTTCCTTCAAGGTCTTGTTAAATCTTTCTACCATTCCATCAGACTGTGGATGAAGAGGTGTTGTCCTTGTTTTCTTTAACCCGAGTGATGCGCATACTTCCTGGAATACCTTCGACTCGAAGTTTCGCCCTTGGTCGGAATGCAATTCCATAGGCACCCCGAACCTGCAGACCCAGTGGTCCACTATCTGCTCGACAACGGTCTTAGCTTCTTGATTGGGTATCGCAAAAGCCTCCGGCCATTTGCTGAAGTAGTCCATGACAACAAGGATGTAACGGCTACCGTTTTCAGTTTCCGGGAACGGGCCTGTGATGTCAACGGCGATTCTTTCAAAAGGGGCGCTCACGTTGTACTGGTGCATTTTACCTCGTGTTTTGACTTTGGGTCCCTTGCTAGCTGCGCATGTTATGCACTTTCGACACCAGCTCTCTACATCGTTTCTCGCGCTTAGCCAATAAAAGCGTTCCCGTACCTTTTCCAGTGTTTTGTTGATTCCCAAGTGCCCACCGGATATTCCAGCATGCATTTCTCGTAGGATCTCCTCTACTTTCGATCGTGGAACCACAAGCTGCATCTTAAAGGATCTTCCATCCGGCATTTCCCATTTTCTTCGCAAAACACCATCTTCCACATGGAGAGAGTCCCACTGCGCCCAGTATGCTTTTAAAGTAGGACTTCTGTCGGAGATATCTCTTGCGTTTGGTTTCTCCATAGATTCCTTCCATGCAAGGATTGGCTCGATGTCAGGGTCTTCTTTTTGTGCATTACGAATTTCTTCGGCACTCCAACCCTCTACAGGTTCGGCTCTTATTCTCTGGACAGATATACCTTCATCCTTTTCCTCTTTTCGCGCACAATGTTTGCAACTGGGCTCACATGGTCTGCGGGAAAGCGCGTCCGCATTGCAGTGCAGTCTTCCTTTGCGATGCTGTACTTCGAAGTCGTAAGTCTGCAATCGTTGGATCCATCTTGCTACTTGCCCCTCAGGATTTTTGAACTGTAGCAACCATTTTAAAGCGGCGTGATCGGTACGCAGGATGAATCTCTGTCCATACAGATATTTATGGAAATGTTTTGTCGCCAGTATCAGAGCAAGGAGTTCCCGTCTGGTTACACAGTAGTTTCTCTCTGGTCGCGACAGAACTTTGCTGAAATAGGCTACCACTTTCTCCTGCCCATCGTGTATCTGCGACAGAACTGCTCCAACACCCACGTTACTAGCATCCGCGTCCACAATAAATGTTTTGCCAGGGGTGGGGTAAGCTAGTATTGGTGCCTCACAAAGTCGCTCTTTTAGATGTTGGAAGCTTCTTTCGCACTCACCTGACCATTTAAATTGTCTACCCTTCTCAGTTAGCTGGTGCAGACACTTTGCGATTCCGGCAAAATCTTTGACGAACCTCCTGTAATAAGTGGCGAGACCTAGAAAGCTCCTCAGCTGGTGTTTATCTTCGGGAACTGGCCAATTTCTCACGGTTTCGATTTTCTCCGGGTCAGTGTTTACTCCATTTGATGATATCACATGTCCCAAATATTTCACCTCAGCTTTGAACAGAGCACATTTCTTTGGATTTAGTTTCAAATGTGCAGTTCGAAGTCGTGTAAACACCTCCCTCAAGTTGTCGCGATGTTCAGCGAACGTCTTTCCCACAACGATGACGTCATCCAAGTACACCAGGCAGGTTTTCCATGTCAGACCCTGTAACACACGTTCCATTAAACGCTCAAAGGTGGCTGGAGCGTTACACAAGCCAAATGGCATAACGGTAAACTGCCATAGTCCATTTCCCGTTGTGAAAGCGGTCTTTTCTTTGTCTTCTGGATGGAATTGTACCTGCCAGTAGCCACTTTTCAGATCGAGGGTGGAAAACCATTTCGCTCCAGAAAGGGTATCCAAGGTGTCATCTATTCGAGGCAAGGGGTAGCTGTCCTTCTTGGTGACATCGTTGAGCCTCCGGTAATCCACGCAGAATCGAGTGCTGCCGTCCTTCTTTTTCACTAGTACAACGGGTGATGCCCACGGACTTTTTGAGTTTTCGATTAGGCCGTCTTTTTCCATGGTTGATATCATCTCATCGACTTCCGACTGTTTTGCCAATGGAAGTCTTCTAGCAGGTTGTCGGATCGGTCTGCTATCGCCGGTGTCTATTCGGTGCTGTACTAGGTGTGTTCGACCATATTCTCCATCCTGCGATGCAAATATATCAGAAAACTCGCCAATGAGATTTTTGGCCATGGTTTTCTGCTCCTGATTTAGCTCACAGTTTCCAAGGATAGCATTACATACCTCAGCCAATTTTGTTGCAGAAACAGGACTCGCAGATTCACTCCCAGATGTTGTCGATATGGCTGCAATGGGTACGCATCTTCCAATCACCTCTCCTTGTCTCAGCTTGACGGAGTGTTTGTTCGGATTCATCAGCCTTACCGGAACCATGTTTTTCTTTGGTTCCACTAAAATCTTTCCAACGATATAGCTTGGAAAGTCCTCTTTATTATCTGCTTCAATGAAATAGAATCGGTGGTTCCCAGGATCACCCTCCAAACGCGTCCAAAGAACTGTCTCTGAAAAAGGTGGTAGGACTTCATCTCTGCTTATAACCGCCAGAAGATTCACAGCGTTCTCGTTTCCGTATACCATAGGGATCTCAACGGTTCGATATCTTAATACTTGCATTCGAAGGTCTAATATTACCTCATGTGCCTTCATGAAATCCACTCCAATGATGCATTCGTCGCATATGTCGGCTACCAAGAATGCATGTGAGAAGGTCAAGCCTGCCAGTTGTATCTTTAGAAATACCTCCCCGTATACTTTTGCTGCTTCTCCCGTAGCTGTCTTCAGAGTGTAGCAGCTGGTGTTATGTAGCCATGATGTCTGAACAAGGTCTCTTCTGATTATGGACGCTGTGGCACCCGTGTCGATAGTGGCCACACATTTTCTGTTTCTGATGACTGTCTCCACTGTCAAGCTCTTGCTGCAGCGTGTAGTTTGCGAAACTTGGATGATGGTCCTGGGGGCGTCGATTCCATCAACCAACTTCAGCCCCGCGAAGTTGGTTCTTAGGCGTTTCCCGCCTGCTGTTGATCAGAAGCTTGTCCAGCAGTATGAGTGTTATTCCTGCCAGATGCTTCGTCATTCTGCCTCCTCCTTGCGCAATGTGGGCAGCTTACCTGTCTAGGTGGAGATCTGCATTGTCGCTGTAGGTGTCCTAGCTTGTTGCAATTCCAGCATCTCATTTGACCTCGAGCAGTGTTCGGGTTTTGTCTTTCAATGTCGACACGTTGACATGAGCACTCTAGCGTAGCCATTTCCCTGACGCGATGGCTACCTTGCGAAGCTTGGTCTGCTGCTTCCATTGTCAGGGCAAATGCTAAAGCCTCAGCGAGCGTTTTCTTACCTGCCATTCTCACAGCCATTTGTAGTTTTCCATCTGCAATGGCATTAGTGAACGCATCGGTTGCCAGTTCGTTTATGATTTCCCTGTTGGTATTGGGATAAGACAAATTGGCCAAGCGCTCGATGTCAGCTTGCAATTGTTGTAGCGTTTCACCTCTTGTCTGGACCCTTCGACGCAACTGGACTCGGTAAACTTGCTGCATGTGGTCGTCGCCAAACCTCATCTCGATTGCCTTGACCATGGCATCATAATCCTGATGTTTGTCTTCAGGAATGGTCTGCAGCAATTCGGCAGCTGTTCCTCTGAGAGCAAGCGTAAGAGCAATTGATTTGTCTTCGTTGTCCCAGTTGTTCGTCAAGGCGGCAGCTTCGAACTGCCTCTTATAAATTGGCCATGATGTTTGACCATCGAAGACAGGGGGCTGCATTTCCTTTCTTCGTGGACCGTCGCTCGAATATTCCCGAACCTTCTGCTTTTTCAAAGAATCAACCTCCTTAGCCAGGTGTTCGTACTGTTGTTCTACACTTTCTACTTGCTTTCCGAACTTTTCTTCTAAGCTTTCTATTTTGGCTTCAAATTTCTTATCTACTATTTGAAGTCTTTCGCTTAGTTGATTCTGGAGAGTTTCTAATGAATTCTTTTGTTCGTCGAATTTACTTTCGAGAACGTTCCTTTGTTCGCTTAGTTGTTGCTGGAGAATTTCCAACGAATTCTTTTGCTCATTCTGTTGTTCGTCGAATTTACTTTCGAGAACGTTCTTCTGTTCGCTTAGTTGCTTCTGCAGCATTTCTGACGAATTCTTTTGTTCTTTCGAGGAACTTTCCAGAGCATCGAATTTCGACAGAAGCAACTTCATGAAAGCAGGTATTTCATCGTCTGTACTTACTGTGCTTTCTTTCCCTTGTTCTTCAACATCGAACAACATGGTATGGGTCTCCACCATCCTGAGTGATAGCATTCTGAAGTCGGAGCAATAGTTCCTTTTTCAGCCCCGAAGTCTGAGGATTTCGTTTTCCTAATTCTTCTTTCAACTCAACTGTTGTCAATTGTTCTAATTTACGACCCATTTTATATAACCGAAACACAATTTTCGCAACACAGTCAGTTTTATTTGGATGTCTCTCTAGAAAATCTTTTTTTTACGCACTATTTTTAACAAAAATATTCGCTATTTACAGTTTTAAAGCACTATCAGTTCAATAGTTTCTGGAAAATTCCACTTTCACAATTAAATGAGTCACCGAAACTGTTTTAGAAAATGTCACTATGGAATTTTCTAGCACTTTACTGAGTTTTATCCCCAATTTCTGACACCAATGTGACGTTTTGGCCTTGTGTTCGACAAATAAAACTCAATCTAAATTCCAAAATGCTACAAAAAATCTCTTTATTTTATAAAACACAACGTCTTTCAGTTTAAATAAAACCAATTTTAACTTATTTCACTTATTCACAATTCAAATACGTTTTTATAATTCAACACTTTTTATTTAATCTCAATTCAATCACTTTTTACTAACGCTTGCAGTTGTTAACAATTCCACTTTCGAAAATAAACTGAACTCTCAATGCAATCTACTCTTGTATTTATACAACTTTAAAAGCTTCTGGAAGCTTCTGTCTGGTTCTGGCACAATCTAAGCTTTCGGAAACAATTCGAGTCTCGAATTGTTTCGTCAAGTTCGATTTAGTACTAAGTTAAAACATGTTGCAAATATGTAGCATACTTTTAGGGGCATGGTTGTTGTACACAACAAATGGTGGTTGTTGTACACAATAAATGGTGGTTGTTGTACACAATGAATCCAACAGATGTCGTTAGTTTACAAAATGTATCTAAACTTGTTGCCACATCACAGTATCATCTATTTTAGATATGCATTCGTACAACGAGTTTTTCAGTGCTTCTACATTGTCCACTGTGAATGACATTGCAAATTGATGAGTTACAGCGAGATTATACCAGTTTTTTTATAGGAGTATAGCCACATCTAAAACAGTTCATAAGGATCCGCTTTTGTTTTGTTTTAAACAAGCGTTTAGTGAATGAAAATCGAAGCTAAAAATAAGAGTCTATTGAAAAAAAAATTTTTTTGTTCTACGACAATTGCCGAAAAGCGAAAATTTATGACAGCGCCGACTTATATTATGGAAATGTTGAAATAACACTCGAAATCCCTGATAAAAGCGAACAAGAAATCTTTTTAGAAAAGCAAACAAAAATTAAAGTGATTGAGGACAATTATTTACGAAAAACAGACAGAGATTCAAACGCGAAATCAATCCCTTGATGAAAACTGGTCTGAAATAAGGCACCAGATGATTACTGCTTCCAATTTCGGAAAAAAATTGCAAAGTGAAAAGTGCATCCAGGTAACACAACATGATAAAAAACTTTTTGTATAGTTCTATTTCAACTTCTTATATGTAAAAGGGCCTACAAAATTAGAAAACGGCAATAAAAAATTAGAAGAAATGGCAAACATTCGAATACGAAGATCCGGTCTTGTTATTGATGATGAATTCCACTATCTTGGAACAGCAACAGGTCTGATAGGCGAAGATGGCATATGTGAAGTTTAATGCAGTTTTCTTATGTCTACAAACATAGCTATATGCAAAAATAAAAAAAGCTAAATCGTAAAACAAAATACATATGTTATGTACCTATCTAAAAAATGTTAATATTTTTATGTATTTAGTTTTAAATTATCAGGAATATTTTTATTTTTTATTTTATTTGTTGAAATTGTTTCTTTTTTATCATATTTTTAATTATTCGTTCCATACCTTCATAATAACATATATATGATGTATCTACATATATGCAATGATTTTTTTTAATGTTAAATTGTAATTTCGTAAAACAAAATATGTTCTCATTTAATATTTTTATTTATATAGTGTTCAAATTATGAAGAATATTTTAATTTTTTTATTTAATTTGTTCAAATAGTTTCTTTTTATTGTTTGACATATTTTTAATTATTCTTTCCATGCCTTCAAAATAACTCATGTTATGCAATTATTTAAATAATAAAAAAAACGTTAAATCGTAAAACAAAATACCTGTGTACCTATCTAAAAAAATGCTAATATTTGCATTTATTTAGTTTTGAATTATCAAGACTATGTCTAAAATAGTTTGAAATAAAATTTAATTTTTATTTGTTGAAATTGTTTCTTTTTATTTGAAATTGCCTTCAACGAGTATAGGCAATTTCCTTTTTATTGTTTATTTTTTTCCAACCACCAAAGTATAATTAAAATAAATCCAGAATAGGTATCTAATTACATACCTTGGTACATACCAATTAACAAACAATGTCAATTTGAAAAACTTAGCAGATTTTGACAATCTTTGCTGCAATCATTTAGTTTCGCTATCTCGCTATTTCTCAGTGTAGACTTTTAGTCGGGGAAATGTATTCAGCACATATGCAATGTTACAAAAAGACAGAACGGGAAAGATGTATATACAGTGTTAGCAGTTAGAAGGAAGGAAATCATCAACAATTTTTCGTGTTATTTCTTTGTCATTTTCTTAAGAATATCTGATAATGATAGAATGGAAGATAGAAATTTAGACAGGATGAAATTTACCGTTTAACGATTTTTGCTGAAATTTGATTATTGGTTTTTTTTGTAAAATTTTGAATGGTTACCATGATGATTATTATATGTATATTTTTTTTAGTCCGTAAAATCAACCTATCTATTAAAACAATTGTACCTTAGAACTAAATATTCCTTAAATAACTAAATGTTTTTATAAACTTATGTTTATTAATTAATAAAATACAAATACAAATACTTACCCGTTTTCAAAAAATAGATTTTTTTTTCAAAAATTTAATTTGAGTTTTATTTACAAATAAAACACATTGTTTGCAGATGTTTGTACCTATGTTATTGATTTTGAGTATCTTAAAAAAAATGGTTAGCATTTTTCGAGCCGTAAATAGAAAAAAAAAAATTATTCTGTATTTTTTAATTAAAAAATATGCGATCGTAAACAGTAAAATGCCGTTTTGAATAAACATTAGCTTTTACTATTCTTTACTTCAGGAACCTACCTACGTTTAAATACAAAACAAAAAATTAATTCCTTATTACGTTCGAAATCGTACAATATATATTAAATCTTTAAACAGTCAAATCCAAATATGGCAACAATGGTATGTGATTTCAGAATAAGTTACAAAAATAACAAAATTTCATGAAAACTGCAAATTCCAAAAAACAATTGAAAACGCACTCGTACTTATTATTTATTATTCCTGCAAATGCTTTTAATCATCTAAATCACCTTACTGAAAATATAACATACAACCTACTCTTTCATCATTATATTTCATTCTACTCTCCAAAACCCATACATATCAAAAACTACTGCAGCGCTATTACGGCAGTATCTCGTTACCAAAATGTATACATTATAGGCAGCCTTGCTTGTATGCTTTTACACGTAGACCGCCCAGTCTTGACTTTTTTCGAAGTTCTCTTTGCGCTTCTACACTGTCGACTTTATGGCTAAAACACAATCACGCTTTAGCTTCGGTTTCTCCTGACGTTTACAGGTTCAAACATAGAAAATCAAAATATCTTATTTCACAATGTTGCTTTGGCTTTGACGTTACGTTTGGTTCGTGTACAAAATAAGGTAACGCGACTCAAATGCAAAGTTGAAGTAGACACTGGTTGAACTTTTGCTCACTTTGATAGAAAAAAGCAAAAACAACAACCGAAATTTGGACAATGTCACTTATTTGGGTTTTAGCCATTATCACTTGACTGGCTTGACTCAAATTCATTCCTCTTGCTCTTATTTTTCTGCTTGAAAAGAGGGTATTTTTTTTGACATGAAGCAATTGATAGTAATGTGATGTGGCAACAAGTTTAGATATTCGGAGGATACATTTTGTAAATTAACGACATCTGTTGGATTCATTGTGTACAACATATAACATTCATTGTGTACAACATCCATGCGCCTAAAAGTATGCCACATATTTGCAATTTGTTTTAACTGAGTACTAAATCGAACTTGAAGTACTAATTCGAGACTCGAATTAGTACCGAAAGCTTAGATTGTGCCAGAACCAGATAGAAGCTTCCAGAAGCTTGTAAACTTTTATAAATACAAGAGTAGATTGCATTGAAAGGCAGTTTATTTTCGAAAGTGGAATTGTTAACAACTGGAAGCGTTAGTAAAAAGTGATTGAATTGAGATTAAATAAAAAGTGTTGAATTATAAAAACGTATTTGAATTGTGAATAAGTGAAATAAGTTAAAATTGGTGTTATTTAAACTAAAAGATGTTGTGTTTTATAAAATAAAGAGATTTGTCTTTTAAACTCGAAGTGCTCCGTTATTCCGTATTCTCTGTTTAATAAATATTTTTTCTACTTCCATTGAAAACATATGAAGGGAAGCAACACAATGATGAAAAGAAGAGAAAAGAAACACGTCAAAAAAGAGTCAATCAACAAATTATCCTCGACTCACAGGGCAACATACTTATCTTCTCAACTGTTCCAATTTGCTATCTCTTTTGAACTTATGCGATTCGTGACTGGCAAGTCAACGTGTAAAAGCAGAAATAGGAACCCTGCTACCTGACCTGCACGATAGACGAGACGCTGCCCTTTCTTCGGTATTTCCATTCCAATGGTCTTTTTTCGGCATACAAATACACACTGTGCTGTGCTGTAGCCTGCAATCCATTTTTTGCGTAATTGCGAATTAGGTAACTATTTTCCCACTTAAAACCCACGGACGGATCTAGCTTGCACTAGGAGTTAGAAAAATTGCTTCCCAAACTTAGAGTAGAACTTAGGATCTCTCGCTTTACAAGCAAACATCTTATCCATCTATTCCTCGAAAAGAAAATGCTATCGACAGACTAAAAATAAGAACTTTTAAAATTGAAAATAATTCCACATCATGTTTTTTAATGGTAATGAATAGTTTTTGATGCTTTTTTTAGAATTTCGCAGTTTTCATTCGAACAGAATGAATTTGGAAATTGGATTGAAAATTGGATATCTCCGAATATTTCCAATAGTTTCATATGCGAAACTCTAAAAAAATCAATAAAAAACTGTTTATTACCATTGTATGTACATTCTCTATAATACTCTCATGAATCATCCTTTTTAATTGCGGCACAAGCCGCACAAGCACAAATGTAAATGTAATGTAAATGTTCTTGTCTTCACTATTAAGAGTAAGTTAATGTTTTACCGTGAAGATGGCCAGAGGCAAAATGACATCCATGAAAGTACTATGGAGAATGTATATACAATGTCATTACTGTAAGCGAACTTGGCTTCACTAAAATAATGAAATTGACAACTAATGCGAGACGTACTATTGTAAAATGTATATCCATTATCATATATCTGTTTCATTTACTTTTTGAATCTTCGGAAAACAATGTATTTTATTGATTTGACAAATTTTATGTTGAATTGAATTTAACAATTACCACTAAAAAACACGATTAGGAATTGTTTTCATATTTTAAAAAGTTCTTTTTTTTTAATCTGTGTATATTATTTTCTTTCTCAAACAAGAATTGTCAAAGCTCAAACCTAAGAAAAGCTTGAATTGTTCATTCTTTCATTCGTTACTTCATTCCTCCTACTTTTCTACACTCTTTACCATTTTGTCAAAAAAAGATTGAAAAAACAATTGAAAATAGGAATCATTAAAAACAAGTCCCAACAAGAAACCAATCTAATGTTAAAAATATCCCGGGGAATTTTTCGAAACTGCAAGTTGGTCAACTTGATGCCAACTAAGGAGTTCCAATAGTGAACAAAACCAATTTTCGACTTGCCGTTTAACTCTCGAATTGAGATCAACTTCGAAGTTGGCTAACTTTGTATTTATCGGCGAGTTGAACAAAAGTGAACATAACGGCCCTTAATGTACTCAAATCCTATAGCTATAAGCTACCTAAATGTGTTTACGGGAACTTTTTCAATTTAAGTTCAACATTTTTTTTTTGATTTTATTATTTGTATTTTTATTTTATTATTTATATTTTTATTTTATTATTTATATTTTTATTTTATTACTTTTAAAATGAATTTTAAATAAAATGCTGTGAAGTATCATTATTTTTGTACAAACTTTAAATAAAATGTTTGATAAGAAAGCAAAAAAATGCAGTCCTTGTTTCAAAAAATACTATGTTGAATATGCTTTGACGTTTAATTTCTGGTTGAAATCTTTTTCAAAGCCGAATTAGTAATATCGATTGTGTCTGCAAAAATCCTTTCAAAAAAGTAGCCATAATTAAAAGTACATTTTGATAATATTGCTAAAAAATGAAAAACAAGAGGAAATAAATTTATTTTAAATAAGACGAATTATGTACCTTCACGTTGCCAAACTACATAACAGAGTTAAATGCAGTCTTTACGAAGTTGTTATCAATAATAAATGTACCTTTTTTTTCTACAAAGCTGGTAAAAAAAACTAGTCCTACGACTTTTGAAGTATTTGAATAACCAATTCAGAATAAAATTAAATGTAATTTTATAAAAAATTTAATGTACCAACATTAATTTTAGGTATTTTTCATAATTTAGTGTTGAAATATTTTTTTCATTTCGATAGGGTTCTTATCGACATACTTATAAGTCAATGTGACATAAAGTAAGGCATACCCACAGAAGTAATATTAATTTTATCACTAAAAATAAAATTTAAAAAAATTTATAATGTTTTCGTTGATTTTCCCATGTTTAGTGCAAAAAAGTTCTATATCCCATGGAAATATGAAGTTTAGTTTTCATTGAGTTCGCATTCATATGAAACAGGGTCTTATATTCATTTCTGACTTCATTCAAACTTTTATTTTTTTAACCGTAACAATCTTTGACCCAAGGTTTTCAAACTGCAAAAAAAGGTCAATTAATATGGATTAAAATTCAAAAGTCATATTAGTTAAGTAGAAAGTAACGCAATTATTTTCCAAACCTTAAATTCGCTTTCTGAGGAATAATTTCGATGGATATGAGGCACTTGAGCACTCAGGCGGCGATGCTTACATAATTTTATTTGCTATCGCTTTATCTTCATTTAATTCGCGCGGTTTGTTTCTTTTTTTGAAACGTTTACAATAATTTAGTTTTATTTATGTCCATAAATATTTTACAACAATTGGCGCCCAACGTGGGGTTTAAGAAGAATAAATTCGAATAATTGTGCCTTGTGCCAATGCAACAACAAAACGTGTAGTTGTGCTTTGGCCATTGGTTAGGAGCGTGATTTTCTTATTTATTTTTGAGTTCATTTAAATTTATTTCCTTTTAAAGAAAAAGTGATATAATATTTAATTTTCATTTTAATTAGTGTTAAACAAAAAAAAAAATGAATCGCCGGTGTTGCTGAAAACTGAAAAGGCTGGAGAACAATTTTATATTCAGATCAAGTTTTGGTACCTATTTCGAAAAGGTAAGTTTTTGTGTGACATTATACGTAATTTTGGTGTGACCACTGTTGTAGGGTGACCAATCAAGTCTTTAATTTTTTTACCCTTTTTATAATATATATATTTTGGATATTGTTTTTTTAGGGTGCATTTTAATTTAACGATTGTTTATTTTGTAATATTGATTTGGCTAACCTTCTTTCAAATCATTTTTAAAAATGGCTTGATCTATTTGTGAAGTTGTTTATTTATTTTATTTATATTTATTTTGTTTATTTTTATTACTTCCGCTTTTCGGAAAAATGGATGTCAATCGACTGACGATAGAAGAACTCATTTATGAGTTAAGGCCTCGCGGCTTTAAGGAAGGTACCAAGGTCGACGAAATTAGGATGAAGCGAAAAGCTTCACGTCAATTTTATGAGATAGCCCTCACTGCCCTTTTTCTTTCAGAGATGAGTCTTCTGAGTAGCTAACAGTGTTAACAAAAATTGAATGGTCTTTGGGTGGAATCAGTAGGGCGAAGGCAGAATCTACAGAGGAGGTGAATGAGGTCACTGAAATTAGGGGAGTATTATTGTTTTTGATGGCAAAATTAAATTGTGTGTGAAGAGGCTTACCCAAAAATATACCGAATGACAACATGTCGACAACAGAGTTTCATGCGTATTCACCGGCCAACGAGCGAGAACCCTGAGAGAATTGAAAAAATAAATGTCAAGTTCTCTGCTGAGCAGTGTGGCTCATCAGTAAATTCTTTTATCGAAGGGCTCGGAGAGCTTGGGGAATCTCGGATCGTGTCAGAGGCAAGGCTTCTTAAATCACGGGTCGATCTTTTTAGAGGGAAGGCTCGTCTTTAATTTGGGTCGGTTAATGATTCCATCTCAACATTGTTAAAAGTCGTTAAGGAGTTGTAATTGGAGTCTCTACCCTCCAATTATAATGACTTTCTGATGGATGACATCAGGTGAAGTACCCAGAGTAAAGATGAGACAATGGGGATGTGCATTGCTCTCATGCAGACACTTTTCGAATGATTTTCTAAAATGTTGATTTAAAATAGGAAATAAACTGTTTTCATGAAAAACATAGCGCATCTTTACCAAACACAATTGGGCTTGGCTGATATCAAATCAGTCAACGAACTGGTTGCGTTGAGTAGGAAGTTAGAAACAATTAGGTCTAATGTAGAATCTATCGTGCCTCCTCCTTCTAGTCGCAATAGGCAGGCTTTGAACCCTGATATACCATATGTTGCTGTTGTTGTGGGGCTATAGATGTCAGTAGACAAAAATTGTCGGAAGTGTTCAGGAAAAGGGCAACGGACTCCTGCGCCAGCAGAGCCGGACGCCAGAAGATTTTGATAGGGTTACCACTTGGTAACCAATCGGTCGATAAAATTCACTTAAGGTTTAATCTGGAGGCAAACGGAAACGATAACAGACCATTTTTGTACGTTGGTATTTATGGTTTGAAATTTTTAAGTTAACCAGGGATTCTTGGAATTTTTTTTTTTAAATTTAAGACTTTCAGTAAGGATAGATAATGTCCGAAACATTCGTTTAGCTTATAGTAAAGTCGTTGAAGTTTTCTTCTTTCTTTTCCAATCATAGTTAAGGATAAAGCAGTTTTGATTGACTGTTTAGTCATCCCGACTCTGCCACATACAGAGATCCTTGGTCCAGATTTTGGGCTCTTTCGGAGCAGCCTGTTTCGATTTCTTCGATTGTATAACGTTCTGAATTGAGTGATAGGGAAGTTTATTTATTAGAAAGTCTTATTGAGGAATCGTTTAGGAAAATGCCTGAAAGTTTAGGGTGTACAACAAGGGATGAGCAAAAGATTAGGACGTCGGTGGAACCAATTAAGCAACGGTCCTATCCGTTTTCTTCGGCATTTCAGGATCATATAGATAGGAAATTAAATGAGATGTTAGAAGTAGGATTTTTAAGAGATCGACTTGTGCGTGGTAATCTTCAATAATATTAAGAAGAAGGATGGCTGGTAAAGGCTTTCTGTGGAATATAAGAAGTTAAATACAAATATTGACAGGAATGCGTGGATAAGCGTACCATATATAAATTCAATTTTATATAGGCTTAGAGCTGAGAGGACCGTTAAAAAGGTTAGGATTTTTACAGAGACATGAAAATAATCAAGAATGGAAGACAGTGTTAAGGAAAAATGATAGGTTAGCTATGTTACAGGAATATAGCGGGACACATAGGCGTTAGGAAAACTTTTTACCAGGATTAGGGCTAAGTTTTTTAAGGCCGATATAGCCAAGTACCTTAGCAGTTAGAAAGTTTGTCAAAAAGTAAGGCCCGTTAACGAGAAACCACCTGCAAACAATCGTACGAATTTCTCGTTGTCTGATGCCGCGAATTTTTATGCAGCCAAACTAGCACCGAAGTTTGTCGGTTTATTTGAAATAAAGGAGTGTGTGTCACCTTGGACATATGTCTTTCAAGATAGTAATGGTAAAGAACGTGAACTTGGCATGTTAAGTATTTAAAACCGTGCACTATTGAATCCGAAGACATTTTTTTTTTTAATGTAAGGTAGTTTTTCTTATGATTGTTTTTCGATAACTTTTACGTTTTTAGTTAATTTTTTTTTGTGGACAAATATTTCCGTATTATAATGAAAAAATAAAGATCTCAAAAAATGTATTATTTGAAATACAAGTTTTCTATTGAAAAAAATAATAGTAACAATTCAAATACCTACTACTAACAAAAATAATTTTTAAAAGGCAATAGAAATAGGGAAACTTGCATTTATTATACAATGTTTAATAATAGATAAATAGTTTTCTTAAGGGAAAATTTAGTAATAATTTATTGTAACAGATATATTATTATTATATTAAATCATAAGGTTCAAACTTAAAGAGTAAGGCGTAATATTTAAGTTATTATATATAACAAGTAGACATTGATAAATGAATTATATATGGATCTGGAAATAATATTCTTCTTATTTTTATATACTAAATTCAACATAATTTTAAGGGAACAATTCTGTATTTTTCTCATCATTTTTGCTTTTCTCAGTGATGCAATTAGTCTGGAAAACATTATTATTATTGTCTGCCTGTTTGTTAATGTTGCCACTTGAAAGTCTGGCGACGTTATTGTTATTATCATCGTCCGTTTTTTCGTTATTGTTGAAAGACCTAAAGTTGGAATTAGTTTTAAAATATTTTTTGTTTGCATTTTCACAAGTATCATTGTTTTTATTATCTGCGTGAAGGGCGGACTCTTCTTTATTTAAAAAATTGTTATTATTGTCTTCTTTTGATTTGGATCTATAAAACGGATGTTCATTGCAGCTATTTTCATCATTAATGTGTCTCTCTCGTATTTCACTGTAAATTGTTTGATTGAATGAGCAAGGTTTATTTTCCACTGGGCTTAAATGTACAAATCTCTTCCACAATCGATTTTGGGCCAGGTTCAAAACTTCTTCAGGATTGGATTTTCCAACGTGCTGTGCACTTTCTATCGTATGCACAAAATTTGTTTGTATATTATCGTTTGGACCATTTTCAGATATTTCAACATTTCGTTTAGCCTTAAACTTATTTTCAGCGTGAACAAATATTTTCCTTTTCGTTAAATACTTTTGCTCTTTTAGATGTTCTGAAAATATTTTGTTTCCTTTATGGTTAAGAACTGACAACTTATTACAAGCCTGCTCGACTTTGTATGTTTTTTTATTGTACTGTACAGAATCTAAGCTCTCATTATTTCCTATTGGGTATAAAGTTGTGTGGTTTTGTCCCTTATCGTTTATAAATGTTGTTCCTTGTTCCTGTTCCTTAAAATTGATTGGCATTGACGATGAGTTTAAGGCCTGCATATCACATGGAGTAGGATCTCGAGAAAATTGTATTTCGTCAAGATTCTGTTCTTCAGGCTTCTGATAAATATTTTAAAAATTAATCTACCTTACATTTGTTTTAAAATTAAATAAAATACTTACCTCAGTATGAAGGCCTTTAATTTTCATGGCTTCTGCAACTTTTAAAAATACGGGAAGGTCTTCATATTTCACATTAACCTAAAAGAAAAATAACTGGGTTATGAGGCTTAGTAGTAAGTTAAGTGATTTTTGTTTGAACAAGAAATTATGATCTAAATGTATTCCTCTCTTTTTTCATTTCACATAGCTTATTGAAAATATCGCCTACTCATGTTAGAGTACTAAAATAAACAAATTTTTGTTACAAAAAAGCAGTGATTTTACAGACATTGTTGAATGCACTATGGCTTCTGGTTCTGGACTCCAAATTTAAAAACGAATATATTCAACAAAAAACCAAATCTTAAGCCTTCTTAAGACAAAAAGCTATAGAATTTAATATAATAATGGTTAATTTAAGTGTTGAACATTTAGGTCGATCAAACTCGGTAGATCAAAGATCATGGTATTGGAGTGGTTTTTTTCAATGGCTTTATTCCAATTCAAAAGATCGAAAATGTGTACGTGGTTATCTTATAACATTTTATGCTACCCTATAGCTAAGAAAAAACATCGGTATGATGGGTATAAAAGAAAATGGTCCGAATCACAATAGTATGACAACTAAATTGATTCTGGTTTCGAAGTAATGGAATTAAAGTTATGTATTAGACGGTACATACCCTTGACACCTGACTTCGATCCAATTGAAATTATATGGAGAGACGTGATTTCTCATATTTTTTTGGTCATTTGTAAAAAAAATTAAAAACTCCTCAACATCTTCGGTTCCAATGGTCCTCGCTAATGACAAAACTATTGTCAACTTTTCAGAGAAGGCAAGCATGCTCGCAGCCCATGTTGCTGCTAGATCTATGCTTTCTCACTGTAACGTTGCCCCTCCTATACTTAAAAATTTAATTTTTTCCATGGGACAGATTGGCAAGAGTTCTCAAAGATCTCGATATTCACAAATCCGCTGGCCCGGATGGTATACCCCCAATTGTTCTGAAGAGGTGTTCTTCCACACTGCGTAAGCTTTTCCTTCGCTCCGGCCCTTCTTGAATCTTTCCTAGAAGATGGAAAACAGCATTTGTCCTGCCTGTCCATTAAAAGGGTGAATCCTACCCCCTCCTCTTACCAACTCATTACACTTACGTCCCTTCTTTCTAAGGTCATGGAAACGCTGATTAACCACCAACTTAAGGAATATCTCGAAGATCGAAGTCTTCTCCATGACATGACAGTATGGCTTTCGCAGTAACCGTTCCACTGGTGATCTGATGGCATATCTCACCGAACACTTTAACTAAACTTTACATCGATTTATTATTAATTATTGCGCTTGATATTTCCAAGACATTTGATTGAGTTTGACATGAAGCTCACTATGGGATCGACGATTCTCTTGTTCGTTGGATTAGAAGCTTTTTTCCGGACCGTTCAATACAAGTTGTATGGGACGGATTCAAGTCTGATTCAGGACTCCGTTCTGTCTCCGACCCTTTTCCTCATTTTTATAAATTATCTTTTGTCTGTTACTTCTAATCCACTAACTGTTTTGCTGACGACTCTACCCTAAGCTTTTTATATTCGTTTGATAATTCACGTCCTTTGCCTTCAGACGTACAATTACAATGGTACCGTATGTCAAGCTCATTAAACTCGGACTTAAACAGCATTGTCAAATGGGGTAGTAGGAATTGTATGGAGCTTAATGCTTCAAAAACTCAAGGCTGTCTTCTGTCGTTAAAGCTTAACATACCCCTAATGTCATTGTCCATGAATGGCACTTAAATCGAAGAAACCAAAAAGCTCTCAGTACTCGGTATGTGTGTCAATGACGACCTCCGTTGGAACGACCATATATTTGAGATCACTAAAAATGCTACTAAGTGCTTAGCTTTTCTGTATCGGTGTAAGAAGTATTTGTGCCCATTTGATCTGGCTACAATTTATAAAGCGTTTTTACGCCCTAAACTCGAGTATAACTGCCACCTCTGGGCAGGTCCTTCACAAACATTGCTTCACCTGCTTGATAGAATACAAAATCGAGCGTAAAGATTGAAATAGAACTGCTGCTGAAACAATTGCCCCTCTCGAACACCAATGCAATGCTTATTGTCTTTCCTTATTTTATCGTTTCTTTTATAAAAAAATGTTCACTAGAAGTAGCCAGCTGCATTCCTCCCCTTAAAAGTTTCTCCCGCAATACCCGTCTCACAAGGAATGCTCATTAGTTCACCCTTGAGCCCAATTTCGGACGTACCGTGAAATATAGGGATTCTTTTTTTGGCCGAACAATACGAATTTGGAATAGTTTACCCGGCGAGATTTTCCCTGCAAGCATTCAAAACCAAAGTTAACCGATACCTCCTGCCCCTCCCCTCCCTATCTTTCTAATGCCCGCGCTGTGTGATCTACATTAAAAAATAAACAAATAATCCCTTGTGCGCGCGCTGATTATAACAAAAAACAAAAAAAAAATATCTTAGAAAAATGTGTCGCCAATCGCCATACACTAACATTTAATATCTGAAACAAACCAGGACCCCTGTTCTGTAACTATCCCATGGATAAAATATATCGAGAAACGTTGAAAACTGGAACAAAATTAATTTTATCGCATCATCCTGATTCTGTTACAAGCGATAATTTTATCGATTGGAATGTATCGGAATGAAATACTGGAAAAATGCGATAAAATGGTGTTCTGTTCTCTCAATTGCGATAATTTTTTTTCTTTGAAACGTCAAATTTTCTCAATTGTTTGTGAACAGGCGATAAGACTGAAAAATGGAAACAAAATTTAACGAAAATAAAAGCAGACAAGTATCTGTTTGT
Organism: Platycheirus rosarum; assembly: GCA_963971375.1. Lineage (NCBI taxonomy): Eukaryota > Metazoa > Arthropoda > Insecta > Diptera > Syrphidae > Platycheirus > Platycheirus rosarum. The sequence continues at coordinate 33,657,918 of OZ020509.1, read as the reverse complement.
ATGTAATTTATATTAATTTTAATTTTCAAAGGGGTTCAAAGGCTTAAAGCAAAGGGATTCGGTAAAAAAAATATTTATCTCTTCCTAATTGACGAAAACCAAGGGAAACCAAGAAAATAGATGTCATCAAGTGGCAAAAGTAGTAGAAATACGCCTGTTGATGGAAATTCAATAGGAGTATTCATGCAATCGCGTAAAACACTCATAAGCGGTATGTGAACCTCATAAATTTAGCTCATGGACGTATAATATATGGACTGCTAGTCTAATGTCAGCTTCATAAAACAATTGTCAAAAAAATTTCGCCAAAATTGAGAATGCGATGCTAGCTCTCCTAAACCAACTTCAAGAAAAAAAAAACTACTTAAAATGTTGACAAAGAAGCTCGCGACATCTGTTTTTCAAAAATCAAAAAGTCGCATTTACCGGTAAAACATAATTGACACTTTTGAATTCCATCCATAGAAGTATGCGACATCTTTGGTATTTTGCCTCTTGTTTTTTTAGATCGTGGACGACTCTTTTTTTATTGGTTTGTGCCTAATACAAGCTAAAAGCACTAGAAGGAAAAAATAGATTTTTATTAATTAATTGTGGGATATTCTAAATAACACGTGTAGAAAAAAGGAAATTTTAACATGCCAACGTGGGAAAACTTGCTGCCAAAGTCTGGGATTACTGGATGAAATGTCAAAATTGAGGTTTACTTTTTGTTCCCGCTAGTGCACTCAGAAGAGCTAGTGTTCACAGTCCATATATAATACGTCCATGATTTATCTCATGATTTTGCCGTGTAATGTGAAAAAAAGAAACTTGTAAGACTGAGGGTGTCTTTTTTTTGTCTGTCTCTTTTGTGAAACCTGAAAGTGATATAGATAGACTTGTTAACAAAAGTCTACGTACATCATTCTTGTGTACGTAGACTTTTGTAATTCTTTTTTATTGCGTCTATAGATGCTGACTAGTTTTTTTTTCTATTTTCTTAAGAAGCTTGTTTTTATATTCATATTTTCTGCTAAAGAAATAAAAAGATAAAAAAGTTATGATTCTTGGGTAAAACAAAATGAAAGTATACAGTAAATTAAAGTGTTCATTTTCTTTTTTGTTTTCTGAAATTTTATGAAATATTTCTCTTCTTTCATTGCAAACGGAAATATTTCTTATCATTTAAACATTTGAGTGTAGTTGATAAGGGTTTTGTTTATTTTTGTTCGTGATAATAAAACACGATGCTTTGATTTCTGATATATTTCTGAAATGTTTCTTAAATATTTTTAATAAAAGACTTCATTTTCAATAAGCGTCTCTAGAATATGAGCAAGAAGGTGAAGCTGCAGTTCACTATGATTTGATTTTTTTCAAACTTTGTTAAATTGATTAATAATATAAAAAAGTAGGCATAAGATAGGATGGAAGGACGGGAAGAGGATGTGAATGTAGTGATAGGATAAAAAAAGGATGTCATGAAGGAAAAGGAAGTAGGACAGAAGTGGAATTAGGATGAGGTAGAAAGATTTATAGCTTAATTTAATGAAGTACTTATATATGTAGCAGAGAAAAACGACTTGATTTTTTTTTAACCTGCTAGGAGGTAGAGGTGCCAAATTATAATTATAAAAGAACTATAGAGATGGGAACACTTCGATCTCCGAACAAATTCTCACCCCAAGTTACTTGCCTCCAACGAGCTCTACCTAACGGGGAGGGGCAAAATGTTGCTACAAATCAATGATGAGCCGGGGAACCCGAGTTTAAGCATGTCCACCTTCGAATTTTTAAATATATATATCTTTTAATGAAGATGAAAAGAAAAATATCACCAAGGAACAAAATAAATATACAAAGAACATGCAAACAAAAATTTGCAGTATTTGCACAGACGGAAGCTGTGGGAAACGGGTCTTGATGGGTCCACGCTTCTTGACCGGCTTCCTCGGTTGGATTAACGGAATGCACTGTCTCTCGTCTGGCGTTAAATGTATTATACATGTGCTTATTATTGGCTTTTTCTTGATATATGTATCTTGATATATTTATTTAAGTATTTAACTATAATCTTAATCAAAGAGGGTGAATCCCTCTATGGTGGGCAGAAATAATAAAAATGGATTTAAAGCAATTTTTTTACTTGGGAAGCCCGGGTTGGACAAGGGTTTAGCCCTTATCCAGGAACGTTTCCCTTTATTAAGCCAGCCGTATTTTTTGTTCATTCACTACATCACACATAGCCTTTTAAATGTTATAGGAAGATCACCCTTTATTAAAAAAAATCACATTTACTACTTAAGAGCTTAAAATATATTTTTTGTAGTAGCTCACCCTGGTCTTCCGTTTATTTATTCTTATTTGAAATAGAAATGAATCCTGGATTTAATCTGGTTAATAATTTATTTCTTTTTTCTTCTCAAATAGACTAAAATAAGCCACAAAGTACACTAACAGAAATTTTAAAAAAATACCGCGAATAAACTTTATATATTATTTTAAATATGCATATATGTATATTGTTCATTTCTTTACTTTGATCAGAATAAAAAAAAATTCCTTGCATTTAATGGCTGCCATTTTGTTTTGTTTTTATTTTTTTCGTAATCTGTAAATTCACCATGGTGTGGGGAGTTTCGTTGTGACTTTCCTTGTGAAGATTAGGAGAGAATCCGATAAATGTTATCAAGTCACAACAATCCTCACAATAAATAGTCACAAGACAGAACGAAGGAAGCTATAACGCTCTCTCTTCTCTTCTCTTAGGTGGCGCTACAGTCCGGGGTGGACCTGGGGCTCAACCAACAAGCTTCTCCAGCTAGCTCGGTCCCTAGCTAGCTGTCTCCAGTTTCGCACGTGGAGTCGGTTGAGGTCCCCTTCCACTTGTGTGCGCCACCTGAGTCTCCTCTACTGCGCCGTCCCTCTGGGGTGGATTTGAAGATTTTCCGGGCCGGAGCATTGATGTCCATCCGCTCTATGACCCAGCCATCTGAGACGTTGAATTTTTACTCTTTTGGCTAGGTCTGTGTTGCTGTACAGCCGGTAAAGTTCTTCATTGAATCTTCTTCTCCACTCTCCGTTTATGCATATTGGACCCAAAATCACCCGGAGAATCTTTCTCTCGAAACAGCCTAAAGTGTCCTCATCCGCCTTTGACAGCGTCCATGCCTCTGCATCATAGAGCAGGACTGGGATGATGTGTCTTATAAAGGGACAGTTTAGTTGCCCGAGAGGGGGCTTTGCTACTCAACTGCCTTCTAAGCCCGAAGAAGCAGCGATTGGCAAGAGTTATTCTTCGCTTGATTTCAGCGCTGGTGTTGTTGTCTGAGTTAATAGTGGAGCCCAGGTAGACAAAGTTCCTAACTACCTACAAGTTATAGCTGTCTATGGTGATGTTTTGTCCAAGACGTCGATGTTGGGTGCCTCTTCTTGATGACAGCATATACTTGGTTTTGCCCTCATTGACTGCTAAACCCATCTTTGCCGCTTCCGTCTCAATACTCACAAAAGCGCTACTGACATCACGCCGATTATGTCAATATGTCGGCGTATGCGAGTAATTGGACGGACTTTTGAAAGATCGTACCTCTGGTGTTGGTGTGAGAGTTCTGCACTATTCTTTCAAGTATGATGTTGAAAAAGTCGCATGACAGCGCATCGCCTTGTCTTTTTTGACTTCAAAGGTGTCGGTGAGGTCTTAACTGACCTTGACGGAACAGCGTGCGTTTTCCATCGTCATTTTACACAAGCGGACCAGTTTGGAAGGGATGTTAAAACTGCACATTACTCTACATAACTCGTCTCTATCAATGCTGTCGTACGCGGCTTTCAAATCGATGAAAAGGTGGTGGGTATCGATTTGAAGTTCTTGATTTTTTCCTAGATCTGCCGTAATGTGAATTTTTGATCGATAGTGGAATTTCCTCGTCTAAAACCGCACTGATATGGCTTTAGGCGTTCACATATTACAGCAGAAAAGATCTTGTAGGCGATGTTGAGGAGACTGATACCCCTATAGTTGGTGCAGCTCAGAGGGTCTCCTTTTTAAGGATCAGGCAAATTATGCTGAGATTCCATTCATCCGGCATGCTTTCTTCTAACCATATCTTGCTTATGAGTTGGTGCATACTTATAGCCAAGTCATCGCCTGCAGCTTTGAAGAGCTCGGAAGCTAGTCCATCGGCTCCGGCGGCTTTGTTGCTCTTTAGTTTAGATATAGCTAGCTTTATCTGATCCAGATGTGGTGGTCGGAATTGTTGGTCTACTTCGCCCAGATAAAGTGGACCATTCTGCCTGACAGCGGAACTCGTTTCGTCATCGCCATTATACAGTCTGCAGAAATGGTTTTTCCATATTCTCAGCATCGACTGCGACTCCACTAGGATGTTCCCTTGATCGTCTTTGCAAGCTTCAGTTCGAGCTCTGTACTTTTTACAGTTTCTTTGTACCTTTTGGTAAAACTTTCGAACTTCATTCCTGCAATAACAGCTCTTTTTTTCCTCGATCGCGCGCTTCTCATGTTCTTTTTTTTCTTTCTGAGAAGGCGGTGTTCCTCTTTCCTCTTCTGCTCGTAGAGTGCACGGGTAGTCCTTCTTTGCAGCGCCGCCTTGTATGCTTCTTGTTTAGCTGCGTGTGCTTGCCGACACTCATCATCAAACCAGGGGTTTCGTTGTGGTGGCCATGTAAAACCCAGTACTTCAGTCGCGGCTTCCCTGATGGCATTTTGGCAATGTTGCCACAGGTTCTCAATACTTGATGCTGGCGGTAAAGGACTACTTTGGATGTTATTTGAGACTCGATCGGAAAAGGATCTGGAGATTTCTTGCGATTGCAGCCGTCCGACGTTAAACTTCCTCACAGTATTACCTCTTCTTGGCGTGGGTCGTGATATCCTAAGTCGTACCGTGGCTACAACGAGGTAGTGGTCCGAGTTAATGTTTGCCCCTCGGAAAGTTCGGATATCCATCATACTGGAGTAGTGCCTTGCATCGATCGAAATGTGGTCAATTTGGTTGACAGTTGATGGATGAGGGGATCTCCATGTCCCTTTGTAAATGTTGAGGTATGGGAACTTGGTACTAGCTCGTTCACACATTTGTAACTCAAAACCTCTTGCCGGAGCCTGCCTCCAACGACGAATCCACATCCAAATAAGCGCTGTTTTTGTTGTGTATAGCAGTTGCCATAGTAGATTTCGCAGTTTTTCATCTTTTTTCGCATTGCATCGCATTTCTTGGATGGCGGTTATGTCTGCCTTACAACAGTCAAGGGCCTCCGCTAGTTGTTCGGCTGCAAAGAGTCTGTTAAGGGACCTAACATTCCACGTACATATCGGAAATTCTTGTCCTTTTTTCGTTTGCCGGGTTCGTCATCAGTGAATCCGTCCGTATCTGAGGCTTGTTGTTGCTTCGCAACAAGTTGTTTTTATCGTGGCCGGAAAATTACCCCGACGGCACAACCCCAACCTGGAACACCAGGTCCTTATTGTGACTTCATGAACGAAAACCGGATAAACAGCTCTTTATAGGCCTGAGTGTGATATAGATAGACTTGTTAACAAAAGTCTACGTACATCATTCTTGTGTACGTAGACTTTTGTAATTCTTTTTTATTGCGTCTATAGATGCTGACTAGTTTTTTTTTCTATTTTCTTAAGAAGCTTGTTTTTATATTCATATTTTCTGCTAAAGAAATAAAAAGATAAAAAAGTTATGATTCTTGGGTAAAACAAAATGAAAGTATACAGTAAATTAAAGTGTTCATTTTCTTTTTTGTTTTCTGAAATTTTATGAAATATTTCTCTTCTTTCATTGCAAACGGAAATATTTCTTATCATTTAAACATTTGAGTGTAGTTGATAAGGGTTTTGTTTATTTTTGTTCGTGATAATAAAACACGATGCTTTGATTTCTGATATATTTCTGAAATGTTTCTTAAATATTTTTAATAAAAGACTTCATTTTCAATAAGCGTCTCTAGAATATGAGCAAGAAGGTGAAGCTGCAGTTCACTATGATTTGATTTTTTTCAAACTTTGTTAAATTGATTAATAATATAAAAAAGTAGGCATAAGATAGGATGGAAGGACGGGAAGAGGATGTGAATGTAGTGATAGGATAAAAAAAGGATGTCATGAAGGAAAAGGAAGTAGGACAGAAGTGGAATTAGGATGAGGTAGAAAGATTTATAGCTTAATTTAATGAAGTACTTATATATGTAGCAGAGAAAAACGACTTGATTTTTTTTTAACCTGCTAGGAGGTAGAGGTACCAAATTATAATTATAAAAGAACTATAAGGATGGGAACACTTCGATCTCCGAACAAATTCTCACCCCAAGTTACTTGCCTCCAACGAGCTCTACCTAACGGGGAGGGGCAAAATGTTGCTACAAATCAATGATGAGCCGGGGAACCCGAGTTTAAGCATGTCCACCTTCCAATTTTTAAATATATATATCTTTTAATGAAGATGAAAAGAAAAATATCACCAAGGAACAAAATAAATATACAAAGAACATGCAAACAAAAATTTGCAGTATTTGCACAGACGGAAGCTGTGGGAAACGGGTCTTGATGGGTCCACGCTTCTTGACCGGCTTCCTCGGTTGGATTAACGGAATGCACTGTCTCTCGTCTGGCGTTAAATGTATTATACATGTGCTTATTATTGGCTTTTTCTTGATATATGTATCTTGATATATTTATTTAAGTATTTAACTATAATCTTAATCAAAGAGGGTGAATCCCTCTATGGTGGGCAGAAATAATAAAAATGGATTTAAAGCAATTTTTTTACTTGGGAAGCCCGGGTTGGACAAGGGTTTAGCCCTTATCCAGGAACGTTTCCCTTTATTTAGCCAGCCGTATTTTTTGTTCATTCACTACATCACACATAGCCTTTTAAATGTTATAGGAAGATCACCCTTTATTAAAAAAAATCACATTTACTACTTAAGAGCTTAAAATATATTTTTTGTAGTAGCTCACCCTGGTCTTCCGTTTATTTATTCTTATTTGAAATAGAAATGAATCCTGGATTTAATCTGGTTAATAATTTATTTCTTTTTTCTTCTCAAATAGACTAAAATAAGCCACAAAGTACACTAACAGAAATTTTAAAAAAATACCGCGAATAAACTTTATATATTATTTTAAATATGCATATATGTATATTGTTCATTTCTTTACTTTGTTCAGAATAAAAAAAAATTCCTTGCATTTAATGGCTGCCATTTTGTTTTGTTTTTATTTTTTTCGTAATCTGTAAATTCACCATGGTGTGGGGAGTTTCGTTGTGACTTTCCTTGTGAAGATTAGGAGAGAATCCGATAAATGTTATCAAGTCACAACAATCCTCACAATAAATAGTCACAAGACAGAACGAAGGAAGCTATAACGCTCTCTCTTCTCTTCTCTTAGGTGGCGCTACAGTCCGGGGTGGACCTGGGGCTCAACCAACAAGCTTCTCCAGCTAGCTCGGTCCCTAGCTAGCTGTCTCCAGTTTCGCACGTGGAGTCGGTTGAGGTCCCCTTCCACTTGTGTGCGCCACCTGAGTCTCCTCTACTGCGCCGTCCCTCTGGGGTGGATTTGAAGATTTTCCGGGCCGGAGCATTGATGTCCATCCGCTCTTTATGACCCAGCCATCTGAGACGTTGAATTTTTACTCTTTTGGCTAGGTCTGTGTTGCTGTACAGCCGGTAAAGTTCTTCATTGAATCTTCTTCTCCACTCTCCGTTTATGCATATTGGACCCAAAATCACCCGGAGAATCTTTCTCTCGAAACAGCCTAAAGTGTCCTCATCCGCCTTTGACAGCGTCCATGCCTCTGCATCATAGAGCAGGACTGGGATGATGTGTCTTATAAAGGGACAGTTTAGTTGCCCGAGAGGGGGCTTTGCTACTCAACTGCCTTCTAAGCCCGAAGAAGCAGCGATTGGCAAGAGTTATTCTTCGCTTGATTTCAGCGCTGGTGTTGTTGTCTGAGTTAATAGTGGAGCCCAGGTAGACAAAGTTCCTAACTACCTACAAGTTATAGCTGTCTATGGTGATGTTTTGTCCAAGACGTCGATGTTGGGTGTCTCTTCTTGATGACAGCATATACTTGGTTTTGCCCTCATTGACTGCTAAACCCATCTTTGCCGCTTCCGTCTCAATACTCACAAAAGCGCTACTGACATCACGCCGATTATGTCAATATGTCGGCGTATGCGAGTAATTGGACGGACTTTTGAAAGATCGTACCTCTGGTGTTGGTGTGAGAGTTCTGCACTATTCTTTCAAGTATGATGTTGAAAAAGTCGCATGACAGCGCATCGCCTTGTCTAATTCCTTTTTTGACTTCAAAGGTGTCGGTGAGGTCTTAACTGACCTTGACGGAACAGCGTGCGTTTTCCATCGTCATTTTACACAAGCGGACCAGTTTGGAAGGGATGTTAAAACTGCACATTACTCTACATAACTCGTCTCTATCAATGCTGTCGTACGCGGCTTTCAAATCGATGAAAAGGTGGTGGGTATCGATTTGAAGTTCTTGATTTTTTTCCTAGATCTGCCGTAATGTGAATTTTTGATCGATAGTGGAATTTCCTCGTCTAAAACCGCACTGATATGGCTTTAGGCGTTCACATATTACAGCAGAAAAGATCTTGTAGGCGATGTTGAGGAGACTGATACCCCTATAGTTGGTGCAGCTCAGAGGGTCTCCTTTTTTAAGGATCAGGCAAATTATGCTGAGATTCCATTCATCCGGCATGCTTTCTTCTAACCATATCTTGCTTATGAGTTGGTGCATACTTATAGCCAAGTCATCGCCTGCAGCTTTGAAGAGCTCGGAAGCTAGTCCATCGGCTCCGGCGGCTTTGTTGCTCTTTAGTTTAGATATAGCTAGCTTTATCTGATCCAGATGTGGTGGTCGGAATTGTTGGTCTACTTCGCCCAGATAAAGTGGACCATTCTGACTGACAGCGGAACTCGTTTCGTCATCGCCATTATACAGTCTGCAGAAATGGTTTTTCCATATTCTCAGCATCGACTGCGACTCCACTAGGATGTTCCCTTGATCGTCTTTGCAAGCTTCAGTTCGAGCTCTGTACTTTTTACAGTTTCTTTGTACCTTTTGGTAAAACTTTCGAACTTCATTCCTGCAATAACAGCTCTTTTTTTCCTCGATCGCGCGCTTCTCATGTTCTTTTTTTTCTTTCTGAGAAGGCGGTGTTCCTCTTTCCTCTTCTGCTCGTAGAGTGCACGGGTAGTCCTTCTTTGCAGCGCCGCCTTGTATGCTTCTTGTTTAGCTGCGTGTGCTTGCCGACACTCATCATCAAACCAGGGGTTTCGTTGTGGTGGCCATGTAAAACCCAGTACTTCAGTCGCGGCTTCCCTGATGGCATTTTGGCAATGTTGCCACAGGTTCTCAATACTTGATGCTGGCGGTAAAGGACTACTTTGGATGTTATTTGAGACTCGATCGGAAAAGGATCTGGAGATTTCTTGCGATTGCAGCCGTCCGACGTTAAACTTCCTCACAGTATTACCTCTTCTTGGCGTGGGTCGTGATATCCTAAGTCGTACCGTGGCTACAACGAGGTAGTGGTCCGAGTTAATGTTTGCCCCTCGGAAAGTTCGGATATCCATCATACTGGAGTAGTGCCTTGCATCGATCGAAATGTGGTCAATTTGGTTGACAGTTGATGGATGAGGGGATCTCCATGTCCCTTTGTAAATGTTGAGGTATGGGAACTTGGTACTAGCTCGTTCACACATTTGTAACTCAAAACCTCTTGCCGGAGCCTGCCTCCAACGACGAATCCACATCCAAATAAGCGCTGTTTTTGTTGTGTATAGCAGTTGCCATAGTAGATTTAGCAGTTTTTCATCTTTTTTCGCATTGCATCGCATTTCTTGGATGGCGGTTATGTCTGCCTTACAACAGTCAAGGGCCTCCGCTAGTTGTTCGGCTGCAAAGAGTCTGTTAAGGGACCTAACATTCCACGTACATATCGGAAATTCTTGTCCTTTTTTCGTTTGCAGGGTTCGTCATCAGTGAATCCGTCCGTATCTGAGGCTTGTTGTTGCTTCGCAACAAGTTGTTTTTATCGTGGCCGGAAAATTACCCCGACGGCACAACCCCAACCTGGAGCACCAGGTCCTTATTGTGACTTCATGAACGAAAACCGGATAAACAGCTCTTTATAGGCCTGAGCTCCGAAAACGTCGTAGTAGCCCATATAAGGTGTTCACTAAGTAGTTCAACCTGTCTGGAACTGTAGACGCCACCGTTGATTCCATCTAGAGAGTTTTTCCGCTGCCGCCTGGATGCAAGGAGTAGTGCCTAAGTGGTAACATTCCTCCCCCCTCTCTCGTTTGCTGCCACCAACAACCATCCAAAGGGGTAAGAACCCAATCTCCAGTTGAGGTACTAGGCACCCGATGTTCACCACGTGGAGGTGACAGTAGGAGTTGACAGACAGCCAAAAATAATGATTCATGATAGTACTACAGGCATTGTATAAACAAAGTTTCAGTGAATTGAAATAATAAGCATAAATAAAATAATAGGCAACCATTGGAAAATCTATGTGATTTGATGATGATGAGCCTTCCCCAATATGGGCAATGTTCCAACACGGACTTTAACTTCTTGTGGCTCATTCACTGTCCGCAAGCATATCGTTCATTATTGTTTTATTTATATGAGTCCAAATCTCGACTTATAATGAGTTATAATGAATCCAGCTGGGCAGGCCGCCCATGCTCTTGACTTGTTGCTTAATTCTCACCCTGATAAGTATACCATTAAGTAACTTCCCCGTTTGGCACTTCGGACTATTGTATCATTTCAGCGAATTTCTCGACTTCCAACCATCAAGTTCAAGAAAAACTTCCCACCAAGACCGCCTGAGTATTTTTTCCGGTACTGAAGTGATCCCAAATGTGATTCTTCTAGGGATGCGTGCTTTTATTCCTAACAGAGTAAAAAGTATCAAACCCAAAGAAAAGTCCTGGTTTAACACTGAGTGTAAAGAAGCTATCAGGCTCAAAGAAAACTACAGAGGAAAATCGGAAAAAGCGCAAACAAGCAAGCCCCTCACGCAACTCTGTTATTGAAAGAACTACATTTTTGCATGATCAACAATTACGTGAAAAAAATTGTAAAGAATATTAAAAACTCCTATATATATTCGGTTTCAACGCTCATCGCTAATGACAAACCTATTGTCTACTCTTCAGAGAAGGCAAACCTGCTCGCAGCTTATTTTGCTAGTTTAACGCTTCGTTGCATCGTTGCCCCTCCTGTACTTTAAAATGTAAATTTGTGCATGGGAGAGATTTTTTTTCGCACTCGTACAGTAGCAAGAGTTCTCAAAGATTTCGATATACGCAAATCTGCTGGCCTGGATGGTTTACCCATAGTTCTTCTAAAGAGGTGTTGTTCCACACTGGCAAAGCCACTGCGAAAGCTTTTTCATTGCTCTTACTCTTCTGGAATCGTTCCTAGAAGATGGAAAACAGCATTTGTCGAACCTGTCCCTAAGTAAGGTGACCCCACCTCCCCCGCCTCTTGCCGACCCATAGCACTTAAGTCCTTTCTTTCTTAGGTCATGGAAACGCTGATTAACCGTCAGCTTAAGGAATATCTCGAAGATCTAAAGCTTCTCCATGTACGACAGTATGGCTTTCGCAGTAACCGTTGCACTGGTGATTTGATAGCTTATCTCACCGAACAGTGTTCGAACCTTTACATCGTTTTGGTAAAATTAGGAAAATTGCTCTTGATATCTTCGAGGTATTTGATGGAGTTTGGCTTAAAGCTCTCTTATCGAAAATGCGTGCTTTTGTGATCGATGTCACCCTTGTACGTTGGGTTAGAAGCTATCTTCTGGACTGTTCAATACAAGTTGTATTGGACGGATTCAAGTCTGATTCGCATCATTTTTATTAATGATTATCTGTCTGTTACTTCTAATCCACTTAACTGTTTTGCTGGCGACTCTACCCTCAGCTTTTCAAATTCAATATTTAAAAAAAAAAATTTTAAAAAAAATTATTTTGAATTGTATGGTCAGCGAAAAAAAAAACAAATAAATAAACTAGATTTAATCAAAATCGTTCCTTCAATTTTTGAAATACTTGTTTCATAACAAGACGTTTGATGACCTACTCAATTTTTGTTTCACGAGATACATAATTACATCTGCCTGCTTCTGACGTGGTCATTATTAAAAAAACACGTTTGTTTAAGTTTTTATTATAAAGGCACCTTCTTTGTTCTTATTCTGAGAAAGCTGCATATAATACATATACATAAGGATAACAAAATCAAAAAAGGAAATGTTACATTCAATGTCTATGCAACTCGATATACTCTTCCTCGTGATACTTATAGTTATAGATTCAAAATAACTAAGTATTTACAAGAAAAGCCACATTTTGTTTAACGACCCATCCCAAAATATTTATTGCAATCAAAGCGATTCGTCGGCTAAGGTTGACATTTTTAACACGCTCCCTATCAATTTCTTTTTAAAACAACTACCTAACCTATCATTACCTCAACCAAAACAACAAAAAATAAATATTTAAACCTTGACCCTTCACAAAATATGTGGATTTGCAATTACATGCCTACTTAGCCTTTCCTGTATTACCAGCATCAGTTTATCAAACAAAATGTAATCCGTCTACCAAAAAAATAAAAGACGTCATGATCCAGAATGACACTAACAACAAGTCAAGTTCGTTAATTTGGTGAGCAATGAAACCAAAATAAGGAAAACAACTCTTCAAAATCTCATCAATCCGTTTTACTGATACATAACTGTTTAAAAAAATCGTCTGCTAGGAAGTTTTTTCGTAAAAGGATAGTTTAAATGAAAATGCATTCGACTTAAAAAACATAATGGATTCGTCAAGAGAAATCTTATACGGGATCAAAAATTTAGGGGTTAACGTAAGCTTCTGGGATCGTATCATAATTCAGCTACTGTGCCCGAAACTGGATCCTGAGTCAAGAAAGCTTTACCAACAGTCCAGAAGAACATCTATGGAAATTCCTATGCTTTGTGATTTGTTTGACTTCATTGAAGGAAGATTTTAAGGCCTAGAAAGTAGTCGTGAGGGAAACCGTGATCATCAGCATCAACCCTCAAGATATCCTACCACAAAAAATCATTTGACCACCCTAACGAAGCCAAAATGTGTTGTTTGCAGCGAGGCTCATCAACTGTATAACTGCAACAAGTTTTTAGGTATGATACCGCATAACCGATTAAATATGGTGCAAGCATCAACACTGTGTTTCAACTGCATAGGGGATGGATACAGGACAAGGGAATGTACAGTGAAGAGAGGTTGCAAAATATATACACGACAACATAATACTCTACTTCATATCCCCCAAAAAAACAATGTTGCAGGTCCAACAATGGACGTAACATCAACTAAACTAAACTGTTTGCAACAGCTATGGTAAACTTATGCATTGGAGGAAAATACAACCATACGAGCATTGATTGATCAAGGTTCTCAATCATGTTTCATTACAGAAAAATTAGCTTGCCAATTAAAAATCCCACTAACCAAATATGAGTCAAGAATCAAGGGTATTAAAGGGGCATGCAACAGAAACTATTGCATCATGTAGCTTCAAGATAAAATCTATTCACAATGAAAAAAATTTGTCTTGAAGTTGAAGCTCTCGTTATGCCAAACGTCGAAGTAACCAGCACAAAAGGTAACAACCAACCATTGCCCACACATACAAAAATTGATGCTGGCAGACCCATGGTACCACCAACCAAAAGATATTGATGTACTGATTGGATCAGACATATTACCACGGTTGCTAACCGATGGATTAATTAAAGGACCAAATAACACTCCTATGGCACAAAACTCAAGGTTTAATTGGATGTTGTCGGGACCAATATTGAAAACCTCGGCAAAAACAAGTCATAGTACACTAACTATATGTATTAGTGTGTGTAGTGAGGGTGATGACTTGAGAAAATTTTGGGAACTAGAAGAAGTTCCCACAGTAAAAAATCAAATCCACAGAAGATGAAATGTGCTAAGATCACTTCAAAAATACGCACTATAGAGACGACACAGAACGTTATATTGTTTAATTACCACTGCTAAAAGACAGAATGGTTTTGGTGGACTCACGCAAAATGGCGTTAAAACGATTCTTTAATTTGGAGCAAAGATTCGCAAAAAATACAAGTCTTCAACATGACTATACAAAATTCATCAAGGAATATATAACTCCTGTTCACATGGAGGAGGCACCAGCGGGAAATACTGAAAAACATATTATCTTCCACATCATGCAGTGATGAAAGGTGATAGTAGTACAACAAAACTAAGAGTTGTATTCGACGCTTCAGCAAAGACGACATCTGGGGATTATTTAAACAGCATCATGATGACCGGTCCTACACTTCAAAAGGATTTGTTTTCCGTGCTACTTCGATGGAGATCTTTTAAAATCGTCGTTCGTGATATCGGAAAGATGTATCGGCAGATTTTGGTTGATCGTAAGGATCAAAATTTACAACGTATTCTGTGGAAAGAACGTTGCAAAGATCCAATAAAGAAAAATATTCTTAAGCCCGTAACATACGGTTTTGCATAGGAGGTGCAATCTCGGTACGCGAATGCCTAAGTCTTCAACAAGAACTGATTCCTCTACTTTAAAAGGGTAGATTCAACCTTCGTAAATGGACATCAAAGAATTCAACCTTTATCAAAAAATTGTCAAGAGATGTTAAAGAAATTGACCCAGAACATGATATTGACAATGATAGAACTTTAAACATTTTGCGACTCACATGGTGCCCAAGAACAGATGACTTTCAATTTAAACAAAAATTTTCGTTCAGTTCAAAAGGTACCAAAAGAGCAATATTGAGTGACGCTATAAAAATCTTTGATCTATTTGGCTGGCTGGCACCAATAACAATCAAAGCAAAGATTCTTATTCAGAAACTATGGCACTAAATTTTTGGCTGATATAACAACGGACACTTAATTCTTGGCTGAGATAGCAGCGGACACTAAATTCTCGGTTGAGATAGCAGCAAACACTCGGCTGAAATGGCAGTGGACACTTCATTCTCGGCTGAGATAGCAGCGGACAGTAAATGAAAGACTGTGATAGCAGCGGTCACTAAATTCTTGGCTAAGAGAGCAGCGGACACTAAATTCTCGGCTGAGATAACCTCGTTCACTAAATGGTCGTCTGATATAGCAGCGGAGAATAAATTCTCGGCTGAGGTAGCGGCGCACACTAAGTTCTTGTCTGAAACAGCAGCGGACACTAAATTCTCATCTGAGATATCACTGGACACTAAATTCTCTACTGAAATAGCAGCGGACACTAAATTCTCGTCTAAAATAGCAGCGGATACTAAATTCTCATCTGAAATAACAACGGAATTTAAATTCTCGACTGAGATAGCAGCGGACACTAAATTCTTGGCTGATATAACAGCGGACACTGAATTCTCGGCTGAGATAGCAGCGAATACTAAATTTCCGGCTCAGAAAACAGCGGACCCTAAATTCTCGGCTGAGATAGCGGATACTAAATTCTCGGCTTAAATGGCAGTGCACACTAAATTGTCGGCTGAGATAGCATTGGGCACTAAATTCTCGGCTGTATAACAGCGGACAATAATTTCTCGTCTGATATAGCAGCACTAAATTCTCGTCTGAGATATTAGTGGTGAGATATTAGTGGTCACTAAATTCTCGGCTGAGATATCACGTGACAATAAATTGTCCCCTTAAATAGCAGCGGACACTAAATTCTCGTCTAAAATAGCAGCGGATACTTAATTCTCATCTGAAATAACAACGGATACTAAATTCTCGACTAAAATAGCAGCAGGCATTAAATTCTCGGCTGAGATAGCAGCGGACATTAGATACTAAATGTTCGGCTGAGTTAGCAAAGGACAATATATTATGGACTGAGATAGCAGCGGAAACTTAATACATGGCTGTTATACAGCGGACACTAAATTCTCAGCTGATATAGCAGCGAACACTAAATTGTAGGCTAAGATAGCAGCGCACACTAAATTCTGGTCTGAAATAGCAGCGGACACTACATTCTCGTCTGAGATGGCAGTGGTCACTAAATTCTCAGCTGAGATAGCAGCCGACACTAAATTCTCGCCTGAGATAGCAGCCGACACTAAATTCTCGGCCGAGATAGCAGCGAACACTAAATTCTCGGCCTAGATAGTAGCGAACACTAAATTCTCGGCTGCGATACCAGCGGACACTAAATTCTCGGCTGAGATATAACGGACCACTAAATTCTCGTTTGAGATAGCCGCGGTCACTTATTTCTCGGCTGAGATAGCAGCTGACACTAAATTATCGGCTAAGATAGCCGCGGTCACTAAATTCTCGGCTGAGATAGGAGCCGACACAAAATTCTCGGCCGAGATAGCAGCGAACATTAAATTCTCGGCTGAGATAGCAGCCGACACTAAATTCTTGTCTGAGATAGCAGCGGACACTAAATTCTCATCTCAGATTTTACGGGATACTATATTCTCCACTGAAATAGCAGCGGACATTAAATTCTCGTCTAAAATAGCAGCAGATACTAAATTCTCATCTGAAATAACAACGGAAACTAAATTCTCGACTGAGATAGAAGCGGACACTAAATTTTCGGCTGTGATAGCAGCAGACATTAAATTGTCGGCTGAGATAGCAGCGGACACTTAATGTTCAGCTAAGATAGCAAAGGACACTAAATTCTCGTCTGAGAGAGCAGCGCACACTAAATTCTTGTCTGAAATAGCAACGGACACTAAATTCTCGTCTAAATTAGCAGTGGTCACTAAGTTATCGGCTGAGATAGCAGCGCACACTAAATTCTTGTCTGAAATAGCAACGGACACTAAATTCTCGTCTGAGATAGCAGTGGTCACTAAGTTATCGGCTGTGATAGCAGCGGTCACTTTATTCTCGGATAAGATAGCAGAGGACACTAAATTTTAGGCTGAGATAGCAGCGGACACTAAATTCTCAGATGAGATAGCCGCGGTCACTAAATTCTCGGCTGATATAGCAGCCGACACTAAATTCTCGGCCGACATAGCAGCGAACATTAAATTCTCGGCTGAGATAGCAGCCAACAATAAATTTTTGGCTGAGATAGCATCGGACACTAAATTCTCATCTGAGATATCACGGGACACTATATTCTCCACTAAAATAGCAGCGGACACTAAATTCTCGTCTAAAATAGCAGCGGATACTAAATTCTCATCTGAAATAACAACGGAATTTAAATTCTAGACTGAGAAAGTGGCGGACACTAAAGTCTCGGCTGAGATAGCAGCGGACACTTAATGTTCGGCTGAGATAGCAAAGGACACTAAATTATCGACTGAGATAACAGCGGACACTAAATTCTTTGCTGATATAACAGCAGACACTGAATTCTTGGCTGAGATAGCAGCGAATACTAAAGTTCCGACTGAGAGAGCAGCGCACACTAAATTCTTGTCTGAAATAGCAGCAGACACTATATTCTCGTCTGAGATATTAGTGGTCACTAAATTGTCGGCTGAGATAGCAGCGGTCACTAAATTCTCGGATAAGATAGCAGGGGATTCTAAATTCTCGGCTGAGATAGCAGCCGACACTAAATTCTTGGCCGAGGTAGCAGCGAACATTAAATTCTCGGCTGAGATAGCAGCCGACACTAAATTCTTGTCTGAGATAGCAGCGAACACTAAATTCTCATCTGAGATATCACGGGACACAAAATTCTCCACTGAAATAGCAGCGGACACTAAATTCTCGTCTAAAATAGCAGCGGATACTAAATTCTCATCTGAAATAACAACGGAAACTAAATTTTCGACTGAGATAGAAGCGGACACTAAATTCTCGGCTGAGATAGCAGCAGACATTAAATTGTCGGCTGAGAAAGCAGCGGACACTTTATGGTCGGCTGAGATAGCAGCAAACACTTAATGTTCGGCTGAGATAGCAAAGGACACTAAATTATCGACTGAGATAGCAGTGGACACTAAATTCTCGGCTTATATAATAGCCGAATTCTCGGCTGAGATAGTAGCGAATACTAAATTTCCGGCTGAGAGAGCAGCGCACACTAAATTCTTGTCTGAAATAGCAACGGACACTAAATCCTCGTCTGAGATAGCAGTGCTCACTAAATTATCGGCTGAGATAGCAGCGGTCACTTTATTCTCGGATAAGATAGAGGACACTAAATTTTAGGCTGAGATAGCAGCGGACACTAAATTCTCAGATGAGATAGCCGCGGTCACTAAATTCTCGGCTAATATAGCAGCCAACACTAAATTCTCGGCCGAGATAGCAGCGAACATTAAATTCTAGGCTGAGATAGCAGCCGACACTAAATTCTCGGCTGAGATAGCATCGGACACTAAATTCTCATCTGAGATATCACATGACACTATATTCTCCACTAAAATAGCAGCTAAATTCTCGTCTAAAATAGCAGCGGTTACTAAATTCTCATCTGAAATAACAACGGAATTTAAATTCTAGACTGAGAAAGTGGCGGACACTAAAGTCTCGGCTGAGATAGCAGCAGACATTAAATTTTCGGCTGAGATAGCAGCGGACACTTTATGTTCGGCTGAGATAGCAAATGACACTATATTATCAACTGAGATAACAGCGGACATTAAATTCTTGGCTGATATAACAGCGGATACTAAATTCTCGGCTGAGATATCACGGACCACTAAATTCTCGTTTGAGATAGCCGCGGTCACTAAATTCTCGGCTGAGATATCAGCCGACACTAAATACTCGGCCGAGATAGCAGCGAACACTAAATTCTCTGCTGAGATAGCAGTCGACACTAAATTCTAGGATTAAACAGCAGCCGACACTAAATTCTCGGCCGAGATAGAAGCGAACACTGAATTCTCCGCTGAGATAGCAGCGGGCACTAAATTTTCGGCTGAGATAACAGCAGACACTAAATTCTCGGCTGAGATAGCAGCGGACACTAAATTCTCGACTAAGATAGCAGCGGGCACTAAATTCTCGGCCGGCTGAGACAGCTGTGGACATTAAATTCTCGGCTGAGATAGCAGCTGACACCTTTTTCTCGGCTGCGATAGCAGCGAACACTAAATTATCCGCTGAGATAGCAGCGGACACTAAATTCTCGGCTGAGATAACAGTGGACACTGAATTCTCGGCTGAGATAGCAGCGAATACAAAATTTCCGGCTAAGAGAGCAGCGCACACTAAATTCTTGTCTGATATAGCAACGGATAATAAATTCTCGTCTGAGATAGTAGTTGTCACTAAATTCGCAGCTAAGATAGAAGCCGGCACTAAATTATCGGCCAAAGTAGCAGCAAACACTAAATTTTCTGCTAAGATAGCAGCCGGCATTTAATTTTCGGTTGACATAGCAGCGGACACTTATTTCTCGGCTGATATAGCAGCAGACACTAAATTCTCGGTTGAGATAGCAGCGGAAATACATTTCCGGCGGAGAGAGCAGCGGATACTAAATGCTCAGCTAAAATGGCAGTGCACACTATATTCTCGGCCAAGATAGCAGACGAAATTCTCGGCCGAGATAGCAGCGAACACTAAATTCTCGGCTGAGATAGCGGCGCACACTAAATTCTTGTGTGAGATAGCAGCGAACACTAAATTCTCATCTGAGATATCACGGGACACTAAATTTTCCACTGAAATAGCAGCGGACACTAAATTCTCGTCTAAAATAGCCGCGGATACAAAATTCTCATCTGAAATAACAACGGAAACTAAATTCTCGACTGAGATAGAAGCGGACACTAAATACTCGGCTGAGAAAGCAGCGGACACTTTATGTTCGGCTGAGATAGCAGCGAACACTTTTTTTTTTTTTTATAATTAACGCGCGCACAAGGGATTATGTGTTTTCCTTTTAATGTAGAACACACTGCGCGGGCATTACGAAGATAGGGAGGGGAGAGATAGGAGGTGCCGATTAACATTGGTTTTGAATGTTTGCAGATCAAAATGGCAAGGGAAAATCCCGCCGGGTAAACTATTCCAAATTCGTGTCGTTCGGCTAAAAAAAGAATCCCTATATTTCACGGTACGTCCGAAATTAGGCTTAATGTTCGGCTGAGATAGCAAAGGACACTAAATTATTGACTGAGATAGCAGCGGACACTAAATTCTTGGCTTTTATAATAGCCGAATTCTCGGCTGAGATAGCAGCGAATACTAAATTTCCGGCTGAGAGAGCAGCGCACACTAAATTCTTGTCTGATATAGCAACGGACACTAAATTCTCGTCTGAGATAGCAGTGGTCACTAAATTATCGGCTGAGATAGCAGCGGTCACTTAATTCTCGGATAAGATAGAAGAGGACACTAAATTTAAGGCTGAGATAGCAGCGGACACTAAATTCTCAGATGAGATAGTCGCGGTCACTAAATTCTCGGCTGAGATAGCAGCCGACACTTAATTCTCGGCCGAGATAGCAGCGAACATTAAATTCTCGGCTAAGATATTAGCGGACACTAAATTCTCGGCTGAGATAGCAGCGCACACTAAATTCTCATCTGAGATATCACGGGACACTATATTCTGCACTAAAATAGCAGCGGACACTAAATTCTCGTCTAAAATAGCAGCGGATACTTAATTCTTGTCTGAAATAACAACGGGATTTAAATTATCGACTGAGAAAGTGGCGGACACTAAAGTCTCGGCTGAGATAACAACAGACATTAAATTTTCGGCTGAGATAGCAGCGGAGACTTTATGTTTGGCTGAGATAGCAAATGACACTATATTATCGACTGAGATAGCAGCGGACACTAAATTCTTGGCTGATATAACAGCGGATACTAAATTCTCGGCTGTGATATCACGGACCACTAAATTCTCGTTTGAGATAGCCGCGGACACTTTATGTTCGTCTGAGATAGCAGCCGACACTAAATTCTCGGCCGAGATAGCAGCGAACACTAAATTCTCTGCTGAGATAGCAGCCGACACTAAATTCTAGGATATGTTCGGCTGAGATAGTAGCGGACACTTAATGTTCGGTTGAGATAGCAAAGGACACTAAATTATCCACTGAAATAGCAGCGGACACTAAATTCTTGGCTGATATAACAGGGGACACTGAATTCTCGGCTGAGATAGCAGCGAATATTAAATTTCTGGCTGAGAGAGCAGCGCACACTAAATTCTTGTCTGAAATAGCAACGGACACTAAATTATCGACTGAGATATCAGCGGACACTAAATATTTGGCTGATATAGCAGCAGACATTAAATTCTCGGCTGAGATAGCAGCGGACACTTTATTTTCAGCTGAGATAGCAGCGCACACTTAATGTTCGGCTGAGATAGCAAAGGACACTAAATTATCGACAGAGATAGCAGCGGACACTAAATTCTCATCTGAGATATCACGGGATACTTAATTCTCAACTAAAATAGCAGCGGCACTAAATATTTGGCTGATATAGCAGCGGACAGTAAATTCTCGGCTGAGATAGCGGCGCACACTAAATTCTTGTCTGAAATAGCAGCCGACACTAAGTTCTTGTCTGAGATAGCAGCGGACACTAAATTCTCATCTGAGATATCACGGGACACTAAATTCTCCATTGAAATAGCAGCGGACACTAAATTCTCGTCTAAAATAGCAGCGGATACTAAATTCTCATCTGAAATAACAATGGAAACTAAATTCTCGACTAAGATAGCAGCGGACACTAAATTCTCGGCTGAGATAGCATTAGATACTTAATGTTCGGCTGAGTTAGCAAAGGACAGTATATTATGGACTGAGATAACAGCGGACACTTAATTCATGGCTGTTATACAGCGGACACTAAAGTCTCAGCTGATATAGGAGCGAACACTAAATTGTAGGCTAAGATAGCAGCGCACACTAAATTCTGGTGTGAAATAGCAGCGAACACTACATTCTCGTCTGAGATGGCAGTGGTCACTAAATTCTCAGCTGAGATAGCAGCCGACACTAATTTCTCGCCTGAGATAGCAGCCGACACTAAATTCTCGGCCGAGATAGCAGCGAACACTAAATTCTCGGCCTAGATAGTAGCGAACACTAAATTCTCGGCTGCGATACGAGCGGACACTAAATTCTCGGCTGAGATATAACGGACCACTAAATTCTTGTTTGAGATAGCCGCGGTCACTTATTTCTTGGCTGAGATAGCAGCTGACACTAAATTATCGGCTAAGATAGCCGCGGTCACTAAATTCTAGGCTGAGATAGCAGCCGACACAAAATTCTCGGCCGAGATAGCAGCGAACATTAAATTCTCGGCTGTGATAGCAGCCGACACTAAAATCTTGTCTGAGATAGCAGCGGACACTAAATTCTCATCTCAGATATTACGGGATACTAAATTCTCCACTTAAATAGCAGCGGACACTAAATTCTCATCTCAGATATTACGGGATACTAAATTCTCCACTTAAATAGCAGCGGACACTAAATTCTCGTCTAAAATAGCAGCAGATACTAAATTCTCATCTGAAATAATAACGGAAACTAAATTCTCGGCTGAGATAGCAGCAGACATTAAATTGTCGGCTGAGATAGCAGCGAACACTTAATGTACGGCTGAGATAGCAAAGGACACTAAATTATCGACTGAGATAGCAGGGGACACTAAATTCTTGGCTGATATAATAGCGGACACTGAATTCGCGGCTGAGATAGCAACGGACACTAAATTCTCGTCTGAGATAACAGCGGACAGTAAATTCTCGGCTGACATAGCAGCTGTCACTAAATTCTAGGATAAGATAGCAAGGGACACTAAATTTTAGGCTGAGATAGCAGCGGACACTTAATGTTCGGCTGAGATAGCAAAGGACACTAAATTATCGACTGAGATAGCAGCGGACACTAAATTCTTGGCTTAAATAATAGCCGAATTCTCGGCTGAGATAGCAGCGAATACTAATTTTCCGGCTGAGAGAGCAGCGCACACTAAATTCTTGTCTGAAATAGCAACGGACACTATGTTCTAGTCTGAGATAGCAGTGGTCACTAAATTATCGGCTGAGATAGCAGCGGTCACTTTATTCTCGGATAAGATAGCAGAGGACACTAAATTTTAGGCTGAGATAGCAGCGGACACTAAATTCTCAGATGAGATAGCCGCGGTCACTAAATTCTCGGCTGATATAGCAGCCGACACTAAATTCTCGGCCGAGATAGCAGCGAACATTAAATTCTCGGCTGAGATAGCAGCCGACACTAAATTCTCGGCTGAGATAGCATCGGACACTAAATTCTCATCTGAGATATCACGGGACACTATATTCTCAACTAAAATAGTAGCGGACACTAAATTCTCGGCTGAAATATAACGGACCACTAAATTCTTGTTTGAGATAGCCGCGGTCACTTATTTCTCGGCTGAGATAGCAGCTGACACTAAATTATCGGCTAAGATAGCCGCGGTCACTAAATTCTCGGCTGAGATAGCAGCCGACACAAAATTCTCGGCCGAGATAGCAGCGAACATTAAATTCTCGGCTGTGATAGCAGCCGACACTTAATTCTTGTCTGAGATAGCAGCGGACACTTAATTCTCATCTCAGATATTACGGGATACTAAATTCTCCACTGAAATAGCAGCGGACACTAAATTCTCGTCTAAAATAGCAGCAGATACTAAATTCTCATTTGAAATAATAACGGAAACTAAATTCTCGACTGAGATAGAAGCGGACACTAAATTCTCGGCTGAGATAGCAGCAGACATTAAATTGTCGGCTGAGATAGCAGCGAACACTTAGCAAAGGACACTAAATTATCAACTGCGGACACTAAATTCTTGGCTGATATAATAGCGGACACTGAATTCGCGGCTAAAATAGCAACGGACACTAAATTCTCGTCTGAGATAGCAGCGGACAGTAAATTCTCGGCTGACATAGCAGCTGTCACTAAATTCACGGATAAGATAGCAAGGGACACTAAATTTTAGGCTGAGACACTAAATTCTTGGCTTAAATAATAGCAGAATTCTCGGCTGAGATAGCAGCGAATACTAAATTTCCGGCTGAGAGAGCAGCGCACACTAAATTCTTGTCTGAAATAGCAACGGACAATATGTTCTCGTCTGAGATAGCAGTGGTCACTAAATTATCGGCTGAGATAGCAGCGGTCACTTTATTCTCGGATAAGATAGCAGAGGACACTAAATTTTAGGCTGAGATAGCAGCGGACACTAAATTCTCAGATGAGATAGCCGTGGTCACTAAATTCTCGGCTGACATAGCAGCCGACACTAAATTCTCGGCCGAGATAGCAGCGAACATTAAATTCTCGGCTGAGATAGCAGCCGACACTAAATTCTCGGCTGAGATAGCATCGGACACTAAATTCTCATCTAAGATATCACGGGATACTATATTCTCCACTAAAATAGTAGCGGACACTAAATTCTCGTATAAAATAGCAGCGGATACTAAATTCTCATCTGAAATAACAACGGAATTTAAATTCTAGGCTGAGAAAGTGGCGGACACTAAAGTCTCGGCTGAGATAGCAGCAGACATTAAATTTTCGGCTGAGATAGCAGCGGACACTTTATGTTGGGCTGAGATAGCAAATGACACTATATTATCGACTGAGATAGCAGCGGACATTAAATTCTTGGCTGATATAACAGCGGATACTTAATTCTCAGCTGAGATATCACGGACCACTAAATTCTGGTTTGAGATAGCCGCGCTCACTAAATTCTCGGCTGAGATATCAGCCGACACTAAATTCTCGGCCGAGATAGCAGCGAACACTAAATTCTCTGCTGAGATAGTAGTCGACACTAAATTCTAGGATTAAACAGCAGCCGACACTAAACTCTCGGCCGAGATAGAAGCGAACACTGAATTATCCGCTGAGATAGCAGCGGGCACTAAATTCTCGGCTGAGATAACAGCGGACACTTAATTCTCTGCTGAGAAAGCAGCCGACACTGAATTCTAGGACAAGACAATAAATTCTCGGCAGAGATAGCAGCGGTCATTAAATTCTCGGCTGAGATAGCCGCGGTCACTAAATTCCCGGCTGATATAGCAGCTGACACTAAATTCTCGGCCGAGATAGCACCGAACACTAAATTCTCGGCTAAGATAACAGCGGACACTTAATTCTCGACTGAGATAGCAGTGGACACTAAATTCTCGGCTGAGATAGCAGCGGACATTAAATTCTCGGCTGAGATAGCATTAGATACTAAATGTTCGGCTGAGTTAGCAAAGGACTGAGATAACAGCGGACACTTAATTCATGGCTGTTATACAGCGAACACTAAATTCTCAGCTGATATAGCAGCGAACACTAAATTTTAGGCTAAGATAGCAGCGCACACTAAATTCTGGTGTGAAATAGCAGCGAACACTACATTCTTGTCTGAGATGGCAGTGGTCACTAAATTCTCAGCTGAGATAGCAGCCGACACTAATTTCTCGCCTGAGATAGCAGCCGACACTAAATTCTCGGCCGAGATAGCAGCGAACATTAAATTCTCGGCCTAGATAGTAGCGAACACTAAATTCTCGACTGCGATACGAGCGGACACTAAATTCTCGGCTGAGATATAACGGACCACTAAATTCTTGTCTGAGATAGCCGCGGTCACTTATTTCTTGGCTGAGATAGCAGCTGATACTAAATTATCGGCTAAGATAGCCGCGGTCACTAAATTCTCGGCTGAGATAGCGGCCGACACAAAATTCTCGGCCGAGATAGCAGCGAACATTAAATTCCCGGCTGTGATAGCAGCCGACACTAAATTCTTGTCTGAGATAGCAGCGGACACTAAATTCTCATCTGAAATAATAACGGAAACTAAGTTCTCGACTGAGATAGAAGCGGACACTAAATTCTCGGCTGAGATAGCAGCAGACATTAAATTGTCGGCTGAGATAGCAGCGAACACTTAATGTTCGGCTGAGATAGCAAAGGACACTAAATTATCGACTGAGATAGCAGCGGACACTAAATTCTTGGCTGATATAATAGCGGACACTAAATTCGCAGCTGAGATAGCAACGGACACTAAATTCTCGTCTGAGATAGCAGCGGACAGTAAATTCTCGGCTGACATAGCAGCTGTCACTAAATTCTCGGATAAGATAGCAAGGGACACTAAATTTTAGGCTGAGATAGCAGCGGACACTTAATGTTCGGCTGAGATAGCAAAGGACACTAAATTATCGACTGAGATAGCAGCGGACACTAAATTATTGGCTTAAATAATAGCCGAATTCTCGGCTGAGATAGCAGCCGGCTGAGAGTGCAGCGCACACTAAATTCTTGTCTGAAATAGCAACGGACACTAAATTCTTGTCTGAGATAGCAGCGGACACTAATTTCTCATCTCAGATATAACGGGATACTAAATTCTCCACTGAAATAGCAGCGGACACTAAATTCTCGTCTAAAATAGCAGCAGATACTAAATTCTCATCTGAAATAATAACGGAAACTAAATTCTCGACTGAGATAGCAGCGGACACTAAATTCTTGGCTGATATAATAGCGGACACTAAATTCGCGGCTGTGATAGCAACGGACACTAAATTCTCGTATGAGATAGCAGCGGACAGTAAATTCTCGGCTGACATAGCAGCTGTCACTAAATTCTCGGATAAGATAGCAAGGGACACTAAATTTTAGGCTGAGATAGCAGCGGACACTAAATTCTCGTCTGAGATAGCAGCGGACAGTAAATTCTCGGCTGACATAGCAGCTGTCACTAAATTCTCGGATAAGATAGCAAGGGACACTAAATTTTAGGCTGAGATAGCAGCGGACACTTAATGTTCGGCTGAGATAGCAAAGGACACTAAATTATCGACTGAGATAGCAGCGGACACTAAATTATTGGCTTAAATAATAGCCGAATTCTCGGCTGAGATAGCAGCGAATACTAAATTTCCGGCTGAGAGAGCAGCGCACACTAAATTCTTGTCTGAAATAGCAACGGACACTATGTTCTCGTCTGAGATAGCAGTGGTCACTAAATTCTCGGCTGAGATAGCAGCGGACACTAAATTCTCAGATGAGATAGCCGTGGTCACTAACTTCTCGGCTGATATAGCAGCCGACACTAAATTCTCGGCCGAGATAGCAGCGAACATTAAATTCTCGGCTGAGATAGCAGCCGACACTAAATTCTCGGCCGAGATAGCAGCGAACATTAAATTCTCGGCTGAGATAGCAGCCGACACTAAATTCTCGGCTGAGATAGCATCGGACACTAAATTCTCATCTGAGATATCGCGGGACACTATATTCTCCACTCAAATAGTAGCGGACACTAAATTCTCGTCTAAAATAGCAGGGGATACTAAATTCTCTTCTGAAATAACAACGGAATTTAAATTCTAGACTGAGAAAGTGGCGGACACGACACTAAAGTCTCGGCTGAGATAGCAGCAGACATTAAATTTTCGGCTGAGATAGCAGCGGACACTTTATGTTCGGCTGAGATAGCAAATGACACTATATTATTGACTGAGATAGCAGCGGACATTAAATTCTTGGCTGATATAACAGCGGATACTTAATTCTCAGCTGAGATATCACGGACCACTAAATTCTCGTTTGAGATAGCCGCGGTCACTAAATTCTCGGCTGAGATATCAGCCGACACTAAATTCTCGGCCGAGATAGCAGCGAACACTAAATTCTCTGCTGAGATAGTAGTCGACACTAAATTCTAGGATTAAACAGCAGCCGACACTAAATTCTCGGCCGAGATAGAAGCGAACACTGAATTATCCGCTGAGATAGCAGCGGGCACTAAATTCTCGGCTGAGATAACAGCGGACACTTAATTCTCTGCTGAGAAAGCAGCCGACACTGAATTCTAGGACAAGACAATAAATTCTCGGCAGAGATAGCAGCGGTCATTAAATTCTCGGCTGAGATAGCCGCGGTCACTAAATTCCCGGCTGATATAGCAGCTGACACTAAATTCTCGGCCGAGATAGCACCGAACACTAAATTCTCGGCTAAGATAACAGCGGACACTTAATTCTCGACTGAGATAGCAGTGGACACTAAATTCTCGGCCGAGATAGCAGCGAACACTAAATTCTCGGCCTAGATAGTAGCGAACACTAAATTCTCGACTGCGATACGAGCGGACACTAAATTCTCGGCTGAGATATAACGGACCACTAAATTCTTGTCTGAGATAGCCGCGGTCACTTATTTCTCGGCTGAGATAGCAGCTGATACTAAATTCTCGGCCGAGATAGCACCGAACACTAAATTCTCGGCTAAGATAACAGCGGACACTTAATTCTCGACTGAGATAGCAGTGGACACTAAATTCTCGGCCGAGATAGCAGCGAACACTAAATTCTCGGCCTAGATAGTAGCGAACACTAAATTCTCGACTGCGATACGAGCGGACACTAAATTCTCGGCTGAGATATAACGGACCACTAAATTCTTGTCTGAGATAGCCGCGGTCACTTATTTCTCGGCTGAGATAGCAGCTGATACTAAATTATCGGCTAAGATAGCCGCGGTCACTAAATTCTCGGCTGAGATAGCAGCCGACACTAAATTCTCGGCCGAGATAGCAGCGAACATTAAATTCTCGGCTGTGATAGCAGCCGACACTAAATTCTTGTCTGAGATAGCAGCGGACACTAAATTCTCATCTGAAATAATAACGGAAACTAAATTCTCGACTGAGATAGAAGCGGACACTAAATTCTCGGCTGAGATAGCAGCAGACATTAAATTGTCGGCTGAAATAGCAGCGAACACTTAATGTTCGGCTGAGATAGCAAAGGACACTAAATTATCGACTGAGATAGCAGCGGACACTAAATTCTTGGCTGATATAATAGCGGACACTGAATTCGCAGCTGACATAGCAACGGACACTAAATTCTCGTCTGAGATAGCAGCGGACAGTAAATTCTCGGCTGACATAGCAGCTGTTACTAAATTCTCGGATAAGATAGCAAGGGACACTAAATTTTAAGCTGAGATAGCAGCGGACACTTAATGTTCGGCTGAGATAGCAAAGGACACTAAATTATCGACTGAGATAGCAGCGGACACTAAATTATTGGCTTAAATAATAGCCGAATTCTCGGCTGAGATAGCAGCGAATACTAAATTTCCGGCTGAGAGTGCAGCGCACACTAAATTCTTGTCTGAAATAGCAACGGACACTAAATTCTTGTCTGCGATACGAGCGGACACTAAATTCTCGGCTGAGATATAACGGACCACTAAATTCTTGTCTGAGATAGCCGCGGTCACTTATTTCTCGGCTGAGATAGCAGCTGATAC
Source organism: Platycheirus rosarum (assembly GCA_963971375.1). Taxonomy (NCBI): domain Eukaryota; kingdom Metazoa; phylum Arthropoda; class Insecta; order Diptera; family Syrphidae; genus Platycheirus; species Platycheirus rosarum. The sequence goes on along the minus strand of OZ020509.1, from coordinate 33,628,563 downwards.
TAAATTCTCGGCCGAGATAGCACCGAACACTAAATTCTCGGCTAAGATAACAGCGGACACTTAATTCTCGACTGAGATAGCAGTGGACACTAAATTCTCGGCCGAGATAGCAGCGAACACTAAATTCTCGGCCTAGATAGTAGCGAACACTAAATTCTCGACTGCGATACGAGCGGACACTAAATTCTCGGCTGAGATATAACGGACCACTAAATTCTTGTCTGAGATAGCCGCGGTCACTTATTTCTCGGCTGAGATAGCAGCTGATACTAAATTATCGGCTAAGATAGCCGCGGTCACTAAATTCTCGGCTGAGATAGCAGCCGACACTAAATTCTCGGCCGAGATAGCAGCGAACATTAAATTCTCGGCTGTGATAGCAGCCGACACTAAATTCTCGTCTAAAATAGCAGCAGATACTAAATTCTCATCTGAAATAATAACGGAAACTAAATTCTCGACTGAGATAGCAGCGGACACTAAATTCTTGGCTGATATAATAGCGGACACTGAATTCGCGGCTGTGATAGCAACGGACACTAAATTCTCGTATGAGATAGCAGCGGACAGTAAATTCTCGGCTGACATAGCAGCTGTCACTAAATTCTCGGATAAGATAGCAAGGGACACTAAATTTTAGGCTGAGATAGCAGCATACACTAAATTCTCGTCTGAGATAGCAGCGGACAGTAAATTCTCGGCTGACATAGCAGCTGTCACTAAATTCTCGGATAAGATAGCAAGGGACACTAAATTTTAGGCTGAGATAGCAGCGGACACTTAATGTTCGGCTGAGATAGCAAAGGACACTAAATTATCGACTGAGATAGCAGCGGAAACTAAATTATTGGCTTAAATAATAGCCGAATTCTCGGCTGAGATAGCAGCGAATACTAAATTTCCGGCTGAGAGAGCAGCGCACACTAAATTCTTGTCTGAAATAGCAACGGACACTATGTTCTCGTCTGAGATAACAGCGGACACTAAATTCTCGGCTGAGATAGCAGCGGACACTAAATTCTCAGATGAGATAGCCGTGGTCACTAACTTCTCGGCTGATATAGCAGCCGACACTAAATTCTCGGCCGAGATAGCAGCATACATTAAATTCTCGGCTGAGATAGCAGCCGACACTAAATTCTCGGCTGAGATAGCATCGGACACTAAATTCTCTGCTGAGATAGTAGTCGACACTAAATTCTAGGATTAAACAGCAGCCGACACTAAATTCTCGGCCGAGATAGAAGCGAACACTGAATTTTCCGCTGAGATAGCAGCGGGCACTAAATTCTCAGCTGAGATAACAGCGGACACTTAATTCTCTGCTGAGAAAGCAGCCGACACTGAATTCTAGGATTAAACAGCAGCCGACACTAAATTCTCGGCCGAAATAGAAGCGAACACTGAATTTTCCGCTGAGATAGCAGCGGGCACTAAATTCTCGGCTGAGATAACAGCGGACACTAAATTCTCAGCTGATATAGCAGCGAACACTAAATTTTAGGCTAAGATAGCAGCGCACACTAAATTCTGGTGTGAAATAGCAGCGAACACTACATTCTCGTCTGAGATGGCAGTGGTCACTAAATTCTCGGCTGAGATAGCAGCCGACACAAAATTCTCGGCCGAAATAGCAGCGAACATTAAATTCTCGGCGGTGATAGCAGCCGACACTAAATTCTTGTCTGAGATAGCAGCGGACACTAAATTCTCATCTCAGATATAACGGGATACTAAATTCTCCACTGAAATAGCAGCAGACACTAAATTCTCGTCTAAAATAGCAGCAGATACTAAATTCTCATCTGAAATAATAACGGAAACTAAATTCTGGACTGAGATAGCAGCGGACACTAAATTATTGGCTGATATAATAGCGGACACTGAATTCGCGGCTGTGATAGCAACGGACACTAAATTCTCGTATGAGATAGCAGCGGACAGTAAATTATCGGCTGACATAGCAGCTGTCACTAAATTCTCGGATAAGATAGCAAGGGACACTAAATTTTAGGCTGAGATAGCAGCGGACACTAAATTCTTGGCTTAAATAATAGCCGAATTCTCGGCTGAGATAGCAGCGAATACTAAATTTCCGGCTGAGAGAGCAGCGCACACTAAATTCTTGTCTGAAATTGCAACGGACACTATGTTCTCGTCTGAGATAGCAGTGGTCACTAAATTATCGGCTGAGATAGCAGCGGTCACTTTATTCTCGGATAAGATAGCAGAGGACACTAAATTTTATTCTGAGGTAGCAGCGGACACTAAATTATCAGATGAGATAGCCGCGGTCACTAAATTCTCGGCTGATATAGCAGCCGACACTAAATTCTCGGCCGAGATAGCAGCGAACATTAAATTCTCGGCTGAGATAGCAGCCGACACTAAATTCTCGGCTGAGATAGCATCGGACACTAAATTCTCATCTGAGATATCACGGGACACTATATTCTCCACTAAAATAGTAGCGGACACTAAATTCTCGTCTAAAATAGCAGGGGATACTAAATTCTCTTCTGAAATAACAACGGAATTTAAATTCTAGACTGAGAAAGTGGCGGACACGACACTAAAGTCTCGGCTGAGATAGCAGCAGACATTAAATTTTCGGCTGAGATAGCAGCGGACACTTTATGTTCGGCTGAGATAGCAAATGACACTATATTATTGACTGAGATAGCAGCGGACATTAAATTCTTGGCTGATATAACAGCGGATACTTAATTCTCAGCTGAGATATCACGGACCACTAAATTCTCGTTTGAGATAGCCGCGGTAAATAAATTCTCGGCTGAGATATCAGCCGACACTAAATTCTCGGCCGAGATAGCAGCGAACACTAAATTCTCTGCTGAGATAGTAGTCGACACTAAATTCTAGGATTAAACAGCAGCCGACACTAAATTCTCGGCCGAGATAGAAGCGAACACTGAATTATCCGCTGAGATAGCAGCGGGCACTAAATTCTCGGCTGAGATAACAGCGGACACTTAATTCTCTGCTGAGAAAGCAGCCGACACTGAATTCTAGGACAAGACAATAAATTCTCGGCAGAGATAGCAGCGGTCATTAAATTCTCGGCTGAGATAGCCGCGGTCACTAAATTCCCGGCTGATATAGCAGCTGACACTAAATTCTCGGCCGAGATAGCACCGAACACTAAATTCTCGGCTAAGATAACAGCGGACACTTAATTCTCGACTGAGATAGCAGTGGACACTAAATTCTCGGCCGAGATAGCAGCGAACACTAAATTCTCGGCCTAGATAGTAGCGAACACTAAATTCTCGACTGCGATACGAGCGGACACTAAATTCTCGGCTGAGATATAACGGACCACTAAATTCTTGTCTGAGATAGCCGCGGTCACTTATTTCTCGGCTGAGATAGCAGCTGATACTAAATTCTCGGCCGAGATAGTACCGAACACTAAATTCTCGGCTAAGATAACAGCGGACACTTAATTCTCGAATGAGATAGCAGTGGACACTAAATTCTCGGCCGAGATAGCAGCGAACACTAAATTCTCGGCCTAGATAGTAGCGAACACTAAATTCTCGACTGCGATACGAGCGGACACTAAATTCTCGGCTGAGATATAACGGACCACTAAATTCTTGTCTGAGATAGCCGCGGTCACTTATTTCTCGGCTGAGATAGCAGCTGATACTAAATTATCGGCTAAGATAGCCGCGGTCACTAAATTCTCGGCTGAGATAGCAGCCGACACAAAATTCTCGGCCGAGATAGCAGCGAACATTAAATTCTCGGCTGTGATAGCAGCCGACACTAAATTCTTGTCTGAGATAGCAGCGGACACTAAATTCTCATCTGAAATAATAACGGAAACTAAATTATCGACTGAGATAGAAGCGGACACTAAATTCTCGGCTGAGATAGCAGCAGACATTAAATTGTCGGCTGAGATAGCAGCGAACACTTAATGTTCGGCTGAGATAGCAAAGGACACTAAATTATCGACTGAGATAGCAGCGGACACTAAATTCTTGGCTGATATAATAGCGGACACTGAATTCGCAACTGAGATAGCAACGGACACTAAATTCTCGTCTGAGATAGCAGCGGACAGTAAATTCTCGGCTGACATAGCAGCTGTCACTAAATTCTCGGATAAGATAGCAAGGGACACTAAATTTTAGGCTGAGATAGCAGCGGACACTTAATGTTCGGCTGAGATAGCAAAGGACACTAAATTATCGACTGAGATAGCAGCGGACACTAAATTATTGGCTTAAATAATAGCCGAATTCTCGGCTGAGATAGCAGCGAATACTAAATTTCCGGCTGAGAGTGCAGCGCACACTAAATTCTTGTCTGAAATAGCAACGGACACTAAATTCTTGTCTGAGTTAGCAGGATACTAAATTCTCCACTGAAATAGCAGCGGACACTAAATTCTCGTCTAAAATAGCAGCAGATACTAAATTCTCATCTGAAATAATAACGGAAACTAAATTCTCGACTGAGATAGCAGCGGACACTAAATTCTTGGCTGATATAATAGCGGACACTGAATTCGCGGCTGTGATAGCAACGGACACTAAATTCTCGTATGAGATAGCAGCGGACAGTAAATTCTCGGCTGACATAGCAGCTGTCACTAAATTCTCGGATAAGATAGCAAGGGACACTAAATTTTAGGCTGAGATAGCAGCGGACACTAAATTCTCGTATGAGATAGCAGCGGACAGTAAATTCTCGGCTGACATAGCAGCTGTCACTAAATTCTCGGATAAGATAGCAAGGGACACTAAATTTTAGGCTGTGATAGCAGCGGACACTTAATGTTCGGCTGAGATAGCAAAGGACACTAAATTATCGACTGAGATAGCAGCGGACACTAAATTATTGGCTTAAATAATAGCCGAATTCTCGGCTGAGATAGCAGCGAATACTAAATTTCCGGCTGAGAGAGCAGCGCACACTAAATTCTTGTCTGAAATAGCAACGGACAATATGTTCTCGACTGAGATAGCAGCGGACACTAAATTCTCAGATGAGATAGCCGTGGTCACTAACTTCTCGGCTGATATAGCAGCCGACACTAAATTCTCGGCCGAGATAGCAGCATACATTAAATTCTCGGCTGAGATAGCAGCCGACACTAAATTCTCGGCTGAGATAGCATCGGACACTAAATTCTCTGCTGATATAGTAGTCGACACTAAATTCTAGGATTAAACAGCAGCCGACACTAAATTCTCGGCCGAGATAGAAGCGAACACTGAATTTTCCGCTGAGATAGCAGCGGGCACTAAATTCTCGGCTGAGATAACAGCGGACACTTAATTCTCTGCTGAGAAAGCAGCCGACACTGAATTCTAGGATTAAACAGCAGCCGACACTAAATTCTCGGCCGAGATAGAAGCGAACACTGAATTTTCCGCTGAGATAGCAGCGGGCACTAAATTATCGGCTGAGATAACAGCGGACACTAAATTCTCAGCTGATATAGCAGCGAACACTAAATTTTAGGCTAAGATAGCAGCGCACACTAAATTCTGGTGTGAAATAGCAGCGAACACTACATTCTCGTCTGAGATGGCAGTGGTCACTAAATTCTCGGCTGAGATAGCAGCCGACACAAAATTCTCGGCCGAAATAGCAGCGAACATTAAATTCTCGGCTGTGATAGCAGCCGACACTAAATTCTTGTCTGAGATAGCAGCGGACACTAAATTCTCATCTCAGATATAACGGGATACTAAATTCTCCACTGAAATAGCAGCGGACACTAAATTCTCGTCTAAAATAGCAGCAGATACTAAATTCTCATCTGAAATAATAACGGAAACTAAATTCTCGACTGAGATAGTAGCGGACACTAAATTCTTGGCTGATATAATAGCGGACACTGAATTCGCGGCTGTGATAGCAACGGACACTAAATTCTCGTATGAGATAGCAGTGGACAGTAAATTATCGGCTGACATAGCAGCTGTCACTAAATTCTCGGATAAGATAGCAAGGGACACTAAATTTTAGGCTGAGATAGCAGCGGACACTAAATTCTTGGCTTAAATAATAGCCGAATTCTCGGCTGAGATAGCAGCGAATACTAAATTTCCGGCTGAGAGAGCAGCGCACACTAAATTCTTGTCTGAAATTGCAACGGACACTATGTTCTCGTCTGAGATAGCAGTGGTCACTAAATTATCGGCTGAGATAGCAGCGGTCACTTTATTCTCGGATAAGATAGCAGAGGACACTAAATTTTATTCTGAGGTAGCAGCGGACACTAAATTATCAGATGAGATAGCCGCGGTCACTAAATTCTCGGCTGATATAGCAGCCGACACTAAATTCTCGGCCGAGATAGCAGCGAACATTAAATTCTCGGCTGAGATAGCAGCCGACACTAAATTCTCGGCTGAGATAGCATCGGACACTAAATTCTCATCTGAGATATCACGGGACACTATATTCTCCACTAAAATAGTAGCGGACACTAAATTCTCGTCTAAAATAGCAGGGGATACTAAATTCTCTTCTGAAATAACAACGGAATTTAAATTCTAGACTGAGAAAGTGGCGGACACGACACTAAAGTCTCGGCTGAGATAGCAGCAGACATTAAATTTTCGGCTGAGATAGCAGCGGACACTTTATGTTCGGCTGAGATAGCAAATGACACTATATTATTGACTGAGATAGCAGCGGACATTAAATTCTTGGCTGATATAACAGCGGATACTTAATTCTCAGCTGAGATATCACGGACCACTAAATTCTCGTTTGAGATAGCCGCGGTAAATAAATTCTCGGCTGAGATATCAGCCGACACTAAATTCTCGGCCGAGATAGCAGCGAACACTAAATTCTCTGCTGAGATAGTAGTCGACACTAAATTCTAGGATTAAACAGCAGCCGACACTAAATTCTCGGCCGAGATAGAAGCGAACACTGAATTATCCGCTGAGATAGCAGCGGGCACTAAATTCTCGGCTGAGATAACAGCGGACACTTAATTCTCTGCTGAGAAAGCAGCCGACACTGAATTCTAGGACAAGACAATAAATTCTCGGCAGAGATAGCAGCGGTCATTAAATTCTCGGCTGAGATAGCCGCGGTCACTAAATTCCCGGCTGATATAGCAGCTGACACTAAATTCTCGGCCGAGATAGCACCGAACACTAAATTCTCGGCTAAGATAACAGCGGACACTTAATTCTCGACTGAGATAGCAGTGGACACTAAATTCTCGGCCGAGATAGCAGCGAACACTAAATTCTCGGCCTAGATAGTAGCGAACACTAAATTCTCGACTGCGATACGAGCGGACACTAAATTCTCGGCTGAGATATAACGGACCACTAAATTCTTGTCTGAGATAGCCGCGGTCACTTATTTCTCGGCTGAGATAGCAGCTGATACTAAATTCTCGGCCGAGATAGTACCGAACACTAAATTCTCGGCTAAGATAACAGCGGACACTTAATTCTCGAATGAGATAGCAGTGGACACTAAATTCTCGGCCGAGATAGCAGCGAACACTAAATTCTCGGCCTAGATAGTAGCGAACACTAAATTCTCGACTGCGATACGAGCGGACACTAAATTCTCGGCTGAGATATAACGGACCACTAAATTCTTGTCTGAGATAGCCGCGGTCACTTATTTCTCGGCTGAGATAGCAGCTGATACTAAATTATCGGCTAAGATAGCCGCGGTCACTAAATTCTCGGCTGAGATAGCAGCCGACACAAAATTCTCGGCCGAGATAGCAGCGAACATTAAATTCTCGGCTGTGATAGCAGCCGACACTAAATTCTTGTCTGAGATAGCAGCGGACACTAAATTCTCATCTGAAATAATAACGGAAACTAAATTCTCGACTGAGATAGAAGCGGACACTAAATTCTCGGCTGAGATAGCAGCAGACATTAAATTGTCGGCTGAGATAGCAGCGAACACTTAATGTTCGGCTGAGATAGCAAAGGACACTAAATTATCGACTGAGATAGCAGCGGACACTAAATTCTTGGCTGATATAATAGCGGACACTGAATTCGCAACTGAGATAGCAACGGACACTAAATTCTCGTCTGAGATAGCAGCGGACAGTAAATTCTCGGCTGACATAGCAGCTGTCACTAAATTCTCGGATAAGATAGCAAGGGACACTAAATTTTAGGCTGAGATAGCAGCGGACACTTAATGTTCGGCTGAGATAGCAAAGGACACTAAATTATCGACTGAGATAGCAGCGGACACTAAATTATTGGCTTAAATAATAGCCGAATTCTCGGCTGAGATAGCAGCGAATACTAAATTTCCGGCTGAGAGTGCAGCGCACACTAAATTCTTGTCTGAAATAGCAACGGACACTAAATTCTTGTCTGAGTTAGCAGGATACTAAATTCTCCACTGAAATAGCAGCGGACACTAAATTCTCGTCTAAAATAGCAGCAGATACTAAATTCTCATCTGAAATAATAACGGAAACTAAATTCTCGACTGAGATAGCAGCGGACACTAAATTCTTGGCTGATATAATAGCGGACACTGAATTCGCGGCTGTGATAGCAACGGACACTAAATTCTCGTATGAGATAGCAGCGGACAGTAAATTCTCGGCTGACATAGCAGCTGTCACTAAATTCTCGGATAAGATAGCAAGGGACACTAAATTTTAGGCTGAGATAGCAGCGGACACTAAATTCTCGTATGAGATAGCAGCGGACAGTAAATTCTCGGCTGACATAGCAGCTGTCACTAAATTCTCGGATAAGATAGCAAGGGACACTAAATTTTAGGCTGTGATAGCAGCGGACACTTAATGTTCGGCTGAGATAGCAAAGGACACTAAATTATCGACTGAGATAGCAGCGGACACTAAATTATTGGCTTAAATAATAGCCGAATTCTCGGCTGAGATAGCAGCGAATACTAAATTTCCGGCTGAGAGAGCAGCGCACACTAAATTCTTGTCTGAAATAGCAACGGACAATATGTTCTCGACTGAGATAGCAGCGGACACTAAATTCTCAGATGAGATAGCCGTGGTCACTAACTTCTCGGCTGATATAGCAGCCGACACTAAATTCTCGGCCGAGATAGCAGCATACATTAAATTCTCGGCTGAGATAGCAGCCGACACTAAATTCTCGGCTGAGGTAGCATCGGACACTAAATTCTCTGCTGATATAGTAGTCGACACTAAATTCTAGGATTAAACAGCAGCCGACACTAAATTCTCGGCCGAGATAGAAGCGAACACTGAATTTTCCGCTGAGATAGCAGCGGGCACTAAATTCTCGGCTGAGATAACAGCGGACACTTAATTCTCTGCTGAGAAAGCAGCCGACACTGAATTCTAGGATTAAACAGCAGCCGACACTAAATTCTCGGCCGAGATAGAAGCGAACACTGAATTTTCCGCTGAGATAGCAGCGGGCACTAAATTATCGGCTGAGATAACAGCGGACACTAAATTCTCAGCTGATATAGCAGCGAACACTAAATTTTAGGCTAAGATAGCAGCGCACACTAAATTCTGGTGTGAAATAGCAGCGAACACTACATTCTCGTCTGAGATGGCAGTGGTCACTAAATTCTCGGCTGAGATAGCAGCCGACACAAAATTCTCGGCCGAAATAGCAGCGAACATTAAATTCTCGGCTGTGATAGCAGCCGACACTAAATTCTTGTCTGAGATAGCAGCGGACACTAAATTCTCATCTCAGATATAACGGGATACTAAATTCTCCACTGAAATAGCAGCGGACACTAAATTCTCGTCTAAAATAGCAGCAGATACTAAATTCTCATCTGAAATAATAACGGAAACTAAATTCTCGACTGAGATAGTAGCGGACACTAAATTCTTGGCTGATATAATAGCGGACACTGAATTCGCGGCTGTGATAGCAACGGACACTAAATTCTCGTATGAGATAGCAGTGGACAGTAAATTCTCGGCTGACATAGCAGCTGTCACTAAATTCTCGGATAAGATAGCAAGGGACACTAAATTTTAGGCTGAGATAGCAGCGGACACTAAATTCTCGTCTGAGATAGCAGCGGACAGTAAATTCTCGGCTGACATAGCAGCTGTCACTAAATTCTCGGATAAGATAGCAAGGGACACTAAATTTTAGGCTGAGATAGCAGCGGACACTTAATGTTCGGCTGAGATAGCAAAGGACACTAAATTATCGACTGAGATAGCAGCGGACACTAAATTATTGGCTTAAATAATAGCCGAATTCTCGGCTGAGATAGCAGCGAATACTAAATTTCCGGCTGAGAGTGCAGCGCACACTAAATTCTTGTCTGAAATAGCAACGGACACTAAATTCTTGTCTGAGATAGCAGCGGACACTAATTTCTCATCTCAGATATAACGGGATACTAAATTCTCCACTGAAATAGCAGCGGACACTAAATTCTCGTCTAAAATAGCAGCAGATACTAAATTCTCATCTGAAATAATAACGGAAACTAAATTCTCGACTGAGATAGAAGCGGACACTAAATTCTCGGCTGAGATAGCAGCAGACATTAAATTGTCGGCTGAGATAGCAGCGAACACTTAATGTTCGGCTGAGATAGCAAAGGACACTAAATTATCGACTGAGATAGCAGCGGACACTAAATTCTTGGCTGATATAATAGCGGACACTGAATTCGCAGCTGAGATAGCAACGGACACTAAATTCTCGTCTGAGATAGCAGCGGACAGTAAATTCTCGGCTGACATAGCAGCTGTCACTAAATTCTCGGATAAGATAGCAAGGGACACTAAATTTTAGGCTGAGATAGCAGCGGACACTTAATGTTCGGCTGAGATAGCAAAGAACACTAAATTATCGACTGAGATAGCAGCGGACACTAAATTATTGGCTTAAATAATAGCCGAATTCTCGGCTGAGATAGCAGCGAATACTAAATTTCCGGCTGAGAGTGCAGCGCACACTAAATTCTTGTCTGAAATAGCAACGGACACTAAATTCTTGTCTGAGATAGCAGCGGACACTAATTTCTCATCTCAGATATAACGGGATACTAAATTCTCCACTGAAATAGCAGCGGACACTAAATTCTCGTCTAAAATAGCAGCAGATACTAAATTCTCATCTGAAATAATAACGGAAACTAAATTCTCGACTGAGATAGCAGCGGACACTAAATTCTTGGCTGATATAATAGCGGACACTGAATTCGCGGCTGTGATAGCAACGGACACTAAATTCTCGTATGAGATAGCAGCGGACAGTAAATTCTCGGCTGACATAGCAGCTGTCACTAAATTCTCGGATAAGATAGCAAGGGACACTAAATTTTAGGCTGAGATAGCAGCGGACACTAAATTCTCGTATGAGATAGCAGCGGACAGTAAATTCTCGGCTGACATAGCAGCTGTCACTAAATTCTCGGATAAGATAGCAAGGGACACTAAATTTTAGGCTGTGATAGCAGCGGACACTTAATGTTCGGCTGAGATAGCAAAGGACACTAAATTATCGACTGAGATAGCAGCGGACACTAAATTATTGGCTTAAATAATAGCCGAATTCTCGGCTGAGATAGCAGCGAATACTAAATTTCCGGCTGAGAGAGCAGCGCACACTAAATTCTTGTCTGAAATAGCAACGGACAATATGTTCTCGACTGAGATAGCAGCGGACACTAAATTCTCAGATGAGATAGCCGTGGTCACTAACTTCTCGGCTGATATAGCAGCCGACACTAAATTCTCGGCCGAGATAGCAGCATACATTAAATTCTCGGCTGAGATAGCAGCCGACACTAAATTCTCGGCTGAGATAGCATCGGACACTAAATTCTCTGCTGATATAGTAGTCGACACTAAATTCTAGGATTAAACAGCAGCCGACACCAAATTCTCGGCCGAGATAGAAGCGAACACTGAATTTTCCGCTGAGATAGCAGCGGGCACTAAATTCTCGGCTGAGATAACAGCGGACACTTAATTCTCTGCTGAGAAAGCAGCCGACACTGAATTCTAGGATTAAACAGCAGCCGACACTAAATTCTCGGCCGAGATAGAAGCGAACACTGAATTTTCCGCTGAGATAGCAGCGGGCACTAAATTATCGGCTGAGATAACAGCGGACACTAAATTCTCAGCTGATATAGCAGCGAACACTAAATTTTAGGCTAAGATAGCAGCGCACACTAAATTCTGGTGTGAAATAGCAGCGAACACTACATTCTCGTCTGAGATGGCAGTGGTCACTAAATTCTCGGCTGAGATAGCAGCCGACACAAAATTCTCGGCCGAAATAGCAGCGAACATTAAATTCTCGGCTGTGATAGCAGCCGACACTAAATTCTTGTCTGAGATAGCAGCGGACACTAAATTCTCATCTCAGATATAACGGGATACTAAATTCTCCACTGAAATAGCAGCGGACACTAAATTCTCGTCTAAAATAGCAGCAGATACTAAATTCTCATCTGAAATAATAACGGAAACTAAATTCTCGACTGAGATAGTAGCGGACACTAAATTCTTGGCTGATATAATAGCGGACACTGAATTCGCGGCTGTGATAGCAACGGACACTAAATTCTCGTATGAGATAGCAGCGGACAGTAAATTCTCGGCTGACATAGCAGCTGTCACTAAATTCTCGGATAAGATAGCAAGGGACACTAAATTTTAGGCTGAGATAGCAGCGGACACTAAATTCTTGGCTTAAATAATAGCCGAATTCTCGGCTGAGATAGCAGCGAATACTAAATTTCCGGCTGAGAGAGCAGCGCACACTAAATTCTTGTCTGAAATAGCAACGGACACTATGTTCTCGTCTGAGATAGCAGTGGTCGCTAAATTATCGGCTGAGATAGCAGCGGTCACTTTATTCTCGGATAAGATAGCAGAGGACACTAAATTTTATTTTGAGATAGCAGCGGACACTAAATTATCAGATGAGATAGCCGCGGTCACTAAATTCTCGGCTGATATAGCAGCCGACACTAAATTCTCGGCCGAGATAGCAGCGAACATTAAATTCTCGGCTGAGATAGCAGCCGACACTAAATTCTCGGCTGAGATAGCATCGGACACTAAATTCTCATCTGAGATATCACGGGACACTATATTCTCCACTAAAATAGTAGCGGACACTAAATTCTCGTCTAAAATAGCAGCGGATACTAAATTCTCTTCTGAAATAACAACGGAATTTAAATTCTAGACTGAGAAAGTGGCGGACACGACACTAAAGTCTCGGCTGAGATAGCAGCAGACATTAAATTTTCGGCTGAGATAGCAGCGGACATTAAATTCTTGGCTGATATAACAGCGGATACTTAATTCTCAGCTGAGATATCACGGACCACTAAATTCTCGTTTGAGATAGCCGCGGTCACTAAATTCTCGGTTGAGATATCAGCCGACACTAAATTCTCGGCCGAGATAGCAGCGAACACTAAATTCTCTGCTGAGATAGTAGTCGACACTAAATTCTAGGATTAAACAGCAGCCGACACTAAATTCTCGGCCGAGATAGAAGCGAACACTGAATTATCCGCTGAGATAGCAGCGGGCACTAAATTCTCGGCTGAGATAACAGCGGACACTTAATTCTCTGCTGAGAAAGCAGCCGACACTGAAATCTAGGACAAGACAATAAATTCTCGGCAGAGATAGCAGCGGTCATTAAATTCTCGGCTGAGATAGCCGCGGTCACTAAATTCCCGGCTGATATAGCAGCTGACACTAAATTCTCGGCCGAGATAGCACCGAACACTAAATTCTCGGCTAAGATAACAGCGGACACTTAATTCTCGACTGAGATAGCAGTGGACACTAAATTCTCGGCTGAGATAGCAGCGGACATTAAATTCTCGGCTGAGATAGCATTAGATACTAAATGTTCGGCTGAGTTAGCAAAGGACTGAGATAACAGCGGACACTTAATTCATGGCTGTTATACAGCGAACACTAAATTCTCAGCTGATATAGCAGCGCACACTAAATTCTGGTGTGAAATAGCAGCGAACACTACATTCTCGTCTGAGATGGCAGTGGTCACTAAATTCTCAGCTGAGATAGCAGCCGACACTAATTTCTCGCCTGAGATAGCAGCCGACACTAAATTCTCGGCCGAGATAGCAGCGAACACTAAATTCTCGGCCTAGATAGTAGCGAACACTAAATTCTCGACTGCGATACGAGCGGACACTAAATTCTCGGCTGAGATATAACGGACCACTAAATTCTTGTCTGAGATAGCCGCGGTCACTTATTTCTCGGCTGAGATAGCAGCTGATACTAAATTATCGGCTAAGATAGCCGCGGTCACTAAATTCTCGGCTGAGATAGCAGCCGACACAAAATTCTCGGCCGAGATAGCAGCGAACATTAAATTCTCGGCTGTGATAGCAGCCGACACTAACCTCTTGTCTGAGATAGCAGCGGACACTAAATTCTCATCTGAAATAATAACGGAAACTAAATTCTCGACTGAGATAGAAGCGGACACTAAATTCTCGGCTGAGATAGCAGCAGACATTAAATTGTCGGCTGAGATAGCAGCGAACACTTAATGTTCGGCTGAGATAGCAAAGGACACTAAATTATCGACTGAGATAGCAGCGGACACTAAATTCTTGGCTGATATAATAGCGGACACTGAATTCGCAGCTGAGATAGCAAGGGACACTAAATTTTAGGCTGAGATAGCAGCGGACACTTAATGTTCGGCTGAGATAGCAAAGGACACTAAATTATCGACTGAGATAGCAGCGGACACTAAATTTTTGGCTTAAATAATAGCCGAATTCTCGGCTGAGATAGCAGCGAATACTAAATTTCCGGCTGAGAGTGCAGCGCACACTAAATTCTTGTCTGGAATAGCAACGGACACTAAATTCTTGTCTGAGATAGCAGCGGACACTAATTTCTCATCTCAGATATAACGGGATACTAAATTCTCCACTGAAATAGCAGCGGACACTAAATTCTCGTCTAAAATAGCAGCAGATACTAAATTCTCATCTGAAATAATAACGGAAACTAAATTCTCGACTGAGATAGCAGCGGACACTAAATTCTTGGCTGATATAATAGCGGACACTGAATTCGCGGCTGTGATAGCAACGGACACTAAATTCTCGTATGAGATAGCAGCGGACAGTAAATTCTCGGCTGACATAGCAGCTGTCACTAAATTCTCGGATAAGATAGCAAGGGACACTAAATTTTAGGCTGAGATAGCAGCGGACACTAAATTCTTGGCTTAAATAATAGCCGAATTCTTGGCTGAGATAGCAGCGAATACTAAATTTCCGGCTGAGAGAGCAGCGCACACTAAATTCTTGTCTGAAATAGCAACGGACACTATGTTCTCGTCTGAGATAGCAGTGGTCACTAAATTATCGGCTGAGGTAGCAGCGGTCACTTTATTCTCGGATAAGATAGCAGCCGACACAAAATTCTCGGCCGAGATAGCAGCGAACATTAAATTCTCGGCTGTGATAGCAGCCGACACTAACTTCTTGTCTGAGATAGCAGCGGACACTAAATTCTCATCTGAAATAATAACGGAAACTAAATTCTCGACTGAGATAGAAGCGGACACTAAATTCTCGGCTGAGATAGCAGCAGACATTAAATTGTCGGCTGAGATAGCAGCGAACACTTAATGTTCGGCTGAGATAGCAAAGGACACTAAATTATCGACTGAGATAGCAGCGGACACTAAATTCTTGGCTGATATAATAGCGGACACTGAATTCGCAGCTGAGATAGCAACAGACACTGAATTCTCGTCTGAGATAGCAGCGGACAGTAAATTCTCGGCTGACATAGCAGCTGTCACTAAATTCTCGGATAAGATAGCAAGGGACACTAAATTTTAGGCTGAGATAGCAGCGGACACTTAATGTTCGGCTGAGATAGCAAAGGACACTAAATTATCGACTGAGATAGCAGCGGACACTAAATTATTGGCTTAAATAATAGCCGAATTCTCGGCTGAGATAGCAGCGAATACTAAATTTCCGGCTGAGAGTGCAGCGCACACTAAATTCTTGTCTGGAATAGCAACGGACACTAAATTCTTGTCTGAGATAGCAGCGGACACTAATTTCTCATCTCAGATATAACGGGATACTAAATTCTCCACTGAAATAGCAGCGGACACTAAATTCTCGTCTAAAATAGCAGCAGATACTAAATTCTCATCTGAAATAATAACGGAAACTAAATTCTCGACTGAGATAGCAGCGTACACTAAATTCTTGGCTGATATAATAGCGGACACTGAATTCGCGGCTGTGATAGCAACGGACACTAAATTCTCGTATGAGATAGCAGCGGACAGTAAATTCTCGGCTGACATAGCAGCTGTCACTAAATTCTCGGATAAGATAGCAAGGGACACTAAATTTTAGGCTGAGATAGCAGCGGACACTAAATTCTTGGCTTAAATAATAGCCGAATTCTCGGCTGAGATAGCAGCGAATACTAAATTTCCGGCTGAGAGAGCAGCGCACACTAAATTCTTGTCTGAAATAGCAACGGACACTATGTTCTCGTCTGAGATAGCAGTGGTCACTAAATTATCGGCTGAGATAGCAGCGGTCACTTTATTCTCGGATAAGATAGCAGAGGACACTAAATTTTATTCTGAGATAGCAGCGGACACAAAATTATCAGATGAGATAACCGCGGTCACTAAATTCTCGACTGATATAGCAGCCGACACTAAATTCTCGGCCGAGATAGCAGCGAACATTAAATTCTCGGCTGAGATAGCAGCCGACACTAAATTCTCGGCTGAGATAGCATCGGACACTAAATTCTCATCTGAGATATCACGGGACACTATATTCTCCACTAAAATAGTAGCGGACACTAAATTCTCGTCTAAAATAGCAGCGGATACTAAATTCTCTTCTGAAATAACAACGGAATTTAAATTCTAGACTGAGAAAGTGGCGGACACGACACTCAAGTCTCGGCTGAGATATCAGCCGACACTAAATTCTCGGCCGAGATAGCAGCGAACACTAAATTCTCTGCTGAGATAGTAGTCGACACTAAATTCTAGGATTAAACAGCAGCCGACACTAAATTCTCGGCCGAGATAGAAGCGAACACTGAATTATCCGCTGAGATAGCAGCGGGCACTAAATTCTCGGCTGAGATAACAGCGGACACTTAATTCTCTGCTGAGAAAGCAGCCGACACTGAATTCTAGGATAAGACAGCAGCGGACAATAAATTCTCGGCAGAGATAGCAGCGGTCATTAAATTCTCGGCTGAGATAGCCGCGATCACTAAATTCCCGGCTGATATAGCAGCTGACACTAAATTCTCGGACGAGATAGCAGCGAACATTAAATTCTCGGCTGAGATAGCAGCCGACACTAAATTCTCGGCTGAGATAGCATCGGACACTAAATTCTCATCTGAGATATCACGGGACACTATATTCTCCACTAAAATAGTAGCGGACACTAAATTCTCGTCTAAAATAGCAGGGGATACTAAATTCTCTTCTGAAATAACAACGGAATTTAAATTCTAGACTGAGAAAGTGGCGGACACGACACTAAAGTCTCGGCTGAGATAGCAGCAGACATTAAATTTTCGGCTGAGATAACAGCGGACACTTAATTCTCGACTGAGATAGCAGTGGACACTAAATTCTCGGCTGAGATAGCAGCGGACATTAAATTCTCGGCTGAGATAGCATTAGATACTAAATGTTCGGCTGAGTTAGCAAAGGACTGAGATAACAGCGGACACTTAATTCATGGCTGTTATACAGCGAACACTAAATTCTCAGCTGATATAGCAGCGAACACTAAATTTTAGGCTAAGATAGCAGCGCACACTAAATTCTGGTGTGAATTAGCAGCGAACACTACATTCTCGTCTGAGATGGCAGTGGTCACTAAATTCTCAGCTGAGATAGCAGCCGACACTAATTTCTCGCCTGAGATAGCAGCCGACACTAAATTCTCGGCCGAGATAGCAGCGAACACTAAATTCTCGGCCTAGATAGTAGCGAACACTAAATTCTCGACTGCGATACGAGCGGACACTAAATTCTCGGCTGAGATATAACGGACCACTAAATTCTTGTTTGAGATAGCCGCGGTCACTTATTTCTCGGCTGAGATAGCAGCTGATACTAAATTATCGGCTAAGATAGCCGCGGTCACTAAATTCTCGGCTGAGATAGCAGCCGACACAAAATTCTCGGCCGAGATAGCAGCGAACATTAAATTCTCGGCTGTGATAGCAGCCGACACTAAATTCTTTTCTGAGATAGCAGCGGACACTAAATTCTCAACTGAAATAATAACGGAAACTAAATTCTCGACTGAGATAGAAGCGGACACTAAATTCTCGGCTGAGATAGCAGCAGACATTAAATTGTCGGCTGAGATAGCAGCGAACACTTAATGTTCGGCTGAGATAGCAAAGGACACTAAATTATCGGCTGAGATAGCAGCGGACACTAAATTCTTGGCTGATATAATAGCGGACACTGAATTCGCAGCTGAGATAGCAACGGACACTAAATTCTCGTCTGAGATAGCAGCGGACAGTAAATTCTCGGCTGACATAGCAGCTGTCACTAAATTCTCGGATAAGATAGCAAGGGACACTAAATTTTAGGCTGAGATAGCAGCGGACACTTAATGTTCGGCTGAGATAGCAAAGGACACTAAATTATCGACTGAGATAGCAGCGGACACTAAATTATTGGCTTAAATAATAGCCGAATTCTCGGCTGAGATAGCAGCGAATACTAAATTTCCGGCTGAGAGAGCAGCGCACACTAAATTCTTGTCTGAAATAGCAACGGACACTATGTTCTCGTCTGAGATAGCAGTGGTCACTAAATTATCGGCTGAGATAGCAGCGCACACTAAATTCTTGTCTGAAATAGCATCGGACACTAAATTCTCTGCTGAGATAGTAGTCGACACTAAATTCTAGGATTAAACAGCAGCCGACACTAAATTCTCGGCCGAGATAGAAGCGAACACTGAATTTTCCGCTGAGATAGCAGCGGGCACTAAATTCTCGGCTGAGATAACAGCGGACACTTAATTCTCTGCTGAGAAAGCAGCCGACACTGAATTCTAGGATTAAACAGCACCCGACACTAAATTCTCGGCCGAGATAGAAGCGAACACTGAATTTTCCGCTGAGATAGCAGCGGGCACTAAATTCTCGGCTGAGATAACAGCGGACACTTAATTCTCTGCTGAGAAAGCAGCCGACACTGAATTCTAGGATAAGACAGCAGCGGACAATAAATTCTCGGCAGAGATAGCAGCGGTCATTAAATTCTCGGCTGAGATAGCCGCGGTCACTAAATTGCCGGCTGATATAGCAGCTGACACTAAATTCTCGGCCGAGATAGCACCGAACACTAAATTCTCGGCTAAGATAACAGCGGACACTTAATTCTCGACTGAGATAGCAGTGGACACTAAATTCTCGGCTGAGATAGCAGCGGACATTAAATTCTCGGCTGAGATAGCATTAGATACTTAATGTTCGGCTGAGTTAGCAAAGGACAGTATATTATGGACTGAGATAACAGCGGACACTTAATTCATGGCTGTTATACAGCGGACACTAAATTCTCAGCTGATATAGCAGCGAACACTAAATTTTAGGCTAAGATAGCAGCGCACACTAAATTCTGGTGTGAAATAGCAGCGTACACTACATTCTCGTCTGAGATGGCAGTGGTCACTAAATTCTCGGCTGAGATAGCATCGGACACTAAATTCTCATCTGAGATATTACAGGACACTATATTCTCCACTAAAATAGTAGCGGACACTAAATTCTCGTCTAAAATAGCAGCGGATACTAAACTTTCATCTGAAATAACAACGGGATTTAAATTCTAGACTGAGAAAGTGGCGGACACTAAAGTCTCGGCTGAGATAGCAGCAGACATTAAATTTTCGGCTGAGATAGCAGCGGACACTTTATGTTCGGCTGAGATAGCAAATGACACTATATTATTGACTGAGATAGCAGCGGACATTAAATTCTTGGCTGATATAACAGCGGATACTTAATTCTCAGCTGAGATATCACGGACCACTAAATTCTCGTTTGAGATAGCCGCGGTCACTAAATTCTCGGCTGAGATATCAGCCGACACTAAATTCTCGGCCGAGATAGCAGCGCACACTAAATTCTCTGCTGAGATAGCAGTCGACACTAAATTCTAGGATTAAACAGCAGCCGACACTAAATTCTCGGCCGAGATAGAAGCGAACACTGAATTATCCGCTGAGATAGCAGCGGGCACTAAATTCTCGGCTGAGATAACAGCGGACACTAAATTCTCGGCTGAGATAGCAGCGGACACTAAATTCTCGACTGAGATAGCAGCAGGCACTAAATGCTCGGCCGGCTGAGACAGCTGTGGACACTAAATTCTCGGCTTAGATAGCAGCCGACACCTTTTTCTCGGCTGCGAAAGCAGCGAACACTAAGTTCTCCGCTGAGATAGCAGCGGACACTAAATTCTCGGCTGAGATATCAGTGGACACTGAATTCTCGGCTGAGATAGCAGCGAATACAAAATTTCCGGCTAAGAGAGCAGCGCACACTAAATTCTTGTCTGAAATAGCAACGGATAATAAATTTTTTTCTGAGATAGTAGTTATCACTAAATTCTCAGCTAAGATAGAAGCCGGCACTAAATTATCGGCCGAAGTAGCAGCGAACACTAAATTTTCTGCTAAGTTAGCAGCCAGCATTTAATTTTCGGCTGACATAGCAGTGGACACTTATTTCTCGGCTGATATAGCAGCAGACACTAAATTCTCGGTTGAGATAGCAGCGGAAATACATTTCCGGCTGAGAGAGCAGCGGATACTAAATGCTCAGCTGAAATGGCAGTGCACACTATATTCTCAGCCAAGATAGCAGACGAAATTTTTGGCCGTGATAGCAGCGAACACTAAATTCTCGGCTGAGATAGCGGCGTACACTAAATTCTTGTCTGAAATAGCAGCGGAGACTAAATTCCCGTCTGAGATATTAGAGGTCACTAAATTGTCGGCTGAGATAGCAGCGGTCACTAAATTCTCAGCTGATATAGCCGCGGTCACTAAGTTCTCGGCTGAGATAGCAGCCGACACTAAATTCTCAGCCGAGATAGCAGCAAACATTAAATTTTCAGCTGAGATAGCAGCTGACACTAAATTGTTGTCTGAGATAGCAGCGGAAACTAAATTCTCATCTGAGATATCACGGACCACTAAGCTCTCTACTGAAATAGCAGCGGACACTAAACTCACGTCTAAAATTGCAGCGGATATTAAATTCTCACCTGAAATAACAACGGAAACTAAATTCTCGGCTGAGATAGCAGCAGACATTAAATTCTCGGCTGAGATAACACGGGACACTTTATGTTCGGCTGAAATAGTAGCGGACACTTAATGTTCGGTTGAGATAGCAAAGGACACTAAATTATCCACTGAAATAGCAGCGGACACTAAATTTTTGGCTGATATAACAGGGGACACTCAATTCTCGGCTGAGATAGCAGCGAATACTGAATTTCCGGCTGAGATAGCAACGCACAATAAATTCTTGTCTGAAATAGCAACGGACACTAATTTCTCGTCTGAGATAGCAGTGGTCTTTAAATTATCGGCTGAGATAGCAGCGGTCACTTAATTCTCGGATAAGATAGCAGAGGACACTAAATTTTAGGCTGAGATAGCAGCGGACACTAAACTCTCAGTTGAGATAGCCGCGGTCACTAAATTCTCTGCTGAGATAGCAGCCGACACTAAATTCTCGGCCGAGATAGCAGCGAACATTAAATTCTCGGCTGAGATAGCAGCGGACACTAAATTCTTGGCTGATATAACAGCGGATACTAAATTCTCGGCTGAGATATCACGGACCACTAAATTCTCGTTTGAGATAGCCGCGGCCACTAAATTCTCGGCTGAGATATCAGCCGACACTATATTCTCGGCCGAGATAGCAGCGAACACTAAATTCTCTGCTGAGATAGCAGCCGACACTAAATTCTAGGATAAAACAGCAGCCGACACTAAATTCTCGGCCGATATAGAAGCGAACACTGAATTCTCCACTGAGATAGCAGCGAACACTAAATTCTCGGCTGAGATAACAGCGGACACTAAATTCTCGACTGAGTTAGCAGCGGACACTAAATTCTCGACTGATATAGCAGCGAACACTAAATTCTCTGCTTACATAGCAGCCGGCATTTAATTTTCGGCCAACATAGCAGCGGACACTTATTTCTCGGCTTATATAGCAGCAGACACTAAATTCTCGGTTGAGATAGCAGCGGAAATTACATTTCCGGCTGAGAAAGCAGCGGATTTTAAATTCTCAGCTGAAATGGCAGTGCACACTATATTCTCAGCCAAGATAGCAGACTAAATTCTGGGCCGAGATAGAAGCGAACACTAAATTCTCGGATAAGATAGCAGGGGACATTAAATTCTCGGCTAAGATAGCAGCGGACACTAAATTCTCAGCTGAGATAGCAGCGAACATTAAATTCTCAGCTGAGATAGCAGCCGGCATTTAATTTTCGGCTGACATAGCAGCGGACACTTATTTCTCGGCTGATATATTCTCGGTTGAGATAGCAGCGGAAATTACATTTCCGGCTGAGAAAGCAGCGTTCACTTAATTCTCGGATAAGATAGTAGGGGACAATAAATTCTCGGCTAAGATAGCAGCGGGCACTAAATTCTCAGCTGAGATAGCCGCGGTCACTAAGTTCTCGGCTGAGATAGCAGCCGACACTAAATTCTCAGATGAGATAGCCGTGGTCACTAAATTCTCGGCTGAGAAAGCAGCCGACACTAAATTCTCGGCCGGGATAGCAGCGAACACTTAATTCTCTGCTGAGATAGCAGCCGACACTAAATTCTAGGATAAAACAGCAGCCGACACTAAATTCTCGGCCGAGATAGAAGCGAACACTGAATTCTCCGCTGAGATAGCAGCGGGCACTAAATTCTCGGCTGAGATAACAGCGGACACTAAATTCTCGACAGAGATAGCAACGGACACTAAATTCTCGGCCGGATGAGATAGCAGCAGGGACTAAATTCTCGGCCGGATGAGATAGCTGTGGACATTAAATTCTCATCTGATATATCACGGGAAACTAAATTTTTCACTGAAATAGCAGCGGACACTAAATTCTCGTCTAAAATAGCAGCGGATACTAAATTCTCATCTGAAATAACAACGGAAACTAAATTCTCGACTGAGATAGAAGCGGACTCTAAATTCTCGGCTGAGATAGCAGCAGACATTAAATTGTCGGCTGAGATAGCAGCGGACACTTTATGGTCGGCTGAGATAGCAGCAAAAACTTAATGTTCGGCTGAGATAGCAAAGGACACTAAATTATCGACTGAGATAGCAGCGGACACTTAATTCTTGGCTTAGATAGCAGCCGGCATTTAATTTTCGGCTGACATAGCAGCGAATACTAAATTTCCGGCTGAGAGAGCAGCGCACACTAAATTCTTGTCTGAAATAGCAACGGACACTAAATTCTCGTCTGAGATAGCAGTGGTCACTAAATTATCGGCTGAGATAGCAGCGGTCACTCAATTCTCGGATAAGATACCAGAGGACACTAAGTTTTAGGCTGAGATAGCAGCAGACACTAAATTCTCCGCTGAGATAGCAGCGGGCACTAAATTCTCGGCTGAAATAACAGCGGACACTAAATTCTCGACAGAGATAGCAGCGGACACTAAATTCTCGACTGAGATAGCAGCGGGCACTAAATTCTCGGCCGGCTGAGACAGCTGTGGACAATAAATTCTCGGCTGAGATAGCAGCCGACACCTTTTTCTCGGTCGCGATAGCAGCGAACACTAAATTCTTTGCTGAGATAGCAGCGAACATTAAATTCTCGGCTGAGATAGCAGCCGACACTAAATTCTCGGCTGAGATAGCATCGGACACTAAATTCTCTGCTGAGATAGTAGTCGACACTAAATTCTAGGATTAAACAGCAGCCGACACTAAATTCTCGGCCGAGATAGAAGCGAACACTGAATTTTCCGCTGAGATAGCAGCGGGCACTAAATTCTCGGCTGAGATAACAGCGGACACTTAATTCTCTGCTGAGATAGCATTAGATACTTAATGTTCGGCTGAGTTAGCAAAGGACAGTATATTATGGACTGAGATAACAGCGGACACTTAATTCATGGCTGTTATACAGCGGACACTAAATTCTCAGCTGATATAGCAGCGACCACTAAATTTTAGGCTAAGATAGCAGCGCACACTAAATTCTGGTGTGAAATAGCAGCGTACACTACATTCTCGTCTGAGATGGCAGTGGTCACTAAATTCTCGGCTGAGATAGCATCGGACACTAAATTCTCATCTGAGATATTACGGGACACTATATTCTCCACTAAAATAGTAGCGGACACTAAATTCTCGTCTAAAATAGCAGCGGATACTAAACTTTCATCTGAAATAACAACGGGATTTAAATTCTAGACTGAGAAAGTGGCGGACACTAAAGTCTCGGCTGAGATAGCAGCAGACATTAAATTTTCGGCTGAGATAGCAGCGGACACTTTATGTTCGGCTGAGATAGCAAATGACACTATATTATCGACTGAGATAGCAGCGGACTTTAAATTCTTGGCTGATATAACAGCGGATACTTAATTCTCAGCTGAGATATCACGGACCACTAAATTCTCGTTTGAGATAGCCGCGGTCACTAAATTCTCGGCTGAGATATCAGCCGACACTAAATTCTCGGCCGAGATAGCAGCGCACACTAAATTCTCGGCTGAGATAGCAGCGGACACTAAATTCTCGGCTGAGATAGCAGCGGACACTAAATTCTTGGCTGATATAACAGCGGATACTAAATTCTCGGCTGAGATATCACGGACCACTAAATTCTCGTTTGAGATAGCCGCGGCCACTAAATTCTCGGCTGAGATATCAGCCGACACTATATTCTCGGCCGAGATAGCAGCGAACACTAAATTCTCTGCTGAGATAGCAGCCGACACTAAATTCTAGGATAAAACAGCAGCCGACACTAAATTCTCGGCCGATATAGAAGCGAACACTGAATTATCCGCTGAGATAGCAGCGGGCACTAAATTCTCGGCTGAGATAACAGCGGACACTAAATTCTCGGCTGAGATAGCAGCGGACACTAAATTCTCGACTGAGATAGCAGCAGGCACTAAATGCTCGGCCGGCTGAGACAGCTGTGGACACTAAATTCTCGGCTTAGATAGCAGCCGACACCTTTTTCTCGGCTGCGAAAGCAGCGAACACTAAGTTCTCCGCTGAGATAGCAGCGGACACTAAATTCTCGGCTGAGATATCAGTGGACACTGAATTCTCGGCTGAGATAGCAGCGAATACAAAATTTCCGGCTAAGAGAGCAGCGCACACTAAATTCTTGTCTGAAATAGCAACGGATAATAAATTTTTTTCTGAGATAGTAGTTGTCACTAAATTCTCAGCTAAGATAGAAGCCGGCACTAAATTATCGGCCGAAGTAACAGCGAACACTAAATTTTCTGCTAAGTTAGCAGCCGGCATTTAATTTCCGACTGACATAGCAGCGGACACTTATTTCTCGGCTGATATAGCAGCAGACACTAAATTCTCGGTTGAGATAGCAGCGGAAATACATTTCCGGCTGAGAGAGCAGCGGATACTAAATGCTCAGCTGAAATGGCAGTGCACACTATATTCTCAGCCAAGATAGCAGACGAAATTCTTGGCCGTGATAGCAGCGAACACTAAATTCTCGGCTGAGATAGCGGCGTACACTAAATTCTTGTCTGAAATAGCAGCGGAGACTAAATTCCCGTCTGAGATATTAGAGGTCACTAAATTGTCGGCTGAGATAGCAGCGGTCACTAAATTCTCAGCTGATATAGCCGCGGTCACTAAGTTCTCGGCTGAGATAGCAGCCGACACTAAATTCTCAGCCGAGATAGCAGCAAACATTAAATTTTCAGCTGAGATAGCAGCTGACACTAAATTGTTGTCTGAGATAGCAGCGGAAACTAAATTCTCATCTGAGATATCACGGACCACTAAGCTCTCTACTGAAATAGCAGCGGACACTAAACTCACGTCTAAAATTGCAGCGGATATTAAATTCTCACCTGAAATAACAACGGAAACTAAATTCTCGGCTGAGATAGCAGCAGACATTAAATTCTCGGCTGAGATAACACGGGACACTTTATGTTCGGCTGAAATAGTAGCGGACACTTAATGTTCGGTTGAGATAGCAAAGGACACTAAATTATCCACTGAAATAGCAGCGGACACTAAATTTTTGGCTGATATAACAGGGGACACTCAATTCTCGGCTGAGATAGCAGCGAATACTGAATTTCCGGCTGAGATAGCAACGCACAATAAATTCTTGTCTGAAATAGCAACGGACACTAATTTCTCGTCTGAGATAGCAGTGGTCTTTAAATTATCGGCTGAGATAGCAGCGGTCACTTAATTCTCGGATAAGATAGCAGAGGACACTAAATTTTAGGCTGAGATAGCAGCGGACACTAAACTCTCAGTTGAGATAGCCGCGGTCACTAAATTCTCTGCTGAGATAGCAGCCGACACTAAATTCTCGGCCGAGATAGCAGCGAACATTAAATTCTCGGCTGAGATAGCAGCGGACACTAAATTCTTGGCTGATATAACAGCGGATACTAAATTCTCGGCTGAGATATCACGGACCACTAAATTCTCGTTTGAGATAGCCGCGGCCACTAAATTCTCGGCTGAGATATCAGCCGACACTATATTCTCGGCCGAGATAGCAGCGAACACTAAATTCTCTGCTGAGATAGCAGCCGACACTAAATTCTAGGATAAAACAGCAGCCGACACTAAATTCTCGGCCGATATAGAAGCGAACACTGAATTCTCCACTGAGATAGCAGCGAACACTAAATTCTCGGCCGATATAGAAGCGAACACTGAATTATCCGCTGAGATAGCAGCGGGCACTAAATTCTCGGCTGAGATAACAGCGGACACTAAATTCTCGGCTGAGATAGCAGCGGAAACTAAATTCTCATCTGAGATATCACGGAACACTAAGCTCTCTACTGAAATAGCAGCGGACACTAAACTCACGTCTAAAATTGCAGCGGATACTAAATTCTCACCTGAAATAACAACGGAAACTAAATTCTAAATTCTGGATAGCAGCGGACACTAAATTCTCGGCTGAGATAGCAGCAGACATTAAATTCTCGGCTGAGATAACACGGGACACTTTATGTTCGGCTGAAATAGTAGCGGACACTTAATGTTCGGTTGAGATAGCAAAGGACACTAAATTATCCACTGAAATAGCAGCGGACACTAAATTTTTGGCTGATATAACAGGGGACACTGAATTCTCGGCTGAGATAGCAGCGAATACTGAATTTCCGGCTGAGATAGCAACGCACAATAAATTCTTGTCTGAAATAGCAACGGACACTAATTTCTCGTCTGAGATAGCAGTGGTCACTAAATTATCGGCTGAGATAGCAGCGGTCACTTAATTCTCGGATAAGATAGCAGAGGACACTAAATTTTAGGCTGAGATAGCAGCGGACACTAAACTCTCAGATGAGATAGCCACGGTCACTAAATTCTCTGCTGAGATAGCAGCCGACACTAAATTCTCGGCCGAGATAGCAGCGAACATTAAATTCTCGGCTGAGATAGCAGCGGACACTAAATTCTCGGCTGAGATAGCAGCGGACACTAAATTCTTGGCTGATATAACAGCGGATACTAAATTCTCGGCTGAGATATCACGGACCACTAAATTCTCGTTTGAGATAGCCGCGGCCACTAAATTCTCGGCTGAGATATCAGCCGACACTATATTCTCGGCCGAGATAGCAGCGAACACTAAATTCTCTGCTGAGATAGCAGCCGACACTAAATTCTAGGATAAAACAGCACCCGACACTAAATTCTCGGCCGATATAGAAGCGAACACTGAATTCTCCGCTGAGATAGCAGCGAACACTAAATTCTCGGCTGAGATAACAGCGGACACTAAATTCTCGACTGAGTTAGCAGCGGACACTAAATTCTCGACTGATATAGCAGCGAACACTAGATTCTCTGCTTACATAGCAGCCGGCATTTAATTTTCGGCCAACATAGCAGCGGACACTTATTTCTCGGCTAATATAGCAGCAGACACTAAATTCTCGGTTGAGATAGCAGCGGAAATTACATTTCCGGCTGAGAAAGCAGCGGATTTTAAATTCTCAGCTGAAATGGCAGTGCACACTATATTCTCAGCCAAGATAGCAGACTAAATTCTGGGCCGAGATAGAAGCGAACACTAAATTCTCGGATAAGATAGCAGGGGACATTAAATTCTCGGCTAAGATAGCAGCGGACACTAAATTCTCAGCTGAGATAGCAGCGAACATTAAATTCTCAGCTGAGATAGCAGCCGGCATTTATTTTTCGGCTGACATAGCAGCGGACACTTATTTCTCGGCTGATATATTCTCGGTTGAGATAGCAGCGGAAATTACATTTCCGGCTGAGAAAGCAGCGTTCACTTAATTCTCGGATAAGATAGTAGGGGACAATAAATTCTCGGCTAAGATAGCAGCGGGCACTAAATTCTCAGCTGAGATAGCCGCGGTCACTAAGTTCTCGGCTGAGATAGCAGCCGACACTAAATTCTCAGATGAGATAGCCGTGGTCACTAAATTCTCGGCTGAGAAAGCAGCCGACACTAAATTCTCGGCCGGGATAGCAGCGAACACTTAATTCTCTGCTGAGATAGCAGCCGACACTAAATTCTAGGATAAAACAGCAGCCGACACTAAATTCTCGGCCGAGATAGAAGCGAACACTGAATTCTCCGCTGAGATAGCAGCGGGCACTAAATTCTCGGCTGAGATAACAGCGGACACTAAATTCTCGACAAAGATAGCAACGGACACTAAATTCTCGGCCGGATGAGATAGCAGCAGGGACTAAATTCTCGGCCGGATGAGATAGCTGTGGACATTAAATTCTCATCTGATATATCACGGGAAACTAAATTTTTCACTGAAATAGCAGCGGACACTAAATTCTCGTCTAAAATAGCAGCGGATACTAAATTCTCATCTGAAATAACAACGGAAACTAAATTCTCGACTGAGATAGAAGCGGACTCTAAATTCTCGGCTGAGATAGCAGCAGACATTAAATTGTCGGCTGAGATAGCAGCGGACACTTTATGGTCGGCTAAGATAGCAGCAAAAACTTAATGTTCGGCTGAGATAGCAAAGGACACTAAATTATCGACTGAGATAGCAGCGGACACTAAATTCTTGGCTTAGATAGCAGCCGGCATTTAATTTTCGGCTGACATAGCAGCGAATACTAAATTTCCGGCTGAGAGAGCAGCGCACACTAAATTCTTGTCTGAAATAGCAACGGACACTAAATTCTCGTCTGAGATAGCAGTGGTCACTAAATTATCGGCTGAGATAGCAGCGGTCACTTAATTCTCGGATAAGATACCAGAGGACACTAAGTTTTAGGCTGAGATAGCAGCAGACACTAAATTCTCCGCTGAGATAGCAGCGGGCACTAAATTCTCGGCTGAAATAACAGCGGACACTAAATTCTCGACAGAGATAGCAGCGGACACTAAATTCTCGACTGAGATAGCAGCGGGCACTAAATTCTCGGCCGGCTGAGACAGCTGTGGACGATAAATTCTCGGCTGAGATAGCAGCCGACACCTTTTTCTCGGTCGCGATAGCAGCGAACACTAAATTCTTTGCTGAGATAGCAGCGGAGAGTAAATTCTCGGCTGACATAGTAGCTGTCACTAAATTCTCGGATAAGATAGCAAGGGACACTAAATTTTAGGCTGATATAGCAGCTGATACTTAATGTTCGGCTGAGATAGAAAAGGACACTAAATTATGGACTGAGATAGCAGCGGACACTTAATTCTTTGCTGATATAACAGCAGACACTGAATTCTTGGCTGAGATAGCAGCGAATACTAAAGTTCCGACTGAGAGAGCAGCGCACACTTAATTGTTGTCTGAAATAGCAGCAGACACTTTATTCTCGTCTGAGATATTAGTGGTCACTAAATTGTCGGCTGAGAAAGCAGCGGACACTAAATTCTCAGATGAGATAACACCGGAATTTAAATTCTAGACTGAGAAAGTGGCGGACACTAAATTCTCGGCTGAGATAGCAGTAGACATTAAATTTTCGGCTGAGATAGCAGCGGACACTATGTTCGGCTGATAGATATAACAGATACTAAATTCTCGGCTGAGATATCACAGACCACTAAATTCTCGTTTGAGATAGTCGCGGACACTTTATGTTCGGCTGAGATAGCAGCCGACACCTTTTTCTCGGCTGCGATAGCAGCGAACACTAAATTCTCCGCTGAGATAGCAGCGGACACTAAATTCTCGGCTGAGATAACAGTGGACACTGAATTCTCGGCTGAGATAGCAGCGAATACAAAATTTCCAGCTAAAAGAGCAGCACACACTAAATTCTTGTCTGAAATAGCAACGGATAATAAATTCTCGTCTGAGATAGTAGTGGTCACTAAATTCTCGGCTAAGATAGAAGCCGGCACTAAATTATCGGCCGAGATAGCAGCGAACACTATATTCTCTGTTTAGATAGCGGCCGGCATTTAATTTTCGGCTGACATAGCAGCGGACACTTATTTTTCGGCTGATATAGCAGCAGACACTATATTCTCGTTTGAGATAGCAGCGAAAATTACATTTCCGGCTGAGAAAGCAGCGGATACTAAATTCTCAGCTGAAATAGCAGTGCACACTATATTCTCGGCCAAGATAGCAGACTAAATTCTCGGCAGAGATAGCAGCGAACACTAAATTCTTGTCTGAGATAGCAGCGGACACTAAATTCTCATCTGAGATATCACGGGACACTATATTCTCCACTGAAATAGCAGCGGACACTAAATTCTCGTCTAAAATAGCAGCGGATACTAAATTCTCATCTGAAATAACAACGGAAACTAAATTCTCGACTGAAATAGAAGCGGACACTAAATTTTCGGCTGAGATAGTAGCAGACATTAAATTGTCGGCTGAGATAGCAGCGGACACTTTAAGTTCGGCTGAGATAGCAGCGAGCACTTAATGTTCGGCTGAGATAGCAAAGGACACTAAATTATCGACTGAGATAGCAGCGGACACTAAATTCTTGGCTGATATAATAGCGGACACTGAATTCTCGGCTGAGATATCAGCGAATACTTAATTTCCGGCTGAGAGAGCAACGCACACTAAATTCTTGTCTTAAATAGCAGAAGACAATATATTCTCGTCTGAGATAGCAGCGGACAGTAAATTCTCGGCTGACATAGCAGCTGTCACTAAATTCTCGGATAAGATAGCAAGGGACACTAAATTTTAGGCTGAGATAGCAGCGGACACTTAATGTTCGGCTGAGATAGCAAAGGACACTAAATTATGGACTGAGATAGCAGCAGACACTAAATTCTTTGCTGGTATAATAGCGGACACTGAATTCTCGGCTGAGATAGCAGCGAATACTAAAGTTCCGACTGAGAGAGCAGAGCACACTAAGTTCTTGTCTGAAAAAGCAGCAGACACGATTTTCTCGTCTGAGATATTAGTGGTCACTAAATTGTCGGCTGAGATAGCAGCGGTCACTAAATTCTCGGATAAGATAGCAGGGGACACTAAATTCTCGGCTGAGATAGCGGCGGACTCTTAATTCTCAGCTAAGATAGCCGCGGTCACTCAATTCTCGGCTGAGATAGCAGCCGACACTAAATTCTTGGCCGAGATAGCAGCGAACATTAAATTCTCGGCTGAGACAGCAGCCGAAACTAAATTCTTGTCTGAGATAGCAGCGAACACTAAATTCTCATCTGAGATATCACGGGACACTAAATTCTCCACTGAAATAGCAGCGGACACTAAATTCTCGGATAAGATAGCAGCGGATACTATATTCTCATCTGAAATAACAACGGAAACTAAATTCTCGACTGAGATAGAAGCGGACACTAAATTCTCGGCTGAGATAGCAGCAGACATTAAATTGTCGGCTGAGATAGCAGCCGACACTTTATGGTCGGCTGAGATAGCAGCAAACACTTAATGTTCGGCTGAGATAGCAAAGGACATTAAATTATCGACTGAGATAGCAGCGGACACTAAATTCTTGGCTTATATAATAGCCGAATTCTCGGCTGAGATAGCAGCGAATACTAAATTTCCGGCTGAGGGAGCAGCGCACACTAAATTCTTGTCTGAAATTACTACGGACACTAAATTCTCGCCTGAGATAGCAGTGGTCACTTAATTATCGGCTGAGATAGCAGCGGTCTCTTAATTCTCGGATAAGATAGCAAAGGACACTAAATTTTAGGCTGAGATAGCAGCTGACACTAAATGCTCAGATGAGATAACAATGGAATTTAAATTCTAGACTGAGAAAGTGGTGGACACTAAATTCTCGGCTGAGATAGCAGTAGACATAAAATTTTCGGCTGAGATAGCAGCGGACACTTTATGTTCGGCTGAGATAGCAGCGGACACTAAATTCTTGGCTGATATAACAGCGGATACTAAACACTCGGCTGAGATATCACGGACCACTAAATTCTCGTTTGAGATAGCCGCGGTCACTTAATTCTCGGCTGAAATATCAGCCGACACTAAATTCTCGGCCGAGATAGCAGCGAACACTAAATTCTCTGCTGAGATAGCAGCCGACAATAAATTCTAGGATAACAGCAGCCGACACTAAATTCTCGGCCGAGATAGAAGCGAACACTGAATTCTCCGCTGAGATAGCAGCGGGCACTAAATTCTCGGCTGAAATAACAGCGGACACTAAATTCTCGACAGAGATAGCAGCGGACACTAAATTGTCGACTGACATAGCAGCGGGCACTAAATTCTCGGCCGGCTGAGACAGCTGTGGACATTAAATTCTCGGCTGAGATAGCAGCCAACACCTTTTTCTCGACTGCGATAGCAGCGAACTCTAAATTCTCCGCTGAGATAGCAGCGGACACTAAATTCTCGGCTGAGATAACAGTGGACACTGAATTCTCGGCTGAGATAGCAGCGAATACAAAATTTCCGGCTAAAAAAGCAGCACACTCTAAATTTTTGTCTGAAATAGCAACGGATAATAAATTCTCGTATGAGATAGTAGTGGTCACTAAATTCTCGGCTAAGATAGAAGCCGGCACTAAATTATCGGCCGAAATAGCAGCGAACACTAAATTCTCTGTTTAGATAGCAGCCGGCATTTAATTTTCGGCTAACATACCAGCGGACACTTATTTCTCGGCTAATATAGCAGCCGACACTAAATTCTCGGCTGAGATAGCAGCGGATACTAAATTCTCATCTGAAATAACAACGGAATTTAAATTCTAGACTGAGAAAGTGGCGGACACTAAAGTCTCGGCTGAGATAGCAGCAGACATTAAATTTTCGGCTGAGATAGCAGCGGACACTTTATGTTCGGCTGAGATAGAAAATGACACTATATTAGCGACTGAGATAGCAGCGGACACTAAATTCTTGGCTGATATAACAGCGGATACTAAATTCTCGGCTGAGATATCACGGACCACTAAGTTCTCGTTTGGTATAGCCGCGGTCACTTAATTCTCGGCTGAAATATCAGCAGACACTGAATTCTTGGCTGAGATAGCAGCGAATACTAAAGTTCCGACTGAGAGAGCAGCGCACACTTAATTGTTGTCTGAAATAGCAGCAGACACTTTATTCTCGTCTGAGATATTAGTGGTCACTAAATTGTCGGCTGAGAAAGCAGCGGACACTAAATTCTCAGATGAGATAACACCGGAATTTAAATTCTAGACTGAGAAAGTGGCGGACACTAAATTCTCGGCTGAGATAGCAGTAGACATTAAATTTTCGGCTGAGATAGCAGCGGACACTATGTTCGGCTGAGATAGCAAAGGATACTATATTATCGACTGAGATAGCAGCGGACACTAAATTCTTGGCTGATATAACAGATACTAAATTCTCGGCTGAGATATCACAGACCACTAAATTCTCGTTTGAGATAGTCGCGGACACTTTATGTTCGGCTGAGATAGCAGCCGACACCTTTTTCTCGGCTGCGATAGCAGCGAACACTAAATTCTCCGCTGAGATAGCAGCGGACACTAAATTCTCGGCTGATATAACAGTGGACACTGAATTCTCGGCTGAGATAGCAGCGAATACAAAATTTCCAGCTAAAAGAGCAGCACACACTAAATTCTTGTCTGAAATAGCAACGGATAATAAATTCTCGTCTGAGATAGTAGTGGTCACTAAATTCTCGGCTAAGATAGAAGCCGGCACTAAATTATCGGCCGAGATAGCAGCGAACACTATATTCTCTGTTTAGATAGCGGCCGGCATTTAATTTTCGGCTGACATAGCAGCGGACACTTATTTTTCGGCTGATATAGCAGCAGACACTATATTCTCGTTTGAGATAGCAGCGAAAATTACATTTCCGGCTGAGAAAGCAGCGGATACTAAATTCTCAGCTGAAATAGCAGTGCACACTATATTCTCGGCCAAGATAGCAGACTAAATTCTCGGCAGAGATAGCAGCGAACACTAAATTCTTGTCTGAGATAGCAGCGGACACTAAATTCTCATCTGAGATATCACGGGACACTATATTCTCCACTGAAATAGCAGCGGACACTAAATTCTCGTCTAAAATAGCAGCGGATACTAAATTCTCATCTGAAATAACAACGGAAACTAAATTCTCGACTGAAATAGAAGCGGACACTAAATTTTCGGCTGAGATAGTAGCAGACATTAAATTGTCGGCTGAGATAGCAGCGGACACTTTAAGTTCGGCTGAGATAGCAGCGAGCACTTAATGTTCGGCTGAGATAGCAAAGGACACTAAATTATCGACTGAGATAGCAGCGGACACTAAATTCTTGGCTGATATAATAGCGGACACTGAATTCTCGGCTGAGATATCAGCGAATACTTAATTTCCGGCTGAGAGAGCAACGCACACTAAATTCTTGTCTTAAATAGCAGAAGACAATATATTCTCGTCTGAGATAGCAGCGGACAGTAAATTCTCGGCTGACATAGCAGCTGTCACTAAATTCTCGGATAAGATAGCAAGGGACACTAAATTTTAGGCTGAGATAGCAGCGGACACTTAATGTTCGGCTGAGATAGCAAAGGACACTAAATTATGGACTGAGATAGCAGCAGACACTAAATTCTTTGCTGGTATAATAGCGGACACTGAATTCTCGGCTGAGATAGCAGCGAATACTAAAGTTCCGACTGAGAGAGCAGAGCACACTAAGTTCTTGTCTGAAAAAGCAGCAGACACGATTTTCTCGTCTGAGATATTAGTGGTCACTAAATTGTCGGCTGAGATAGCAGCGGTCACTAAATTCTCGGATAAGATAGCAGGGGACACTAAATTCTCGGCTGAGATAGCGGCGGACTCTTAATTCTCAGCTAAGATAGCCGCGGTCACTCAATTCTCGGCTGAGATAGCAGCCGACACTAAATTCTTGGCCGAGATAGCAGCGAACATTAAATTCTCGGCTGAGACAGCAGCCGAAACTAAATTCTTGTCTGAGATAGCAGCGAACACTAAATTCTCATCTGAGATATCACGGGACACTAAATTCTCCACTGAAATAGCAGCGGACACTAAATTCTCGGATAAGATAGCAGCGGATACTATATTCTCATCTGAAATAACAACGGAAACTAAATTCTCGACTGAGATAGAAGCGGACACTAAATTCTCGGCTGAGATAGCAGCAGACATTAAATTGTCGGCTGAGATAGCAGCCGACACTTTATGGTCGGCTGAGATAGCAGCAAACACTTAATGTTCGGCTGAGATAGCAAAGGACATTAAATTATCGACTGAGATAGCAGCGGACACTAAATTCTTGGCTTATATAATAGCCGAATTCTCGGCTGAGATAGCAGCGAATACTAAATTTCCGGCTGAGGGAGCAGCGCACACTAAATTCTTGTCTGAAATTACTACGGACACTAAATTCTCGCCTGAGATAGCAGTGGTCACTTAATTATCGGCTGAGATAGCAGCGGTCTCTTAATTCTCGGATAAGATAGCAAAGGACACTAAATTTTAGGCTGAGATAGCAGCTGACACTAAATGCTCAGATGAGATAACAATGGAATTTAAATTCTAGACTGAGAAAGTGGCGGACACTAAATTCTCGGCTGAGATAGCAGTAGACATAAAATTTTCGGCTGAGATAGCAGCGGACACTTTATGTTCGGCTGAGATAGCAGCGGACACTAAATTCTTGGCTGATATAACAGCGGATACTAAACACTCGGCTGAGATATCACGGACCACTAAATTCTCGTTTGAGATAGCCGCGGTCACTTAATTCTCGGCTGAAATATCAGCCGACACTAAATTCTCGGCCGAGATAGCAGCGAACACTAAATTCTCTGCTGAGATAGCAGCCGACAATAAATTCTAGGATAACAGCAGCCGACACTAAATTCTCGGCCGAGATAGAAGCGAACACTGAATTCTCCGCTGAGATAGCAGCGGGCACTAAATTCTCGGCTGAAATAACAGCGGACACTAAATTCTCGACAGAGATAGCAGCGGACACTAAATTGTCGACTGACATAGCAGCGGGCACTAAATTCTCGGCCGGCTGAGACAGCTGTGGACATTAAATTCTCGGCTGAGATAGCAGCCAACACCTTTTTCTCGACTGCGATAGCAGCGAACTCTAAATTCTCCGCTGAGATAGCAGCGGACACTAAATTCTCGGCTGAGATAACAGTGGACACTGAATTCTCGGCTGAGATAGCAGCGAATACAAAATTTCCGGCTAAAAAAGCAGCACACTCTAAATTTTTGTCTGAAATAGCAACGGATAATAAATTCTCGTATGAGATAGTAGTGGTCACTAAATTCTCGGCTAAGATAGAAGCCGGCACTAAATTATCGGCCGAAATAGCAGCGAACACTAAATTCTCTGTTTAGATAGCAGCCGGCATTTAATTTTCGGCTAACATACCAGCGGACACTTATTTCTCGGCTAATATAGCAGCCGACACTAAATTCTCGGCTGAGATAGCAGCGGATACTAAATTCTCATCTGAAATAACAACGGAATTTAAATTCTAGACTGAGAAAGTGGCGGACACTAAAGTCTCGGCTGAGATAGCAGCAGACATTAAATTTTCGGCTGAGATAGCAGCGGACACTTTATGTTCGGCTGAGATAGAAAATGACACTATATTAGCGACTGAGATAGCAGCGGACACTAAATTCTTGGCTGATATAACAGCGGATACTAAATTCTCGGCTGAGATATCACGGACCACTAAGTTCTCGTTTGAGATAGCCGCGGTCACTTAATTCTCGGCTGAAATATCAGCCGACACTAAATTCTCGGTCGAGACAGCAGCGAACACTAAATTCTCTGCTAAGATAGCAGCCGACACTAAATTCTAGGATTAAACAGCAGCCGACTCTAATTTCTCGGCCGAGATAGAAGCGAACACTGAATTCTCCGCTGAGATAGCAGCGGATACTAAATTCTCGGCTGAGATAACAGCGGACACTAAATTCTCGGCTGAGAAAGCAGCGGACACTAAATTCTCGACTGAGATAGCAGCGGGCACTAAATTCTCGGCCGGCTGAGACAGCTGTGGACATTAAATTCTCGGCTGAGATAGCAGCCGACACCTTTTTCTCGGCTGCGATAGCAGCGAACACTAAATTTTCAACTGAGATAGCAGCGGACACTAAATTCTCGCCTGAGATAACAGTGGACACTGAGTTCTCGGCTGAGATAGCAGTGAATACAAAATTTCCGGCTAAGAGAGCAGCGCACACTAAATTCTTGTCTGAAATAGCAACGGATAATAAATTCTCGTCTGAGATAGTAGTTGTCACTAAATTCTCAGCTAAGATAGAAGCCGGCATTAAATTATCGGCCGAAGTAGCAGCAAACACTAAATTTTCTGCTAAGTTAGCAGCCGGCATTTAATTTTTGGCTGACATAACAGCGGACACTTATTTCTCGGCTGAGAAAGCAGCGGACACTAAATTCTCGACTGAGATAGCAGCGGGCACTAAATTCTCGGCCGGCTGAGACAGCTGTGGACATTAAATTCTCGGCTGAGATAGCAGCCGACACCTTTTTCTCGGCTGCGATAGCAGCGAACACTAAATTTTCCGCTGAGATAGCAGCGGACACTAAATTCTCGCCTGAGATAACAGTGGACACTGAGTTCTCGGCTGAGATAGCAGTGAATACAAAATTTCCGGCTAAGAGAGCAGCGCACACTAAATTCTTGTCTGAAATAGCAACGGATAATAAATTCTCGTCTGAGATAGTAGTTGTCACTAAATTCTCAGCTAAGATAGAAGCCGGCATTAAATTATCGGCCGAAGAAGCAGCAAACACTAAATTTTCTGCTTAGTTAGCAGCCGGCATTTAATTTTTGGCTGACATAACAGCGGACACTTTATGTTCGGCTGAGATAGCAGCAAACACTTAATGTTCGGCTGAGATAGCAAAGGACACTAAATTATCGACTGAGATAGCAGCGGACACTAAATTCTTTGCTGATATAACAGGGGACACTGAATTCTCGGCTGAGATAGCAGCGAATACTAAATTTCCGTCTGAGAGAGCAGCGCACAATAAATTCTTGTCTGAAATAGCAACGGACACTAAATACTCGTCTGAGATAGCAGTGGTCATTACTACTATAGATAGCAACCGGCACTAAATTATCGGCCGAAATAGCAGCAAACACTTAATTCTCTGCTAAGATAGCAGCCGGCATTTAATTATCGGCTGACATAGCAGCGGACAATTTTTTCTCGGTTGGTACCGAGGGGACACTGAATTCTCGGCTGAGATAGCAGCGAATACTAAATTTCCGTCTGAGAGAGCAGCGCACAATAAATACTTGTCTGAAATAGCAACGGACACTAAATACTCGTCTGAGATAGCAGTGGTCATTACTACTATAGATAGCAACCGGCACTAAATTATCGGCCGAAATAGCAGCAAACACTTAATTCTCTGCTAAGAAAGCAGCCGGCATTTAATTATCGGCTGACATAGCAGCGGACAGTTTTTTCTCGGTTGGTATAGCAGCGTACAATTAATTCTCGGTTGAGATAGCAGCGGAAATTACATTTCCGGCTGAGAAAGCAGCGGATACTAAATTCTCAGCTGAAATGGCAGTGCACACTATATTCTCAGCCAAGATAGCAGACTATATTCTCGGCCTAGAAAGCAGCGCACACTAAATTCTTGTCTGAAATAGCAGCAGACACTATATTCTCGTCTGAGATATTAGTGGTCACTAATTTGTCGGCTGAGATAGTAGCGGATTCTAAATTTCCAGCTGAGATAGCAGCCGACACTTAATTCTCGGCCGAGATAGCAGCGAACATTAAATTCTGGGCTGAGACAGCAGCCGACACTAAATTCTTGTCTGAGATAGCAGCGGACACTAAATTCTCATCTGAGATATCACGGACTAAATTCTCCACTGAAATAGCAGCGGACACTAAATTCTCGTCTAAAATAGCCGCGGATACTAAATTCTCATCTGAAATAACAACGGAAACTAAATTCTCGACTGAGATAGAAGCGGACACTAAATTCTCTGCTGAGATAGCAGCGGACACTTAATGTTCGGCTGAGATAGCAGCAAACACTTAATGTTCGGCTGAAATAGCAATGGACACTAAATTATCGACTGAGATAGCAGCGGACACTAAATTCTTGGATTATATAATAGCCGAATTCTCGGCTGAGATAGCAGCGAATACTAAATTTCCGGCTGAGAGCAGCGAACACTAAATTCTTGTCTGAAATAGCAACGGACACCAAATTCTCGTCTGAGATAGCAGTGGTCACTGAATTATCGGCTAAGATAGCAGCGGTCACTTAATTCTCGGATAAGATAGCAGAGGACACTAAATTTTAGGCTGAGATAGCAGCGGACACTAAATTCTCAGATGAGATAGCCGCGGTCACTAAATTCACGGCTGAGATAGCAGCCGACACTTAATTCTCAGCCGAGATAGCAGCGAACATTAAATTCTCGGCTGAGATAGCAGCGGACACTAAATTCTCGGCTGAGATAGCAGTGGACACTAAATTCTCATCTGAGATATCACGGGACACTATATTCTCCACTAAAATATCAGCGGACACTAAATTCTCGTCTAAAATAGCAGCGGATTCTAAATTCTTGTCTGAAATAACAACGGAATTTAAATTCTCGACTGAGAAAGTGGCGGACACTAAAGTCTCGGCTGAGATAGCAGCAGACATTAAATTTTCGGCTGAGATAGCAGCGGACACTCTATGTTCGGCTGAGATAGCAAAGGACACTATATTATCGACTTATATAGCAGCGGACATTAAATTCTTGGCTGATATAACAGCGGATACTAAATTCTAAGCTGAGATATTACGGACCACTAAATTCTCGTTTGGGATAGCCGCGGTCACTAAATTCTCGGCTGAGATATCAGCCGACACTAAATTCTCGGCCGAGATAGCAGCGAACACTGAATTCTCCGCTGAGATAGCAGCGGGCACTAAATTCTCGGCTGAGATAACAGCGGACACTAAATTCTCGACTGAGATAGCAGCGGACACTAAATTCTCGACTGAGATAGCAGCGGGCACTAAATTCTCGGCCGAGATAGCAGCGAACATTAAATTTGCAGCTGAGATAGCAGCGGACACTAAATTCTCGGCTGAGATAGCAGCGGACACTAAATTCTCATCTGAGATATCACGGGACACTATATTCTCCACTAAAATAGCAGCGGACACTAAATTCTCGTCTAAAATAGCAGCGGA
Source organism: Platycheirus rosarum (assembly GCA_963971375.1). Taxonomy (NCBI): domain Eukaryota; kingdom Metazoa; phylum Arthropoda; class Insecta; order Diptera; family Syrphidae; genus Platycheirus; species Platycheirus rosarum. The sequence continues at coordinate 33,587,605 of OZ020509.1, read as the reverse complement.
CACTAAATTCTTTTCTGAAATAGCAACGGACACTAAATTCTCGTCTGAGATAGCAGTGGTCACTAAATTATCGGCTAAGATAGCAGCCGACAGTAAATTCTAGGATAAAACAGCAGCCGATACTAAATTCTCGGCCGATATAGAAGCGAACACTGAATACTCCGCTGAGATAGCAGCGGGCACTGAATTCTCGGCTGAGATAACAGCGGACACTAAATTCTCGGCTGAGATAGCAGCGGACACTAAATTCTCGACTGAGATAGCAGCGGGCACTAAATTCTTGGCCGGCTGAGACAGCTGTGGACATTAAATTCTCGGCTGAGATAGCAGCCGACACCTTTTTCTCGGCTAAATTCTCCGCTCAGATAGCAGCGGACACTAAATTCTCGGCTGAGATAACAGTGGACACTGAATTCTCGGCTGAGATAGCAGCGAATACAAAATTTCCGGCTAAGAGAGCAGCGCACACTAAATTCTTGTCTGAATTAGCAACGGATAAGAAATTCTCGTCTGAGATAGTAGTTGGCACTAAATTCTCAGCTAAGATAGAAGCCGGCACTAAATTATCGGCCGAGATAGCAGTGAACATTAAATTCTCAGCTGAGATAGCAGCCGGCATTTAATTTTCGGCTGACATAGCATCGGACACTTATTTCTCGGCTGATATAGCAGCAGACACTTAATTCTCGGTTGAGATAGCAGCGAAAATTACATTCCCGGTGAGAAAGCAGCGGTCACTTAATTCTCGGATAAGATAGCAGGGGACATTAAATTCTCGGCTAAGATAGCAGCGGACACTAAATTCTCAGCAGAGATAGCCGCGGTCACTAAGTTCTCGGCTGAGATAGCAGCCGACACTAAATTCTCAGCTGAGATAGCCGCGGTCACTAAGTTCTCGGCTGAGATAGCAGCCGACACTAAATTCTCAGCCGAGATAGCAGTGAACATTAAATTCTCAGCTGAGATAGCAGCCGGCATTTAATTTTCGGCTGACATAGCATCGGACACTTATTTCTCGGCTGATATAGCAGCAGACACTTAATTCTCGGTTGAGATAGCAGCGAAAATTACATTCCCGGTGAGAAAGCAGCGGTCACTTAATTCTCGGATAAGATAGCAGGGGACATTAAATTCTCGGCTAAGATAGCAGCGGACACTAAATTCTCAGCAGAGATAGCCGCGGTCACTAAGTTCTCGGCTGAGATAGCAGCCGACACTAAATTCTCAGATGAGATAGCCGTGGTCACTAAATTCTCGGCTGAGATAGCAGCCAAAACTAAATTCTCGGCCGAGATAGCAGCGAACATTAAATTCTCGGCTGAGATAGCAGCAGACACTAAATTCTCGGTTCAGATAGCAGCGGATATTACATTTCCGGCTGAGAAAGCAGCGGATACTAAATTCTCAGCTGAAATGGCAGTGCACACTGTATTCTCAGCCAAGATAGCAGACTAAATTCTCGGCCGAGATAGCAGCGAACACTAAATTCTCGGCTGAGATAGCGGCGCATACTAAATTCTTATCTGAAATAGCAGCGGAGACTAAATTCCCGTCTGAGATATAAGTGGTCACTAAATTGTCGGCTGAGAAAGCAGCGGTCACTTAATTCTCGGATAGGATAGCAGCGAACATTAAATTCTCGGCTGAGACAGCAGCCGACGCTAAATTCTTGTCTGAGATAGCAGCGAACACTAAATTCTCATCTGAGATATCACGGGACACTAAATTCTCCACTGAAATAGCAGCGGACACTAAATTCTTGTCTAAAATAGCAGCGGATACTAAATTCTCATCTGAAATAACAACGGAAACTAAATTCTCGACTGAGATGGAAGCGGACACTAAATTCTCGGCTGAGATAGCAGCAGACATTAAATTGTCGGCTGAGATAGCAGCGGACACTTTATGTTCGGCTGAGATAGCAGCAAACACTTAATGTTCGGCTGAGATAGCAAAGGACACTAAATTATCGACTGAGATAGCAGCGGACACTAAATTCTTGGCTGATATAACAGGGGCCACTGAATTCTCGGTTGAGATAGCAGCGAATACTAAATTTCCGTCTGAGAGAGCAGCGCACAATAAATTCTTGGCTGACATAGCAGCTGTCACTAAATTCTCGGATAAGATAGCAAGAGACACTAAATTTTAGCCTGTGATAGCAGCGGACACTTAATGTTCGGCTGAGATAGCAAAGGACACTAAATTATGGACTGAGATAGCAGCGGACACTAAATTCTTTGCTGATATAACAGCAGACACTGAATTCTTGGCTGAGATAGCAGCGAATACTAAAGTTCCGACTGAGAGATCAGCGCACACTAAATTGTTGTCTGAAATAGCAGCAGACACTTTATTCTCGTCTGAGATATTAGTGGTCACTAAATTGTCGGCTGAGAAAGCAGCGGGCACTAAATTCTCAGATGAGATAACAACGGAATTTAAATTCTAGACTGAGAAAGTGGCGGACACTAAATTCTCGGCTGAGATAGCAGTATACATTAAATTTTCGGCAGAGATAGCAGCGGACACTATGTTCGGCTGAGATAGCAAAGGACACTATATTATCGACTGAGATAGCAGCGGACGCGGACACTAAATTCTTGGCTGATATAACAGCGGATACTAAATTCTCGGCTGAGATATCACGGACCACTAAATTCTCGTTTTTTAAGTTCGGCTGAGATAGCAGCGAGCACTTAATGTTCGGCTGAGATAGCAAAGGACACTAAATTATCGACTGAGATAGCAGCGGACACTAAATTCTTGGCTGATATAACAGGGGCCACTGAATTCTCGGTTGAGATAGCAGCGAATACTAAATTTCCGTCTGAGAGAGCAGCGCACAATAAATTCTTGGCTGACATAGCAGCTGTCACTAAATTCTCGGATAAGATAGCAAGAGACACTAAATTTTAGCCTGTGATAGCAGCGGACACTTAATGTTCGGCTGAGATAGCAAAGGACACTAAATTATGGACTGAGATAGCAGCGGACACTAAATTCTTTGCTGATATAACAGCAGACACTGAATTCTTGGCTGAGATAGCAGCGAATACTAAAGTTCCGACTGAGAGATCAGCGCACACTAAATTGTTGTCTGAAATAGCAGCAGACACTTTATTCTCGTCTGAGATATTAGTGGTCACTAAATTGTCGGCTGAGAAAGCAGCGGGCACTAAATTCTCAGATGAGATAACAACGGAATTTAAATTCTAGACTGAGAAAGTGGCGGACACTAAATTCTCGGCTGAGATAGCAGTATACATTAAATTTTCGGCAGAGATAGCAGCGGACACTATGTTCGGCTGAGATAGCAAAGGACACTATATTATCGACTGAGATAGCAGCGGACGCGGACACTAAATTCTTGGCTGATATAACAGCGGATACTAAATTCTCGGCTGAGATATCACGGACCACTAAATTCTCGTTTTTTAAGTTCGGCTGAGATAGCAGCGAGCACTTAATGTTCGGCTGAGATAGCAAAGGACACTAAATTATCGACTGAGATAGCAGCGGACACTAAATTCTTGGCTTATATAATAGCCGAATTCTCGGCTGAGATAGCAGCGAATACTAAATTTCCGGCTGAGAGAGCAGCGCACACTAAATTCTTGTCTGAAATAGCAGAAGACAATATATTCTCGTCTGAGATAGCAGCGGACAGTAAATTCTCGGCTGACTAAGCAGCTGTCACTAAATTCTCGGATAAGATAGCAAGGGACACTAAATTTTAGGCTGAGATAGCAGCGGACACTTAATGTTCGGCAGAGATAGCAAAGGACACTAAATTATGGACTGAGATAGCAGCGGACACTAAATTCTTTGCTGGTATAATAGCAGACACTGAATTCTTGACTGAGATATCAGCGAATACTAAAGTTCCGACTGAGAGAGCAGCGCACACTAAATTCTTGTCTGAAATAGCAGCAGACACTATATTCTCGTCTGAGATATTAGTGGTCACTAAATTGTCGGCTGAGATAGCAGCGGTCACTTAATTCTCGGATAAGATAGCAGGGGACACTAAATTCTCGGCTGAGATAGCAGCGGACTCTTAATTCTCAGCTAAGATAGCCGCGGTCACTCAATTCTCGGCTGAGATAGCAGCCGACACTAAATTCTTGGCCGAGATAGAAGCGAACATTAAATTCTCGGCTGAGACAGCAGCCGAAACTAAACTCTTGTCTGAGATAGCAGCGAACACTAAATTCTCATCTGAGATATCACGGGACACTAAATTCTCCACTGAAATAGCAGCGGACACTAAATTCTCGGATAAGATAGCAGCGGATACTAAATTCTCATCTGAAATAACAACGGAAACTAATATCTCGACTGAGATAGAAGCGGACACTAAATTCTCGACTGAGATAGCAGCAGACATTAAATTGTCGGCTGAGATAGCAGCCGACACTTTATGGTCGGCTGAGATAGCAGCAAACACTTAATGTTCGGCTGAGATAGCAAAGGACACTAAATTATCGACTGAGATAGCAGCGGACACTAAATTCTTGGCTTATATAATAGCCGAATTCTCGGCTGAGATAGCAGCGAATACTAAATTTCCGGCTGAGGGAGCAGCGCACAATAAATTCTTGTCTGAAATTACTACGGACACTAAATTCTCGCCTGAGATAGCAGTGGTCACTAAATTATCGGCTGAGATAGCAGCGGTCACTTAATTCTCGGATAAGATAGCAGAGAACACTAAATTTTAGGCTGAGATATAAAATGACACTATATTATCGACTGAGATAGCAGCGGACACTAAATTCTTGGCTGATATAACAGCGGATACTAAATTCTCGGCTGAGATATCACGGACCACTAAATTCTCGTTTGAGATAGCAGCGGACACTTTATGTTCGGCTGAGATAGAAAATGACACTAATAAATATCAGCCGACACTAAATTCTCGGTCGAGACAGCAGCGAACACTAAATTCTCTGCTGAGATAGCAGCCGACACTGAATTCTAGGATTAAACAGCAGCCGACACTAATTTCTCGGCCGAGATAGAAGCGAACACTGAATTCTCCGCTGAGATAGCAGCGGATACTAAATTCTCGGCTGAGATAACAGCGGACACTAAATTCTCGGCTGAGATAGCAGCGGACACTAAATTCTCGACTGAGATAGCAGCGGGCACTAAATTCTCGGCCGGCTGAGACAGCTGTGGACATTAAATTCTCGGCTGAGATAGCAGCCGACACCTTTTTCTCGGCTGCGATAGCATCGAACACTAAATTTTCCGCTGAGATAGCAGCGGACACTAAATTCTCGCCTGAGATAACAGTGGACACTGAGTTCTCGGCTGAGATAGCAGTGAATACAAAATTTCCGGCAAAGAGAGCAGCGCACACTAAATTCTTGTCTGAAATAGCAACGGATAATAAATTCTTGTCTGAGATAGTAGTTGTCACTAAATTCTCAGCTAAGATAGAAGCCGGCATTAAATTATCGGCCGAAGTAGCAGCGAACACTAAATTTTCTGCTAAGTTAGCAGCCGGCATTTAATTTTCGGCTGACATAGCAGCGGACAATTATTTCTCGGCTGATATAGCAGCAGACACTAATTTCTCGGTTGAGATAGCAGCGGAAATACATTTCCGGCTGAGAGAGCAGCGGATACTAAATGCTTACCTGAAATGGCAGTGCACACTATATTCTCAGCCAAGATAGCAGACTAAATTCTCGGCCGAGATAGCAGCGAACACTAAATTCTCGGATGAGATAGCGGCGCACACTAAATTCTTGTCTGAAATAGCAGCGGAGACTAAATTCCCGTCTAAGATATAAGTGGTCACTAAATTGTCGGCTGAGATAGCAGCGGTCACTAAATTTTCGGATAAGATAGCAGGGGACATTAAATTCTCGGGTAAGGTAGCAGCGGACACTAAATTCTTAGCTGATATAGCCGCGGTCACTAAGTTCTCGGCTGAGATAGCAGCCGACACTAAATTCTCAGCCGAGATAGCAGCGAACATTAAATTCTCAGCTGAGATAGCAGCCGACACTAAATTCTTGTCTGAGATAGCAGCGGAAACTAAATTCTCATCTAAGATATCACGGAACACTAAGTTCTCCACTGAAATAGCAGCGGACACTAAATTCTCGTCTAAAATAGCAGCGGATACTAAATTCTCATCTGAAATAACAACGGAAACTAAATTCTCGACTGAGATAGAAGCGGACACTTAATTCTCGGCTGAGATAGCAGCAGACATTAAATTGTCGGCTGAGATAGCAGCGGACACTTTATGTTCGGCTGAGATAGCAGCAAACACTTAATGTTCGGCTGAGATAGCAAAGGACACTAAGTTATTGACTGAGATAGCAGCGGACACTAAATTCTTGGCTGATATAACAGGGGACACTGAATTCTTGGCTGAGATAGCAGCGAATACTAAATTTCCGTCTGAGAGAGCAGCGCACAATAAATTCTTGTCTGAAATAGCAACGGACACTAAATTCTCGTCTGAGATAGCAGTGGTCATTACTACTATAGATAGCAACCGGCACTAAATTATCGGCCGAAATAGCAGAAAACACTTAATTCTCTGCTAAGATAGCAGCCGGCATTTAATTATCGGCTGACATAGCAGCGGACAATTTTTTCTCGGCTGGTATAGCAGCGTACAATTAATTCTCGGTTGAGATAGCAGCGGAAATTACATTTCCGGCTGAGAAAGCAGCGGATACTAAATTCTCAGCTGAAATGGCAGTGCACACTATATTCTCAGCCAAGATAGCAGACTATATTCTCGGCCTAGATAGCAGCGCATACTAAATTCTTGTCTGAAATAGCAGCAGACACTATATTCTCGTCTGAGATATAAGTGGTCACTAATTTGTCGGCTGAGATAGTAGCGGATTCTAAATTTCCAGCTGAGATAGCAGCCGACACTAAATGCTCGGCCGAGATAGCAGCGAACATTAAATTCTGGGCTGAGACAGCAGCCGACACTAAATTCTTGTCTGAGATAGCAGCGAACACTAAATTCTCATCTGAGATATCACGGACTAAATTCTCCACTGAAATAGCAGCGGACACTAAATTCTCGTCTAAAATAGCCGCGGATACTAAATTCTCATCTGAAATAACAACGGAAACTAAATTCTCGACTGAGATAGAAGCGGACACTAAATTCTCGGCTGAGATAGCAGCGGACACTTTATGTTCGGCTGAGATAGCAGCAAACACTTAATGTTCGGCTGAAATAGCAAAGGACACTAAATTATCGACTGAGATAGCAGCGGACACTAAATTCTTGGCTTATATAATAGCCGAATTCTCGGCTGAGATAGCAGCGAATACTAAATTTCCGGCTGAGAGCAGCGAACACTAAATTCTTGTCTGAAATAGCAACGGACACCAAATTCTCGTCTGAGATAGCAGTGGTCACTGAATTATCGGCTAAGATAGCAGCGGTCACTTAATTCTCGGATAAGATAGCAGAGGACACTAAATTTTAGGCTGAGATAGCAGCGGACACTAAATTCTCAGATGAGATAGCCGCGGTCAATAAATTCTCGGCTGAGATAGCAGCTGACACTTAATTCTCAGCCGAGATAGCAGCGAACATTAAACTCTCGGCTGAGATAGCAGCGGACACTAAATTCTCATCTGAAATATCACGGGACACTATATTCTCTACTAAAATATCAGCGGACACTAAATTCTCGTCTAAAATAGCAGCGGATTCTAAATTCTTGTCTGAAATAACAACGGAATTTAAATTCTCGACTGAGAAAGTGGCGGACACTAAAGTCTCGGCTGAGATAGCAGCAGACATTAAATTTTCGGCTGAGATAGCAGCGGACACTCTATGTTCGGCTGAGATAGCAAAAGACACTATATTATCGACTGATATAGCAGCGGACACTAAATTCTTGGCTGATATAACAGCGGATACTAAATTCTCGGCTGAGATATCACGGACCACTAAATTCTCGTTTGGGATAGCCGCGGTCACTAAATTCTCGGCTGAGATATCAGCCGACACTAAATTCTCGGCCGAGATAGCAGCGAACACTGAATTCTCTGCTGAGATAGCAGCGGGCACTAAATTCTCGGCTGAGATAACAGCGGACACTAAATTCTCGACTGAGATAGCAGCGGACACTAAATTCTCGACTGAGATAGCAGCGGGCACTAAATTCTCGGCCGAGATAGCAGCGAACATTAAATTCGCGGCTGAGATAGCAGCGGACACTAAATTCTCGGCTGAGATAGCAGCGGACACTAAATTCTCATCTGAGATATCACGGGACACTATATTCTCCACTAAAATAGCAGCGGAACACTAAATTCTCGTCTAAAATAGCAGCGGACACTAAATTCTTTTCTGAAATAGCAACGGACACTAAATTCTCGTCTGAGATAGCAGTGGTCACTAAATTATCGGCTAAGATAGCAGCCGACAGTAAATTCTAGGATAAAACAGCAGCCGATACTAAATTCTCGGCCGATATAGAAGCGAACACTGAATTCTCCGCTGAGATAGCAGCGGGCACAAAATTCTCGGCTGAGATAACAGCGGACATTAAATTCTCGGCTGAGATAGCAGCGGACACTAAATTCTCCACTGAGATAGCAGCGGGCACTAAATTCTCGGCCGGCTGAGACAGCTGTGGACATTAAATTCTCGGCTGAGATAGCAGCCGACACCTTTTTCTCGGCTAAATTCTCCGCTGAGATAGCAGCGGACACTAAATTCTCGGCTGAGATAACAGTGGACATTGAATTCTCGGCTGAGATAGCAGCGAATACAAAATTTCCGGCTAAGAGAGCAGCGCACACTAAATTCTTGTCTGAATTAGCAACGGATAAGAAATTCTCGTCTGAGATAGTAGTTGTCACTAAATTCTCAGCTAAGATAGAAGCCGGCACTAAATTATCGGCCGAGATAGCAGCGAACACTAAATTCTCTGCTTGGATAGCAGCCGGCATTTAATTTTCGGCTAACATAGCAGCGGTCACTTATTTCTCGGCTAATATAGCAGCAGACACTAAATTCTCGGTTGAGATAGCAGCGGAAATTACATTTCCGGCTGAGAAAGCAGCGGATTTTAAATTCTCAGCTGAAATGGCAGTGCACACTATATTCTCAGCCAAGATAGCAGTTTAAATTCTCGGCCGAGATAGCAGCGAACACTAATTTCTCGGCTGAGATAGCGGCGCGCACTAAATTCTTGTCTGAAATAGCAGCGGAGACTAAATTCCCGTCTGAGATATAAGTGGTCACTAAATTGTCGGCTGAGATAGCAGCGGTCACTAAATTCTCGGATAAGATAGCAGGGGACATTAAATTCTCGGCTAAGATAGCAGCGGACACTAAATTCTCAGCCGAGATAGCAGCGAACATTAAATTCTCAGCTGAGATAGCAGCCGGCACTTAATTTTCGGCTGACATAGCCTTGGACACTTATTTCTCGGCTGATATAGCAGCAGACACTTAATTCTCGGTTGAGATAGCAGCGAAAATTACATTCCCGGTGAGAAAGCAGCGGTCACTAAATTCTCGGATAAGATAGCAGGGGACATTAAATTCTCGGCTAAGATAGCAGCGGGCACTAAATTCTCAGCAGAGATAGCCGCGGTCACTAAGTTCTCGGCTGAGATAGCAGCCGACACTAAATTCTCAGATGAGATAGCCGTGGTCACTAAATTCTCGGCTGAGATAGCAGCCAAAACTAAATTCTCGGCCGAGATAGCAGCGAACATTAAATTCTCGGCTGAGATAGCAGCAGACACTAAATTCTCGGTTGAGATAGCAGCGGATATTACATTTCCGGCTGAGAAAGCAGCGGATACTAAATTCTCAGCTGAAATGGCAGTGCACACTATATTCTCAGCCAAGATAGCAGACTAAATTCTCGGCCGAGATAGCAGCGAACACTAAATTCTCGGCTGAGATAGCGGCGCACACTAAATTCTTATCTGAAATAGCAGCGGAGACTAAATTCCCGTCTGAGATATAAGTGGTCACTAAATTGTCGGCTGAGAAAGCAGCGGTCACTTAATTCTCGGATAAGATAGCAGCGAACATTAAATTCTCGGCTGAGACAGCAGCCGACACTAAATTCTTGTCTGAGATAGCAGCGAACACTAAATTCTCATCTGAGATATCACGGGACACTAAATTCTCCACTGAAATAGCAGCGGACACTAAATTCTTGTCTAAAATAGCAGCGGATACTAAATTCTCATCTGAAATAACAACGGAAACTAAATTCTCGACTGAGATAGAAGCGGACACTAAATTCTCGGCTGAGATATCACATTACATTAAATTGTCGGCTCAGATAGCAGCGGACACTTTATGTTCGGCTGAGATAGCAGCAAACACTTAATGTTCGGCTGAGATAGCAAAGGACACTAAATTATCGACTGAGATAGCAGCGGACACTAAATTCTTGGCTGATATAACAGGGGACACTGAATTCTCGGCTGAGATAGCAGCGAATACTAAATTTCAGTCTGAGAGAGCAGCGCACAATAAATTCTTGGCTGACATAGCAGCTGTCACTAAATTCTCGGATAAGATAGCAAGAGACACTAAATTCTTGTCTAAAATAGCAGCGGATACTAAATTCTCATCTGAAATAACAACGGAAACTAAATTCTCGACTGAGATAGAAGCGGACACTAAATTCTCGGCTGAGATATCACATTACATTAAATTGTCGGCTCAGATAGCAGCGGACACTTTATGTTCGGCTGAGATAGCAGCAAACACTTAATGTTCGGCTGAGATAGCAAAGGACACTAAATTATCGACTGAGATAGCAGCGGACACTAAATTCTTGGCTGATATAACAGGGGACACTGAATTATTGGCTGAGATAGCAGCGAATACTAAAGTTCCGACTGAGAGAGCAGCCCACACTAAATTGTTGTCTGAAATAGCAGCAGACACTTTATTCTCGTCTGAGATATTAGTGGTCACTAAATTGTCGGCTGAGAAAGCAGCGGACACTAAATTCTCAGATGAGATAACAACGGAATTTAAATTCTAGACTGAGAAAGTGGCGGACACTAAATTCTCGGCTGAGATAGCAGTAGACATTAAATTTTCGGCAGAGATAGCAGCGGACACTATGTTCGGCTGAGATAGCAAAGGGCACTATATTATCGACTGAGATAGCAGCGGACACTAAATTCTTGGCTGATATAACAGCGGATACTAAATTCTCCGCTGAGATATCACGGACCACTAAATTCTCGTTTGAGATAGTCGCGGACACTTTATGTTCGGCAGAGATAGCAGCCGACACCTTTTTCTCGGCTGCGATAGCAGCGAACACTAAATTGTTGTCTGAAATAGCAGCGGACACTAAATTCTCATCTGAGATATCACGGGACACTAAATTCTCCACTGAAATAGCAGCGGACACTAAATTCTTGTCTAAAATAGCAGCGGATACTAAATTCTCATCTGAAATAACAACGGAAACTAAATTCTCGACTGAGATAGAAGCGGACACTAAATTCTCGGCTGAGATAGCAGCAGACATTAAATTGTCGGCTGAGATAGCAGCGGACACTTTATGTTCGGCTGAGATAGCAGCAAACACTTAATGTTCGGCTGAGATAGCAAAGGACACTAAATTATCGACTGAGATAGCAGCGGACACTAAATTCTTTGCTGATATAACAGCAGACACTGAATTCTTGGCTGAGATAGCAGCGAATACTAAAGTTCCGACTGAGAGAGCAGCGCACACTAAATTGTTGTCTGAAATAGCAGCAGACACTTTATTCTCGTCTGAGATATTAGTGGTCACTAAATTGTCGGCTGAGAAAACAGCGGACACTAAATTCTCAGATGAGATAACAACGGAATTTAAATTCTAGACTGAGAAAGTGGCGGACACTAAATTCTCGGCTGAGATAGCAGTAGACATTAAATTCTCGGCTGAGATAACAGTGGACACTGAATTCTCGGCTGAGATAGCAGCGAATACAAAATTTCCAGCTAAAAGAGCAGCACACACTAAATTCTTGTCTGAAATAGCAACGGATAATAAATTCTCGTCTGACATAGTAGTGGTCACTAAATTCTCGGCTAAGATAGAAGCCGGCACTAAATTATCGGCCGAGATAGCAGCGAACACTATATTCTCTGCTAAAATAGCGGCCGGCATTTAATTTTCGGCTGACATAGCAGCGGACACTTATTTTTCGGCTGATATAGCAGCAGACACTATATTCTCGTTTGAGATAGCAGCGGAAATTACATTTCCGGCTGAGAAAGCAGCGGATACTAAATTCTCAGCTGAAATAGCAGTGCACACTATATTCTCAGCCAAGATAGCAGACTAAATTTTCGGCTGAGATAGTAGCAGACATTAAATTGTCGGCTGAGATAGCAGCGGACACTTTAAGTTCGGCTGAGATAGCAGCGAGCACTTAATGTTCGGCTGAGATAGCAAAGGACACTAAATTATCGACTGAGATAGCAGCGGACACTAAATTCTTGGCTGATATAATAGCGGACACTGAATTCTCGGCTGAGATATCAGCGAATACTAAATTTCCGGCTGAGAGAGCAGCGCACACTAAATTCTTGTCTGAAATAGCAGAAGACAATATATTCTCGTCTGAGATAGCAGCGGACAGTAAATTCTCGGCTGACATAGCAGCTGTCACTAAATTCTCGGATAAGATAGCAAGGGACACTAAATTTTAGGCTGAGATAGCAGCGGGCACTTAATGTTCGGCTGAGATAGCAAAGGACACTAAATTATGGACTGAGATAACAGCGGACACTAAATTCTTTGCTGGTATAATAGCAGACACTGAATTCTTGGCTGAGATAGCAGCGAATACTAAAGTTCCGACTGAAAGAGCAGCGCACACTAAATTCTTGTCTGAAATAGCAGCAGACACTATATTCTCGTCTGAGATATTAGTGGTCACTAATTTGTCGGCTGAGATAGTAGCGGATTCTAAATTTCCAGCTGAGATAGCAGCCGACACTAAATTCTCGGCCGAGATAGCAGCGAACATTAAATTCTGGGCTGAGACAGCAGCCGACACTAAATTCTTGTCTGAGATAGCAGCGAACACTAAATTCTCATCTGAGATATCACGGACTAAATTCTCCACTGAAATAGCAGCGGACACTAAATTCTCATCTAAAATAGCCGCGGATACTAAATTCTCATCTGAAATAACAACGGAAACTAAATTCTCGGCTGAGATAGCAGCGGACACTAAATTCTCATCTGAGATATCACGGGACACTATATTCTCCACTAAAATAGCAGTGGACACTAAATTATCGTCTAAAATAGCAGCGGACACTAAATTCTTTTCTGAAATAGCAACGGACACTAATTTCTCGTCTGAGATAGCAGTGGTCACTAAATTATCGGCTAAGATAGCAGCCGACAGTAAATTCTAGGATAAAACAGCAGCCGATACTAAATTCTCGGCCGATATAGAAGCGAACACTGAATTCTCCGCTGAGATAGCAGCGGGCACTGAATTCTCGGCTGAGATAACAGCGGACACTAAATTCTCGGCTGAGATAGCAGCGGACACTAAATTCTCGACTGAGATAGCAGCGGGCACTAAATTCTCGGCCGGCTGAGACAGCTGTGGACATTAAATTCTCGGCTGAGATAGCAGCCGACACCTTTTTCTCGGCTAAATTCTCCGCTGAGATAGCAGCGGACACTAAATTCTCGGCTGAGATAACAGTGGACACTGAATTCTCGGCTGAGATAGCAACGAATACAAAATTTCCGGCTAAGAGAGCAGCGCACACTAAATTCTTGTCTGAATTAGCAACGGATAAGAAATTCTCGTCTGAGATAGTAGTTGTCACTAAATTCTCAGCTAAGATAGAAGCCGGCACTTAATTATCGGCCGAGATAGCAGCGAACACTAAATTCTCGGCTGAGATAGCGGCGCATACTAAATTCTTATCTGAAATAGCAGCGGAGACTAAATTCCCGTCTGAGATATAAGTGATCACTAAATTGTCGGCTGAGAAAGCAGCGGTCACTTAATTCTCGGATAAGATAGCAGCGAACATTAAATACTCGGCTGAGACAGCAGCCGACACTAAATTCTTGTCTGAGATAGCAGCGAACACTAAATTCTCATCTGAGATATCACGGGACACTAAATTCTCCACTGAAATAGCAGCGGACACTAAATTCTTGTCTAAAATAGCAGCGGATACTAAATTCTCATCTGAAATAACAACGGAAACTAAATTCTCGACTGAGATAGAAGCGGACACTAAATTCTCGGCTGAGATAGCAGCAGACATTAAATTGTCGGCTGAGATAGCAGCGGACACTTTATGTTCGGCTGAGATAGCAGCAAACACTTAATGTTCGGCTGAGATAGCAAAGGACACTAAATTATCGACTGAAATAGCAGCGGACACTAAATTCTTGGCTTATATAATAGCCGAATTCTCGGCTGAGATAGCAGCGAATACTAAATTTACGGCTGAGAGAGCAGCGCACACTAAATTCTTGTCTGAAATAGCAACGGACACTAAATTCTCGTCTGAGATAGCAGTGGTCACTAAATTATCGGCTGAGATAGCAGCGGTCACTTAATTCTCAGATAAGATAGCAGAGGACACTAAATTTTAGGCTGAGATAGCAGCGGACACTAAATTCTCAGATGAGATAGCCGCGGTCACTAAATTCTCGGCTGAGATAGCAGCCGACACTAAATTCTCGGCCGAGATAGCAGCGAACATTAAATTCTCGGCTGAGATAGCAGCCGACACTAAATTCTCGGCTGAGATAGCAGCGGACACTAAATTCTCATCTGAGTTATCACGGGACACTATATTCTCCACTAAAATAGCAGCGGACACTAAATTCTCGTCTCAAATAGCAGCGGATACTAAATTCTCATCTGAAATAACAACGGAATTTAAATTCTCGACTGAGATAACAGCGGACATTAAATTCTCGGCTGAGATAGCAGCAGACATTAAATTTGCGGCTGAGATAGCAGCGGACGCTTTATGTTCGGCTGTGATAGCAAAGGACACTATATTATCGACTGAGATAGAGATATCAGCCGACACTTAATTCTCGGCCGAGATAGCAGCGAACACTGAATTCTCCGCTGAGATAGCAGCGGGCACTAAATTCTCGGCTGAGATAACAGCGGACACTAAATTCTCGACTGAGATAGCAGCGGACACTAAATTCTCGACTGAGATAGCAGCGGGCACTAAATTCTCGACCGAGATAGCAGCGAACATTAAATTCTCGGCTGAGATAGCAGCGGACACTAAATTCTCATCTGAGATACCACGGGACACTATATTCTCCACTAAAATAGCAGCGGACACTAAATTCTCGTCTAAAATAGCAGCGGACACTAAATTCTTTTCTGAAATAGCAACGGACACTAAATTCTCGTCTGAGATAGCAGTGGTCACTAAATTATCGGCTAAGATAGCAGCCGACACTAAATTCTAGGATAAAACAGCAGCCGATACTAAATTCTCGGCCGATATAGAAGCGAACACTGAATTTTCCGCTGAGATAGCAGCGGGCACTGAATTCTCGGCTGAGATAACAGCGACCACTAAATTCTCGGCTGAGATAGCAGCGGACACTAAATTCTCGACTGAGATAGCAGCGGGCACTAAATTTTCGGCCGGCTGAGACATCTGTGGACATTAAATTCTCGGCTGAGATAGCAGCCGACACCTTTTTCTCGGCTAAACTCTCCGCTGAGATAGCAGCGGACACTAAATTCTCGGCTGAGATAACAGTGGACACTGAATTCTCGGCTGAGATAGCAGCGAATACAAAATTTCCGGCTAAGAGAGCAGCGCACACTTAATTCTTGTCTGAATTAGCAACGGATAAGAAATTCTCGTCTGAGATAGTAGTTGTCACTAAATTCTCAGCTAAGATAGAAGCCGGCACTAAATTATCGGCCGAAATAGCAGCGAACACTAAATTCGCTGCTTAGATAGCAGTCGGCATTTAATTTTCGGCTAACATAGCAGCGGACACTTATTTCTCGGCTAATAAAGCAGCAGACACTAAATTCTCGGTTGAGATAGCAGCGGAAATTACATTTCTGCTGAGAAAGCAGCGGATTTTAAATTCTCAGCTGAAATGGCAGTGCACACTATATTCTTAGCCAATATATCAGACTAAATTCTCGGCCGAGATAGCAGCGAACACTAAATTCTCGGCTGAGATAGCGGCGCGCACTAAATTCTTGTCTGAAATAGCAGCGGAGACTAAATTCCCGTCTGAGATATAAATGGTCACTAAATTGTCGGCTGAGATAGCAGCGGTCACTAAATTCTCGGATAAGATAGCAGGGGACATTAAATTCTCGGCTAAGATAGCAGCGGACACTAAATTCTCAGCTGAGATAGCCTCGGTCACTAAGTTCTCGGCTGAGATAGCAGCCGACACTAAATTCTTAGCCGAGATAGCAGAGAACATTAAATTCTCAGCTGAGATAGCAGCCGGCATTTAATTTTCGGCTAACATAGCATCGGACACTTATTTCTCGGCTGATATAGCAGCAGACACTAAATTCTCGGTTGAGATAGCAGCGGAAATTACATTTCCGGGTGAGAAAGCAGCGGTCACTTAATTCTCGGATAAGATAGGAGGGGACATTAAATTCTCGGCTAAGATAGCAGCGGACACTAAATTCTCAGCTGAGATAGCCGCGGTCACTAAGTTCTCGGCTGAGATAGCAGCCGGACACTAAATTCTCAGATGAGATAGCCGTGGTCACTAAATTCTCGGCTGAGATAGCAGCCGAAACTAAATTCTCGGCCGAGATAGCAGCGAACATTAAATTCTCGGCTGAGATAGCAGCAGACACTAAATTCTCGGTTGAGATAGCAGCGGAAATTACATTTCCGGCTGAGAAAGCAGCGGATACTAAATTCTCAGCTGAAATGGCAGTGCACACTATATTCTCAGCCAAGATAGCAGACTAAATTCTCGGCCGAGATAGCAGCGAACACTAAATTCTCGGCTGAGATAGCGGTGCACAATAAATTCTTATCTGAAATAGCAGCGGAGACTAAATTCCCGTCTGAGATATAAGTGGTCACTAAATTGTCGGCTGAGATAGCAGCGGTCACTTAATTCTCGGATAAGATAGCAGCGAACATTAAATTCTCGGCTGAGACAGCAGCCGACACTAAATTCTTGTCTGAGATAGCAGCGAACACTAAATTCTCATCTGAGATATCACGGGACACTAAATTCTCCACTGAAATAGCAGCGGATACTAATTTTTTGTCTAAAATAGCAGCGGATACTAAAGTCTCATCTGAAATAACAACGGAAACTAAATTCTCGACAGCGGACACTTTATGTTCGGCTGAGATAGCAGCAAACACTTAATGTTCGGCTGAGATAGCAAAGGACACTAAATTATCGACTGAGAAAGCAGCGGACACTAAATTCTTGGCTTATATAATAGCCGAATTCTCGGCTGAGGTAGCAGCGAATACTAAATTTCCGGCTGAGAGAGCAGCGCACACTAAATTCTTGTCTGAAATAGCAACGGACACTAAATTCTCGTCTGAGATAGCAGTGGTCACTAAATTATCGGCTGAGATAGCAGCGGTCACTTAATTCTCGGATAAGATAGCAGAGGACACTAAATTTTAGGCTGAGATAGCAGCGGACACTAAATTCTCAGATGAGATAGCCGCGGTCACTAAATTCTCGGCTGAGATAGCAGCCGACACTAAATTCTCGGCCGAGATAGCAGCGAACATTAAATTCTCGGCTGAGATAGCAGCCGACACTAAATTCTCGGCTGAGATAGCAGCGGACACTAAATTCTCATCTGAGTTATCACGGGACACTATATTCTCCACTAAAATAGCAGCGGACACTAAATTCTCGTCTAAAATAGCAGCGCATACTAAATTCGCATCTGAAATAACAACGGAATTTAAATTCTCGGCTGAGATAGCAGCGGACATTAAATTCTCAGCTAAGATAGAAGCCGGCACTAAATTATCGGCCGAAATAGCAGCGAACACTAAATTCTCTGCTTAGATAGCAGCCGGCATTTAATTTTCGGCTAACATAGCAGCGGACACTTATTTCTCGGCTAATATAGCAGCCGACACTAAATTCTCGGCTGAGATAGCAGCGGACACTAAATTCTCATCTGAGATATCACGGGACACTATATTCTCCACTAAAATAGCAGTGGACACTAAATTATCGTCTAAAATAGCAGCGGACACTAAATTCTTTTCTGAAATAGCAACGGACACTAATTTCTCGTCTGAGATAGCAGTGGTCACTAAATTATCGGCTAAGATAGCAGCCGACAGTAAATTCTAGGATAAAACAGCAGCCGATACTAAATTCTCGGCCGATATAGAAGCGAACACTGAATTCTCCGCTGAGATAGCAGCGGGCACTGAATTCTCGGCTGAGATAACAGCGGACACTAAATTCTCGGCTGAGATAGCAGCGGACACTAAATTCTCGACTGAGATAGCAGCGGGCACTAAATTCTCGGCCGGCTGAGACAGCTGTGGACATTAAATTCTCGGCTGAGATAGCAGCCGACACCTTTTTCTCGGCTAAATTCTCCGCTGAGATAGCAGCGGACACTAAATTCTCGGCTGAGATAACAGTGGACACTGAATTCTCGGCTGAGATAGCAGCGAATACAAAATTTCAGGCTAAGAGAGCAGCGCACACTAAATTCTTGTCTGAATTAGCAACGGATAAGAAATTCTCGTCTGAGATAGTAGTTGTCACTAAATTCTCAGCTAAGATAGAAGCCGGCACTTAATTATCGGCCGAGATAGCAGCGAACACTAAATTCTCGGCTGAGATAGCGGCGCATACTAAATTCTTATCTGAAATAGCAGCGGAGACTAAATTCCCGTCTGAGATATAAGTGGTCACTAAATTGTCGGCTGAGAAAGCAGCGGTCACTTAATTCTCGGATAAGATAGCAGCGAACATTAAATTCTCGGCTGAGACAGCAGCCGACACTAAATTCTTGTCTGAGATAGCAGCGAACACTAAATTCTCATCTGAGATATCACGGGACACTAAATTCTCCACTGAAATAGCAGCGGACACTAAATTCTTGTCTAAAATAGCAGCGGATACTAAATTCTCATCTGAAATAACAACGGAAACTAAATTCTCGACTGAGATAGAAGCGGACACTAAATTCTCGGCTGAGATAGCAGCAGACATTAAATTGTCGGCTGAGATAGCAGCGGACACTTTATGTTCGGCTGAGATAGCAGCAAACACTTAATGTTCGGCTGAGATACCAAAGGACACTAAATTATCGACTGAGATAGCAGCGGACACTAAATTCTTGGCTTATATAATAGCCGAATTCTCGGCTGAGATAGCAGCGAATACTAAATTTACGGCTGAGAGAGCAGCGCACACTAAATTCTTGTCTGAAATAGCAACGGACACTAAATTCTCATCTGAGATAGCAGTGGTCACTAAATTATCGGCTGAGATAGCAGCGGTCACTTAATTCTCGGATAAGATAGCAGAGGACACTAAATTTTAGGCTGAGATAGCAGCGGACACTAAATTCTCAGATGAGATAGCCGCGGTCACTAAATTCTCGGCTGAGATAGCAGCCGACACTAAATTCTCGGCCGAGATAGCAGCGAACATTAAATTCTCGGCTGAGATAGCAGCCGACACTAAATTCTCGGCTGAGATAGCAGCGGACACTAAATTCTCATCTGAGTTATCACGGGACACTATATTCTCCACTAAAATAGCAGCGGACACTAAATTCTCGTCTCAAATAGCAGCGGATACTAAATTCTCATCTGAAATAACAACGGAATTTAAATTCTCGACTGAGATAACAGCGGACATTAAATTCTCGGCTGAGATAGCAGCAGACATTAAATTTGCGGCTGAGATAGCAGCGGACGCTTTATGTTCGGCTGGGATAGCAAAGGACACTATATTATCGACTGAGATAGAGATATCAGCCGACACTTAATTCTCGGCCGAGATAGCAGCGAACACTGAATTCTCCGCTGAGATAGCAGCGGGCACTAAATTCTCGGCTGAGATAACAGCGGACACTAAATTCTCGACTGAGATAGCAGCGGACACTAAATTCTCGACTGAGATAGCAGCGGGCACTAAATTCTCGACCGAGATAGCAGCGAACATTAAATTCTCGGCTGAGATAGTAGCGGACACTAAATTCTCATCTGAGATACCACGGGACACTATATTCTCCACTAAAATAGCAGCGGACACTAAATTCTCGTCTAAAATAGCAGCGGACACTAAATTCTTTTCTGAAATAGCAACGGACACTAAATTCTCGTCTGAGATAGCAGTGGTCACTAAATTATCGGCTAAGATAGCAGCCGACACTAAATTCTAGGATAAAACAGCAGCCGATACTAAATTCTCGGCCGATATAGAAGCGAACACTGAATTTTCCGCTGAGATAGCAGCGGGCACTGAATTCTCGGCTGAGATAACAGCGACCACTAAATTCTCGGCTGAGATAGCAGCGGACACTAAATTCTCGACTGAGATAGCAGCGGGCACTAAATTTTCGGCCGGCTGAGACATCTGTGGACATTAAATTCTCGGCTGAGATAGCAGCCGACACCTTTTTCTCGGCTAAACTCTCCGCTGAGATAGCAGCGGACACTAAATTCTCGGCTGAGATAACAGTGGACACTGAATTCTCGGCTGAGATAGCAGCGAATACAAAATTTCCGGCTAAGAGAGCAGCGCACACTTAATTCTTGTCTGAATTAGCAACGGATAAGAAATTCTCGTCTGAGATAGTAGTTGTCACTAAATTCTCAGCTAAGATAGAAGCCGGCACTAAATTATCGGCCGATATAGCAGCGAACACTAAATTCGCTGCTTAGATAGCAGTCGGCATTTAATTTTCGGCTAACATAGCAGCGGACACTTATTTCTCGGCTAATAAAGCAGCAGACACTAAATTCTCGGTTGAGATAGCAGCGGAAATTACATTTCTGCTGAGAAAGCAGCGGATTTTAAATTCTCAGCTGAAATGGCAGTGCACACTATATTCTTAGCCAATATAGCAGACTAAATTCTCGGCCGAGATAGCAGCGAACACTAAATTCTCGGCTGAGATAGCGGCGCGCACTAAATTCTTGTCTGAAATAGCAGCGGAGACTAAATTCCCGTCTGAGATATAAATGGTCACTAAATTGTCGGCTGAGATAGCAGCGGTCACTAAATTCTCGGATAAGATAGCAGGGGACATTAAATTCTCGGCTAAGATAGCAGCGGACACTAAATTCTCAGCTGAGATAGCCGCGGTCACTAAGTTCTCGGCTGAGATAGCAGCCGACACTAAATTCTCAGCCGAGATAGCAGAGAACATTAAATTCTCAGCTGAGATAGCAGCCGGCATTTAATTTTCGGCTAACATAGCATCGGACACTTATTTCTCGGCTGATATAGCAGCAGACACTAAATTCTCGGTTGAGATAGCAGCGGAAATTACATTTCCGGGTGAGAAAGCAGCGGTCACTTAATTCTCGGATAAGATAGGAGGGGACATTAAATTCTCGGCTAAGATAGCAGCGGACACTAAATTCTCAGCTGAGATAGCCGCGGTCACTAAGTTCTCGGCTGAGATAGCAGCCGGACACTAAATTCTCAGATGAGATAGCCGTGGTCACTAAATTCTCGGCTGAGATAGCAGCCGAAACTAAATTCTCGGCCGAGATAGCAGCGAACATTAAATTCTCGGCTGAGATAGCAGCAGACACTAAATTCTCGGTTGAGATAGCAGCGGAAATTACATTTCCGGCTGAGAAAGCAGCGGATACTAAATTCTCAGCTGAAATGGCAGTGCACACTATATTCTCAGCCAAGATAGCAGACTAAATTCTCGGCCGAGATAGCAGCGAACACTAAATTCTCGGCTGAGATAGCGGTGCACAATAAATTCTTATCTGAAATAGCAGCGGAGACTAAATTCCCGTCTGAGATATAAGTGGTCACTAAATTGTCGGCTGAGATAGCAGCGGTCACTTAATTCTCGGATAAGATAGCAGCGAACATTAAATTCTCGGCTGAGACAGCAGCCGACACTAAATTCTTGTCTGAGATAGCAGCGAACACTAAATTCTCATCTGAGATATCACGGGACACTAAATTCTCCACTGAAATAGCAGCGGATACTAATTTTTTGTCTAAAATAGCAGCGGATACTAAAGTCTCATCTGAAATAACAACGGAAACTAAATTCTCGACAGCGGACACTTTATGTTCGGCTGAGATAGCAGCAAACACTTAATGTTCGGCTGAGATAGCAAAGGACACTAAATTATCGACTGAGAAAGCAGCGGACACTAAATTCTTGGCTTATATAATAGCCGAATTCTAGGCTGAGGTAGCAGCGAATACTAAATTTCCGGCTGAGAGAGCAGCGCACACTAAATTCTTGTCTGAAATAGCAACGGACACTAAATTCTCGTCTGAGATAGCAGTGGTCACTAAATTATCGGCTGAGATAGCAGCGGTCACTTAATTCTCGGATAAGATAGCAGAGGACACTAAATTTTAGGCTGAGATAGCAGCGGACACTAAATTCTCAGATGAGATAGCCGCGGTCACTAAAATTCTCGGCTGAGATAGCAGCCGACACTAAATTCTCGGCCGAGATAGCAGCGAACATTAAATTCTCGGCTGAGATAGCAGCCGACACTAAATTCTCGGCTGAGATAGCAGCGGACACTAAATTCTCATCTGAGTTATCACGGGACACTATATTCTCCACTAAAATAGCAGCGGACACTAAATTCTCGTCTAAAATAATAGCGCATACTAAATTCGCATCTGAAATAACAACGGAATTTAAATTCTCGACTGAGATAGCAGCGGACATTAAATTCTCAGCTAAGATAGAAGCCGGCACTAAATTATCGGCCGAAATAGCAGCGAACACTAAATTCTCTGCTTAGATAGCAGCCGGCATTTAATTTTCGGCTAACATAGCAGCGGACACTTATTTCTCGGCTAATATAGCAGCAGACACTAAATTCTCGGTTCATATAGCAGCGGAAATTACATTTCCGGCTGAGAAAGCAGCGGATTTTAAATTCTCAGCTGAAATGGCAGTGCACACTATATTCTTAGCCAAGATAGCAGACTAAATTCTCGGCCGAGATAGCAGCGAACACTAAATTCTCGGCTGAGATAGCGGCGCGCACTAAATTCTTGTCTGAAATAGCAGCGGAGACTAAATTCCCGTCTAAGATATAAGTGGTCACTAAATTGTCGGCTGAGATAGCAGCGGTCACTAAATTCACGGATAAGATAGCAGGGGACATTAAATTCTCGGCTTAGATAGCAGCGGACACTAAATTCTCAGCTGAGATAGCCGCGGTCAGTAAGTTCTCAGCTGAGATAGTAGCCGACACTAAATTCTCAGCCGAGATAGCAGAGAACATTAAATTCTCAGCTGAGATAGCAGCCGGCATTTAATTTTCGGCTGATATGCATCGGACACTTATTTCTCGGCTGATATAGCAGCAGACACTAAATTCTCGGTTTAGATAGCAGCGGAAATTACATTTCCGGGTGAGAAAGCAGCGGTCACTTAATTCTCGGATAAGATAGGAGGGGACATTAAATTCTCGGCTAAGATAGCAGCGGACACTAAATTCTCAGCTGAGATAGCCGCGGTCACTAAGTTCTCGGCTGAGATAGCGCCGACACTACATTCTCAGATGAGATAGCCGTGGTCACTAAATTCTCGGCTGGTATAGCAGCCGAAACTAAATTCTCGGCCGAGATAGCAGCGAACATTAAATTCTCGGCTGAGATAGCAGCAGACACTAAATTCTCGGTTGAGATAGCAGCGGAAATTACATTTCTGGCTGAGAAAGCAGCGGATTTTAAATTCTCAGCTGAAATGGCAGTGTACACTATATTCTCAGCCAAGATAGCAGACTAAATTCTCGGCCGAGATAGCAGCGAACACTAAATTCTCGGCTGAGATAGCGGCGCAAACTAAATTCTTATCTGAAATAGCAGCGGAGACTAAATTCCCGTCTGAGATATAAGTGGTCACTAAATTGTCGGCTGAGATAGCAGCGGTCACTTAATTCTCGGATAAGATAGCAGCGAACATTAAATTCTCGGCTGAGACAGCAGCCGACACTAAATTCTTGTCTGAGATAGCAGCGAACACTAAATTCTCATCTGAGATATCACCGGACACTAAATTCTCCACTGAAATAGCAGCGGACACTAAATTCTTGTCTAAAATAGCAGCGGATACTAAATTCTCATCTGAAATAACAACGGAAACTAAATTCTCGACTGAGATAGAAGCGGACACTAAATTCTCGGCTGTGATAGCAGCAGCCATTAAATTGTCGGCTGAGATAGCAGCGGACACTTTATGTTCGGCTGAGAGAGCAAAGGACACTAAATTATCGACTGAGATAGCAGCGGACACTAAATTCTTGGCTTATATAATAGCCGAATTCTCGGCTGAGATAGCAGCGAATACTAAATTTCCGGCTGAGAGAGCAGCGCACACTAAATTCTTGTCTGAAATAGCAACGGACACTAAATTCTCGTCTGAGATAGCAGTGGTCACTAAATTATCGGCTGAGATAGCAGCGGTCACTTAATTCTCGGATAAGATAGCAGAGGACACTAAATTTTAGGCTGAGATAGCAGCGGACACTAAATTCTCAGATGAGATAGCCGTGGTCACTAAATTCTCGGCTGAGATAGCAGCCGACACTAAATTCTCGGCTGAGATAGCAGCGGACACTAAATTCTCATCTGAGTTATCACGGGACACTATATTCTCCACTAAAATAGCAGCGGACACTAAATTCTCGTCTAAAATAGCAGCTGATACTAAATTCGCATCTGAAATAACAACGGAATTTAAATTCTCGACTGAGATAGCAGCGGACATTAAATTCTCGGCTGAGATAGCAGCGGACACTAAATTCTCGACTGAGATAGCAGCGGGCACTAAATTCTCGGCCGGCTGAGACAGCTGTGGACATTAAATTCTCGGCTGAGATAGCAGCCGACACCTTTTTCTCGGCTAAACTCTCCGCTGAGATAGCAGCGGACACTAAATTCTCGGCTGAGATAACAGTGGACACTGAATTCTCGGCCGAGATAGCAGCGAACATTAAATTCTCGGCTGAGATAGCAGCCGACACTAAATTCTCGGCTGAGATAGCAGCGGACACTAAATTCTCATCTGAGTTATCACGGGACACTATATTCTCCACTAAAATAGCAGCGGACACTAAATTCTCGTCTAAAATAGCAGCTGATACTAAATTCGCATCTGAAATAACAACGGAATTTAAATTCTCGACTGAGATAGCAGCGGACATTAAATTCTCGGCTGAGATAGCAGCGGACACTAAATTCTCGACTGAGATAGCAGCGGGCACTAAATTCTCGGCCGGCTGAGACAGCTGTGGACATTAAATTCTCGGCTGAGATAGCAGCCGACACCTTTTTCTCGGCTAAACTCTCCGCTGAGATAGCAGCGGACACTAAATTCTCGGCTGAGATAACAGTGGACACTGAATTCTCGGCTGAGATAGCAGCGAATACAAAATTTCCGGCCAAGAGAGCAGCGCACACTAAATTCTTGTCTGAATTAGCAACGGATAAGAAATTCTCGTCTGAGATAGTAGTTGTCACTAAATTCTCAGCTAAGATAGAAGCCGGCACTAAATTATCGGCCGAGATAGCAGCGAACACTAAATTCTCTGCTTAGATAGCAGCCGGCATTTAATTTTCGGCTAACATAGCAGCGGACACTTATTTCTCGGCTAATATAGCAGCAGACACTAAATTCTCGGTTGAGATAGCAGCGGAAATTACATTTCCGGCTGAGAAAGCAGCGGATTTTAAATTCTCAGCTGAAATGGCAGTGCACACTATATTCTTAGCCAAGATAGCAGACTAAATTCTCGGCCGAGATAGCAGCGAACACTAAATTCTCGGCTGAGATAGCGGCGCGCACTAAATTCTTGTCTGAAATAGCAGCGAAGACTAAATTCCCGACTGAGATATAAGTGGTCACTAAATTGTCGGCTGAGATAGCAGCGGTCACTAAATTCTCGGATAAGATAGCAGGGGACATTAAATTCTCGGCTAAGATAGCAGCGGACACTAAATTCTCAGCTGAGATAGCCGCGGTCACTAAGTTCTCGGCTGAGATAGCAGCCGACACTAAATTCTCAGCCGAGATACCAGAGAACATTAAATTCTCAGCTGAGATAGCAGCCGGCATTTAATTTTCGGCTGACATAGCATCGGACACTTATTTCTCGGCTGATATAGCAGCAGACACTAAATTCTCGGTTGAGATAGAAGCGGAAAATACATTTCCGGCTGAGAAAGCAGCGGATTTTAAATTCTCAGCTGAAATGGCAGTGCACACTATATTCTTAGCCAAGATAGCAGACTAAATTCTCGGCCGAGATAGCAGCGAACACTAAATTCTCGGCTGAGATAGCGGCGCGCAGTAAATTCTTGTCTGAAATAGCAGCGGAGACTAAATTCCCGTCTGAGATATAAGTGGTCACTAAATTGTCGGCTGAGATAGCAGCGGTCACTAAATTCACGGATAAGATAGCAGGGGACATTAAATTCTCGGCTTAGATAGCAGCGGACACTAAATTCTCAGCTGAGATAGCCGCGGTCAGTAAGTTCTCAGCTGAGATAGTAGCCGACACTAAATTCTCAGCCGAGATAGCAGAGAACATTAAATTCTCAGCTGAGATAGCAGCCGGCATTTAATTTTCGGCTGATATGCATCGGACACTTATTTCTCGGCTGATATAGCAGCAGACACTAAATTCTCGGTTTAGATAGCAGCGGAAATTACATTTCCGGGTGAGAAAGCAGCGGTCACTTAATTCTCGGATAAGATAGGAGGGGACATTAAATTCTCGGCTAAGATAGCAGCGGACACTAAATTCTCAGCTGAGATAGCCGCGGTCACTAAGTTCTCGGCTGAGATAGCGCCGACACTACATTCTCAGATGAGATAGCCGTGGTCACTAAATTCTCGGCTGGTATAGCAGCCGAAACTAAATTCTCGGCCGAGATAGCAGCGAACATTAAATTCTCGGCTGAGATAGCAGCAGACACTAAATTCTCGGTTGAGATAGCAGCGGAAATTACATTTCTGGCTGAGAAAGCAGCGGATTTTAAATTCTCAGCTGAAATGGCAGTGTACACTATATTCTCAGCCAAGATAGCAGACTAAATTCTCGGCCGAGATAGCAGCGAACACTAAATTCTTGGCTGAGATAGCGGCGCAAACTAAATTCTTATCTGAAATAGCAGCGGAGACTAAATTCCCGTCTGAGATATAAGTGGTCACTAAATTGTCGGCTGAGATAGCAGCGGTCACTTAATTCTCGGATAAGATAGCAGCGAACATTAAATTCTCGGCTGAGACAGCAGCCGACACTAAATTCTTGTCTGAGATAGCAGCGAACACTAAATTCTCATCTGAGATATCACCGGACACTAAATTCTCCACTGAAATAGCAGCGGACACTAAATTCTTGTCTAAAATAGCAGCGGATACTAAATTCTCATCTGAAATAACAACGGAAACTAAATTCTCGACTGAGATAGAAGCGGACACTAAATTCTCGGCTGTGATAGCAGCAGCCATTAAATTGTCGGCTGAGATAGCAGCGGACACTTTATGTTCGGCTGAGAGAGCAAAGGACACTAAATTATCGACTGAGATAGCAGCGGACACTAAATTCTTGGCTTATATAATAGCCGAATTCTCGGCTGAGATAGCAGCGAATACTAAATTTCCGGCTGAGAGAGCAGCGCACACTAAATTCTTGTCTGAAATAGCAACGGACACTAAATTCTCGTCTGAGATAGCAGTGGTCACTAAATTATCGGCTGAGATAGCAGCGGTCACTTAATTCTCGGATAAGATAGCAGAGGACACTAAATTTTAGGCTGAGATAGCAGCGGACACTAAATTCTCAGATGAGATAGCCGTGGTCACTAAATTCTCGGCTGAGATAGCAGCCGACACTAAATTCTCGGCTGAGATAGCAGCGGACACTAAATTCTCATCTGAGTTATCACGGGACACTATATTCTCCACTAAAATAGTGTCCGCTGCTATTTTAGTAGAGAATATAAATTCTCGTCTAAAATAGCAGCTGATACTAAATTCGCATCTGAAATAACAACGGAATTTAAATTCTCGACTGAGATAGCAGCGGACATTAAATTCTCGGCTGAGATAGCAGCGGACACTAAATTCTCGACTGAGATAGCAGCGGGCACTAAATTCTCGGCCGGCTGAGACAGCTGTGGACATTAAATTCTCGGCTGAGATAGCAGCCGACACCTTTTTCTCGGCTAAACTCTCCGCTGAGATAGCAGCGGACACTAAATTCTCGGCTGAGATAACAGTGGACACTGAATTCTCGGCCGAGATAGCAGCGAACATTAAATTCTCGGCTGAGATAGCAGCCGACACTAAATTCTCGGCTGAGATAGCAGCGGACACTAAATTCTCATCTGAGTTATCACGGGACACTATATTCTCCACTAAAATAGCAGCGGACACTAAATTCTCGTCTAAAATAGCAGCTGATACTAAATTCGCATCTGAAATAACAACGGAATTTAAATTCTCGACTGAGATAGCAGCGGACATTAAATTCTCGGCTGAGATAGCAGCGGACACTAAATTCTCGACTGAGATAGCAGCGGGCACTAAATTCTCGGCCATTAAATTCTCGGCTGAGATAGCAGCCGACACCTTTTTCTCGGCTAAACTCTCCGCTGAGATAGCAGCGGACACTAAATTCTCGGCTGAGATAACAGTGGACACTGAATTCTCGGCTGAGATAGCAGCGAATACAAAATTTCCGGCTAAGAGAGCAGCGCACACTAAATTCTTGTCTGAATTAGCAACGGATAAGAAATTCTCGTCTGAGATAGTAGTTGTCACTAAATTCTCAGCTAAGATAGAAGCCGGCACTAAATTATCGGCCGAGATAGCAGCGAACACTAAATTCTCTGCTTAGATAGCAGCCGGCATTTAATTTTCGGCTAACATAGCAGCGGACACTTATTTCTCGGCTAATATAGCAGCAGACACTAAATTCTCGGTTGAGATAGCAGCGGAAATTACATTTCCGGCTGAGAAAGCAGCGGATTTTAAATTCTCAGCTGAAATGGCAGTGCACACTATATTCTTAGCCAAGATAGCAGACTAAATTCTCGGCCGAGATAGCAGCGAACACTAAATTCTCGGCTGAGATAGCGGCGCGCACTAAATTCTTGTCTGAAATAGCAGCGAAGACTAAATTCCCGACTGAGATATAAGTGGTCACTAAATTGTCGGCTGATAGCAGCGGTCACTAAATTCTCGGATAAGATAGCAGGGGACATTAAATTCTCGGCTAAGATAGCAGCGGACACTAAATTCTCAGCTGAGATAGCCGCGGTCACTAAGTTCTCGGCTGAGATAGCAGCCGACACTAAATTCTCAGCCGAGATACCAGAGAACATTAAATTCTCAGCTGAGATAGCAGCCGGCATTTAATTTTCGGCTGACATAGCATCGGACACTTATTTCTCGGCTGATATAGCAGCAGACACTAAATTCTCGGTTGAGATAGCAGCGGAAAATACATTTCCGGCTGAGAAAGCAGCGGATTTTAAATTCTCAGCTGAAATGGCAGTGCACACTATATTCTTAGCCAAGATAGCAGACTAAATTCTCGGCCGAGATAGCAGCGAACACTAAATTCTCGGCTGAGATAGCGGCGCGCACTAAATTCTTGTCTGAAATAGCAGCGGAGACTAAATTCCCGTCTGAGATATAAGTGGTCACTAAATTGTCGGCTGAGATAGCAGCGGTCACTAAATTCTGGGATAAGATAGGAGGGGACATTAAATTCTCGGCTTAGATAGCAGCGGACACTAAATTCTCAGCTGAGATAGCCGCGGTCACTAAGATCTCGCAGCCGACACTAAATTCTCAGATGAGATAGCCGTGGTCACTAAATTCTCGGCTGAGATAGCAGCCGAAACTAAATTCTCGGCCGAGATAGCAGCGAACATTAAATTCTCGGCTGAGATAGCAGCAGACACTGAATTCTCGGTTGAGATAGCAGCGGAAATTACATTTCCGGCTGAGAAAGCAGCGGATACTAAATTCTCAGCTGAAATGGCAGTGCACACTATATTCTCAGCCAAGATAACAGACTAAATTCTCGGCCGAGATAGCAGCGAACACTAAATTCTCGGCTGAGATAGCGGCGCACACTAAATTCTTATCTGAAATAGCAGCGGAGACTAAATTCCCGTCTGAGATATAAGTGGTCACTAAATTGTCGGCTGAGATAGCAGCGGTCACTTAATTCTCGGATAAGATAGCAGCGAACATTAAATTCTCGGCTGAGACAGCAGCCGACACTAAATTCTTGTCTGAGATAGCAACGAACACTAAATTCTCATCTGAGATATCACCGGACACTAAATTCTCCACTGAAATAGCAGCGGACACTAAATTCTTGTCTAAAATAGCAGCGGATACTAAATTCTCATCTGAAATAACAACGGAAACTAAATTCTCGACTGAGATAGAAGCGGACTCTTAATTCTCGGCTGAGATAGCAGCAGACATTAAATTGTCGGCTGAGATAGCAGCGGACACTTTATGTTCGGCTGAGATAGCAGCAAACACTTAATGTTCGGCTGAGATAGCAAAGGACACTAAATTATCGACTGAGATAGCAGCGGACACTAAATTCTTGGCTTATATAATAGCCGAATTCTCGGCTGAGATAGCAGCGAATACTAAATTTCCGGCTGAGAGAGCAGCGCACACTAAATTCTTCTCTGAAATAGCAACGGACACTAAATTCTCGTCTGAGATAGCAGTGGTCACTAAATTATCGGCTGAGATAGCAGCGGTCACTTAATTCTCGGATAAGATAGCAGAGGACACTAAATTTTAGGCTGATATAGCAGCGGACACTAAATTCTCAGATGAGATAGCCGTGGTCACTAAATTCTCGGCTGAGATAGCAGCGAACATTAAATTCTCGGCTGAGATAGCAGCCGACACTAAATTCTCGGCTGAGAAAGCAGCGGACACTAAATTTTCATCTGAGTTATCACGGGACACTATATTCTCCACTAAAATAGCAGCGGACACTAAATTCTCGTCTAAAATAGCAGCGGATACTAAATTCTCATCTGAAATAACAACGGAATTTAAATTCTCGACTGAGATAGCAGCGGACATTAAATTCTCGGCTGAGATAGCAGCAGACATTAAATTTGCGGCTGAGATAGCAGCGGACGCTTTATGTTCGGCTGAGATAGCAAAGGACACTATATTATCGACTGAGATAGCACCGGAAACTAAATTCTTGGCTGATATAATAGCAGATACTAAATTCTCGGCTGAGATATCACGGACCACTAAATTCTCGTTTGAGATAGCCGCGGTCACTAAATTCTCGGCTGAGATATCAGCCGACACTTAATTCTCGGCCGAGATAACAGGGACCACTAAATTCTCTGCCGAGATAGAAGCCAACACTGAATTCTCCGCTGAGATAGCAGCGTGCACTAAATTCTCGGCTGAGATAACAGCGGACACTACATTCTCGACTGAGATAGCAGCGAATATTAAATTCTCGGCTGAGATAGCAGCAGACACTAAATTCTCGGTTGAGATAGCAGCGGAAATTACATTTCCGGCTGAGAAAGCAGCGGATACTAAATTCTCAGCTGAAATGGCAGTGCACACTATATTCTCAGCCAAGATAGCAGACTAAATTCTCGGCCGAGATAGCAGCGAACACTAAATTCTCGGCTGAGATAGCGGCGCACACTAAATTCTTATCTGAAATAGCAGCGGAGACTAATTTCCCGTCTGAGATATAAGTGGTCACTAAATTGTCGGCTGAGATAGCAGCGGTCACTTAATTCTCGGATAAGATAGCAGCGAACATTAAATTCTCGGCTGAGACAGCAGCCGACACTAAATTCTTGTCTGAGATGAGATAGCAGCGAACACTAAATTCTCATCTGAGATATCACGGGACACTTAATTCTCCACTGAAATAGCAGCGGACACTAAATTCTTGTCTAAAATAGCAGCGGATACTAAATTCTCATCTGAAATAACAACGGAAACTAAATTCTCGACTGAGATAGAAGCGGACACTAAATTCTCGGCTGTGATAGCAACAGCCATTAAATTGTCGGCTGAGATAGTAGCGGACACTTTATGTTCGGCTGAGATAGCAGCAAACACTTAATGTTCGGCTGAGATAGCAAAGGACACTAAATTATCGACTGAGACAGCAGCGGACACTAAATTCTTGGCTTATATAATAGCCGAATTCTCGGCTGAGATAGCAGCGAATACTAAAATTCCGGCTGAGAGAGCAGCGCACACTAAATTCTTGTCTGAAATAGCAACGGACACTAAATTCTCGTCTGAGATAGCAGTGGTCACTAAATTATCGGCTGAGATAGCAGCGGTCACTAAATTCTCGGCCGAGATAGCAGCGAACATTAAATTCTCGGCTAAGATAGCAGCCGACACTAAATTCTCGGCTGAGATAGCAGCGGACACTAAATTCTCATCTGAGTTATCACGGGACACTATATTCTCCACTAAAATAGCAGCGGACACTAAATTCTCGTCTAAAATAGCAGCGGATACTAAATCCGCATCTGAAATAACAACGGAATTTAAATTCTCGACTGAGATAGCAGCGGACATTAAATTCTCGGCTGAGATAGCAGCGGACACTAAATTCTCGACTGAGATAGCAGCGGGCACTAAATTCTCGGCCGGCTGAGACAGCTGTGGACATTAAATTCTCGGCTGAGATAGCAGCCGACACCTTTTTCTCGGCTAAACTCTCCGCTGAGATAGCAGCGGACACTAAATTCTCTGCTGAGATAACAGTGGACACTGAATTCTCGGCTGAGATAGCAGCGAATACAAAATTTCCGGCTAAGAGAGCAGCGCACACTAAATTCTTGTCTGAATTAGCAACGGATAAGAAATTTT
This sequence comes from Platycheirus rosarum, assembly GCA_963971375.1. Classification (NCBI taxonomy): domain Eukaryota; kingdom Metazoa; phylum Arthropoda; class Insecta; order Diptera; family Syrphidae; genus Platycheirus; species Platycheirus rosarum. Next base: position 33,554,497 of record OZ020509.1, on the reverse strand, counting down.
CGTCTGAGATAGTAGTTGTCACTAAATTCTCAGCTAAGATAGAAGCCGGCACTAAATTATCGGCCGAGATAGCAGCGAACACTAATTTCTCTGCTTAGATAGCAGCCGGCATTTAATTTTCGGCTAACATAGCAGCGGACACTTATTTCTCGGCTAATATAGCAGCAGACACTAAATTCTCGGTTGAGATAGCAGCGGAAATTACATTTCCGGCTGAGAAAGCAGCGGATTTTAAATTCTCAGCTGAAATGGCAGTGCACACTATATTCTTAGCCAATATATCAGACTAAATTCTCGGCCGAGATAGCAGCGAACACTAAATTCTCGGCTGAGATAGCGGCGCGCACTAAATTCTTGTCTGAAATAGCAGCGGAGACTAAATTCCCGTCTGAGATATAAGTGGTCACTAAATTGTCGGCTGAGATAGCAGCGGTCACTAAATTCTCGGATAAGATAGCAGGGGACATTAAATTCTCGGCTAAGATAGCAGCGGACACTAAATTCTCAGCTGAGATAGCCGCGGTCACTAAGTTCTCGGCTGAGATAGCAGCCGACACTAAATTCTCAGATGAGATAGCCGTGGTCACTAAATTCTCGGCTGAGATAGCAGCCGAAACTAAATTCTCGGCCAAGATAGCAGCGAACATTAAATTCTCGGCTGAGATAGCAGCAGACACTAAATTCTCGGTTGAGATAGCAGCGGAAATTACATTTCCGGCTGAGAAAGCAGCGGATACTAAATTCTCAGCTGAAATGGCAGTGCACACTATATTCTCAGCCAAGATAGCAGACTAAATTCTTGTCTGAGATAGCAGCGAACACTAAATTCTCATCTGAGATATCACCGGACACTAAATTCTCCACTGAAATAGCAGCGGACACTAAATTCTTGTCTAAAATAGCAGCGGATACTAAATTCTCATCTGAAATAACAACGGAAACTAAATTCTCGACTGAGATAGAAGCGGACACTTAATTCTCGGCTGAGATAGCAGCAGACATTAAATTGTCGGCTGAGATAGCGCGGACACTTTATGTTCGGCTGAGATAGCAGCAAACACTTAATGTTCGGCTGAGATAGCAAAGGACACTAAATTATCGACTGAGATAGCAGTGGTCACTAAATTATCGGCTGAGATAGCAGTGGTCAATTAATTCTCGGATAAGATAGCAGAGGACACTAAATTTTAGGCTGAGATAGCAGCGGACACTAAATTCTTGTCTGAAATAGCAACGGACACTAAATTCTCGTCTGAGATAGCAGTGGTCACTAAATTATCGGCTGAGATAGCGGTGGTCACTTAATTCTCGGATAAGATAGCAGAGGACACTAAATTTTAGGCTGAGATAGCAGCGGACACTAAATTCTCGGATGAGATAGCCGCGGTCACTAAATTCTCGGCTGAGATAGCAGCCGACACTAAATTCTCGGCCGAGATAGCAACGAACATTAAATTCTCGGCTGAGATAGCAGCCGACACTAAATTCTCGGCTGAGATAGCAGCGGACACTAAATTCTCATCTGAGATATCACGGGACACTATATTCTCCACTAAAATAGCAGCGGACACTAAATTCTCGTCTAAAATAGCAGCGGATACTAAATTCTCATCTGAAATAACAACGGAATTTAAATTCTCGACTGAGATAGCAGCAGACATTAAATTCTTGGCTGAGATAGCAGCAGACATTAAATTTGCGGCTGAGATAGCAGCGGACGCTTTATGTTCGGCTGGGATAGCAAAGGACACTATATTATCGACTGAGATAGCAGCGGACACTAAATTCTTGGCTGATATAATAGCAGATACTAAATTCTCGGCTGAGATATCACGAACCACTAAATTCTCGTTTGAGATAGCCGCGGTCACTAAATTCTCGGCTGAGATATCAGCCGACACTAAATTCTCGGCCGAGATAACAGGGAACACTAAATTCTCTGCCGAGATAGAAGCCAACACTGAATTCTCCGCTGAGATAGCAGCGTGCACTAAATTCTCGGCTGAGATAACAGCGGACACTAAATTCTCGACTGAGATAGCAGCGGACACTAAATTCTCGACTGAGATAGCAGCGGGCACTAAATTTTCGGCCGGCTGAGACAGCTGTGGACATTAAATTCGCGGCTGAGATAGCAGCCGACACTTATTTCTCGGCTGCGATAGCAGCGAACACTAAATTCTCCGCTGAGATAGCAGCAGACACTAAATTCTCGGCTGAGATAAGAGTGGACACTGAATTCTCAGCTGAGATAGCAGCGAATACAAAATTTCCGGCTGAGAGAACAGCGCACACTAAATTCTTGTCTGATATAGCAGCTGACAATAAATTCTCGTCTGAGATATCAGTGGTCACTAAATTCTCTGCTGAGATAGCAGCCGACACTAAATTCTGGGCCGAGATAGCAGCGAACACTTAATTCGCTGCTGAAATAGCAGCCGACACTAAATTCTAGGATAAGACAATTCTGTGATAGCAGCCGAAATTCAATTCTCTGTTCAGATATCAGCGGACATTCAATTTCCGGCTGAGATAGCAGCTTACCCTAAATTCTCCGCTGAGATAACAGCGGACACTAAATTCTCGACTGAGATAGCAGCGGACACTAAATTCTCGGCTGAGATATCAGGGAACACTAAATTCTCGTTTGAGATATCCGCGGTCACTAAATTCTCTGCTGAGATAGCAGCCGACATTAAATTCTAGAATAAGACAGCAGCCGACACTAAATTCTCGGCCGAGATAGCAGCGAACACTAAATTCTCTGCTGAGATAGCAGCGGACACTAAATTCTCCGCTGAGATAACAGCGGACACTAAATTATCGACTGAGATAGCAGCGAACCCTAAATTCTCTCCTCAGATAGCAGCTGACACTAATTTCTCGGCTGCGATAGCAGCGAACACTAAATTCTCCGCTGAGATAGCAGCCGACACTAAATTCTCGGCCGAGATAGCAGAGGACACCAAATTCTCCGCTGTGATAGCAGCCGAAATTAAATTCTCTATTCAGATAGCAGCGGACATTCAATTTCCGGCTGAGATAGCAGCTAACACTAAATTCTCTGCTGAGATAGCAGCCGACACTAAATTCTCGGCTGAGATAGCACCCGACACTAATTTCTCGGCCGAGACAGCAGCGAACACTAAATTATCGACTGAGATACTAGCGGACACTAAATTCTTGGCTGATATACAGCGGACACTAAATTTCCGGCTGAAATAGCAGCGAACACTAAATTCTCGGCTGAGATAGCGGCGCGCACTAAATTCTTGTCTGAAATAGCAGCGGAGACTAAATTCCCGTCTGAGATATAAGTGGTCACTAAATTGTCGGCTGAGATAGCAGCGGTCACTAAATTCTCGGATAAGATAGCAGGGGACATTAAATTCTCAGCTAAGATAGCAGCGGACACTAAATTCTCAGCTGAGATAGCCGCGGTCACTAAGTTCTCGGCTGAGATAGCAGCAGACACTAAATTCTCAGCCGAGATAGCAGAGAACATTAAATTCTCAGCTGAGATAGCAGCCGGCATTTAATTTTCGGCTGACATAGCATCGGACACTTATTTCTCGGCTGATATAGCAGCAGACACTAAATTCTCGGTTGAGATAGCAGCGAAAATTACATTTCCGGGTGAGAAAGCAGCGGTCACTTAATTCTCGGATAAGATAGGAGGGGACATTAAATTCTCGGCTAAGATAGCAGCGGACACTAAATTCGCTGCTGAAATAGCAGCCGACACTAAATTCTAGGATAAGACAATTCTGTGATAGCAGCTGAAATTCAATTCTCTGTTCAGATATCAGCGGACATTCAATTTCCGGCTGAGATAGCAGCTTACCCTAAATTCTCCGCTGAGATAACAGCGGACACTAAATTCTCTGCTGAGATAGCAGCCGACATTAAATTCTAGAATAAGACAGCAGCCGACACTAAATTCTCGGCCGAGATAGCAGCGAACACTAAATTCTCTGCTGAGATAGCAGCGGACACTAAATTCTCCGCTGAGATAACAGCGGACACTAAATTCTCGACTGAGATAGCAGCGAACCCTAAATTCTCTGCTGAGATAGCAGCTGACACTAATTTCTCGGCTGCGATAGCAGCGAACACTAAATTCTCCGCTGAGATAGCAGCCGACACTAAATTCTCGGCCGAGATAGCAGAGGACACCAAATTCTCCGCTGTGATAGTAGCCGAAATTAAATTCTCTATTCAGATAGCAGCGGACATTCAATTTCCGGCTGAGATAGCAGCCAACACTAAATTCTCTGCTGAGATAGCAGCCGACACTAAATTCTCGGCTGAGATAGCACCCGACACTAATTTCTCGGCCGAGACAGCAGCGAACACTAAATTATCGACTGAGATACCAGCGGACACTAAATTCTTGGCTGATATACAGCGGACACTAAATTTCCGGCTGAAATAGCAGCGAACACTAAATTCTCGGCTGAGACAGCGGTGCGCACTAAATTCTTGTCTGAAATAGCAGCGGAGACTAAATTCCCGTCTGAGATATAAGTGGTCACTAAATTGTCGGCTGAGATAGCAGCGGTCACTAAATTCTCGGATAAGATAGCAGGGGACCTTAAATTCTCGGCTAAGATAGCAGCGGACACTAAATTCTCAGCTGAGATAGCCGCGGTCACTAAGTTCTCGGCTGAGATAGCAGCCGACACTAAATTCTCAGCCGAGATAGCAGAGAACATTAAATTCTCAGCTGAGATAGCAGCCGGCATTTAATTTTCGGCTGACATAGCATCGGACACTTATTTCTCGGCTGATATAGCAGCAGACACTAAATTCTCGGTTGAGATATCAGCGAAAATTACATTTCCGGGTGAGAAAGCAGCGGTCACTTAATTCTCGGATAAGATAGGAGGGGACATTAAATTCTCGGCTGAGACAGCAGCCGACACTAAATTCTTGTCTGAGATAGCAGCGAACACTAAATTCTCATCTGAGATATCACCGGACACTAAATTCTCCACTGAAATAGCAGCGGACACTAAATTCTTGTATAAAATAGCAGCGGATACTAAATTCTCATCTGAAATAACAACGGAAACTAAATTGTCGACTGAGATAGAAGCGGACACTTAATTCTCGGCTGAGATAGCAGCAGACATTAAATTGTCGGCTGAGATAGCAGCGGATACTTTATGTTCGGCTGAGATAGCAGCAAACACTTAATGTTCGGCTGAGATAGCAAAGGACACTAAATTATCGACTGAGATAGCAGCGGACACTAAATTCTTGGCTTATATACTAGCCGAATTCTCGGCTGAGATAGCAGCGAATACTAAATTTCCGGCTGAGAGAGCAGCGCACACTAAATTCTTGTCTGAAATAGCAACGGACACTAAATTCTCGTCTGAGATAGCAGTGGTCACTAAATTATCGGCTGAGATAGCAGCGGTCACTTAATTCTCGGATAAGATAGCAGAGGACACTAAATTTTAGGCTGAGATAGCAGCGGACACTAAATTCTCAGATGAGATAGCCGCGGTCACTTAATTCTCGGCTGAGACACAGCCGACACTAAATTCTCGGCCGAGATAGCAACGAACATTAAATTCTCGGCTGAGATAGCAGCCGACACTAAATTCTCGGCTGAGATAGCAGCGGACACTAAATTCTCATCTGAGTTATCACGGGACACTATATTCTCCACTAAAATAGCAGCGGACACTAAATTCTCGTCTAGAATAGCAGCGGATACTAAATTCTCATCTGAAATAACAACGGAATTTAAATTCTCGACTGAGATAGCAGCAGACATTAAATTCTTGGCTGAGATAGCAGCAGACATTAAATTTGCGGCTGAGATAGCAGCGGACGCTTTATGTTCTGCTGAGATAGCAAAGGACACTATATTATCGACTGAGATAGCAGCGGACACTAAATTCTTGGCTGATATAATAGCAGATACTAAATTCTCGGCTGAGATATCACGGACCACTAAATTCTCGTTTGAGATAGCCGCGGTCACTAAATTCTCGGCTGAGATATCAGCCGACACTAAATTCTCGGCCGAGATAACAGGGAACACTAAATTCTCTACCGAGATAGAAGCCAACACTGAATTCTCCGCTGAGATAGCAGCGTGCACTAAATTCTCGGCTAAGATAACAGCGGACACTAAATTCTCGACTGAGATAGCAGCGGACACTAAATTCTCGACTAAGATAGCAGCGGGCACTTAATTTTCGGCCGGCTGAGACAGCTGTGGACATTAAATTCTCGGCTGAGATAGCAGCCGACACTTATTTCTCGGCTGCGATAGCAGCGAACACTAAATTCTCCGCTGAGATAGCAGCAGACACTAAATTCTCGGCTGAGATAACAGTGGACACTGAATTCTCAGCTGAGATAGCAGCGAATACAAAATTTCCGGCTGAGAGAACAGCGCACACTAAATTCTTGTCTGATATAGCAGCTGACACTAAATTCTCGTCTGAGATATCAGTGGTCACTAAATTCTCTGCTGAGATAGCAGCCGACACTAAATTCTGGGCCGAGATAGCAGCGAACACTTAATTCGCTGCTGAAATAGCAGCCGACACTAAATTCTAGGATAAGACAATTCTGTGATAGCAGCCGAAATTCAATTCTCTGTTCAGATATCAGTGGACATTCAATTTCCGGCTGAGATAGCAGCTTACCCTAAATTCTCCGCTGAGATAACAGCGGACACTAAATTCTCGACTGAGATAGCAGCGGACACTAAATTCTCGGCTGAGATATCAGGGAACACTAAATTCTCGTTTGAGATATCCGCGGTCACTAAATTCTCTGCTGAGATAGCAGCCGACATTAAATTCTAGAATAAGACAGCAGCCGACACTAAATTCTCGGCCGAGATAGCAGCGAACACTAAATTCTCTGCTGAGATAGCAGCGGACACTAAATTCTCCGCTGAGATAACAGCGGACACTAAATTCTCGTTTGAGATATCCGCGGTCACTAAATTCTCTGCTGAGATAGCAGCCGACATTAAATTCTAGAATAAGACAGCAGCCGACACTAAATTCTCGGCCGAGATAGCAGCGAACACTAAATTCTCTGCTGAGATAGCAGCGGACACTAAATTCTCCGCTGAGATAACAGCGGACACTAAATTCTCGACTGAGATAGCAGCGAACCCTAAATTCTCTGCTGAGATAGCAGCTGACACTAATTTCTCGGCTGCGATAGCAGCGAACACTAAATTCTCCGCTGAGATAGCAGCCGACACTAAATTCTCGGCCGAGATAGCAGAGGACACCAAATTCTCCGCTGTGATAGCAGCCGAAATTAAATTCTCTATTCAGATAGCAGCGGACATTCAATTTCCGGCTGAGATAGCAGCCAACACTAAATTCTCTGCTGAGATAGCAGCCGACACTAAATTCTGGGCCGAGATAGCAGCGAACACTTAATTCGCTGCTGAAATAGCAGCCGACACTAAATTCTAGGATAAGACAATTCTGTGATAGCAGCCGAAATTCAATTCTCTGTTCAGATATCAGCGGACATTCAATTTCCGGCTGAGATAGCAGCTTACCCTAAATTCTCCGCTGAGATAACAGCGGACACTAAATTCTCGACTGAGATAGCAGCGGACACTAAATTCTCGGCTGAGATATCAGGGAACACTAAATTCTCGTTTGAGATATCCGCGGTCACTAAATTCTCTGCTGAGATAGCAGCCGACATTAAATTCTAAAATAAGACAGCAGCCGACACTAAATTCTCGGCCGAGATAGCAGCGAACACTAAATTCTCTGCTGAGATAGCAGCGGACACTAAATTCTCCGCTGAGATAACAGCGGACACTAAATTCTCGTTTGAGATATCCGCGGTCACTAGGTTCTCTGCTGAGATAGCAGCCGACATTAAATTCTAGAATAAGACAGCAGCCGACACTAAATTCTCGGCCGAGATAGCAGCGAACACTAAATTCTCTGCTGAGATAGCAGCGGACACTAAATTCTCCGCTGAGATAACAGCGGACACTAAATTCTCGACTGAGATAGCAGCGAACCCTAAATTCTCTGCTGAGATAGCAGCTGACACTAATTTCTCGGCTGCGATAGCAGCGAACACTAAATTCTCCGCTGAGATAGCAGCCGACACTAAATTCTCGGCCGAGATAGCAGAGGACACCAAATTCTCCGCTGTGATAGCAGCCGAAATTAAATTCTCTATTCAGATAGCAGCGGACATTCAATTTCCGGCTGAGATAGCAGCCAACACTAAATTCTCTGCTGAGATAGCAGCCGACACTAAATTCTGGGCCGAGATAGCAGCGAACACTTAATTCGCTGCTGAAATAGCAGCCGACACTAAATTCTAGGATAAGACAATTCTGTGATAGCAGCCGAAATTCAATTCTCTGTTCAGATATCAGCGGACATTCAATTTCCGGCTGAGATAGCAGCTTACCCTAAATTCTCCGCTGAGATAACAGCGGACACTAAATTCTCGACTGAGATAGCAGCGGACACTAAATTCTCGGCTGAGATATCAGGGAACACTAAATTCTCGTTTGAGATATCCGCGGTCACTAAATTCTCTGCTGAGATAGCAGCCGACATTAAATTCTAAAATAAGACAGCAGCCGACACTAAATTCTCGGCCGAGATAGCAGCGAACACTAAATTCTCTGCTGAGATAGCAGCGGACACTAAATTCTCCGCTGAGATAACAGCGGACACTAAATTCTCGTTTGAGATATCCGCGGTCACTAAATTCTCTGCTGAGATAGCAGCCGACATTAAATTCTAGAATAAGACAGCAGCCGACACTAAATTCTCGGCCGAGATAGCAGCGAACACTAAATTCTCTGCTGAGATAGCAGCGGACACTAAATTCTCGGCCGAGATAGCAGAGGACACCAAATTCTCCGTTGTGATAGCAGCCGAAATTAAATTCTCTATTCAGATAGCAGCGGACATTCAATTTCCGGCTGAGATAGCAGCCAACACTAAATTCTCTGCTGAGATAGCAGCCGACACTAAATTCTTGTCTGAGATAGCAGCGAACACTAAATTCTTGGCTGATATAATAGCAGATACTAAATTCTCGGCTGAGATATCACGGACCACTAAATTCTCGTTTGAGATAGCCGCGGTCACTAAATTCTCGGCTGAGATATCAGCCGACACTAAATTCTCGGCCGAGATAACAGGGAACACTAAATTCTCTGCCGAGATAGAAGCCAACACTGAATTCTCCGCTGAGATAGCAGCGTGCACTAAATTCTCGGCTGAGATAACAGCGGACACTAAATTCTCGACTGAGATAGCAGCGGACACTAAATTCTCGACTAAGATAGCAGCGGGCACTAAATTTTCGGCCGGCTGAGACAGCTGTGGACATTAAATTCTCGGCTGAGATAGCAGCCGACACTTGTTTCTCGGCTGCGATAGCAGCGAACACTAAATTCTCCGCTGAGATAGCAGCAGACACTAAATTCTCGGCTGAGATAACAGTGGACACTGAATTCTCAGCTGAGATAGCAGCGAATACAAAATTTCCGGCTGAGAGAACAGCGCACACTAAATTCTTGTCTGATATAGCAGCTGACACTAAATTCTCGTCTGAGATATCAGTGGTCACTAAATTCTCTGCTGAGATAGCAGCCGACACTAAATTCTGGGCCGAGATAGCAGCGAACACTTAATTCGCTGCTGAAATAGCAGCCGACACTAAATTCTAGGATAAGACAATTCTGTGATAGCAGCCGAAATTCAATTCTCTGTTCAGATATCAGCGGACATTCAATTTCCGGCTGAGATAGCAGCTTACCCTAAATTCTCCGCTGAGATAACAGCGGCCAATAAATTCTCGACTGAGATAGCAGCGGACACTAAATTCTCGGCTGAGATATCAGGGAACACTAAATTCTCGTTTGAGATATCCGCGGTCACTAAATTCTCTGCTGAGATAGCAGCCGCCATTAAATTCTAGAATAAGACAGCAGCCGACACTAAATTCTCGGCCGAGATAGCAGCGAACACTAAATTCTCTGCTGAGATAGCAGCGGACACTAAATTCTCCGCTGAGATAACAGCGGACACTAAATTCTCGTTTGAGATATCCGCGGTCACTAAATTCTCTGCTGAGATAGCAGCCGACATTAAATTCAAGAATAAGACAGCAGCCGACACTAAATTCTCGGCCGAGATAGCAGCGAACACTAAATTCTCTGCTGAGATAGCAGCGGACACTAAATTCTCCGCTGAGATAACAGCGGACACTAAATTCTCGACTGAGATAGCAGCGAACCCTAAATTCTCTGCTGAGATAGCAGCTGACACTAATTTCTCGGCTGCGATAGCAGCGAACACTAAATTCTCCGCTGAGATAGCAGCCGACACTAAATTCTCGGCCGAGATAGCAGAGGACACCAAATTCTCCGCTGTGATAGCAGCCGAAATTAAATTCTCTATTCAGATAGCAGCGGACATTCAATTTCCGGCTGAGATAGCAGCCAACACTAAATTCTCTGCTGAGATAGCAGCCGACACTAAATTCTCGGCTGAGATAGCACCCGACACTAATTTCTCGGCCGAGACAGCAGCGAACACTAAATTATCGACTGAGATACCAGCGGACACTAAATTCTTGGCTGATATACAGCGGACACTAAATTTCCGGCTGAAATAGCAGCGCACCCTAAATTCTTGTCTGAGATAGCAGCGGAAACTAAATTCTTGGCTGTGATAGCAGCGGACACAAAATTCTTGGCTGAAATAGCAGCGAACACTAAATTCTTATTACAATTTATATTATATAACATTATGACATAAAAACAATATGACATAAAAATACATCGTTCAAAAAATTATTTTAAAATCAGTGATTTTCACCTGATAGAAAAAGAAAGCTCAAATCAGGTAAACGCAACTGTTCTCAGGTACCAGATGTACTGCGCTTATATCTTTATATCTTAAATAATAAAATATCAAAAAAAAGTCGACTTTTAATTCTTTCTCGAAAACGTTGCTACCTCTCGTACTAATCATCTAATGCAACCCTTAAGGCGGGTACACACGCAACTGAAAACTTGACAAGTATGCATGTACAAGTCATATTGTAAACATGACTTTGTGTAGGCAAATATTGCACAAAATCTTTGGTTGTTTAGGTGACATGAGAAGTATAAAGCTTTTATACTTTTACTTGCGCATGTCTCAATAAAACAAAAAAAAAATTTATAGAATTTTATTCAACCGTCCAAATATTGGGCTTGCATCTAGATATTGAGTTATTTTTGTTATTTAAACAATCAAAATAATAGCAAAATATGTAGATAGATGAAATCCTTCATCCAAACAGTTAAAAGTGCGGTAAACCTTTCAAAACAGATAAAAAATGTCTATGATTCTCACACACACTTTGTTTTACTTAAATTTAAGGTTGAGAAGCGCTTAATGAAAGTACTTTTAGGTATGCCAATTATAAGGATATATTTTCAACTCATCTAACAAGTTGGTATGAGAATATACTTTTCTTTTCAAAAGACAGTATTTACAGATACAACGTATTTTTAAGCTTCTAACCGTTTTAGAATTCAAATTCAAATTCAATTTTTTTATTTTTCAAAATTAAAAAGATACAAAATGTTGTTCTTAAATACTAACAAAGCATGGCTTAGTAAGCCGTCTGCCGGATAAAAATCAAATAAAAATTACAAAAAAGAGAGAGAAAAATAAGTTATATTATAATACATAAGAGAACAAAAATAACAAAAAAAAACATAATACATAATTAAAGTATTTAAAAAAAAAGAAAAGAATATTCAAATTCAATTTTTAACAAAAGGGGCTTTTAGTTTAGTCAAAACAAAAATAAATTAATCAGCTCTTACTTTAGCGAAAACAAAAATTATTGAGCTTAAATCTTTATAGATTGTTAAAGGAACTGCATATAATGTATATTATTTCAGATTTGAACCACAATTTATGTTCCATTGGGTCTCAAAACATACTCAAATAATCATTTCGAAAATTGTGTGCATGTGAAGCAGCTTAAGCAATCAAGTCACTATCTTCAGACCAAGTCATAATTCAAGCTGATAACTGACTACTACTTAAAATTATAAGATGTTATGAAAAAATGTGGTACGTGTTTTTTAAAAAGAAAAGAATATTTTCATACCAACTTGATGGATGAGTTGAAAATATATCCTCGTAATTGGCATAAATATAGGTTCATTTATTAAGTGCTTCCTTACTTCAAATTTAAGTAAAAAATATGTGTTTGAGATATCATCAAAATTTTGTATTCAGTTTGAAAGCCCTATTGATGCCAGTGTGAAATATAACATCGCTTAAATGTCCGCCACGGCTTCCCTTTGTGGCGCGACTTAAGTAAGGTTCCAGTTATAGCGATCAGGTAAACGTATCAGGAAAAAAATCAAATGGATATTTAATTATGTTTTATACGATTTCAAACACAATTACTATACTAATTCAAGGGAAAACACCCAAAGAAATCTTTTGTCAAAAAAGTTTTCAATTGAACAAATATTTTTTGTAAAAAAATTATTAATTGATTTTTCTGATCACATTCCGTCAGGAAAATAAATAAATACTTTTTTTTTTAAAAAATATTCTCAATGAATTATGGACTGATGATGCCGCCAGCCCAAAATCAACAACAAACAGTGACTTTATCGGGATACATTGGAATCTCTTGGTCCTCATGTAGATTGGTATCGTCCCAAATTCCACAATTTTGTTTGTTTACATACCCATACATCTAGAAATGGGCCTCATCGCTGAAGAGGATTTTACGATAAAAATGTCAGTTGCAAACTACTCCAGATCCCATTCAGCGAACATACGTCGTTGGTTATGGTCGTTTACCTTCAGCTCCTGGGTCATTTGAATTTTGTACGGGTGCAGGCTTGAACAAATAACAGCCAATTCGACAGATGTAGCTTTAAGAAGATGACCACCATCCACTGTCAAAGTTCGAAAGGCCTTAATTTAAGAGTGAACGAAAAAAAACATATAACTATAAAATCATTCGAACAAAACAGGAGGTGTGGATTGAAGGGTCGCAACCAGAAATACATTTTTTCATGTAGGCCTTCTATTTTGTTCCTTTTCCTTGTATTTGTACTGTTAATTATATTAATTTTACCCACAAAACCGTGTGGGATAATTATGTAGTGTGAGAGGGGAAAATCGACCCGGTTGGCTTTCATCAGAGAAGAAAATTAGCTTTTGTTAATTTTGGTTAGTGGGGATCTTAAACTTGTTAACTGGACTCTTTTTGTGCAGGGGGCAGAGGGGCATGGTTGCAGAAGTTTGTCTTTTGGTATCTATCGGGCATTTCAAACATTATATCGAAAATTCAGATCTATCCGATCTTTTTGTAGGGCAAAATCACTTTATTTACTGCACTATAAAGCTGCTCTATCACTTTTTGGAGCCCGTTGCAATAACGACTTGCTGTGATAAGCAACAGATATTTCTCCTATTGATGTTGTCAAATATAACATAAGAGAGTGCGTTTTCTCCTTTTTAACAATATAGGTAAATTTAAAAATCTCAATCCCGAATTATATACGAAAATGTAGAATCGTGTCAACCAAATGGCCGCCATATTGATTACGTCATCAATGCCACTAGAGGGGCAGAAAAAATGTGTGTCCCAGGATTGTATGAGTCATCTACCCATGTACTATCTAAATTCAAACGACCGCATAGGTTGCCAGGTATTAAATATTTTGATACAATTCTGAGCTCATTCACCGCACCATATCACCTGATCTCTATTGTAACTGTTTGGATGAGGGATTGAATCTATCTACCTATTTTGCTTTTATTTTGATAGTTAAAACAAAAAAAATAACTCCATATCTAGATGCAAGCCCAATATTTGGACGGTTGAATGAATTACTTGTAAAGTTTGCAGTTGGGTGTATACCCGGCTTCAATAGGAAGACCGTAAATTCTTAGTGCTTGCAATTTCAATTATGTGACGCAAAAATATTTTAACCAACGGAAAGAATTGCCAAAAAGTGTGCACAAAAACAAAACAGAAAAATTTGATTCCCACTCAGCCGATGTTAAAAAACAACAACAACAAATCCCAGTCTGCTGATGCACAATGTGTAATGAATTTCTCCAGCAAAATACTTGATGAATATATGATTTGAATTTTATTAAAAAGTATGTGGTTAGAAAAGTTCGAGAAATTTTAAGTAAATCTGTTTCACAAAATCAGAATTTAATACCGTCATGTCCGCAAGCACCAAGAATGTACGCCCTTCCTTATGTAGATAACGAAGATGTACTGTTAAGACCCATCGTCAGCCAAATAAGTTCACCCAAAATATTTGTTGGCTAAAGAATTAACCTTTAAGCAAGCCACTAATTAAAAACTCAAACTCAATGGTAAAAACTCGGAACATTTCGCGTCTATGATCCAAGACTTTCGTACTAAACAATTTGAAGGCAATCACTTAAGGCGTTTGTGCCATAAATCGATATACATACAGACGGACTGGCAGACTGACAGACTGACAGACATACTGACAGACTGACAGACTGACAGACTGACAAACTGACAGACTGACAGACTGACAGACTGACAGACTGACAGGTTTGTCCATTAGTTGAGGTTATTGCCATTGTAATGTGTCCTTAGATGTGCTTAATTAAAAAATTATTTATCATGTTTGTATTTTGTACAGAACCTCGTTGGAATTATAGTATTTGTACTCCGACTCTGTAGTTCCGCAAAGACCGAGACAAGTGCAAAGACACTGTCTCTAAAACACCCGAATCTTTTCCATAAGAGATGGTGCAACATCGAACCACACCAGGCATCCGTAGGCAAAAATCAGCTGATGAGGGCCATCACTTTCACCCTGCTCTCAGGCGGCTGCTAAAAAACAACTATTTTGTCAGGGCAAAAGCACCACTAGCCCTGACAAGAGCAGCCTCTACATGTCGACACTGATCCAACCACATACTAAGGTACTTTAACACATTTTTACTCGCCTATAAGATAGTTTCACATTTCTGGAAGTTAATTTTCAACTTCCAATCGCTACAGTATTGTTTTTTTTCAATAAAAGAAACGATAAAATAAGGAAAGACATGAAACATTGCGTCGTTGTTCGAGAGGGGCAATTGTTTCAGCGGCAGTTCTATTTCCTATCGTTCTAAACGCTCAATTTTGTATTCTATCAAGCAGGTGAAGCGATTTTTGTGAAGTACCTGCCCATAGGTGGGAGTTATACTCGAGTTAAGGGCGTATAAACGCTTTTTAAATTGTAGCCAGATCAGGTAGGGAAAATTACTTCTTACACCGATACAGAAAACCTAAGCACTTAGCAGCATTCTTAGCGATCTCAAATATATGGTCGTTCCAACGGAGGTCGTCGTTGACACACATACCAAGTACTGAGAGCTTTTCGGTTTCTTCGATGTAAGTGCCATTCATGGACAATGGCATTGGGGGTATGTTTAGCTTTAACGACAGAAGACAGCATTAAGTTTTCGAAGTATTAAACTCTACACGATTCCTATTACCCATTTCACAATGCTGTATAAATCGGTATTTAATTAGCTTGATATACGGTACCGTTGCAATTGTACGTCCGAAGGTGAAAAGAGTCGGAGACAGAACAGAGCCCTGGGGCAGCACCAGCATTTATTTTGTAGGAATTAGACTTGAATCCGTTCAATACAACTTGTATTGAATGGTCCAGGAGATAGCTTCTAATACAACGAACAAGAGTATCATCGATCCCAAAAGCACGCATTTTCGATAAAAGATATGTCAAACTCTATCGAGAGCAATAGTCGTACTTTCACCAAAGCGATGTAAAGATTTGATCCACTGTTCGGTGAGATATGCTATCAGATCACCAGGGGAACGGTTGCTGCGGAAGCCATACTGACGGTCATGGAGAAGCTCTTCGAGATATTCCTTAAGTAATATTTAATCAGTATTTCCATGACCTTAGAAAGAAGGGAAGTTAGTGCTATGGGTTGGTAGGAAGAGGGGGAGGATGGTCACCTTTCTTAGGGATAGGCTGAACAAATGCCGTTTTCCATCTTCAAGGAAAGATTCCAGAAGAGTAGGAGCGATGGAAAAGCTTACGCAGTGGCTTTGCCAGTGTGGAAGAACATCTCTTCAGAATAATCGGGGGTATACCATCCGGGCCAGTGGATTTTTGTATATCGAGATCTTTGAGAACTCTTGCCACTGTACGAGTGCGAAAAAAAATCTGTCCCATGGAAAAATTTACATTCTCAAGTACAGGAGGGGCAACGTTGCCGTGAGGCAGATAGAGCTGGCAGCGAAATGGGCGGCACGCAAGTTTGCCTTCTCTGAAGAGTAAAAAATTGGTTTGTTATTATCGATGAGCGTTGGAACCGAAGATGTTGAGGAGTTTTTTCTACAAATAACCAAAAATTTGTACTGCTTTTGGGACACTGCAGAATTTTTGCCGTAATTTTTGGTCATGCAAAAATTTGTTTTTTTCACCGAGGAAGCATAGTGACCAGTTAAAGTTTTGGAAAAAAATATTCAGGCCGTCCCAGTTGGATTTCTTGTATTGCCAAACGGTCCTGGTGAGAAGTTTTTCTTTAACTGGATGGGTGGAGGATGAGAAATTTGCTGAAATGACACAATGGTCTGAAGTGCCAAATGGAGAAGTTACACTAATAGTATATTTATTAGGGTGAGAAGTAAGAAACAAGTGAAGAGTATGGGCAGCTTGCCCAGCAACCTCCGGTATACGCGTTGGCACATCGATCAGTTGGGTAAGGTGTTGTAACCCGGCAAAGAGCTCGACATACCTTCCTTCGGGTGTTGTCTGACCAGAATAGCGGAGCCAATTGGAATTGTGTACATTGAAATCGCCCGTAATAACGATTTCAGTGCGAGGACAAAGGGAAACAATTTTCGAGATGGAATCAGACAGCGCATCAAACTCGTTACAAGTCGAATTGTTGTCTAGATTTGGACTCCTGTAAATAAAACAATAATGAATGACATGCTTGCGGACAGTGAATTTGGACCACAAGAAGTTAAAGTCCGTGTTGGAACATTGCCCATATTGAGGAAGGCTCTGGCAAGCAATATCATTCCTAACATAGACCACGAGACCATGATGGGAAAAGAGTAATGGCACCAAGCTATACCCATGTAGAGAAAATTCTGATAAATCAGTATTTACTCCAACCTGAGTTTCACTTAATGCCAAAACAGCTGGCCTGTTATGAACAGTGTAGACGTACACGTAAAAGAAATTCTTTCTTAAACCACGAACAGTAGAATACACGACACAAAAATCACTTATCATTTAAAAATACTTACATACAATACACAATTCTTACTAAGTCAAACTGCGCAGTGAAAATCCAAATTAATTTCTGTAATAATCAAACTGTCTTAGGTGTTATGCCCATAAGACTGCTTGCATAAAAAAATCAATTTAAATATTCAGCACAATAGGACAAACTCAGATGCCCTTATCTATTTACTGCAAGCATTGTATGGTCATACGATGCCTACAGTAGATAAGAGAGAGGCAGTTAAGCACAAAAGTCTAGGGATAGATAAGAGGATATATTTGCTACGCGAGCATCTTTTTCCTTCCTCCTACAACGGGAGTGGATATTATTTTATTTTTTACAGCACACGCGAGGGTTTTTTTCAATTTCTCAAGCGAGTGTGTAATATTATTTTTTTTTGTTTTTAACACTCGCGATAACAGTTCGCAAATAATTTTTTTTTGTTGAATTGTTGAATTTTATCGAAATCACGTTGCAAGAGAGTTCTGATAACCTCAACTTTTGGACCTGTTCTGTACGCAAGTTAATCGTCGCAATTGCATGAGATAGACTGCCGATGAGTTCGCTGCTGTAAATACTAAAGAGAATCGCCTAGTTCACCGCTCTTTGTTGCAGTAGTAAAAGTAACATTACCATTCTTGACAACAAACTTTCTACCATATAGCATGTCGTAAAGCATATATAACACTCGTGTACTTATGCCCCATATGGCATCTTATAAAGAACTTCTAACCATGCGGTGTCAAAAGCCTTCTCCAAATCAACCAGACAGGCACCCCTGCATTGATTCTTAGCATTGTTCCATTGCACAGCAGATACAAGCTTAGAAGCGGCATGAATTGTGTCATGCCTTGAAGCCGTACTGGTTGTCTGGAATTATATTTTTGTCCTCCACCCACTTGGATCAAGTTCTATTGAGAACTTTTCCGAATACCTTGCTGATATTCGAAAGAAGACTGCTTAGAACAGCTGTCTTCCAACTCACTGGATAATATGCATTGTTGTTGAACAGTGTTGGCTATATGTCTATTGCATCCTCATGGAGATGTTGTAGTACAATATTGGATATACCAATAAATCCTGCCGGCTTATTTTTCTTGTATAATGTAAAGATCATCCGGAGTTCGACCTTCGAGATAAGCAGGGAACTTGGCAAGTTTTTCTCGGTGATGGTGGCGTTTGTTAGCTTGTCTTCATTGAACCCGGTAAAACCAAGATACTCAAATCGCCATTGCGTGATTCTATTTCGAGGGTAAACGTGATTCAGCAGAGCTCTGTTCTCCAAATCGTAGTTCGGACAAATATAATCATTCACCTTTTATACTTTCTGAGCGAGTTCACAATTTCAATTGACAACTTGAGTGTTCTAATCTCGAGATCGTTTCTGTCAGTAAACCGCACCCGTACAAGAATTTTAATCTTATCAGAAGGCCACTTTTTTGTGTGTGTAGAGCTTTAATTGTCGCGTCCCCTTAAATGTCAGTTGCGTTTTGTTCTTTGTATGGTGGAATCTTGTTTGGTAGCTGTTTGACGGTGGCAAGTCCGCAGTAGTCACTGTCGTATTCAACTGTCCGTAAACAATTTCTTGTCTGTTGATGTTGGCCCATAGAGTCAGTTATTGTCAATCTTGAGTTTAGCATGAGTAGACTTAATAAGGCACCGCTTCCTGGGAACGATGGTCTATCTATAGCAAGAAGTTCGATTTTATACTCAACATGATTTCGCTAGCCAAAAAGATATACGGACTTTAATCATGCAATATTTGAAACAAGGTTGCTCTTCACTCGGTTCTGATAAGTTAATTTACATTCATAGCCAGAATTTGAAAGGTGTTCTCGTACAGTGCGCCCAAAAAGATTTAAATTGCCCTAAGTTGGGAAGATAAGTGTAGACATGACCTAGTGTTTCCTCTTTTTTTTTTGTTTTTAAACGGTACTCGCGCACAAAAAATTGTGCTTCTTTTATAATGTTGAACACCCTGCGCGTGCAGTTTAGAGAAGAAGGGACATAAGGTATCGATTAACACTGGTCTTGGATGTTTTCAAATTGAAATGGCAAGGCAAATTTCCGCAGGGTAAACTATTCAAAATTCATGTTATTTGACAAAAAAAAAAAAGAATCTCAATATTTAACTGTACGTCCGAAATTGGGCTCAAGGGTGAACTGATAAGCATTCCTTGCGAGACAGGTATTACTTTTAAACTTTTAAGGGGGGAAAACACTTTGTACTTCGAGTGAACATTTTTCATAAAAGAAACGATAAAATAAGGAAAGACATTGCGTCAATAATCCAGAGGAGCAGTTCTATTTCCTATCAATATTAATGCTCTGTTTTGTTTGCTGTTGTTTGTTGTTCCATCGAGCAGGTGTAGCGATGTTTGAGAAGCAATTCTCTAAAGGTGTGAGTTATACTCGAGTCTTGGCCGTATAAACGCTTTATAAATTGTAGTCAGATCAGAACGGGAAAAAACTTCATGTATCGATAAAGAAAACCTAGCAGCATTTTTGGAGATCTCAAATATATGGTCATTTTAACGGAAGTCGTAGTTGACACGCATACCGAGTACTGAAAGCTTTTAGGTTTCTTCGATGAAAGTAACATTCAAGAACAATGGCATGGAGGGTATGTTTAGCTTTTACGACAAAAGGCAGCATTGAGTTTTCGAAGAATTTAATCCCAAATGATTTCTACTACTCTATTTGACTATGCTGTGTAAATCAGAATTTATTGAGCTTATCATACGGTACTTTTGCGATTGTACGTCTGAAAGCGGAGAAATCACAAAAAAAATATAAAAAGCTGAGGGTAGAGTCATCAACGAAGCAGTTTAGTGGATAAGAAGTATTAGATAGAAGATCATTTATAAAAATGAGGAAGAATGTCGGAGATAGAACGGATCCCTGGGGCACACCAGCATTTATTTTGTGGAAATCATGCTTGAAACCATCCAATACTTATAGCGGTCCAGAAGAAAGCTTCTAATCCAACAAACAAGAGTATTATCAATCCCAAAAGCACGCATTTTTGATAAGAGAGCCTGATGCCAAACTTTCAAATGCCTTGGAAATATGAAGCACAATAATTTTACTTTCACAAAAGCGATGTAGAGATTTGTTCCATTGTTTGGTGACATATGCCATCAGATCACTAGTGGAACCATTCTTGCGTAAGCCATATTGAAGGTTATGGATAAACTCTGGGTCTTGAAGATATTCCTTAAGCTGACGGTTGATCAGTCATTTCATGACCTAAGAAAGAAGTGAAGTAAGGGATATGGGTCAGTAGGAAGTGGAAGAATACGGTTCACCTTTCTTAGGGACAGGCTGGACAAATACCGTTTTCCATCTAGGAATGATTGCAGAAGAGTAGAAGCGATGTTAAATTTTACGCAGTGGCTAGTTTGGAAGAACACCTCTTCAGAAGGATGAGGACTCTGAAAACTGCTGCTACCGTACAAGAGCGGAAAAAAGTCTGTCCTATGGAAAAATAACAGTCTCAGGTACAAGAGGGGCAACGTTACTGTGAGGCAGCATAGACCTGGCAGTGAAATGATCTGCGCACAAGTTTGCCTTTTCTGACGAGTTGGCAATAGGTTTATTATTAGCGATGAGCATTGGAACCGAAGATGTTGAGGAGTTTTTACTATTTTATACAAAAGACCAGACATTTTTTGGACCTTGCATAATTTTTGGCCGTAAATTTGGGTCATGCAAAAATGTGGTTCTCTGTATTATGAGTTCCTGACTTGTTTGTGCCCTTTCCGATTTTTCTCTATAGGGTTTGCTTTACAATGTAAGATCGAAAACTTACTTCTTTGAGCCTGATAGCTTCCTTATACTCAGAGTTAAACGGGGACTTTTTTTTAGGTTTGTTACTTTTACTCTATAAGAAATTAAAGCACGCATCCCCAGAAGAATCAGATTTGTGATCACTTCAGCGCTGTCATCAATGTCACTGTCGAGGAAGAATAGTGAATAGTTATAGTTACGGAAGGAATTATTCAGGCCGTCTCAGTTGCCTTTCTCGTATTGCTAAACGGTCCGGGTGGTCTGGTTTTCTTCCAGTGCAAGAGTGGAGGATGAGAAATTTGCTGAAATGACACAATGGTCCGAAGTACCAAATAGCGAAGTTATGCTAATGGTATACTTATCAGGGTGAGAAGTATGGCTTCCTCAGCAACCGTTTCACAGGTGATCTGATGGTATATCCCACCGAACAGTGGAACAAATCTTTACATCGTTTTGGTGAAAGTAAGATTATTGCTCTTGATATCTCCAAGGCATTTGATAGAGTTTGGCATGAAGCTCTCTTATCGAAAATGCGTGCTTTTGGGATCGATAATACTTTTGTTCGTTGGATTAGAAGCTATCTTCTATACCGTTCAATACAAGTTGTATTGGACGGATTCAAGTCTGATTCCCATACAATAAATGCTGGTGTCCCCCAGGGCTCTGTTCTGTCTCCAACTCTTTTCCTCATTTTTATAAGTGATCTTCTGTCTGTTACTTCTAATCCACTTAACTGTTTTGCTGACGACTCTACCCTCAGCTTTTCCTATTCCTTCGATAATTCACGTCCTTCGCCGTCGGACGTACAATTGCAACGGTGCCGTATGTCAAGCTCATTAAACTCCGATTTATACAGCATTGTCAAATGGGGTAATAGAAATCGTGTGGAGTTTAATGCTTCGAAAACTCAATGCTGTCTTCTGTCGTTAAAGCTAAACATTCCCCCAATGCCATTGTCCATTTATGGCTCTTACATCGAACCGAAAAGCTCTCAGTACTCGGTATGTGTGTGTCAACGACGACCTCCGTTGGAACGACCATATATTTGAAATCGCTAAGAATGCTGCTAAGTGCTTAGGTTTTCTGTATCGGTGTAAGAAGTATTTTTCTCCATCTGATCTTGCTACAATTTATAAAGCGTTTATACGCCCTAAACTCGAGTATAACTCCCACCTGTGGGCAGGTGCTTCACAAACATCTCTTCACCTGCTTGATAGAATACAAAATCGAGCTTTAAGATTGATAGGAAATAGAACTGCCGCTGAAACAATTGCCCCTCTCAAACACCTACGCAATGTTTCATGTTTTTCCTTATTTTATCGTTTCTTTTACAAAAAATGTTCACTCGAAGTAGCCAGTTGTATTCCTCCCCTTAAAAGTTT
Organism: Platycheirus rosarum; assembly: GCA_963971375.1. NCBI lineage: Eukaryota > Metazoa > Arthropoda > Insecta > Diptera > Syrphidae > Platycheirus > Platycheirus rosarum. Next base: position 33,532,008 of record OZ020509.1, on the reverse strand, counting down.
CGCCCGTAATACTCGTCTTGCTAGGAATGCCCATCAGATCACCCTTGAGTCCAATTTCGGACGTACCGTGAAATATAGGGATTCTTTTTTTAGCCGTACAACACGACTTTGGAATGGTTTACCCGGCGAGATTTTCCCTTGCCATTTCAATTTGCAAACATTCAAAACCAATGTTCATCGACAACTCCTATCTCACCCCTCCCTATCTTCCTAATGCCCGCGCAGTGTGTTGCATTAAAAGGGAAACAAATAGTCCCTTGTCCGCGCGTTAATTATAAAAAAAAAAAAAAAGAAACAAGTCAAGATGTTATGCGGTTTGCCCAGCAACTTGCGGTATTCGCGTTGGCACATCGATTAGTTGGGTAAGGTGATATAAACCGGCAAAGACATCGTCATACCTTCCTTCGGGTATTGTTTGACAAGAATAACAGAGCCAATTGGATTTATGTTAATTGAAATTGACCGCATTAACGATTTCAGTGCGAGGACAAAAGGAAACAATTTCCAAAATAGAATCAGGCAGCGCATCAAACTCGTTACAAGTCCAATAACTGTCAAGATTTGGACTCCTATAAATGAAACAATAATGAATGTTAAGTTTGCGGATAGTGAATTTGAGGCAAGTAAAGTCTGTTTTGGAAAATTGCCTATATTGGGGAAGGCTCTGGCAAGCAATATCATTTCTAACATAAACGATGAGGCCAAGATAGGAAAAAAGTAGTGGCACCAATGAATACCAATGTAGAGCAAATTCTGATAAATCAGTATTAGGAAAAAACTTCTTGCATCGATACCGAAACCTAAGCACTTAGCAGTGTTTTTAGCGATCTCAAATATAAGTATGGTCGTTCGAACGGAAGTTGTCGTTGACAGGAGCGTCACGAGTTTTTTTTCAGGTGGCATTCATTCATTGATGTCATTTATATATATATTATTTTATTTTCTTCTGACCGATGAACGGGAATTTAATTAAGTAATTTTATTTATTGTATTGATCTAGACAGGGGCAAGAAAATTCAGTGAATACACGCGACTCTTGTTTTTTTTGCACTAAACATAAAGAACGGCTGTAATTTTTGGCGGGTGGATCGACAATTTCCGAGCTGTTTTTGTAACAAGGCTTGAATGACCAGCACCATATACATGTTTTGTGCCTTGATCACAGGTGCCGTAGACTAGGGACTTTTTGGCAACTTTTGGTTGTTGCTGTACCTTCTTGTTGCCCACCCTGATGCAATTTGAGCGTAAGGGATTTGGGGCTCAACGGCTGTCGGATCAGGAGCGAAATTTGACCGTCTCTTCACCACCTTTGGAGCTTTTGTTTGCTTTATCTGCTAAAACTTTAGAGTTCATTTAAGAGCGCCACCGTATCTTTGCAGCGGTCGAGGCCCTTTGAGAGACATTTTGAATTTTTTCTTCCTTTGGCATGAAACTATAGTGTTGAGCCCGATTTTTAAGAATTTGTTTAACTTTAAAATGCTGTTCCACTGTGAAGCATTGAGTTGCATGTCTTTTGCTATTACTAACTTACTTACTTAAGTGGCGCAACATTTCGGGGTACCTCTCCAGCTAGCTCGATATTTGGCTAGCTGCCTCCAGTTTTGCACTTTAAGTTGGTTGAGGTCATCTTTTAATTAAGCGCGCCACCTGAAGCGAGGTCTTTCTTGACTCCGTTAACTCCATGGGATGGAATCGAAGATCCTGCGATTATTGTTCTGCAGCTGGCTACCTCGAGTGAACATTTTTTATAAAAGAAACGATAAAATAAGGAAAGACATGAAACATTGCGTCGGTGTTCGAGAGGGGCAATTGTTTCAGCGGCAGTTCTATTTCCTATCAATCTTAACGCTCTATTTTGTATTCTATCAAGCAAGTGAAGCGATGTTTGTGAAGCACCTGCCCAGAGGTGGGAGTTATACTCGAGTTTATGGCGTATAAACGCTTTATAAATTGTAGCCAGATCAGATGGAGAAAAATACTTCTTACACCGATACAGAAAACCTAAGCACTTAGCAGCATTCTTAGCGATTTCAAATATATGGTCGTTCCAACGGAGGTCGTCGTTGACACACATACCCAGTACTGAGAGCTTTTCCGTTTCTTCGATGTAAGTGCCATTCATGGACAATGGCATTAGGGGTATGTTAAGCTTTAACGACAGAAGACAGCATTGAGTTTTCGAAGCATTAAACTCCACACGATACCTATTACCCCATTTGACAATGCTGTATAAATCGGAGTTTAATGAGCTTAACATACGGTACCGTTGCAATTGTACGTCCGAAGGCGAAGGACGTGAATTATCGAACGAATATGAAAAGCTGAGGGTAGAGTCGTTAGCAAAACAGATAAGCGGATTAGAAGTAACAGACAGAAGATCATTTATAAAAATGAGGAAAAGAGTCGGAGACAAAACAGAGCCCTGGGGCACACCAGCATTTATTTTATGGGAACCAGACTTGAATCCGTCCAATACAACTTGTATTGAACGGTCCAGAAGATAGCTTCTAATCCAACGAACAAGAGTATTTTCGATCTCAAAAGCACGCATTTTCGATAAGAGAGCTTCATGCCAAACTCTATGAAATGCCTTGGAGATATCAAGAGCAATAATCTTACTTTCACCAAAGCAATGTAAAGATTTGTTCCACTGTTCGGTGAGATATGCCATCAGATCACCAGTGGAACGGTTGATGCGGAAGCCATACTGACGGTCATGGAGAAGCTTACGATCTTCGAGATATTCCTTAAGCTGACGGTTAATCAGTGTTTCCATGACCTTAGAAAGGAGGGATGTCAGTGCTATGGGTCGGTAGGAGGAGGGGGAGGATGGGTCAGCTTTCTTAGGGACAGGCTGGACAAATGCTGTTTTCCATCTTCTAAGAAATATTCCAGAAGTGTAGGAGCGATGGAAAAGCTTACGCAGTGGCTTTGCCAGTGTGGAAGAACACCTCTTCAGAATATCGAGGTCTTTGAGAACTCTTGCTACTGTACGAGTGCGGAAAAAAATCTGTCCCATGGAAAAATTTACATTCTCAAGTACAGAAGTGGCAACGTTGCTATACGGCAGCGTGGAGCTGGCAGCGAAATGGGCGGCGAGCAAGTTTGCCTTCTCTGAAGAGTAAACAATTGGTTTGTTATTATCGATGAGCGTTGGAACCGAAGATGTTGAGGAGTTTTTAATATTTTTTTACAAATGACCAAACATTTTTACTGCCTTTGGGACACTGCAGAATTTTTTGCCGTAATTTTTGGTCATGCAAAAATTTGGTTCTTTCAATAATGGAGTTGCATAAGTTTCTTGCTTGTTTGTGCTTTTTCCGATTTTCCTCTGTAGGGTTGGCTTTGTAAGAACGGAAGCTTACTTCTTTGAGCCTGATAGCTTCTTTACACTCAGAATTAAACCAAGACTTTTCTTAAGGTTTGATGCTTTTTACTCTGTTAGGAATAAAAGCACGCATCCCTAGAAGAATCACATTTGTGATCATTTCAGCACTGGCATCAATGTCACTATCGAGGAAGCATAGTGACCAGTTAATGTTTCGGAAAAAAATATTCAGGCCGGTTCAGTTGGCTTTCTAGTATTGCCAACGGTCCTGATGGGAAGTTTTTCTTTAACTGGATGGGTGGAGAATGAGAAATTAGCTGAAATGACACAATGGTCTGAAGTGCCAAATGGAGAAGTTACACTAATGGTATATTTATCAGGGTGAGAAGTAAGAAACAAGTCAAGAGTATGGGCGGCTTGCCCAGCAACATCCGGTATACGCGTTGGCACATCGATCAGTTGGGTTAGGTGATGTTACCTGGCAAAGAGCTCGACATACCTTCCTTCGGATGTTGTCTGACCAGAATAGCGGAGCCAATTGGAATTGTGTACATTGAAATCGCCCGTAATAACGATTTCAGTGCGAGGAAAAAGGACAAAGGAGGACAAATTTTCGAGATGGAATCAGAAAGCGCATCAAACTCGTTACAAGTCGAATTGCTGTCGAGATTTGGACTCCTGTAAATAACACAATAATGAATGACATGCTTGCGGACAGTGAATTTGAGCCACAAGAAGTTAAAGTCCGTGTTGGAACATTGCCTATATTGGGGAAGGCTCTCGCAAGCAATATCATTCCTAACATAGACCACGAGACCATGATGGGAAAATAGTAATGGCACCAAGCTATACCCACGTAGAGCAAACTCTGATAAATCAGTATTTACTCCAACCTGGGTTTCACTTAATGCCAAAACAGCTGGCCTGTATTGAACAGTGTAGACGTACAGGTGAAAGAAATTCTTTCTTATACCACGAACATTGGAATACACGACACAAAAATCACTTTCCATTTCAAAATACTTACACACAAAACACAATTCTGACTAAGTGGAACTGTGCAGTGAAAATCCAAATAAATCTCTGTAATAAACAAACTGTCTTAGGTGTTATGCCCATAAGAAAGCTTGCATACAAAAAATCAATTTAAATATTCAGCACAATAGGACAAACTCCATTTACCGCAAGCATACGATGCCTATAGTAGATAAGAAAGAGGCAGTTAAGCTAAGCACTAAGGGTTGGGACAGATAAGAGGATAATTTGATTTGTTATGCAAGTGTGTATTATTTTTTTACTTCCACAGCGCGAATGGCCATCTTATCGTCTTCCAACGATGCGATTGGATATTGTTATTTTCTTTACAGCACACGCGAGGGGGTTTTGCCAATTTCTCAAAGTGTGTAATATTATTTTTTTTAACACTCGCGATAACAATGCGCAATAATTTTTTTTTTTTTTTTGACTTTTGTTTAATTATTTATGCGCGCAACTCGACCCGACGTCCGGCCTCTAAGCTTAATATCGACACTTCAAGACGTTTCATTTCCTTATCGAAAATGCGTGCTTTAGGATCGATGGTACTCTTGTTCGTTATACGTAATTGCATACAATTTTGAAAAAAACATAGTTTGAAATTTTTTAATTTTTTTTTCAAAATTTCGAGTTTGATAATTAATTTTTTCATTATCAAAACTTAGTTTAAAATTAAAATTAAAGAAGTGATTTCTGGCCTTCCAAAAAGGTATATAGCATGGTATTGGAAGTTTTACCGCAGTTTTTGCATTTTCTCTTTTAAGTCAATTCTTAGAAAATTACCCCTCCTGTCTAAACGGGAGGAAATAGACCCTATCCTGTACGTTTGTTTTTTGTTTTAACCAAACCTACTCGCTTTAGCTTTTTGGTGCACCTCACACCGATCACCCTATATTACAAGAAAGCACTTTTACAGCTAGGTTCCACATTGCACTTTGACTCGTAATGGAATCAAAATCGATCGAAAATAAAATGGGGTGTTCTATAATCCACTATTATGGATTTCGATTTCAAGTTTTTCGAAATCGGAACAAAGTGACAATTCGGTTATGTCGATTTCCAAATGATTTTAAATCATCGTTCTTTATTTGTTTTAAACTTTAGAAGTTAACAGACGCAATTGAAAATGTAAGTAAAAGTATTTATTTCACATGGAATGTATTTAAAGCAGGCGAAAGCATAAAAATACTGCGCAAGAAAAAATATAAATCAAATTAATGGACCAATATAAAGATCTTGGCAAGGTATTCATGAAAGGGGATCGTGCTGTCGCAGATTCTTTGTGGAACATTCTAAAGACGATCTTAAAAGTTATTTTCCATTGCAGAAAGGCACAGATTTTCTCTGTCGCTTTTTTTTTTTTAGCTTTCAACACCAAAGCGATAAAAGCAGCACTCATATTTATTTTTATTTTATCAAAAAGGCAAACAAATGATAATAAATTAATGAAACTATTGATATCAACAAAATTCAGGGTTATCTTAGGGCTTAGTTGTCTTATTGCTATCATTGAAATTCATCATTGAAACAAATCATTGGAGTTTGTTTGATAGATCAGTAGTAGCAATCATTGACATTTTCTCTTATTGGAAACTGATTGAATACACACGAATTTTTTTTTCAGATAAAAATCTGTCATTGGAACTGAACGAAATTGGTATTTAAATCAGTGGATCAAGTTGTTCCATTTCCTGTCAAAAAGCAATCAGCTGACACGAAAAATGAATTTGCATCAGGAAAACAGATAAATACATTTTTAGCAAAAAAAAAACTTGTGCAATTTGTTTTTTTTTTTTTTTTATTGAAAAAAGTTCATTTTATCGATTGCTATCGATTGGTATATCATTTGTATTTCTACTACTTACTTACTTAGGAGGCGCTACAGTTCAGGACGAACCTAGGCCTCAACCAACATACCTCTTCAGCCAGCTCGGTCTTTGGCTAGCTGCCTCCAGTTTTGCACTCCAAGTTGTTTGAGGTCGTCATCCACTTGAGCGCGCCACTTAAGGCGAGGTCTTTCTTGACTGCGTCTACCCTCTGGGATTAAATTGAAGATCCTGCGGGCCGGAGCATTGTTGTCCATTCACTCTACATGACCTAGCCATCTTAGACGTGATATGCGTATTTTTTTGACCAAGTCAATGTCGCTGTACAGCTCGTATAGTTCTTGGTTGAACCTTCGCAGATATGGTCAAAAATCCTCCGAAAAATCTTACGCTCGAAACGACTAAGGATATTTTCATCCGCTTTAGATAGAGTCCATGCCTCGGCACCATAGAGCAAGACTGGGATAATTAAGGTCTTATTCAGGCTCACCTTTGTCTTTCAAGAGAGGGCTTTGCTACTCAATTGCCTTCCTAGCCCATAGAAAAAGCGATTGTCGAGATGTTGCTGTCAGATGATATAGCGGATCCAAGATAAACAAAGATCCTAGCTACCTCAAAGTTGAACCTGTCTTTTGTGATATTTTGTCCAAGCCGCCGGTGTTGTGTGTCCCTTTTTGTGGACAGCAGGTACTTCGTTTCGGCCTCATTGACTGCTAGTCTCATCTTAGCCACTTTAGCTTCAATGTTAGCAAACGCTGCAGTGACAGCTCGCCAAGTTCTGCCAATAATGTCTATGTCATCAGGGTATGCTGGCAATTGCATAGACTTGAAACAAATTGTCCCACTACAATTGACTTACGAGTTTCTTATAATTTTTTTCAAGTATTAAGTTGAAGAAATGGCACGATATCGAAATCCTTTTTTGACGTCAAAAGCTTCTGTGAGGTCAGTTGCAACCTTGACGGAGCAGCGAGAGTTCTCCATCGTCATCCTGCACAGTAGGACGAGTTTTGTGGGGATGCCAAAACCTGACATGGCTTTTTATAGCTCGTCTCTATAAATGCTATCGTACGAGGCCTTAAAAACGACAAAGAGATGGTGGGTATCGATTTGGAATTCTTGGGTAGTTTCCAGGATTTGCCTTAGAGTGAACATTTGATCAATTGTGGACTTTCCTGGCCTGAAACCAAACTGATAGAGGCCCATCAGGTTGTTGGGGAATCGTTTTAGGCATTAACATAATACGGCAGAGAGGAAACACCGCCCATTTTATATTTCTTTTTCCCTTCTTGTACTTTTTGAATTTGAGTGGAATTATTTTGGGAATTTGCATTTGCCTGTTTCTTTTCATGTTCGCCTGGTGCTACTGAATATGGTTGCGTACGATTTTGGTTGAAAAAAATAACCCACAAACCCTCTCGTTACATCCACACACACACACACACCATTATCTTTTTCTACTTCTACTTTAACAAAACCCCGTACATTTTGAATTTCCTTTTCTCTTCTTGTACTTTTTGAATTTGAGTGGAATTATTATTATTTTGGGAATTAACAGCAGACACTGGTTGTTATAACCGAGTATCAATTCAAACCCTTTTAAAAGATCGCATAGCTTTCAACAAAATTTATATCTGCTTCAATGTATCCTTAAATATCTTTACCTCTTCGATCTCCAAAGATCAAGAAACATACGATTCTTATTAAAGTTTTTAACGTCTACCATTCGTACATACCAACCATTACCTTAGCTTTTAAATTATATCCTGTTTCTTAATCTATATCTTTTATTATATTATCTCTAAATTATTGTAATATTAGAGGCCTACGGGCCGGAGCATTGTTGTCCATTCACTCTACATGACCTAGCCATCTTAGACGTGATATGCGTATTTTTTTGACCAAGTCAATGTCGCTGTACAGCTCGTATAGTTCTTGGTTGAACCTTCGCAGATATGGTCAAAAATCCTCCGAAAAATCTTACGCTCGAAACGACTAAGGATATTTTCATCCGCTTTAGATAGAGTCCATGCCTCGGCACCATAGAGCAAGACTGGGATAATTAAGGTCTTATTCAGGCTCACCTTTGTCTTTCAAGAGAGGGCTTTGCTACTCAATTGCCTTCCTAGCCCATAGAAAAAGCGATTGTCGAGATGTTGCTGTCAGATGATATAGCGGATCCAAGATAAACAAAGATCCTAGCTACCTCAAAGTTGAACCTGTCTTTTGTGATATTTTGTCCAAGCCGCCGGTGTTGTGTGTCCCTTTTTGTGGACAGCAGGTACTTCGTTTCGGCCTCATTGACTGCTAGTCTCATCTTAGCCACTTTAGCTTCAATGTTAGCAAACGCTGCAGTGACAGCTCGCCAAGTTCTGCCAATAATGTCTATGTCATCAGGGTATGCTGGCAATTGCATAGACTTGAAACAAATTGTCCCACTACAATTGACTTACGAGTTTCTTATAATTTTTTTCAAGTATTAAGTTGAAGAAATGGCACGATATCGAAATCCTTTTTTGACGTCAAAAGCTTCTGTGAGGTCAGTTGCAACCTTGACGGAGCAGCGAGAGTTCTCCATCGTCATCCTGCACAGTAGGACGAGTTTTGTGGGGATGCCAAAACCTGACATGGCTTTTTATAGCTCGTCTCTATAAATGCTATCGTACGAGGCCTTAAAAACGACAAAGAGATGGTGGGTATCGATTTGGAATTCTTGGGTAGTTTCCAGGATTTGCCTTAGAGTGAACATTTGATCAATTGTGGACTTTCCTGGCCTGAAACCAAACTGATAGAGGCCCATCAGGTTGTTGGGGAATCGTTTTAGGCATTAACATAATACGGCAGAGAGGAAACACCGCCCATTTTATATTTCTTTTTCCCTTCTTGTACTTTTTGAATTTGAGTGGAATTATTTTGGGAATTTGCATTTGCCTGTTTCTTTTCATGTTCGCCTGGTGCTACTGAATATGGTTGCGTACGATTTTGGTTGAAAAAAATAACCCACAAACCCTCTCGTTACATCCACACACACACACACACCATTATCTTTTTCTACTTCTACTTTAACAAAACCCCGTACATTTTGAATTTCCTTTTCTCTTCTTGTACTTTTTGAATTTGAGTGGAATTATTATTATTTTGGGAATTAACAGCAGACACTGGTTGTTATAACCGAGTATCAATTCAAACCCTTTTAAAAGATCGCATAGCTTTCAACAAAATTTATATCTGCTTCAATGTATCCTTAAATATCTTTACCTCTTCGATCTCCAAAGATCAAGAAACATACGATTCTTATTAAAGTTTTTAACGTCTACCATTCGTACATACCAACCATTACCTTAGCTTTTAAATTATATCCTGTTTCTTAATCTATATCTTTTATTATATTATCTCTAAATTATTGTAATATTAGAGGCCTACGAATGAAACTTCTCTAGCCATTACCAAAACAAACCTTTGTTCCGATTTCTTCTACTGTGAATTTTGTGATTTTGCTTTACTTGGTGCGGATGGGCAAGCGAGCGGTCTTATTTCCACTGGACAAGATGTTCTTTTTGCATCTTTTTTCGCAATGTCTAAATCACCAATTTTCAAATTGATTTGAATTTAATGCACTGGCGCAAAATTGTAGACACTTAAAGTCGACATTATCAAAAACTTAGTGTGGAACTAGGTCAAATTTGCATACAAATTTTAATTTAATTTCCAACTAAATATGTGTTATTGTCGAGTTAAATGGTTTTAATTTTGCGCTATTATTTTTAAACGGTGTTTTTATTTTCTTTGTTTTTATATTTTCCGCCTATTAGTCGATATTTTTAGTTTTTGATTGTGAATGCTACTTTTAATCATTAATTTTTCATCCTCGTTTACGATTACTTACCAGACTTGAAATAGGCCAGGCACCTATGTCTTTGTCATTAATATATAGTTAGAATAAGAAGGGACCCAAAATCAATCTCTGGGGAACTACTTGTTTGATTAAGAGGAACTCGGAGAGTTGACTTTCAACAAATGCGGCTTATTTTTCTTTAATACGGTACGAGGGAATCAATTTTATGGCTACTGGTGAAAGGTTGAATTTAAACTGAAGCTTTCTTAAAGAAACAGATTGGTTTACCTTATCGAAAGCTTAAGATAAATCATAAGGAATCAAAAAAAAAGTGTAACAACAAAGTTATCTAAGTCGGCCAAATACTCTTGCTATAAAAGAGATTATACCTAATTTGGCAGATAGGTTATCATTGATAACGACTTCTAAATTACGGGCTTTCTTGAAGAACAGACATTTTTTTATAAACAATGGAATGTTGGCATTTAAAAATAAATAAATAAATTTAATGGCATGACAGCTCAAGTCCTAGTGACTTATACTTTCAACCTACCTACAGTTTACCGCCGAGTACGAACGGCTACATGAGATGCGCTTTTTCGAGATAAATTTTACTCTTAGAGGTTTTGTCAGTTTCTCGCAAGAGGCAGTACCCCGGAAAATAATTTTGCAGTGAGAGGGATTCGAACCAAGTCTCATTAGCTTAGCATTTTGACACACTAACTAACTAACTAAGCTACGGGGCACTACTTGTGGGCATTGAATGGAGATTAGGATATTAATAAACATTGTGATTCGTCTGGGTGGAACGTTAAAAAATGTTGTCTGCTTTATTCTAACTTCTACCACTTTTGCTAGAAGTCCAACTTGACCCGAAATATAAATAATTGTAAACATCGTCCGCATGAATATGGATATCCATGGATTTACAATCAAGGACATTGATCCGCAGCGAAAAGAGCAATGGTCACAGAATGGATACATGAGGTATGCCGGAAGATAACTAGAGTGCTTCGGAAAACCCATTTTCGGTTATGACATTTTGTGTCCTATTAGACAAATAAATTAGAATAAATAATGCTGTGCATAAACTAAATCCATATTGAGCGACAAGTTTGTTGTGAAGGATTCTTAAATCAATAATTGAATAAAACACCTTTGAATAAATAGTCTTGAAGGCACAAAATGTAAGCTCATACTTACCAAAACTTTCCCGAATGTCGTCAGTGACTTTTAATAACGCAGAATTACAACTATCATTTTTGCGAAATCCTAAATTAAAACGATCGAGATTATGCTGTTCGATAAGATATACAATGTGCTTCTTTATGATAATTTCAGCTACCTTTGTATAACATGGTAGAAAAGATGCTAATAGGCCGAAAACCTTCACCTCAGGCTGATATTTTTTCGGGTAGGGTATCATCATATATTATCATTATTATCTATTTTCTTAAATTGTATTCAGTCTTAAAATTTCAATCAATTTCAAATTTTACTTTTGCGCCTTATTTATACCAGTTGCTATAACCAATTTGATAAAATTATAACGTAAATTTTCTAACAAATGTCTTGTTTAAACAGAAGCCAAAACAAAATAACAGCTAGGTTCCAGAAATCGAAATGAAAATGAAACCGAAATTGCAAATCGAGTGAATTAATTTTCAGTGTTCCGCATCGGTCGATTTCATGAGTTCAAAAATGTTGCGAAATCACTTCCAGTGATATTGGAGAGAGCTGATCCCTGTCAAGTAAAGGCGAGTTATCATTCAAATGAATCTTTGAAAAATGTTAAACCGATTTTTTTTTACATTTTATGCTTTAATAAGAAACACATATAGTGGTTGGGTGCTGTATGAAAGGTGTCAACCAGGCGATGCACGGTGCTGAAACTATCTCGTACGCATCGATTGTGTTCATTTTACCTCCCCGCGGTAACCACCGGGTACTGGTCTGTCATTCCGGACATTCCTGCTAAACTTATAAGCGCGAGTGTTGAACACAGAAAAAATAGCAACACTATAATTCTCTGCTTTAATGACTGTTCTGATCGATTCGCAGAAGTCTGGCACGAGCACGAGGACGTACGGTGGATGAGCCCAACCAATTGGACTAACGGTACGGTCAATAGTCAACGAAGTACATGCTCTAATGAGCTACTTCGACTTTTTTGGAGATAAGGTCATTGGGACAATTCAATGCAAGTCAGGGCATTGAAATAGAGATGGTGGCGGATGAGCCCTTAATGAGCCAAAGGCAGCGCTCATATCCCCGAAGCGGGTTACTGACTCCGGATTCTCCGGTTCGTTTTGTCCGAGGGATCCAACAAAGGACCTGGATCTCGAGGTTGGGGGTTGTGCGTGGTGTTAACAACCCTGCCATGGAATGTTAACGCGAAGTGACTAATAGCCTCGGAAAAGGACGAATTAACTGTTGACGACCCAAAAAACGAATTCAGGACAACGACCTTCGGATCTGCAATTGGAATGTTAGAACTCTTAACAGACCACGTGCAGCCAAACAACTAGTGGAGGCCCTAAAATGCTGTAGAGGAGGAATTAATGCGATGCAGGAAGTGCGATGGGATGGGCTGGGCAAAAGGAAGATGAAAAACTGTGACAAGGTGATTGTGCAAAAAGACCACAGCCTTTATTTGGGTGCGGATTCGTCATAAGCAGTAGACTTAGGCAAGTAGTCTTGGGCCTTCGACACGTAAGAGAGCGACTTGTGACAATCCGTATCAAGGCTAAATTTGCACCCACAGAGGACAAACGTAACGCCACCAAGAATGATTTCTAGGAGATCCTCGACAAAACCTATGCGAAAATGCCCTAAATACGACGTTAAGATCGTGATAGGCGATTTTAACGCAAAATAGGTAAGAAGGAAATCTTTGGTAGGGCTGTCGGAAAACATAGTCCACACGACACAAAGTCTGAAAACGGACTTAGGCTAATTGACTTCGCAGCGGCACATAACGTCACCATTGGAAGCACACCGTTTGCTCATCTGGAACCGTCAACCAGATTGCTCACGTTGCCATCCTCGTATCACGCCTCCAGTATCTCCGATGTTCGTACCTTCCGAGCAACTAACATCGATTCCAATCACTACCTTGTTACAGCCAAGGTAAGAATGCGAATAACCTGAATGCCACAACGACGGAATAATACTGTGAGGAAATATGACGTCGGAAAACTTCAATCGCAAGAGACCGTCAGAACCTAAGCCGATCGAATATCCCGTTACCTCTTAATAAATCCAATGCCTCCCGCTTCAAGTGCCGAAGACCAGTGGCAACACTGCCAGCAAGCCATCAGAGATGCCGCAATTAATATGCTTGGTTTCACCAGACCACCACCATGAAGCTTCTGGTTCGATGACGAATGCAGGCAGGCCCATGCAGCCAAACAAGAGGCATATAAACTGTGCTGGAAAGAAGGACGAGGGCTGTCTGCGAGCTCTACGAGCAGAAAAGACGGGAAGAACACCGGCTTTTCCAAAAGAAAAAGAGAGAGGATGAGAAGGTCGCAATCAAAGATATTGAGAGATGCTACTTCAAGAACAACGTGCAAAAGTCTTACCAACAGGTAAAAAGAACGTGCAAAGGGAAAAAAAACCGCACAGAAGCCTGTAGAGATAGGAATGAAAACTTCGTAGTAGAGTCACAGTCGGTGCTGAGTATATGGAAGGACCATTTCTGTAGACTGTTAAACGGCGATGAAGACCAAAATCCCGCCCTCAGGTAGAATGAACCATTCAACATGGATAATGACAGACAAAACTTCCGTCCACCTGACCAAAATGAAGTAAGGATAGCAATATCTAAACTAAAAAACAACAAAGCTGCTGGACCCGACGGACTACCCACCGAACTTTTTAAAGCGGCCGGAGATGACTTGGTGGAGTGCATACACCAACTCATCTCTCAAGTTTGGTCAGAAGAAAGTATGCCTGATGAATGGAACCTCAGCATCGTTTGCCCGATCCACAAGAAAGGAGACCCTCTAAACTGCGCCAACTATAGAGGAATAAGTCTCCTGAATATCGCCTACAAGATCCTCTCTGCCGTACTATGTGAACGCCTGAAACCTTTCCTCAGTAACCTGATTGGCTCAGACCAGGAAAGTTTTTAATCATCAAATATTCACGCTACGCCAGATCCTGGAAACTACCCAAGAATTCAACCCATCAACTCTTTACCGATTTATAGAGACGAGCTATACAGAGCCATGCCAGGTTTTGGCATCCTCACAAAACTCGTCTGACTGTGCAAGATGACGATGGAGAACTCTCGCTGCTCCGTCAAGGTTGGCACTAAGAAGCATTTGATGTCAAAAAAGTATTCCGACATCGTTCTATTTCTTCAACTTAATACTTGAAAAAATTATAAGAAATTCGTAAGTCAATTGTAGTGGGACAATTTGTTTCAAGTCTGTGCAATTGCTAGCATACCCTGACGACAGAGACATCATTGGCAGAACTTAGCGAGCTGTCACTGGAGCGTTTGCTAACATTGAAGGTAAAGCGGCTAAGATGAGACTAGCAGTCAATGAGGCCGAAACGAAGTACCTGCTGTCCACAAAAAGGGATACACAACACCGGCGGCTTGGACAAATATTACAATAGACAGGTTCAACTTTGAGGTAGTAAGGATCTTTGTTTACCTCGGATCCACTATATCATCTGACAGCAACATCTCGTCAGAAATAAAGCTCTTGACAATCCCTGTTTCTATGGGTTGGAAGGCAATTGAGTAGCAAAGCCCACTTAAGAAAAAACAAAGGCGAGTCTGTATAAGACATTAATCATCCCAATCTCGCTCTATGGTGCCGAAGCAGGGACTCTATCTAAAGCGGATGAAAATATCCTTAGTCGTTTCGAGCGTAACATTCTTCGGAGGATATTTGGCCCTATCTGCGTTAACGGGCTTTGGAGGAGAAGATTCCACTTAGGACTATAGGACCTGGTCAAAAAAATACGCATATCATGTTTAAGTTAGCTAGGTCATGTAGATCGAATGGACAACAATGCTCCGGCTCGCAGGATGTTCAATTTCATCCCAGAGGGTAGATGCAGTCAAGGAAGACCTCGCCTCGACCTTTGGTGGCACGCTCAAGTGGAGGACAACCTCAACCAACTTGGAGTGCGAAACTGGGGGCAGCTAGCCAAGGACCAAACTGGCTGGAGAGGCATGTTGGTTGAGGCCCAAGTTCGTCATGAACTGTAGCGCCCCTAAGTAAGTAAGTAGTAGAAATACAAATGATTTCCTATCGATAGCAACCGATAAAAGAATTTTTTCAACAACAAAAAAACAAATTGCATGCATACCTTGGCAAGATCTTTATATTGGTCCATTATTTTTATGCTTTCGCCTGCTTTAAATACATTCCATGTGAAATAAATAAATTTAGTTTGGTTAAATTTTCAATTGCGTCTGTTTACTTCTAAAGTTTCAGACAAATAAAGAAGGATGATTTAAAATCATTTGGAAATCGACAAAACCGAATTGTCGAACAGAATTTCACTTTGTTCCGATTTCAAAAAACTTGAAATCGAAATCGATAATAGTGGATTATAGAACACCCCATTTTATATTCGATCGATTTTGATTCCATTACAAGTGAAAGTGAAATGTGGAACCTAGCTGTAAAAGTGCTTTCTTGTAATATAGGGTGATCGTTATGAGGTGCACCAAAAAGCTAAAGCGAGTAGGTTGGGTTAAGACAAAAAACAAACGTACAGGAAAGGGGCCTCTTTCCTTCCATTTAGGCAGAAGGGGTAATTTTCTGAGAATTGACTTAAAAGAGAAAAATGCAAAAACTGCGGTAAAACTTCCAATACCATGCTATATACCTTTTTGGAAAGCCAGAAATCACTTCTTTAATTTTAATTTTAAACTAAGTTTTGATAGTGAAAAAATTTATTATCAAAGTTTTAAGTGAGAAAATGGTCCCCTAATTCTCGATCTACTGCGCCGAAAAAATATCCTTTCCTACCTTTCTAATTCTTCTAACTAGTGCCGTGCAACGTCATGTTGTATTCTTAAAGGCAATATGCATTACAGACACTTAGTTAAAAATATTAGTATTATCATAAAACAGTTAAGTTAATTAGAAGTAACAGTAGAAGAACATTTATAAAAAATGAGGAAAAGAGTTGGTGACACAAGAGATCCCTGGGGTACACCAGCATTTATTTTGTGGGAATCAGACTTAAATCCATCTAAGATAATTTGTATTGAAGGGTCCGGAAGATAGCTTCTAATCCAACGAACAAGAGTATCATCGATCCCAAAAGCACGCATTTTTGATAAGGAAATGAAATACCTTGGAGATATCAAGAGCAATAATCTTACTCTTTCCAAAGCGATTTAATGATTTGTTCCACTGTTCGGTGCGATATGTCATCAGATCACCAGTGGAACGGTTGCTGCGGAAGCCATACTGACGGTCATGGAGTAGCTTTTGATCTCCTTAAGCTGACGGTTAATCAGCGTTTCCATGACCTTAGAAAGTAGGGATGTTAGTGCTTTGGGTCGGTAGGAGGAGGAGGAGGAGGAGGATGGGTCACCTTTCTTAGGCACAAGCTGGACAAATGATGTTTTTCATCTTCTAGTAAAGATTCTAGTAGAGTAGGAGCGATGGAAAAGCTTGCGTGGAGCAAATTCCGATAAATCGGTATTCGTTCCAACCTAAGTTTGACTTAATGCCAAAACAGCTGGCCTGTATTGCACAAAGTGAATGTAAGCATACAAAAATCCTCATTCATTCAATCAAAAAAACTGATATCAGCATTGATTGAAGAAAGAATATTCTGTTTTCTATTTCACAATATTGAAAAAAATTGGTTTAAAGAATTACTTTACGTTTTTTATCAAAATTTTGAGTTTTATTGCGTGTATTTTGAAAACTATTGATATAAATAATTTAATTTAAATGTAGGATTAAAGAACAAATTTCTGGTTTTTAAAATCGTAATGTTGTATATTTTAAGAGTTGCCGTTGTTTTTAAATATTTGTTTTTCCATTTAAGTATTTTTTCCGAAAATAATTCCTACGTCCTAAACGGGGCCAGAGAGACCACCCCTTTCATAGTAAAAAATGCTTGTATTTCACCCCTCTACAAAAAACGTTATCAATTTTTGGCCCCGGAGTTATCGTACTCGTGCTCAAAAGGATAATATAGAATTCCCGGGTTGGCGGCCTATGATCGTACAGAATGAACTATTTGGGGACTACCAAGCATTAGAGTAAGCATAATTGCATAAATGTAATCTGTAGCAGATTTTATAGATTTTCTTGCAAAAAGAAACAAACATAGATTCATGGGTACACCATGAGAGTCTTTACAAGAGGGCTTAATTAAACTCACAATAACGTCTGGCTTGCTTATGTAAATAAAATTGAATTGATTACCGTTCTGGAAATCGTTCATCAACATCTGATTGGAAGAACTGTTTGATCATGTATCGGTGAATAATTTATTTAATTCATCAGCGTTTTATTTACATTTGCAGAAAGGATCGATTCTAACACTAAATTTTAAGTTTTTCATAACTCAGATGAAAAGAGTTTAATATTGAACTTCTCACAGACATATTTTGGTTTTTCCTTTCTTAAGGCAAAGGTAAAAATGTTTTGGATTTTAATATGGTATACGCCTTTTCACGAAGATTAATAAGTTTTCCGATTACGAGCAGTAAATCTTGGCGTTTATTATTTTTAATAAAACATATAAAATATGAGTCAAAATACTTCATTCTTTCTTTCTTCAAAATACTTCATACTACATTCATTCTTACTTCATCATCACCATAATCATCAGCGTAACAATCGGTATCCAGCCCGGGCTTCGTGTAACCAGTTCTTTCGTACATCGCCATTTCATGCCAACGCCATCCAATTGCGAACCCATAGGTTTCATGCATCCTAGTCTACACTATGCCTCCAACGTAATCAAAGTCTGCCACATTGTCTTCTACCATAAAAAGAACTGTTAAGGCTCAATGCACACGGAGCAACTGGATACAAACTAAACCGGTAGGTAATTCGCGTTACAGACCAGCTACGGACTCAGAAGTCATTTTTACGACATTCTCGATTTTATCTAAGCCTTCTCTATTTCATTTTTATTTGAATATCAGGGAAGGCAATAATTATATAAAAAATATGTTTTTCCACCTCCCGCACTAGTTACAGATTGTTTTGTTGTTGGCTCATTTTCGACATATTAGAAACTTAAATCACTAGGCAACCCAACATGAAAATCAACATACTGGTTACAGACTTTTTTTTGTGAATCGCCAACGAGTTTTCAAACAGTAGCGTCGTGTGAGCCATCCCATTTGGTAATCAGTTTTTTTCGAGTTGGTCCGTGTGCATTGGGCCTAAAGACTTTCCGAGTTGATTCCTCTTCGCTTGCGTTTTCCACAACATCTATTTCGAGGTAGATTTTATAGAGTTTCTTTTTCGGAATCGTCTTCACTCGCACATGGGCTCAACAACGATTGGTAAAAACTTTTCTCTTGAACGTGGATAAGAGATCGGACGATATAAGAAAAAAGTTATCTAACGACATGTCCTGCTTAAACATGGGCACGATTCTGTGGCCGGCACGGTGCCCGCACGGGTCGTATATATCTATCATTAATTTGTGGAAAATGCGCAGAGTGTCCAATTACAACACAATACAGGATAGTGCATTCAAGCGATTTCAATCTACAGAAACTTCATAGATAAAACTATTATATCAAAATGACTTCAGTTTCGGCACCAAAGGTTTTATTAATGGAAACACTTTCCTAAAATACAAAGAAGAAGCGTAGAGTAAAAACAAAACATTATATTTGTATCGGAAATTATGAGCAAATGAAAATACATTTCGGGAAAACTCGAGATTGTCAACGAAAACATTTGATTATTTTTAGAAACACAGTATTTTTGTTATCATATCAAATTTTCTCTTTTGTACTTTGTACTACTGAAATTAGAACTTTTCCATATTCCATATTTGTTTGGTGCGATGCGACAACATTGCATGTACCGCAATATCATGTTGGCGTTGGAAATCCACATCTACCAGTACAGGTAACCACCAGGCGAACATGAAAAAGAATATGTGAAAATTCCCAAAATAATTCAAAAAGAACAAGAAAAGAAAAAGAAATACAAAATAGGCGGAGTTTTGTTAAAGTAGAAAGTAGATGTAGATATTGGAGTGTGTATGTGTGGATTTAACGAGAGGGTTTGTGGGTCATTTTTTCAACCAAAATCGATCGCAAACGTATTCTGAGCACCAGGCGAGCATGAAAAAGAACAGGCGAAAATGTCCAAGATAATTTCACTCAAATTCAAAAAAGACAAAGAAGAGGAAAATAAATACAAAATAGGCGGAGTTTTTTTTAAATAGAAAGTAGATGTAGATAGTGGATTTAAGTAAAGGGTTTGTAGGTGTGAGTTAACGGGCTGTATGTTGGTGTTGCTGCCATCAATGTTTTCTTATGACGATATCACGTAAAATTATCGTCCGATAACCAACTCTTTTTTTGGTTTTTTATAAAAAAAAATAAATAAATGAAAAGAAAAAAATAATGTTTTATAGTTTTTTATATTTTATAAAAAAATCACATTTTTTTGTATTTTTTACTAATGTGTTGCGTGTTTGGGGCGGGCATGGGCTTATGTTTTATTTTAATTGTTATGTTTTCTTTGTTTCCCTTTTTTATGGATTTGTCTCTTTTATTCTTATATTGGTTGTGAGTACCAAACCAAGTCAAATAGTGCGTTAGCTTTAAAAACAATTTTATCGTTTAGCAACTTGTCCTGTTCTGTTTTATTGAAATTGTATATTTCATATTCTTCTAGTGTGTCCAATAATTTCCGTTTATGGTACAGGTGCATTGGGCTTAGATTGTTGACAAAACTCATGTTATCAATCAAGAGGAAAACAAAATTTGATATCTTATTGAGCTTCGGCAGATGTTCTACAAATCTTTCACTAATGATTCTTTTTGTTTGTCCAATATGAAATATATATATCACAGTCGTCCAATTTTATTTTGTAAACATAATTGCATGGTTTTGTGTCACTTTTTCGTTTTGGTTGCCGACCATCATCCCCTTGTCGGAACCAATTAAAAATGTTGATTAGTCTGGACAGCCAACCGGCTACTTACCTCTACCTGAACGCTGAACTTGACGAGTTGTAGAGGCTTAAGTAGGGTCAAAGATTTGTTGGGCGGTGTGTCACTAGATGAGTCCCAAAAACCAAAGGTTGTTCTCTCCCCACCCCCTCAATTCCTTCCTACCCCTTCGTATCCAATATCCACAAATCTCTCCTAATTCAATCTCACTCCCCTTCCCCCCTAATCAAGGGTGTCATGTGATCCGTGCCTATTAGATGGTTTGCAGCCAGGGGGTATACTGGCTGTATTTTAACGGAACCTCTTTGAAACAGGCAAAATCCAAGAGTAAAAGCCTTATCTGCTACAGGGGGTGTTGCAGATGGACCTTATTTCCCCCATAACTCGTGGGACCAAATATGAAGATTACAAAAAACCAAAAAATACCAAAAATACACAACACAAATGGTGACAACAATAACACAGAAACTAAGGTGCGCCTGAGACTCTGCTCTTGCCGACTCAAAAATACGGACACGCACTGACGAGGAAGACTGAGAAGACCTTGACTGACATCGGAACTATTGTGAGCACGTCCAAAAGAGCAAGGGACAACATCACTAGCTCGACAATATCGCCAAGCAAAAATAAAAAAGCCAGACTCTCACTATTGATCATTGAATCCTTGACGCATTCAATGAGGCTATCTTAAAGAACGGACCTTTCCCACTTTTTGGTACCCTTAAAACTGTTCAGGGTTTCAAAATGATGACATGCGAAGATGGACACACTCTCACATGGCTTCAGGATTTCATCGCCAAGACCTCAGCTCCTTGGCCGAATACCGACCTTCACCTTATTGACAGAAAAGAGATCGTGCAACTCACCACGCCTTTACCTAGGCTCATTGTGCGTGGACCTCCAATCCCAAAAGATCGTATCAAAAGATACAATTAGTAATTTTAAAACTTGTATAATAGCTAGAAAACAGTTAAACCTTTTTCTTCTTTCCAAATAGAGTGACCTTGACCAAACAACGGTCAAATTAGAAAGGCATGGACTCCCACCGTTAATTCTCGAATCATGCTACATGCCACTGAACGCGACTGAGGGACCACCAGCGGAGCTCACCAGACTAATTGTTCAACGTGCCCATTCAGAAAAATGGGACCTAGTCATGGGATGTGATATACTAACTCATTTCACATTCAATGGGAAAGCACGGACATTAACACTAGAGGTGAGTTACTTTTTGAATTCATTATTGAAAATAACATTCTTGTAGCGAATAGGGGTAAAGAACCAACATTTGTTACCAAAAATAAAAAAGAGGTACTTGACGTTACTCCCACAAGTAACTCAGATACCCTTAAGATTGACCAATAATAATATAAGACTCTGTTGGGTCCCTGGCTACAGTGGTGTGCAAGGAAACGAAAGAGCTGATGAGCTGGCAAGAAAGGGATCATCCCTAGAAATTAACCAAGCCGACACAACGGTATAGGTTCCAACCTGTAACATCAAACAGACGATAGAGAATAAGGTACTCGCCGCAGCTATTGAGAGATGGAACTCGCTCGGCTCGTGTGTCGTGACCAAGAAACTATGGCCCTACTTTAATAAAAAAAGAACAGAAAATATTCTAAAGCTCAACAAGAAGTCGCTTGCTGTTTCCTTAGCGATCTCTCCGAAAAAGAGCAACTGTTGTTATTGTTTTTGTTTTCATCAGTTTGAACAATGATGTGGGTCATGATCCTTGAGGTCATTAGCTGAAATGCCATAAATTTATTTTTGATATAATTGTAGGACATTTTTAAATGTACAAACAATAAAGTTATCAATTTAAAAGATGATTTTGTATAGGGAAATGAATTGGATAAGTTATGTTGATAATTTCAGGGCCTATAGGAGCCACATAATCATGAACAGATTTCCTCACATGTTCATCAACAAATAAATTATTATTGAAGTCCCAGAAATTATTATGTCTGAATATTGAGTGGAAATATTATTCAAATCATCATTAAATAATTCACCTAAATCAAATTTCGATGAGGAATACAGGCACAACCCACCAAAAACTTTTGGAAATGGAAAAAAAACTTCAAGTTGGCTCCTTTTTTCGCTTGTATTATTCAATTAAAAAAGTTTAAAATTGAGCCAAAGAATTCCTACCACCATTGGCTACCATTTCCGGTGCAACCAAAGGATAATTAGAAATAGGCTTCCTTAATTCTTGTATCAGCTTTCGGCCTGTGAAAATTCCGTCAAAATCGGTCCATAAATAAGAATTTTCAATAAAAAAAACAACCAAGCGACACCTAGTGTATAATTTTAATAGCCTTAGTTACTCCCTAGAACATCAGCAATCTGGCAGTAAAAATCCAGTCAAAATCGATGCCGCCGAAGATTCGCACCAATATCTTCTTTGTATGGTATTCCGAGGCCGGATTGCTCTTTTTTTTGTATAAGTAAACACGCGTACAAGAGATTGTGTTGCCCTTATTATGTTTAATACACTGCACGAGCATGGAAAGGTTGTGGAAGGAGGGACAGTAGGTGATGATTAACATTGGTTTTGAATGCTATCAGGCTGCAATGGCAAGGAAAAACCTCGCCGGGCAAAGTATTCCAAAGTCGTGTTGTTGGACTAAAAAAAGAATCTCCATATTTCACGGTACGTCCGAAATTGGGCTCAAGGGTGAACTGATGAGCATTCCTTGCGAGACGGGTATTGCGGGAAAAACTTTTAAGGGGAGGAATGCAACTGGCTACTTCGAGTGAATATTTTTTATAAAAGAACCGATCAAACAAGGAAAGACATGAAACATTGCGTCGGTGTTTAAATGGGGCAATTGTTTCAGAGACATTTCTATTTCCTATCAATCTTAACGCTCTGTTTTGTATTCTATCAAGTAGGTGCAGCGATGGTTGCGAAGCACCTGGTCGTTCCAACAGAGGTTGTCGTAGACACACATACCGAGTACTGAAAGCTTTTCGGTTTCTTCGATGCAAGTGCCATTCATGGACAATGGCATTGGGGGTATGTTAACTTTTAAGGCAGCATTGAGTATTCGAAGCATTAAACTCCACATGGTTTCTGTTACCCCATTTGACGATGCTGTATAAATCGGAGTTTAATAAGCTTATCATACGGTATCGTTGCAACTGCACGTCCGAAGGCGAAGGATGTGAATCATAACGAATTTGAATTATTTTTTGGGAATCAGACTTGAATCCGTCCAATACAACTTGTATTGAATGGTCCAAAAGATAGCTTCTAATCCAACAAACCAGAGTATCATCGATCCCAAAAGCACGCATTTTCGATAAGAGAGCTTCATGCCAAACTCTATCAAATACCTTGGAAATATCAAGCGCAATAATCTTACTTTCGCCAAAGCGATGTAGAGATTTGTTCCACTGTTCGGTGAGATATGCCATCAGATCACCAGTGGAACGATTGCTGCGAAAGCCATACTGACGGTCATGCAGAAGCTTTCGGTCTTCGCGATATTCATTAAGCTGACGGTTTATCAGCGTTTCCATGACCTTAGAAAGAAGGGATGTTAGTGATATGGGTCGGTGGGAGGAGGGGGAGGATGGATCACCTTTTTTAGTGAAGGGCTCGATAAATGCTGTTTTCCATCTTCTAGAAAAGATTCCAGAAGAGTAGGAGCGATGGAAAAACTTACGCAGTGGCTTTGCCAGCGTGGAAGAACACGTCTTCAGAAGAATGGGGGTATACCATCCGGGCCAGCGGATTTGTGTATATCGAGATCTTTGAGAACTCTTGCTACTGTACGAGTGCAGAAAGGTGATGTAACCCGGCAAAGAGCTCGACATATCTTCCTTCGGGTGTTGTCTGACCAGAATAGCGGAGCCAATTGGAATTGTGTACATTGAAATCAGCCGCAATAACAATTTCAGTGTGAGGACAAATAGAAAAAATTTTCGAGATGGAATCAGACAGTGCATCAAACTCGTTAAAAGTTGAGTTACTGTCAAGATTTGGACTCCTGTAAATGAAACAATAATGAATGATTTGCTTGCGGACAGTGAATTTGAGCCACATGAAAATAAAGTCCGTATTGGAACCGTGCGGAAGGCTTTGCCAAGCAACATCATTCCTTACATAGACGATTAGACCATGATGGGAAAAGACTAGTGTCGTCAAGCAATACCCATGTAGAGAAATTTCGATAAATCATTATTCACTCGAACCTGAGATTCATGTTTTTTTTCCCGATGAATTTATTATTTATCGTTTATATTTTGGATCTGGTTTATTTGTTTAATTTATTTTATTTCATGTGTTGTGTGATGAATGGTTATGGTTTTTGGTATGGGCAGGGACAGGAGCAGTTAGTCAAAACGAGCACTTCGCGAAACTTTTTATTTATTTTTCTTTTTACTTTATTCTTTTTATTTTTTTCTTATTTTATTTTTTTTCCGCTACACCGCACAAACCACGACTGTTCTGGTTGACAGATTAATCGACTCTGCGAAGAAGTATTGCATCCACCGATCAGGCTTGAAACAACACGCCTTCAGCGCAATGAAAAGAAAAGCAATACATACAGCGCTCGCCCACGGAAAGTTCGATGACGGTAGATGAAGTCTTGGGGACAGAGTGCCCAGTAGAAGGAAAATTGTCACGCCTTAAGAATATACTTATTAGTACTGCTGATACCATCTTAGGTAGTATTCTAGTCGTAGAGATCGGAGCTGGTTTGATGATGAATGCAAATTAGCGTCTGAATGAAGCATGCTGTACACAAGCAATGCATAAGTCTCATAGATCGTGGTCAAAAGCGGGCTGACAGAAAAACATTTTCTGTAAAATGGAAAGACATAAAATTCACCACAAAATTTGTTCGTTTCTTATTTGTAGCAGCGCCAGCGTTGAATTTATGTGGGGAGCGGCACTGTTCAATTTTTTATTTTAATTCCGTTTTCACGGAGTCGTGTGTGCATTACCGCCCCCCTTGGCAAGATGTACCAAAAAAACTTTAAATTTAGAAAAGAAGGTCAGTAATTTAATCATTGGTTGGCATATTGTTTTAAATCATATAATATTATTAGTTTATTGGCAAAAGACACAATTTAACGACAGGTCGCATAATTTCTCCGTTTAGGGTTCGAAGTGTCGCAACTCTTATCCTTTAGTCAGCAGATTGTACGTTAAGGACTCGCCCTAGGCGTCATTCTGTCGTCATTTTTCATGACATTTCAATGCAACACTGAACGAATTTGGCAAGCTGTTTCTAGGCGATTTAAGCACAATGGTTTATGCTAAAATGGTTATATGGGTCGCATTTAGACAAGTTAGTGAAAACGAACACAGTTGTTTCAATGTTATTCCTCGATTTCCGCTTATCCAAGAAATAGTTGTTCTGTTAATCTACAGTAATATTTTCCTTTGACTGGCAACATGAAAGTTTTGAAAAGAAGCTTGAGGAAAAAAGACTACGAAGACACCGAAAATTTAGAACTTAGACTTAATACCGGTTGAGAAGTGAACTGTAGCCTCTAACGCACTTACTTTGCCCAACGCTCGTGTGGACCATATTTTTTTACCCGGTCAATACATATAACCTTCATTGAAACAAATAGTACTACATATTTTTGTATCTCATTCACACACGACTAACATTTATTTTGAGCTCGTGCGAATTTGATTTGTGCACTTAGTTTTTCTGTCAGATGTTCGAATGAATACATACATAAAACTTCATCAAAACAGAACTGTATCAACTTCACACACAAGAAACTTTCGGATTTTTCGGATAAGGTTATTGAGGCTTTTAAAAAAAAAAGGATTGACTCAACCTATAAAAAGTTATAAACTTGTTTGAAAGTTCGACTGTTTGCTGTAGAGTTTGAAGGCATGGTATCCGAGATGGACTCTAAAACTTGAAATCTTATTGTTAAAAAGGTTTCTTATTGCTGCTATAGAGGAACTTTAGTAGAGTCTTCTAAATATTGTTCCCAAAGTGTTAAGGTAATTTTGGGAAGTCTGTTGGTAACGGGGAAGACAAGTCTCGGATTCCAGTTTTCCGTTATGACCTTGTGCGTTTGCATGCTGATATCGAATCGCTGATAGAACTTTGCTAGGTTCGAATACATTTTGCCGATACTTCACATACCGTGGGTAAATTGAAAATGCTTTTTACCTAGTTAACGGAAATCGATTGACAATCCGATGAGCTTAATAAATAATTTTGCAACTACTCCCAACTGGTGATATTTGATATAGACTGCTTCAAACATATCACGGAGCATAGTCCAAAATAGCCAATCCCACAAGAAGACTTATGTATCACATGGCGGTTATCTAAGGTGACGGGACGATGAGAGTAGCTTAGGTTGGCCATGTTCATTAAAATTGTCTGCATTAAATGTTGCTTCTATATTAAATGCAGTTTTATACTTTTTGGGCCTATATTTCACGGACAGTGAGTATGATTCCTTCTATGCTACCCAGAGCTCTCTTAACTCAGCCTTTCTTACTTCCAGAGTAGAGAGCGTATGACCTCGGAGCAATGTCTCTTAAAATGCGGTTTAAAATTTGATCAGTGCATTAGTCGCAAGAATTAGATTTTCCGTTAAGGAAATAGCATGGTTTGGAAATTATACTTTTGAGAAAACACGTTTAAACTCGTAAGAAATTGATGAGGATTTTGGTTTTTAAAACAACCTATTTGTCGAACGGAAACCAAAATGAGAAACAATTTTGAATGCTAAAATTGACACTGCGGTGTGTGTTCAAAAAAAAGTAAAGATAAAAATTGTGGTTCTCAGAAGAACATTTTTTGACACTGCGGTGTATCTTTACAAGAAGCGTTTGAAATCTTTCGAACAGAGTTGAAAAAAGATTGTGGTTTTCAAGACTCTTTGAAAAAAGAAAACAAAAAACTCGAAAAAAACTTCGAATGTTAAAATAAACACTGCGGTGTGTTGTTACACGCAGCGCTTTAAATCTTTCAAGAGAATTGAAAAAGATTGCGGTTCTCAAAAGAACCCTTTGACCAAAGAAAAGATTGTGGTTCTCATAAGAACCCTTTGACAAAAGAAAAAAACTGGAAAAAACTTCGAATGTTAAAATTGACACTACGGGATGTTCTTACACGAAGCGCTTGAAATATTTAAAAAAAAGAAAATCGAATAAACAACAACAAAACATATCTGAACTAATAAAAATGCTAGTCGTTCAATGCAATTTGATAAACCAGCAAAACCTTTTCTGAGAACGTGCTTATCATGTGGATGCGATGGTGCGATGTGTATACGTTGGCTTTCGCAAACGCTGGATCGCTTGTTCAAAATTCAAATTAATTGAACATAAAAGCAATAAAGCACCAATAAAGAAGTATGATGATCTGGTTGGCCCTCGTGAAATAGCTATAAATTCAGCCTATGAACTCGGTGGTAGTACACATTAGTTGTTGTTCTTCATTTAAAAGGCTTCTACTGTGTAACAGTATAGACAGCAACCTAGTTGCTAGTGTGAAAAGCACATATAAACACATTAATTAATTTTAATATACTTGAGTCGTGCCAACTTCTTTCACCAGTTCTTCCTCATTATATGAATCCATACGAACTGTTGGCTTATAAATAGAGCGGGGAAAAAAGAAAGAAAATCGAATAAACAACAACAAAACTTGTATGAACTAATAAAAATGCTAGTCAGTTCAATGCGACTTGATAAACCAGCAAATCTATTCTGAGAACATGCTTCTCATGTGGCTGCGATGGTGCAATTTGTAGTACGTCGCCTTTCGCAAAAGCTGAATCACTTGTTTAAGGTTCAAACCCAGCTCGGGACTAAAAAGGTTTTTCGAATTAATTGAACATAAAAGCGATAAGGCACAGGAGTCTGATGATAGTGTTGGCCACCGTGAAATAGCTATAGCTCCAACATATAAACTTGGTGGTAGTACACATAAGTTGTTGTTTTTCAGTCAGTATGTACTTTTTATTTTAAGTTACACTTTTTATTTTGTGACACTGGCACGTCAACAAAAGTTACAATCGTCACCAGGTATAGCCAGATATTGGCTTACGCAAACGACATCGACATCATCAGCAGAAGTCCAAATGCTATACACCACTCCCTTACCCATATTGGTCAGGCGGCACAAATCCTGGGGCTGAATAATAAGGAAGGGAAGACTAAGTAAATGATGGCTACGTCTGCGAGAAGGTTGGTTCAACTATTAGGGTAGTAGAGTATGAATTAAAAGTAATGCCGCCTTAAGGTCAAAAGTAGCAACCGATAATAATATGGAGGAAGAAATACGCGGGCGGCTACTTAAGTCCTACAGAACCCACAATAGTCTGTCAGGGATCTCTAAATCCAGAGCCGTACCATAAAAACCAAGCTGCTGCTGTACAATATTATGGTCTTACTTACTAGAACTGACATACGGATCCGAGACTTGGGTGATTACAAAAAGGCACTCTGATTTCTTTTGAGAGGAAAGTCTTACAGGCCAATAGGCCCCGTGTGCGAGGGAGGACAATTCCGGAGAAGAAACATTCGTGAATTGTTTGAAATTTACTTCGAAGCAGATGTTGTGGAAAAAATAAAGCTTGGTAGACTCCGATGGGCAATTCTTTTTATGAAAGAAGAAAACATGGCAGAGTTTGCTTGCATTGGAAGGATGGCGTAGACAAGAATTCCCGAAGGACAGATAATGTAAACCCTTCACTACTTTAAACAGTTAAATGCTGTGTCGTCTCTTGCCATTTTGTTCTGCAAGCATTCAAAACCAATGGTAATCGACACCTCCTATACATCCCCTACAAAGTGCAGTGTGCTTTATATTAAAAGAGAAAAAGGGAAAATAGTCCTTTGTGCGCGCGTTAATTATATAAAAAAAGTACATCTAAAACTTCTAATTCGAATCAGGGTTAAAGACGAAATCAAAAGGTAGGCACCAGGAAAATTCCTTATTTAAATGCAAACTTATTCTTTATTTGGGAAAACACGTTTGTTTTTTTTATAATCGATGAACACTAAAGTGCGAGCGAGTAGATCTAGAATTACGGGTTGATTTTCTCACTTCACGTCAGGGTATCTTTCAACATAACCTCAAATGTTATGAGATATCGGCAAAAAAAGTTTTTTTTTGATTTTTTTAGTTCTGATAACTATAATCACATTTGATGTTTTACAAATGCAACGAAACACAAACTTCAGAATTAAAAATGGCTAGCTAGTAATTGTTTTTTTATTTTATTGCTGTTCGTGTTTTAACTCAAGAAGTAACTGTTTACTAAGTATCAAAAACCAGTTCATAAACATTTTTCTTAAACATCGCGAAAATATATCATCATCATAACATTGATGTTCAAACATCGTTGTTTTTATGAACGATGTTGCATCCCTAAATGTGAATAACAAAGGAAGAGTGACAGTCCTTCACCAGGACCTCAATTTAATCATGAAAAAATTTCATTGAAAAGATCAATTCTCAATCTTGAGATCAAATCTTTAAAATTTGAATGAAACTCGCTATTAGTATCAGGGTGTGGCCCAGGTTTCATTTTGACTTAAAGTGATTTAAATATGTAAGTCGTGTACTAATCGAACGCATCTCTTACTTTCAGCATATTTGTCAGCTTTGTCGTTTTACTAAAAATGTACAAAATTTGCGTTTGTTTCCCTTTTTGGAACATATCAAAACAATTTCGCCCTATTATTTAGTTTCAATATTTAAGAAATCTTGCGATAAAAAATTATCAAACAGAGATACTAGTTTAACCATGAGTAGTAAGATATTCTTATTTTTAAATTATAACATTTAATATGTATGAATACAGAAAACTTTGAGTTATATTGTATTGATCTTAATATTGACTCACTTGTCCGCTGTACATAAAATTAAGAAGACCTGCCATATGGCTGGCGTCCACGTCAGCCATTAAAAGTATTGGATGATTTGATGGGTTCTCTAAAAATATTTCTTGAAAATACGGACTGCATACTGATAGTACCTGAAAAGTTAATGATTATTGATTGAGCATTTAAGGAAAGTGCTTACCAATTTGTGGGCTTTGAAAATCTTCCCTCCCGCAGCTATAGTTACATCAACCATTTTTTCATGTTTTTGCAAAGCATGAAAACCTCTGGACATATTACCCAAAAAATTATTCCAGGATAACAAATATTGATCGATTGAATTTTGATCAGAATATTTATTTGAGGCAGCAGTTTGTGTTGATTGTTGCTGCCAAGACAGTGGCCTGGGAGATATTATTTTCTCATTTTTAACAACAACGCTCTGATCAAATAAACAGGTATGATTATTTTCATTATTTTGTTGATTTCGGATAAAATTAATTTTTTTTAATGTCACGATATTAGCCTCTTTTTCATTTAGTCTACAGTTCATCTTATTCGAAATATTATTTTTTTCTGGAGCAACTTTATAATCGTTTGCAATTTTATTTTTTTGGCGCTGCAACAGTTCGTCAATTTCCATGCAAGCGCCAGATGTAGCAGCAGCAATAGCTGAAACTATTATGGGGTCTTCTTCAAAAATACTCTCATCTATAGATTCTTTCAAAGTTTTTGTGGAAGAAAATAAACGTAAGGAAGGATCGTTTACTTGGTCACTAAAGTAAACATCCATTAAAGTGAAAAAAGGCCATTCTCTCCTCTTGGGCTCTTCAGAGATTTTAATAGCCTAAAAAAAATCATTAATTTTATTCTAAATAATTTTGTTTATTTCAATACCAACCTTGTATTCTTGAAGTAAATTATTCCATTTCTTTATAATCTTTGAAAGTGGCAGTGGAACTTTTAACTCTCTTTCAACAACCCTAAAATTATTTATTTGGTTATCATATAACAAAACAAATATTAAAGTTATTTATTTGAATATATAATATTATCTTATGTGCAGATGAAGGATCAATAAATGATCAACCCGCCACCACAATTTTTCTAAAAACTCTATCGTAACAACGCACTACTGCCCACTACTAATTAAAAACATCCAATTTAAAGAGCCATATTTGAGCGCTTTTTTCTTCTTACCACAGTTCATCATTCACAGTTTCCAATAATATTTGAAATATTTGGTGCATTTCAAAGTTTAGATGAGATGTCAAAATAAAATCATTAAATTGGCCATCAAGTTTAACATGGTTTACAAATATATATTAAGATTAAATTAGAATTGATAAATAAATGTTTTATTTTTCTTCAAGTTTTACACAATTCATAGTAATAAACTTACACTTTTGAGCATGGCCTAAGCCATCTGCCGTTCTTCAATAATTTGTTTTCTGTAGGAAAGCGCAAGCTTGACAAACTTAAACAAATTTTTCCTATCAGCTCTAGAATACTAAGCATCTCATCTTCATCGAGTAAACTAATCCCGAAAAACTCCTCCGGGCTTCCATTAAGATAGTCAATCTTAAGCTCGCCAAGACCGGACGTCGAGGTGCGCGCACAAATAATTGAAAATAAAAGTCAAACAAAAAAAATTATTTGCGCATTGTTGTCGCGAGTGTTTAAAAAAATTAATACACACTCCATTGAGAAAATTAAAAATACCCCTCGCGTGTGCTGTGAAGAATAAAATAATATCCAATATATGGGTCGTAAAAAAAAAAGATAAAGATACCGACTCTCGCTGTGGAAGAAAAAAATAAATAAAACAATACATACTCGCGTAGCAAATTATCCCCTTATATGTCCCAAGAACTTTGTGCTTAACTGCCTCTTTCTTATCTACTGTAGGCATCGTATAACCATCTAATACTTGCGGTAAATAGATAAGGGCATCCGAATTTGTCCTATTGTGCTAAATGTTTAAATTGATTGTTTGTATGCAAGCTGTCCTATTTGCATAACACCTAAGATAGTTTGCTTATTACAGAAATTAATTTGGATTTTCACTGCACAGTTCGACTTAGTCAGAGTTGTGTTTTATATGTAAGTATTTTTAAATGGCAAGTGATTTCTGTGTCGTGTATTCTAATGTTCGCGGTTTAGGAAAAAAATTCTTCCACGTGTACGTCTTCACAGTTCAATACAGGCCAGCTATTTTGGCATCAAGTGAAACTCAGGTTGGAGTAAACACTGATTTATCAGAATTCGCTCTATATGGGTATAGCTTGATGCCATTACTCTTTCCCCATCATGGTCTCGTGGTCTATGTTAGGAATGATATTGCTTACCAGAGCCTTCCCCAATATGGGCAATGTTTCCACACGGACTTTAACTTCTTGTGTCTCAAATTCACTGTCCGCTAGCATGTTATTAATTATTGTTTTATTTACAGGAGTCCAAATCTCGACAGCAATTCGACTTGTAACGAGTTTGATGCGCTGTCTGATTCCATCTCGAAAATTGTTTCCCTTTGTCCTCGCACTGAAATCGTTATTACGGGCGATTTCAATGTACACAATTCCAATTGGCTCCGCTATTCTGGTCAGACAACACCCGAAGGAAGGTATGTCGAGCTCTTTGCCGGGTTACATCACCTTACCCAACTGATCGAAGTGCCAACGCGTATACCGGATGTTGCTGGACAAGCCGACCGTACTCTTGACTTGTTTCTTACTTCTCACCCTGATAAATATACCATTAGTGTAACTTATCCATTTGGCACTTCAGACTATTGTGTCGTTTCCGCAAATTACTCATCCTCCACCCATCTAGTTAAAGAAAAACTTCCCATCAGGAGCGTTTGGCAATAAGAGAAATCCAACTGGGACTGCCTTAATAATTTTGTTCCCAAACTTTAACTCATTACTATGCTTAATGTATAGTGACATTGATGCCAATGCTGAAATGATCACAAATTTAATTCTTCTAGGGATGCATGCTTTTACTCCTGACAGAGTAAAAAGCATCAAGCCTTAGAAAAAAGTCCTGGTTTAATTCTGATTGTAAAGAAGCTATCAGGCTAAAACAATTACGTTTCCGATCTTACAAAGCCAATCCTACAGAGGAAAATCGGAAAAATCACAAACAAGCAAGGAACTCATGTTACTCCGTTATTGGAAAAACCAAGTTTTTGCATGACGAAAACTTAAGGCAACAAATTCTGCAGTGTCCCAAAGGCTGTAAAAATGTTCTGTCATTTGTAAAAAATATTAAAAAATCCTCAACATCTTCGGTTCCAATCTCATCGACAATAACAAACCCGTTGTTTACTCTTCAGAAAAGAAAAACTTGCTCGCTGCCATTTCAGTGCCAGCTCCACCCTGCCACACAGCAACGTTGCCTCTTCTGTACTTGAGGATGGAAATTTTTTCATGGGAGAGATTTTTTTCTGTGGATTTTTTGCTGGTGTGCCCCAGGGATCTGTTTTGTCTCCGACTCTTTTCCTTATTTTTATAATTGATCTTCGGTCTGTTACTTCTAATCCACTTAACTGTTTTGCTGATGACTCTACCCTCAGTTTTTCATATTCGTTCGGTAATGCACGTCCTTCGCCGTTGGACGTACAATTAGAACGGTACCGTATGTCAAGCTCATTAAACTCCGATTTTTACAGCATTGTCAAATGGGGTAATAGGAATCGTGTGGAGTTTAATGCTTCGAAAACTCAATGCTGTCTTCTGTCGTTGAAGCTAAATGTACCATCCAATGCCATTGTCCATGAATGGCACTTACATCGAAGAAATCGAAAAGCTCTTAGTACTCGGTATGTGTGTCAACGACGACCTTCGTTTAAACGACCATATATTTGAGATCGCTAAGAATGCCGCTAAGTTCTTAGGTTTTCTGTATCGGTGTAAAAAGTATTTTAGAATAGTTTACCCAGCGAGATTTTCCCTTGCCATTTTGGTCTACAAATATTCAAAACTAATGTTAATCGGCACCACATATCTCTCCCCTCCCTATCTTCCTTATGTCCACGCAATGTGTTCTACATTAAAAGGGAAACAAATAGTCCCTTGTGCGCGCGTTAATTATAAAAAAAAACTTTATTCGTACGATTTTATGTAAGGTGTATTCAGGCAATCGCATTAAACCCTCATAAGCCTTATAAATCTCGTGAATTTATATCCTCGTAAATGAACTGTCAAAATTTCTATGGCAATTTATTTCTGCGAACCTTGTAAATTTATCTCATAATTTTGCCATGTAAAGTGAAAAACGAACCTCGTAACATAAAAATTGTGAAGACTAGATTGTCAATAAATTGAATAAGATAAAGTGTCGTTATTTAAACTTAAAGACGTTTAGTTTCAATTAACAAAAAAATGCTGTGTTATTGTGAAAGTTTGATAATTTTATTTGTTGTTTCATAGTGACATTTTTTAAAAAAGTGTTTTGTGTTTCCAAGCAGGTTTTTTAAGAGAAAATCGTGTGTTAACAATATTGATGATAGAAATAATTCTGAAAGTGGAATTTTTCAGACACTATTTAACTGATTGGGCTATAAAATTGTGAAAAGCGAATATTTTTGTTAAAAATAGTGTCTGAAAAAGATTTTTCTAGAAAAGTTATGAAAAAAGACTACCTGTGTCGCGAAAATAATGTTTCGGTTATAATAAATGGGTCGCAAAATAGAACAATTAACAACTACAGCTGAGTTGAAAGAATAATTAGGAAAAGGTAATCTTCAAACTTCGGCAACTATTGTTCCGACTTCAGAATGCAATCACTGAGGATGGTGGAAACCCTGTTACCATTTTTTTCATGTTTGAAGAACAAGGAAGAGAAAGCAGTGTAAGTACTGCCGATGAAATACCTGCTTTCATGAAGTTGCCTTAGTCGCAATTCGATGCTCTGAAAAGTTCCTCGAAAGCACAAAACCTTCCTCAAAAGGACAAAAAACCTTTCCCGAAAAACAAAAGAATACGTCAAAAATGCTGCAGAAGCAGCTAAGCGAACAAAAGAATAATCTCAAAGAACAAAAGGAGGTTCTTAAACGTAAATTCGACAAACAAAAGAAAGAGCGGAAGTATGCATTAGAAGTTCTTCAGAAGCAACTAAGCAAACAAGAGGATGCTCTTAAAAACAAGCTTGATGCACAAAATGTATTATTTGTTTTTTGTAGCATGATCTTTTTCATAGATGTTGGTACTACTAAATTCTCACTTTTCATCAATATGTCTTTATCGAGCCCAAGTCCTTCTCTAAAATCCAAAATTTGTGTGCCTTATCTGAAACTTGTGAGACATTTTCTGGCCATCTAGTAAAGCGTATCTTATAATCTCTTTTAATCCCTTGTCACGTTTTGTCTCTGTTGCCAAAACATTTCGGGCTTGATTAGATAGTTGAACTAAGCACTTGATTTGTAATTCACTGTCCGAAATAGTATCTTGCTTGTATGTCAATTCGCCACAATCGTGATTAAGTGTATCAGCTAGAGCTTTATCCTTCCATTTCTATCTCCATAAAATCTTCTACAAGTGAACTGGATGGCGAATGCTTCTTTCTGTATTTGTATCATCCATATGCAATCGGCTGATCTTTTTGCATTAGCACTACACCCAACCTATGTTTACTTGCATGAACGTCCAAGTTTGCATCATAGTAAAGATAAATGGGTTTCATCGAAAGGCTTTTTTGAGTATTTGCAATGATTTATCGTGATGTTGATTTTAATTCCATGTTACATCTTTGTTGATTAAGTCTTTTAGATGTTGCGTTATTTCAAATACATTTTCTATAAATTTGCCAAGATACGTGACCATTCTCAGAAAACTTTGAAGCTCTAGTACATTGGTTGAATTCTTCATTCTTTGTATCGCTTTTTCTTTGTCTTGGTCTACCTGAACAACATTCCACGTCAAGATATGCCCAAGGATTTTAATGGACGTCAAACAGAAAACGCTTTTGTTCTTAATTAGTTTCAAACCCGTAGCTCACAACTTGATATGTATGTATGCATGTATTTGAATATTTGTTCATATTCTCGTTTACAATTTTATCATAATTACTTAAGTCTACAAGCTTACTATTATTTTAAGAGAATTAGTTTGTAGCATTTATATTTAAATAAAAAATAGGGTTAATGCTACATTTTATAAACAATAAGTGGGATGTGAATAATAACAATGTGGGGTGACAAATAAATAATTTACTCTTTATCGTTAACAGAACTGAATTTGAAATTAAGTAATACGACTTCAAACAAATACATTAATAAGGAAAGATTTAAAAAAGAAATTGACAATAATTTTTAGTGCATAGATATGCAATGTTATTTGCGTTTAAGTATTCAACGTCAGAAGCCACGATATTCTCACATTTATAGTGAAATGTAGAAGAGCACTCCGCACAAGTAATTTTGCATTTATCAGTTTTCTCAATTCTTCCATTACACATCAAACAAATCATGATTAAAGATTATTATGACTCAGTTAGAGAAACGTTAATTTAAACAAAGTTCGCACCCCACGATACTTAGAAAAACACGTCCGCTCACAACCAAGTTCAAACTGTGATTGACTTTTCTGTTAACGACTGAAGTTATTTTATAGGTATATCGTCTACAGAAACTTCAATGTTATTGTCGTTTTTAACAAACTGGACATTATGTCTTGAAAATCTTCTGATGCCAATGCAAGGCTAAGAGGAAGGCAAGTTAATGAAAAAACATGGCGTTACCATCGTGAGTAATTTCTGAGAACGTTTTAATAGTTTCAAACTATCAGATTTTCTCGGGTGGGCATTTCATCGCATACTTTTTTTAGTATTTTCAGCAGCATCTATGTCAACCAAAAAATACATTCTGAGCATAATTGCACTGAAAACAAGTTCTCCTCGCGATAAAGCAAGCGATGAATGGTATTCGATGAAAGCATACTTTCTATCGCATATTTTGAAAATATACCTGCGATAGTGAAAGCATGGCTTTAAAGCTTACTCTCAATTCATAGCTCGTGGAGACCGTAAGTAAGGGATGTTATCATCTAAAAATGTTTTTGTTGATATCGGAAGGGTCTATGCACACATGCAGTTTTCCATTCTTCTTGGCAACAACGATACTGATTCAGTAGCTTTTTTTTACAAAAACCTTATATAACCAATTTGTTTATTTAATTTTTCAGGTTACCTAGGTAACATTCCTAGCAGAATGAACACCCAATAATTTATGGCGTTTCGGAAAAAAGTGATTTTTATAATTTCCCTAAAAAATCTAAAAACTGCAGATTCTTACCTTATTCCTTTTGTTATACTTAAATTATGATCAAATATTGTTAAAATTATGAATCCTGATTAAAACCACAAACTTTTGGCTCCATACAAATTTACCCAGAACTATCCCTCCCCTGCCCCGACGACAAAAATAAAAAAAAGATAATTTTTTTCTTTGATGAAAAGCAATCATATTTACATCCGGTTTGTAGTTTTAGTTACCTTTTGGATCGACTTCCTCCTGCCTCACTCAATAACTATCACAGGCAGTTTTATTGGAAATATTGATTAACAATACAAAAATAAGGAAAAACAAAAATAGCGGGATATACGCGTGTTAAGGGGTGCGTGAAAAATTTATTTTCTGACCGTGACCCTTAATTCCGCTCATGGAGGCGGAGCTTTTTTTGAGATATTTGGTATAAAGATCAGGTAGTTAGTCTCAAAAACTATCCGACAGTGAAAAAATACTAAGCTAGGACTTCTACATAACGAGATATAGCCATGTTAAAGCGTGAGTGAAGAGAGCATTAAGCCCTTTTATCGAAAATGCATGCATTTGGACTCGATGAAAACCTTCTTCATTGGATTAGTAATTACCTTTTGAACCGCTCAATACAAGTTGTGTTGGACGGTTTCAAGTCTGGTATTCACAAAATAAGTGCTGGTTTTTCCCAGGGCTCTGTTTGGTCTCCGACCCTTTTGATTATATTTATCAACGATTTATTTTCTGAAATAACTAATCCAATGAATTATTTCGCTGACCACAATACTCTCAGATCGTATGCGTTTCCAAGTTTACATGGAAGAGTAGCGAATGATAAGTTAATTAAATTCAGATCTTGACATCATTGTTCAAAGGGGAAGGAAGGAAGAAATTTAATACTTCAAAACTCAATGCTGTCTTTTGTCGTTTAAGCAAAATATACCTACAATGCTCTTATTCATGAATGGCTCTTGCACTGAAGAAACTGAACACCTCTTAGTTCTCCCTATTGTCTACTCTTCAGAGAAGGCAAACTTGCTTGCAGTCCACTTCGCTACTAGCTCTACGCTGACTCACAGCAACGTTGCCCTTCCTGTACTTGAGAATGTAAATTCTTCCATGGGACAGATTTTTTTCCGCACTCGCAATAGTTCTCTAAGATCTCGATAAACAAAAATCCCCTGGTCCGGATGGTATACCCCCAATAACTTTGAAGAGGTATTTTTCCACTCTGGCAAAGCCACTGCGTAAGCTTTTCTATCACCCCTACTCTTCTTGAATCTTTCCAGAAGATGGAAAACAGCATTTGTCCAGCCTGTCCCTAAGAAAGGTGATCCATCCTCCCTCTCCTCCTACCGACCTACAGCACTCACATCCCTTTTTCTTTCTAAGGTCATGGAAACGCTGATTAAACATATGCTTAAGGAATAATAAGAAAGCTTCTCCATGACCGT
Organism: Platycheirus rosarum; assembly: GCA_963971375.1. Classification (NCBI taxonomy): domain Eukaryota; kingdom Metazoa; phylum Arthropoda; class Insecta; order Diptera; family Syrphidae; genus Platycheirus; species Platycheirus rosarum. The sequence continues at coordinate 33,493,299 of OZ020509.1, read as the reverse complement.
CAATATGGCTTCCGCCGCAACCGTTCCACTGGTGCTCTGATTACATATCTCACCAAACAGTGGAGTCGCTTTGGTGAAAGTAAGATTATTGCTCTTGATATCTCCAAGGCATTTGATAGAGTTTTGCAGATACAAGACAACATAATAAATGCATGGCTTTTGTGACACATCCATCAAGGATTATGCTGCTGCCTTTATGTCCGAACAGTTGACTGTTCCGGACATACTACTGTCAAATTTTTAGTCGCAAAATCCGGATAAGCTCCATCGAAGAAGAAACAAATTCCTCGTTTGCAACTTTGTGCTGCTCATCTTCTATTCAAATTATAGTGGACAACTAGGTCGATCTTCAATCATTATTGCTCAGAGGAGGCTTATTTCTGGAGTGATTCATCAGGTGTTTTACATTGGATATCTACTCACTCATACAAACTGAGCACATTTGTTGGAAACCGCGTCGCTGAAATCCAAGAAAAAACGGAGTGTATAATTTGGAGACATTTATTTGCCTACACATAATTTTTTTTCTCTTGAAGAATTGGAAATGGAAAACCACATTATTATGCAGCCAAACTACAGAAAACAACTTGATCATCACTGTCATCAATTGCAGTAACTACACCAGGATCATTAATATCTTCGTCTTTATTCTGAGATACATGAATCAGCTAAAAATATGGAAATCAAAAGACTTTTTGATGTAGCTGAAAGGCTTGTTCTGTTGTCGATTATTCTAGAATGTTGCTTCTGATTCTCTGTCGTTACGTGAAGCAAGGTTTGGTGAAATTTGTTGCGTTTAATGCAATGTTTTTCTCGACATGATGGAGCTTGGTGTCCAAAGTGCTAGCAGTTTATGCAGCGGTTGAGAGATTTAATAGTTTTCAGCATCTCTTGTGGTGAGAGTTGAAGAATAATTGGGACATAAAAATATGCTATGATTTTTTTGTCCACAAACAGTACATCTCCACAAACAGTACATCTCCACAAACAGTACATCTATTGGTTCTGTTTGTTGAAGAAACAGCACTTTTGTCCTCTTACTGAAGTCTTATAAATTCGTTCGTACTACTTTTGGTGGGCTTAAGTGACTGGTCCCAAAACATTAAAGTATTTTTATCAAGTTTCTTGATCAAAATGTTCATAAGAAGAGGATCCCAATTGGTGGTGTCAATATTAAGGCCTTTCAAACTCAGCATGCATTCTTGCGTGGTGTCATGCAGCGTCTTTATTGCCTTTGAAGTTTCATTTTCAATTCCAGGCTAAATCAGTAGTCTCTGAACATGTGTTGTTACTAGCAGTCGAGGGTTGTTATATGGATCTTTAACCACTTGCCAGGCTGCACTGTAATTGTTATCAGATGTCGTAAAACATCTGATTAAATTTTCAGCATCACCAGTTAATGTCGGTTTTAGTTAGAATAGCTTTTTACAGTTCGCTATGACTTGTTTATCGACTAATTCAGTGAACAAATCAATAAACTGCTTCCACTTTGTATAGTTTCCATTAAATTTGGGCAAAGTTACCTTTGGTAATTTTAGGGTTTACTTAGCCGTATTCATTGGAGTGAGATTCACAGCTGAATTAAATGAGAATGAGTTCTGTGCGGTGAAATCTTCAATTTTGGCTGTTAATGATATTTGTTATTACTGTTCTTCCTTCTCCAGTTTGTAAAATTTGTTCAAGTCGTACCCATCTTGGGCTGGATCCTCAGATAGCTCGCGTATCAACCGATGGGTTTCTTCTAGTTCCGTTTAGTATTTTAACAGCACGTTTAATTTTACGCTACATCTTCGGCAGTGGTTTTAATACTCGATAGTAACCGCTGTTTTGTTGTGTTTTGTCTTCTGATAACTCTAGAGAAATCTGAATTCTGGACTCTTGTGTCCAAGGTCTTTTAATTGCTTTATATCAATGTTTGTCTTTTTCACTTTCTCGTAAGTTTTATCTTCTACATTCGAAATATCTTCTTTAATATGCTCTTTAATCTTTTCATGACTATTATGGAACTCTAGCCAGAGAGCTGCTAATTACTGTTATTTTTTGACTTTATAGTCGTCCGTTTTTTGATCGGGACCGTCTTTGCCAATATTGATTCTTAGATGTAGTAGATCGCCATTTATGGCATTCTGTCTTGCCAACATACTCAATACTTCTATTTCACCCATCCTTATGATTTCGTCACGAGTTTGAATTGAAGATATACGTCTTCTGCTTGTAGACTCTGGAACACCGGAACAAAGGAACTTTGATACGTGGATCTCTGGAGCTCGGAAGGCCAATGTCAAAACCTCTTGAATAACGTATATAGATAACGTCCGGGTCACCAATGTTTAGAGGAGTAATCTCTTTCGATTTCGACTTATGTATATTTTTTACCAGTTGTAATGCTTTTTATCTCGGGTGGGGGGTAGCAATACACTATAACACAATATGTTTGTAATCGACACCTATTTTGGTTACGACTTTTTGATGTTCAAGTAAGTGCTCCTTACCTTGGGTAGGGAGAAGCAATGCTAATTAAACACTTCAATGATTGACTTCAAAATGCAAAGTAATTTTATTCTTAAATTTTATGGCAATTTATACATAATTACATAAATGGAAGTGAGCAATAACAAAATAATAACTTGATTTTGTGGGAAAATAACTTAAATTGAATAGTGAAGCACCTGAGTAAAGTGCGAATATAGCTCAATTTTGGTGGGAATAATAAATTGGGAATGGAATGTGTATTTTATTAGGAATAGGGTGTTCTTAATTTAAAAAGGGAGTTCGTAATATAATAACATTGTAGGTTTAAACAGCCGGTGAATGAAAAACCAGCTGGTTTAATGACTGAGAGGGTAGGAATAAAGGCACCGTGGGAAATAATTTGCGTTGATTTGGTAGGCCCACTTCTAAAATTGAGTAGGGGTTTTGTTTACATTATGTTTCCACGTAAGGAACTAACAATGCTTTGCCAAGCGTACGGACATATGTCTTCCAAGATAGTAATGGTAAAGAACGCGGAACTTGACATTTCAAACCGCGAACTTTTGCATCCGAAAACAAATGTTTTGTAAATTTTAATGTAACTTAGTTTTTCTTATGGTTGTTTCTTGATAACTTTAACATTATGACGGGATAATGTCTTATGAATCGAAGAATACCAGCTGCACGCACGAAACCTAGTTTCCACCAACCAGAGTCCTGCTCTTAAGCATTTTGGAAAAGCAATTTAAAATATGTCTTCAAGTTCGACAGACAGGTTGTGTGATGGAAAGTTCGCACTTACCCAAATCAGTTAATCGTGTAACAGGAGCCTCACAAAATCCACGATTGTGTGACGGATGAGTCACAATGACAACATTTCTTTTGTTTTTTCGACAGACAGTCCACATGGAGGAACAAAATTGGGTGATCTTGACCCATGCTCCGAATATTGGGCATATACATATGATATGAAAGCAGTCTTTTTCGAGTGTTGGTCGCATTGCTTACAGAATTGGTTAAAATTGTCATTATAAGTGTTCACATCTTGTTTTGAATATAAGAGATACATCACCATAGCTTAGCGAATCATGAAAGTAGTTTCTTTAGTTAAAACCATAGTTAAGTTGATTGTTTAATATCCGGGTGTTGTTTTCGTTCGCTTGAATAATGTGGTAGAGTTGATATTTCACATTTCATGCCCACGTGTAAAGCTTTTCTAATGTTTTGCCACATTGTATACTTCATACTCATAAGAACTCCAAATATGAGAGGCATAGTAGAGTTGATTTAACAATTGCGTTAAAAATTATATACATATACATTTCTACGAAAGATTAAGTAGACTTTGAGAGCTTTTTATTTATTTATTTCATTTATTTCATCAAATTGTTTCTATGGGCTAGGAAGGCAATTGAGTAGCAAGGTCCTCTATCGAAGGACAAACGAGACTCTGTAAAAGACCTTAATCATCCCAGTCCTTCTCTATGGACTCTATCTAAAGCGGGTGAAGATATCCTTATTCGTTTCGAGCGTAAGATTCTTCGGAAGATTTTTGGCCTTGCTTGCGTTAACGGGCTTTGGAGGAGAACGTTTAACCAAGAATTATACGAGATATACAGGGACATTGACCTAGTCAAACAAATACGTCCATCACGTTTAAGGTGGCTAGATCATATAGAGCGCATGGACAACAATGCTCCGGCTGGCAGGATCTTCGATTCCATCCCCGAGGGTAGACGCAGTCAAGGAAGACCTCGCCTTAGGTGGCGCGCTCAAGTGGAAGACGACCTCAACCAACTTGGAGTGCGAAACTGGAGGCAGCTAGCCAAAGACCGAGCTGGCTGGAGAGGCATGTTGGTTGAGGCCCAGGTTCGTCCCGAACTGCAGCGCCCTCTAAGTATGTAAGTAAGTATGTTAACATTTTCGCAAATAAGTTCAACCGAAAAACAAATATATTTAACATAAACGCAAATATATTTTCCCTAAACGCAAATGAATTTAGCCTTTAAGCACAGTAGGAAATTGGGCAGTTGTGTTTGGGAATTTGGAGTGAGAAAGAGACAGCAATGAGTGCAGAGAGTGCGATAAAGTGCGGGTTGAACGTGTGAATTGATTTGAAAATTTAAACAATGTTACGGCAAAATTTTTTGAAAAGTGAAAGTGGTGGTGTTATTTGTGGGTTTTATTTGTTTTTATTGGGTTTGTGCCTAGTGAGTGCCTATCGTAATGTGTATTGATTGCACTGCGTTTGGGAAGTGGAATAGAAAAAAAGATGCAGAGATGTGTAAATTCAAATCTGATAAGTAATAATGGTGATGGGATTTACCTTTAATTGATTCTGTTTTTTTTGTATAGGGTTTGTTCCCTGTGAGTATCTTTATGTGTGTTATGTCCGTTGCACAGGGAAGTGTAAAAAAATAAACATGGCAAAGGCATTGAAGAGAAAATTAGGACAATGTTCAAAAAGATGTTTTGCACTTAAAGAATTTTATCTCTTGTGGTGATCATTTTTTCCATGACCTTTGATGTACAAAGGTGTGAATCCCTTATCATGAAATATTATGAATATCATGAATATGTAGCAGAAATTTTGTTGAGGAAAACATAAATTAAAGACTTTACGAGAGAGGATTTTGAATTAAATTTGTTAAGGAACTGTTGGATTTGAAAATTTAAAAAAGTAACGGTAAAATTGTTTGAAAAGTGAAAGTGGTAGTGGCTGTTGTATAATTATTTTGATTGCGCTTGTGCCTAGTGATTACTTATCGTTTTGTGTATTGATTGTGCTGCGTTTGGGAAGTGGAATAGAAAACAAGATGCAAATATGTGTAAATTCAAATCTGATAAGTAATAACTGACTGATCACAATGGTAAAGCTGAAGCTGAAGTATGAAGCGCAAAACTGAAGTACGTCAAAATTGAAGCTAAGTGATTAAGCTGACTCGAATACGATGATGAAGTACGGAATGCCAATTTTGCTGGCCAGAATATATAACATATATATCAATATCTGAAATGCTTTCGAAATATTACTCCACACTTGCACCTTCTTTTCAATATTTTTATATTTGGGGTTGGTTAAATTCCATAAAATATCTCTTTTTTAACCAGTTCTATAAATAGTTAAGTGTTTCCCTCACACATTTTGTTTTCGTTTGATTAAGCTAGTTCAAGTTTCTTGAGATTTCGGAGTGATCAAGGAATTTTATCAGTCATATTCAATGGATCTGAGAAAAAAGAAATCTCGGATAGTTCAGAACCATTGAACTAGCCTATTTTGTTCCTGTGATATGTCAAAGAAAAGCTGAAGCGGTTGAAGTTAAATGAACTTGCGCTTTAACTAAATTTCAAACTTCAGCTTCAGCTTCTCATTGTGTTCGTCATAAAGAGTTCGCGTATATTTAACTTTGACAGCGCTTCATTCTTCAGCTTCAGTTTCATCATTGTGTTCAGCCAGTAATTGTGCTGGGATTTACCTATAATTGATTCTGTTTTTTTATAGGGTTTGTTCCTTGTGAGTATCTCTATGTGTGTTATGTCCGTTGCACAGGGAAGTGTAAAAAAAAACAAACATGGCAAATGCATTGAAGAAAAAATTATGACCATGTTAAAAAAAGGTGTTTTGTACCTAACGAATTTTATCTCTTTTGGTGATCATTTTTTCCGATGACTTTCGATGTATGTACAAAGGTGTGCATCCCTTATCATGAAATATTATGAATATCATTAATATGTAGCAGAAAGTGTGCTGAGGAAAACATAAACTAAAGACTTTACCAAAGAGGATTTTAAATTAAATCTGTTAAGGAACTGTTGGATTTGAAAATTTAAACAAGTAACGGTAAATTTGTTTGTTTACAAAATGAAAGTGGTGGTGGTTGTTGTATTATTATTTTTATTTAGCTTGTGGCTAGTGATAACCTATCGTTATGTGTTTTGATTACACTGCTTTGGGAAGTGGAATAGAAAAAAAGGTACAAATGTGTAAATTCAAATCTGATTGATAAGTAACTGTTGGACGTGACAAATGCATTGAAGAAAAATAAGGACCATGTTTAAAGGTTTTTGTTTTGTACGTAATGAATGTTATCTAGTAGACGGGACGTAAATTATGTTTTGTGTTTTTAACCCAAAACCATTTTATATGAAATCTATAGTACTACCATCAGGCAGCATCAGTTTAGCGAGATACTGCCGTAATAGCGCTGCAGTAGTTCTTGATATGCATTTGTATGTGTTTGTAGAGTAGAAAGAAAGAAGGTAATGAAAGAGTAGGTTGTATGTTATATTTTCAGAAAATTATGAGTTAGAATGAATAAAAGCATTTGCAGGAATAATGAATAATAAATACGAGTGAAAGGTTCAAAAAGTGACACTAGACCGTATGGTAGAGTAAGCTTACGATCATACATAGGTTAGGTCTATGTTTCCCTGAATTTTTTATTTCAAAAAAATTAATTATTTTTCAAATTTCTATTTTACGGTTCGAAAAATGTTAACCATTTTTTGAAGATACTCAAAAGCAATAACATAGGTACAAACATCTGCAATAAATGTGTTTTATTTGTAAAATAAGTAACTAGGTAAGTACTTCAACTCAAATTTAATTTTTGCAGTCTAAAAAATTTGATAAATTAATCAAACCTGGTAAGCATATATTTGCAAATTCTTCCAAAATATCCATGCCAATCAAGAAAGATACAGAATACGAGTTGCGTACATACATTATACATACAAACAGTGAAAGTGATGTATATTGCTATCGAAGCTGTATAAGAAAAAGACATTCATTATTTCTTTTTTGTCTAATGACATGAGCGTATTATTTTTCAAAAAATAGGGGGCCTGTAATAAGCACTCTTTTATTAAGAAGTTTTTGTTCGATTCCTTATTTTTTTTTATTCAATATTGAACGACTATATAAAGTGTTATCTTGTTTGTCGGTTTTAATTATATTGTTGTTTAGTTGAGTTAATGGTACATATGTCACGTCAATTGCGTAAAATGAACAAACTCAAAAATTTATTTTGCAAATACTCCCTTCAACAAATTTGCAAAATGTTGAGAAGGCATGTTAGAATTTAATTTTATATTTTTGTTTGCATTTTTCAGATTTTCCTTGGCAAAAAAAAAATCAAAATCTTTTCCTTTAAGGTGCTTAATCCATTTTGCACTACTTCCCTGTGTGAATATTTCGTCATCCCTCAATACCAGTTTTCAGCGATACACAAATGATTTAAAAATAACACGAAAAAGTGTCGATGGTTTGTTTTCTTCTGACTGCTAACACTTTAAATACATCTTTCCCGTTCTGTCTCTTTCTAACATTTCATATGTGCTAAATTCATCTCCACGACTAAAAGTCTACAATGAGACAAAGCGAGATAGCGAAACTAGATGACGCTAGGTGAAACACCCATCTTGATAGTACTATAGAATAGATATACAATGCCAAAACGTAAATTACGTTTTTAACATCATTTACGTTTACAACCCAAAACTTAATTTACGTTTATAACCCATTAGCTTGATTAATAATGAGATACCAATTGTTATCTTAATCATTTCTAATTTTGTTCCTGAACATAAACGTTCTAAATTTTTTATCAAAGATTGAGAAAGGATATTTCTATAAAAAGGAAATTATATGTGTATGATGAGCACAGTTGGTTTTAAGAAGTTATAACGAGAAAACATTATTCTTCATCATCATTATCATGCTTTTCTGTGTGATTTTGCTGTGAGAGAGGCAAGCTCATTAAACGAGAACATCGATATTAAACCAACGAAAAAACTGTGCAAAAAGTAAAAACACGGTGGGGCGATCAGATTGTAGCAGATCTTGTGTAATATAAGGTACGTTTTTTATTAGAACTTCTTCAACTAGGAATACATCTGCGCATCTAGTTTTCAGCAGTTCTGTTTCGTAAAGACCACTTTGAACTGGCCATAAATCATAACAGCCCTTAATAACAACATGACGATGCTTAAAATGTCTACGTGCAGCCTTATGCAACTCTTCAACAACCTTCCGCTTACTCATATTTACAAAGAGTAATTCAGCTAAATAATAAAGAGAACATATGTTTTTTTATTTGCAATCTTTTATATAATAACAGCAGTTCTTAATGTTTTTGTTTTTCTATAATGTAACAAACACAAGTTTAGTATCTGGGCCTATATATGTTTTTATTGCAATCTTTTATATAATAACAGCAGTTCTTAATGTTTTTGTTTTTCTATAATGTAACAAGCACAAGTTTAGTATCTGGATCTAGCCTTAAATTGTTGGATGACCCGCAACAATTAGAGTAGTGATGTCCATGAATTGTTTTAATGTAGGATGTATTTTCATGTTTTTTAAACAAAGAAATACAATTTAAAAACTCCTCATAGTGGTCTAATATAGAATGGCTTTTCAATTTTAAAAAATCACAATTGTTTTTTTAATATTAGTTCCGAGTCCATTTTGAGGATCTTCAGTTTTGGTTGCTTACTACAAATTTTATTTTACTAAAAGAAACAAAATGAAAATAATTTTCTCCATTCTTACATAGTCATATAATTTATTTATGTATATATGTTTTCCTTATATTCGTATTAGACTGTACTTGCGATCTATCAATGGTGTTGATGTCGCTGTGTCGGATATAATGTATAATACTTCGCTCAATGATGTGTTAGCACAAAATGGTTAGGCACATGACCAGCAGTTCATTTTAAATTACATTCTGATTGAAATAAATGTGAAGCCTGAACTTATTTTTTTTATAACATGCGTGCGCAAAAGGGATTTGTGTGTTGCCCTTATAGTGTTAAAACGCACTGCGCGAGCATAGGAAGATAAGGAAGGGAGGGAAAGAAGGTGTCGATTAAATTTGGTTTTGAATGCTTGTAAATCGAAATGGCAAGGGAAAATCTCGCCGGGTAAACCATTCCAAATTCGTTTTGTTCGGCTAAGAAAAGAATCTCTATATTTCACGATACGTCCGAAATTATGAAGGGAACTAAAAATTTACTGATGCAGATCGCAAATGAAAAATTCTTAGATTTGGTAAATTATTTTCTAATGGCATTACCTAAGTTGCCAAAGGCATTTCATTCTTCTCCAACATTAAGGAAAGGTTACTTCCAACATTTCTTTAACTTGTCTGAAAATGAAAAATATATAGAAAAGTTGATATGCAATTGTACAGGTAACATGAAAACTGAAGATTGTGAAATGTTTCTAAAATGGGAATGGTTGAAGAGTATAAGTCACTAGTGTTTGGGTACTTAAGGAGCTGTCGCGAAAATAAATTTATTTATTTTTATATAAAACATGCTGCCAATGGAAAATAAATGGTTATTTTGCGATGAAACTGATCAAGTTTCTTATTTTCATAGATGTTTCTATAATATAAACACAGTATGCTTTGAATCATAAAAGAAATGAGCTATTAGTCTTTCGAGAGAGGGCTTTGCTACTCAATTGCCTTCCTAGCCCATAGAAAAAGCGATAGTCGAGATGTTGCTGTCAGATGATATAGCGGATCCAAGATAAACAAAGATCCTAGCTACCCCAAAGTTGAACCTGTCTTTTGTGATATTTTGTCCAAGCCGCCGGTGTTGTGTGTCCCTTTTTGTGGACAGCAGGTACTTCGTTTCGGCCTCATTGACTGCTAGTCTCATCTTAGCCACTTTAGCTTCAATGTTAGCAAACGCTGCAGTGACAGCTCGCCAAGTTCTGCCAATAATGTCTATGTCGTCAGGGTATGCTGGCAATTGCACAGACTTGAAACAAATTGTCCCACTACAATTGACTTACGAGTTTCTTATAATTTTTTCAAGTATTAAGTTGAAGAAATGGCACGATATCGAAATCCTTTTTTGACGTCAAAAGCTTCTGTGAGGTCAGTTGCAATCTTGACGGAGCAGCGAGAGTTCTCCATCGTCATCCTGCACAGTAGGACGAGTTTTGTGGGGATGCCAAAACCTGACATGGCTCTTTATAGCTCGTCTCTATAAATGCTATCGTACGAGGCCTTAAAAACGACAAAGAGATGGTGGGTATCGATTTGGAATTCTTGGGTAGTTTCCAGGATTTGCCTTAGAGTGAACATTTAATCGATTGTGGACTTTCCTGGCCTGGAACCAAACTGATAGAGGCCCATCAGGTTGTTGGGGAATCGTTTTAGGCATTAACATAATACGGCAGAGAGGATCTTGTAGGCGATATTCAGGAGAATCTATAGTTGGCGCAGTTTAGATGGTCTTTTTTTTGTGAACTGAAAAAATACCAAGAAACCCTCTCGTTAAATCCACACACACGCACTCCATTATCTACATCTAATTTCTACTTTAAAAAAAAATACCGCCCATTTTATATTTCTTTTTCCCTTCTTGAACTTTTTGAATTTGAGTGGAATTATTTTGGGAATTTTCATTTGCCTGTTTCTTTTCATGTTCGCCTGGTGCTAATGAATATGGTTGCGTACGATTTTGGTTGAAAAAAATAACCCACAAACCCTCTCGTTACATCCACACACACACACACACCATTATCTTTTTCTACTTCTACTTTAACAAAACCCCGTCCATTTTGAATTTCCTTTTCTCTTCTTGTACTTTTTGAATTTGAGTGGAATTATTATTATTTTGGGAATTAACAGCAGACACTGGTTGTTATAACCGAGTATCAATTCAAAACCTTTTAAAAGATCGCATAGCTTTCAACAAAATTTATATCTGCTTCAATGTATCCTTAAATATCTTTACCTCTTCGATCTCCAAAGATCAAGAAACATACGATTCTTATTAAAGTTTTTAACGTCTACCATTCGTACATACCAACCATTACCTTAGCTTTTAAATTATATCCTGTTTCTTAATCTATATCTTTTATTATATTATCTCTAAATTATTGTAATATTAGAGGCCTACGAATGAAACTTCTCTAGCCATTACCAAAACAAACCTTTGTTCCGATTTCTTCTACTGTGAATTTTGTGATTTTGCTTTACTTGGTGCGGATGGAAATAAAATAACGTGTAATGTTTTTGTATGGAATAACATACTTATAAAAATATGAACATGCCATAAAAATAAAATTACCGATTTCTATGTTTTTAAATAAGATTTATTTTTTATTATTATATTTTTATTTTGCAGAATTTCGTTTTTATCTAGGAGTTATTTTTTGCAGAGAATCCCAACCATTTCACTAAAACTTTATTTCCCCTCGCTTATAGAACTTCAACTAGGAATACATCTGCGCATCTAGTTTTCAGCAGTTCTGCATCATAAAAACTACTTTGAACTGGTTTCCCTTGGTAGTCTTAAAGAAGATATGTGGAATTTTCTTATTTTAAAAACATCAGTAGTTCAATTAGGTGTATAGTCTTTTTCAAATGCATGCTTGTACCTGCTGATTCTTACTTTGTAACCAACTATAAATTTTCGTTTGCTTAGTTAGTCGGGTTTTGAAAATTGGTAATAATAACTGAATTTTGCTTGTTAACATCTGCAGGTTTACATTTAATGATTCAATGAAAAGAGTGATTGTATTCATGCAGTATTTTTTTTGTAAATATTTATCCACCTATAACTGTCATTGAAACTAAATTCTTTCCACATTTTATCTTGAAAGTTCTACTAAATCTCTCAACAATTGAAGCCTTTAATTAACTAAATGCAGAGTGTTGGTTGACTTTATATTTTTCCATCAAGCTTTTGAAGTTTATATTGAAAAATTCTTTTCAATCATCCGTTTGTAATTTTTTTAAGTATCCTAGAAGAATGAGTAAAATTTCCTCCATAATACATAATATTTCCATATTTCAATTATGTTCATAAACTTATAACCTTTTTCTGAAGCCTTGACAACTTCCTCAATGATCCAAGTTCCACATATTAATCGTTCGTTATCTGTATGATGGTCTTATATAGAGTAAATTATTTTTTATTGTTATTTGTTTAACTGTTAGAACATCGTGAAACAAATTTTCTCGAGATAGTACCTACTCAATATTTGGTAATACTACTAATGTCTTTTAATTTCATATGAGAGGTTAAAGAATGGTCTGTATAAATTTGAAGGTGCCCCATAAGGAATTCGTCATACTTGCAAACCCAAGGGTATAAACATACATTGATATATCTGATTTTTTCTCCGTTTTTTTTTACATTTATAGTACATACCTATACGTATTACCAATTTTTCTTCTATGAAAAACGTCTCGAGTGTAGAGTGGTGATTCTTCAATAAGGGCATGAGTTTTTAAGAACTCTGAATTTTCTTCCTTCAACGATGAAAGTTTTATTTCAAAATCACAACCCCCAGATTTTAATGACTTCATAGTTAAATGATCTTAACCGACCCGTTTTATATTGCGTTCTTTCATATCTTGGTGTCGAGTTTATTTCCACCTAATAGCTCATTTCTTTTATGATTCAAAGCATACTGTGTTTATATGATAGAAACATCTATGAAAATAAGAAACTTGATCAGTTTCATCGCAAAATAACCATTTATTTTCCATTGGCAGCATGTTTTATATAAAAATAAATAAATTTATTTTCGCGACAGCTCCTTAAGTACCCAAACACTAGTGACTTATACTCTTCAACCATTCCCATTTTAGAAACATTTCACAATCTTCAGTTTTCATGTTACCTGTACAATTGCATATCAACTTTTCTATATATTTTTCATTTTCAGACAAGTTAAAGAAATGTTGGAAGTAACCTTTCCTTAATGTTGGAGAAGAATGAAATGCCTTTGGCAACTTAGGTAATGCCATTAGAAAATAATTTACCAAATCTAAGAATTTTTCATTTGCGATCTGCATCAGTAAATTTTTAGTTCCCTTCATAATTTCGGACGTATCGTGAAATATAGAGATTATTTTCTTAGCCGAACAAAACGAATTTGGAATGGTTTACCCGGCGATATTTTCCCTTGCCATTTCGATTTACAAGCATTCAAAACCAAATTTAATCGACACCTTCTTTCCCTCCCTTCCTTATCTTCCTATGCTCGCGCAGTGCGTTTTAACACTATAAGGGCAACACACAAATCCCTTTTGCGCACGCATGTTATAAAAAAAATAAGTTCAGGCTTCACATTTATTTCAATCAGAATGTAATTTAAAATGAACTGCTGGTCATGTGCCTAACCATTTTGTGCTAACACATCATTGAGCGAAGTATTATACATTATATCCGACACAGCGACATCAACACCATTGATAGATCGCAAGTACAGTCTAATACGAATATAAGGAAGACATATATACATAAATAAATTATATGACTATGTAAGAATGGAGAAAATTATTTTCATTTTGTTTCTTTTAGTAAAATAAAATTTGTAGTAAGCAACCAAAACTGAAGATCCTCAAAATGGACTCGGAACCAATATTAAAAAAACAATTGTGATTTTTTAAAATTGAAAAGCCATTCTATATTAGACCACTATGAGGAGTTTTTAAATTGTATTTCTTTGTTTAAAAAACATGAAAATACATCCTACATTAAAACAATTCATGGACATCACTACTCTAATTGTTGCGGGTCATCCAACCAATTAAGGCTAGGTCCAGATACTAAACTTGTGCTTGTTACATTATAGAAAAACAAAAACATTAAGAACTGCTGTTATTATATAAAAGATTGCAATAAAAACATATATAGGCCCAGATACTAAACTTGTGCTTGTTACATTATAGAAAAACAAAAACATTAAGAACTGCTGTTATTATATAAAAGATTGCAAATAAAAAAAACATATGTTCTCTTTATTATTTAGCTGAATTACTCTTTGTAAATATGAGTAAGCGGAAGGTTGTTGAAGAGTTGCATAAGGCTGCACGTAGACATTTTAAGCATCGTCATGTTGTTATTAAGGGCTGTTATGATTTATGGCCAGTTCAAAGTGGTCTTTACGAAACAGAACTGCTGAAAACTAGATGCGCAGATGTATTCCTAGTTGAAGAAGTTCTAATAAAAAACGTACCTTATATTACACAAGATCTGCTACAATCTGATCGCCCCACCGTGTTTTTACTTTTTGCACAGTTTTTTCGTTGGTTTAATATCGATGTTCTCGTTTAATGAGCTTGCCTCTCTCACAGCAAAATCACACAGAAAAGCATGATAATGATGATGAAGAATAATGTTTTCTCGTTATAACTTCTTAAAACCAACTGTGCTCATCATACACATATAATTTCCTTTTTATAGAAATATCCTTTCTCAATCTTTGATAAAAATTTAGAACCTTTATGTTCAGGAACAAAATTAGAAATGATTAAGATAACAATTGGTATCTCATTATTAATCAAGCTAATGGGTTATAAACGTAAATTAAGTTTTGGGTTGTAAACGTAAATGATGTTAAAAACGTAATTTACGTTTTGGCATTGTATATCTATTCTATAGTACTATCAAGATGGGTGTTTCACCTAGCGTCATCTAGTTTCGCTATCTCGCTTTGTCTCATTGTAGACTTTTAGTCGTGGAGATGAATTTAGCACATATGCAATGTTAAAAAGAGACAGAACGGGAAAGATGTATTTAAAGTGTTAGCAGTCAGAAGAAAACAAACCATCGACACTTTTTCGTGTTATTTTTAAATCATTTGTGTATCGCTGAAAACTGGTATTGAGGGAAGACGAAATATTCACACAGGGAAGTAGTGCAAAATGGATTAAGCACCTTAAAGGAAAAGATTTTGATTTTTTTTTGCCAAGGAAAATCTGAAAAATGCAAACAAAAATATAAAATTAAATTCTAACATGCCTTCTCAACATTTTGCAAATTTGTTGAAGGGAGTATTTGCAAAATAAATTTTTGAGTTTGTTCATTTTACGCAATTGACGTGACATATGTACCATTAACTCAACTAAACAACAATATAATTAAAACCGACAAACAAGATAACACTTTATATAGTCGTTCAATATTGAATAAAAAAAAAATAAGGGATCGAACAAAAACTTCTTAATAAAAGAGTGCTTATTACAGGCCCCCTATTTTTTGAAAAATAATACGCTCATGTCATTAGACAAAAAAGAAATAATGAATGTCTTTTTCTTATACAGCTTCGATAGCAATATACATCACTTTCACTGTATGTATGTATAATGTATGTACGCAACTCGTATTCTGTATCTTTCTTGATTGGCATGGATATTTTGGAAGAATTTGCAAATATATGCTTACCAGGTTTGATCAATTTATCAAATTTTTTAAAACTGCAAAACATAAATTTGAGTTGAAGTACCTACCTAGTTATTTATTTTACAAATAAAACACATTTATTGCAGATGTTTGTACCTATGTTATTGCTTTTGAGTATCTTCAAAAAATGGTTAACATTTTTCGAACCGTAAAATAGAAATTTGAAAAATAATTAATTTTTTTGAAATAAAAAATTCAGGGAAACATAGACCTAACCTATGTATGATCGTAAGCAGTAAAATGCCGTTTTGAACAAACATTAGCTTTTACTGTTCTTTCATTCAATAGAAATTTTAAAACACAAAACATAATTTACGTCACGTCTACTAGATAACATTCATTACGTACAAAACAAAAACCTTTAAACATGGTCCTTATTTTTCTTCAATGCATTTGTCACGTCCAACAGTTACTTATGAATCAGATTTGAATTTAAACATTTGTACCTTTTTTTCTATTCCACTTCCCAAAGCAGTGTAATCAAAACACATAACGATAGGTTATCACTAGCCACAAGCTAAATAAAAATAATAATACAACAACCACCACCACTTTCATTTTGTAAACAAACAAATTTACCGTTACTTGTTTAAATTTTCAAATCCAACAGTTCCTTAACAGATTTAATTTAAAATCCTCTTTGGTAAAGTCTTTAGTTTATGTTTTCCTCAGCACACTTTCTGCTACATATTAATGATATTCATAATATTTCATGATAAGGGATGCACACCTTTGTACATACATCGAAAGTCATCGGAAAAAATGATCACCAAAAGAGATAAAATTCGTTAGGTACAAAACACCTTTTTTAACATGGTCATAATTTTTTCTTCAATGCATTTGCCATGTTTGTTTTTGTTTACACTTCCCTGTGCAACGGACATAACACACATAGAGATACTCACAAGGAACAA
This sequence comes from Platycheirus rosarum, assembly GCA_963971375.1. NCBI lineage: Eukaryota > Metazoa > Arthropoda > Insecta > Diptera > Syrphidae > Platycheirus > Platycheirus rosarum. Next base: position 33,476,692 of record OZ020509.1, on the reverse strand, counting down.
ACCCTATAAAAAAACAGAATCAATTATAGGTAAATCCCAGTACAATTACTGGCTGAACACAATGATGAAACTGGAGCTGAAGAATGAAGCGCTGTCAAAGTTAAATATACGCGAACTTTTTATGACGAACACAATGAGAAGCTGAAGCTGAAGTTTGAAATTTAGTTGAAGCGCAAGTTCATTTAACTTCAACCGCTTCAGCTTTTCTTTGACATATCACAGGAACAAAATAGGCTAGTTCAATGGTTCTGAACTATCCGAGATTTCTTTTTTCTCAGATCCATTGAATATGACTGATAAAATTCCTTGATCACTCCGAAATCTCAAGAAACTTGAACTAGCTTAATCAAACGAAAACAAAATGTGTGAGGGAAACACTTAACTATTTATAGAACTGGTTAAAAAAGAGGTATTTTATGGAATTTAACCAACCCCAAATATAAAAATATTGAAAAGAAGGTGCAAGTGTGGAGTAATATTTCGAAAGCATTTCAGATATTGATATATATGTTATATATTCTGGCCAGCAAAATTGGCATTCCGTACTTCATCATCGTATTCGAGTCAGCTTAATCACTTAGCTTCAATTTTGACGTACTTCATTTTTGCGCTTCATACTTCAGCTTCAGCTTTACCATTGTGATCAGTCAGTTATTACTTATCAGATTTGAATTTACACATATTTGCATCTTGTTTTCTATTCCACTTCCCAAACGCAGCACAATCAATACACAAAACGATAAGTAATCACTAGGCACAAGCCCAATCAAAATAATTATACAACAGCACCACCACTTTCACTTTTCAAACAATTTTACCGTTACTTTTTTAAATTTTCAAATCCAACAGTTCCTTAACAAATTTAATTCAAAATCCTCTCTCGTAAAGTCTTTAATTTATGTTTTCCTCAACAAAATTTCTGCTACATATACATGATATTCATAATATTTCATGATAAGGGATTCACACCTTTGTACATCAAGAGATAGAATTCTTTAAGTGCAAAACATCTTTTTGAACATTGTCCTAATTTTCTCTTCAATGCCTTTGTCATGTTTATTTTTTTTACACTTCCCTGTGCAACGGACATAACACACATAAAGATACTCACAGGGAACAAACCCTATACAAAAAAACAGAATCAATTAAAGGTAAATCCCATCACCATTATTACTTATCAGATTTGAATTTACACATCTCTGCATCTTTTTTTCTATTCCACTTCCCAAACGCAGTGCAATCAATACACATTACGATAGGCACTCACTAGGCACAAATCCAATAAAAACAAATAAAACCCACAAATAACACCACCACTTTCACTTTTCAAAAAATTTTGCCGTAACATTGTTTAAATTTTCAAATCAATTCACACGTTCAACCCGCACTATATCGCACTCTCTGCACTCATTGCTGTCTCTTTCTCACTCCGAATTCCCAGTCACAACTGCCCTATTTCCTACTGTGCTTAAAGGCTTAATTCATTTGCGTTTAGGGAAAATATATTTGCGTTTATGTTAAATATATTTGTTTTTCGGTTGAACTTATTTGCGAAAATGTTAACATACTTACTTACATACTTAGAGGGCGCTGCAGTTCGGGACGAACCTGGGCCTCAACCAACATGCCTCTCCAGCCAGCTCGGTCTTTGGCTAGCTGCCTCCAGTTTCGCACTCCAAGTTGGTTGAGGTCGTCTTCCACTTGAGCGCGCCACCTAAGGCGAGGTCTTCCTTGACTGCGTCTACCCTCGGGGATGGAATCGAAGATCCTGCCAGCCGGAGCATTGTTGTCCATGCGCTCTATATGGTCGCTGTACAGCTCGTACAATTCTTGGTTAAACCTTCTCTTCTAAAGCCCGTTAACGCAGATAGGGCCAAAAATCCTAAAAAGAATTGCATCCTCGAAACGACCTAGGGATATCTTCATCCGCTTTAGATAGAGTTCATGCCTCGGTGCAATAGAGCAGGACTGGGATGATTAGGGCCTTATACAGAGTCTCCTTTGTCTTTCGAGAGAGGGCTTTGCTACTCAATTGCCTTCCTAGCTCATAGAAACAGCGATTGGCAAGAGTAATTCTTCGCTTTATTTCTGACGAGATGTTTTTGTCAGTTGTTATAGCGGATCCGAGGTACACAAAGTCCCTAACTACCTCAAAGTTATACCTGTCTATTGTGATGTTTTGTCCAATCCGCTGCTGTTGTGTGTCCCTTTTTGTGGACAGCTTGTACTTCGTTTTGGCCTTATTGACTGCTAGTCCCATCTTAGCCGCTTCAGCTTCAATGCTAGCAACCGTTCCAGTGACAGCTCGCCGAGTTCTGCCAATGATGTCTATGTCGTCAGTGCATGCGAGCCATTGCACAGACTATTACATTTAACTTGCATCTTGTAATTTTTTCAAGTATTAAGTTGTAGAAATCGCAAAATAGAGCATCACCTTGGCGAAATCTTTTTTTGACATCAAAAGTTTCTGTGAGATCAGTACGAACCTTGGTGGAGCAGGGTTGGGTATCGATTTGGAATTCTCATGTTGTTTCCAGGATCTGCCCCTGCGTAAACATTTGATCTGAAACCACACTGATAAAAGCAAATCAGGTTGCTGACGAATGGTTTCAGGCGTTCACTTAGTACGGCAGAGAGGATCTTGTAGGCGATATTTGGTCAGGTGGACGGAAATTTTGTCTGTCATCGTCTATGTTGAATTGTTCATTCTGACAGCAGGATTTTGGTCTGTATCGCCGTTTTAAAGTCTGCAGAAATGGTCCTTCCATGTACTCAGCACCGAATGTGACTCTACTACGAGGTTTGCATTCCTATCTCTACAGGCTTCTGTGCGGGTTTTTTTTTGGCACGTTCTTTTTACCTGTTGGTAGAACTTCCGCACGTTGTTCTTGGAGTAGCATCTCTCAATATCTTCGATCGCGCGCTTCTCCTGCTCTCACTTTTTCTTTTGGAGAAGCCGGTGTTCTTTCCGTCTTTTCTGCTCGTAGAGCTCGCGATCACCTCTCGTCTTTGTTTGCAGCGCCGCTTTATATGCCTCTTGTTTGGATGCATGGGCCCGCCTGCATTTGTGAAACCTAGCACATCAGTTGCGGCATCTCTGATGGTTTGTTTGCAGTGTTGCCACTGGTCTTCGGCACTTGATGCTGGTGGTAGTGGATTTCTTGAGAAGATAGGTGATATTCGATCGGCACATTTTCTGGCGGTTTCTTGCGATTGCATCTTTCCTACGTCATACTTCCTCGTACAATTACTGCGGTGTTATGGTTTTCGCATTATTCGCATTCATACCTTTGCTGCAACAAGGTAGTGATCCGAATCGATGTTAGATGCTCGTAAGGTGCGAACATCCAAGATACTGGAGGCGTGTCTTGCATCGATCGCAACGTGATCAATCTGATTGACGGTTCTTTGATCTGGGTGTCGCCAAGTCCCTTTGTGTATATCAAATTAACGAAACCGTGTGCTTGCAATGGTCACGTTATGTGCCGCTGAGAAGTCAATTAGCCTTAGTCCATTTTCAGACGTTGGGTCGTGTAGGCTATGTTTTCCGACAGTCCTACCAAAGATTTCCTTTTTACCTATTTTGGCATTAAAATCGCCTAGTACGATCTTAACGTCGTATTTAGGGCATTGCTCATAGGTTTTGTCGAGGAGCTAAAAGAAGTCATCCTTGGTGGCGTCATCTTTGTTCTCTGTGGGGGCATGAGCGCATATAAGGCTAATGTTAGCGAATTTAGCCTTGATACGGATTGTCACAAGTCGCTCACTTACGTGTCGAAAGCCCAAGACTTCTTGCCTTTGTCTACCGCTTATGACGAATCCGCACCGAAATAAACGCTGTGGTCTTCTTGCGCAATCACCGTAGTACACGTCACAGTTTTACATCCTCATTTTGCCCGGCCCATTCCATCGCACTTCCTGGATGGCAGTAATTCCTGCTCTGTAGCAGTCTAGGGCTTCCGCTAGTTGTTTGGATGCACGTGGTCTGTTAAGAGTTCTAACATTCCACGTGCAGATCCGAAGGTCGTTGATTCGTTTTTCCGGGTCGTCAACAGTAAATCCGTCCTTTTCCGAGGCTATTGGTTGCTTCGCAACTTTTTCTTTTTTCCGTGGCAGGGTTGTTAACCCCACGCACAACCCCCAACCTGGAGGGTCAGGTCCTTTGTTGGATTCCTTGGACAAAATGAACCGGAGAATCCGGAGTCAGTAACCCACTACGGGGATATGAGCGCTGCCGTTGGCCCATTAGGGGTTCATCCACCACCATCTCTATTTCAATGCCCTGACTTGCATTGAATTGTCCTAATGACCTTATCTCCAAATACGTCGAAGTAGTTCATTAGGGCGTCTGCTTCGTTGACTGTTAACGCCACCGTTGATCCAATTGGTTGGGCTCATCCGCCGTACGTCCTCTTTCTGAGGGGCTCTTGCAAGACTTCTGCGAATCGATCAGAACAGTCATTAAAGCAGAGCATTATAGTGTTGCTATTTTTTTTTTGTTTAACACTAGCGCTTATAAGTTTAGCAGGAATATCCGAATGGACAGACCAGTACCCGGTGGTTACCGCGGGGAGGTAAAATAAGCACAATTGATGTGTGCGATATAGTTGCAGCGACTGTGCATCACCAGTTTGATGCCTTTCAGTGCCTACCCTATTCATACAGCACCCAACCACCAATAAAATAAATAGTAACAATTAAAAAAAATCCTATATGAAAACATACAAAACAATAGAAATTTAAATTTTAAACTATACCACCATTAACTTGATTTAAAATTAAAAGTAGTTTATTTTTTAATTAAAGTCTACTTAGACTACAATCAATCATATCGCGCTAACTGCATTAGTTACTCTTTAACACCTCGACAAAGGTTCGTTGGCAGCAAAATTTGTTCTATGATATGAAATCCTAAAAAAAAAACAATCGGTTTCTAAGTAACCTCACAGTAACATTGAAATTTATTACGGTCAAAATTTAGGAACAAACCTGAGAATTTCTTCACCACACTGTTACCGATCGTAAGTTTACAGAACAGTCCTAGGAACTAATATGTCTAAAACTGGTCTAATTTCAATATTTTACTCTGATTTGACATTTCAAACAATTTCTGTTGAATTTTATTGAATACACAAAGCGATTTTTGTTAGTGTTGGTGGTTTTTCGATTACAATAGAGGATTACCGTGACGAATATTATGTGAATGATTTCTAATTACTAGAATAATTGTTAGAAATAAAAAAGTGCAAAAAATATAATGTTCTTTATAAGATCAAAGCCCATAGCTTTTTCTTTAATGTGTTTTTTTGGAAATAGTAGATTTTTATATTTGCTTTCCACAAAGTGCATCTCATCCAAGCGATCTACATTTTCTCGTCTAGACCTATGTACCTTGTACCAGTACCAGTACCTGCTTCTGATGAAGTTTTTAGCAATTTTTTTAAATACGATAATTTCAAAAAGTAACTAATCCAGCCATGTGGAGAAACATTGAGCGCTCGCCATCGTTTTTGATAGATTTTTAATACAATCTTATGACAATTTTTGTTAATTGCGATTTTTAAAAGTGAAAATAAAAATGTAATAATGGCAATAGTAAGGATAAATTCTGTTTCATTTGTCTTGTTGTCTTGCATTATAATAACAAATAAAAATTGAAAACCCGTTTTTGACAAGCGAAAATGTCGATGTCGAACATGTTTAATTCAACAAGTCGTCCCACTAAAAACTAAATTCATATTCTTAACAAACAGAAACCATAAACAAATAACAACATAAAAATTGAAACAAAAAAGTTAACAAAGAAAAAAAATAACGATATCAAAAACGTCAAGCTTAAAAAACTATAGGGAGAAAATAAAAGAAATTTGCTTTGATTTTGGTATTAGCGCTACTAGACTAACGATTTGGAGGTCCTAGCTAATACTGAGTCCTAACTAATACTCGGTCCTAATTTGACAGGACTGGAGCTTAGGACTTCTGCGATGAAATTACTTGGTACCGATTTGAGTATTAACAACTGGTATAATGACCGAATACTAGCTGATTTTGAGGAGCTAGTTAGGACCGAGCTCTAAATAATACTCAGTACCAAATTGGCAGAACTAGGGCTTAAGACTTCTGTGAAGTAATGAGTTGGTACCGATTTGAGTAGAACTTAGAACTAGGACCGGTCCCAGCGTTAGGACTCTGTGAAGAAATCGGCCGTTAGACTACCAACATTTAAAAATTCTTTTGCAATACTCGAAAGTGTTTGTAAAGACCTCGGTTATTGTTAGATCTATGAAATTGCTTATAAACTTTGTTTTTCCTATGGTTCAGATTAATTAATCTTTTATTATACCACACTGGTCTAGTGAAACCTTTAATTTTAACTTTAGGTATGTGTAAAGAAATTGCATCTTCAACAATTCTTAAAAGTGAATCGTAGCACTCATTTAAATTTGTATTACCAAATGATGCATGCCAGTCATTACTATTGAGATAATTATAAATTTTGTTGAAATTTGGATTATCAAAATTGTATCTGAAATTAAAGTCAGAAGTAGCATGTGAAAAATACTTATAAAATTAAAAATGCACACAGTAAGCAACATGATAAAATGTGTTAGGCAAAATAGGAACCATATAGTTATTAATACTCACGCACAATTCAGAATCCACAAAACACCAAATCGAGAACATTATTAAACAAATAATGTATCTGTCTGAGTTCTAATTGTGCGAAAGTATCGACGTCTTCACAATCATTTCTAAAAAAAACCTCAAAAGGGACAAGTGTTTTCTCATCTGGATGGAAAATACATTTAATATTTGGCAAATGTAAATCACCTACGATAACAGCTCTTTGATTATTTTTGCGACTTTTTAATATTAAACTACAATGTTTGCCTTTTCTGTAAGATTTTTACTGAAATTCAATGTTGGATTCAGACTAACTCCTAAATATTTTACAGCTTTAACTGTTTCAAGAGGATGACCATTGAAGTTTCATTGTCCTGAATGGTATTATTCTTTGAGATCGTGCAAAAACCATCTTTTTCGACTTATCTCTTTTGATTGCTAGTTCCTATCTCTTACAATAGCATGACAAACGATTATAAACAAGAAAAATAATAATGCACTGTGAAGACACCCTTGACCATAGAGTAACTATACTATAAAGAGGGAAATCTACTGCCTTCATTTGACAAGGCCTACAAGCTGATCAAATAAGTATTGGTGTAGAACTGTCAAAAAATTGACGCCGATTGAGAATGTGGTAGTGCTGAAGTGTCAAAAAATTGATGCCGATTGAGAGTGTAGTAGTGCTGAACTGTCAAATAATTGACGCCGATTGAGAGTGTAGTAGTCAAATAATTGACCTCTTCTTTTCAGTTCCCTTTTGTTTCTCACCACGAAATTGGGCGTGTTGGAAGATACTGTTAATAAAAAGTGCCATCCCGAAATTTGACGTCATCAGTGACTCAAACTGACTAAATTAAATTACCATGTTTGGAAAGAATCCGAAGTGTTAGTGGACTTAAAATGTATATTAAATCAATCAAATAAGACATTGGACCAAACCTGCATCAGTTAAAACTTACTTTCCCGTTTTTTTTTTTTCTAAAACGGAAATTAATTTTTTCAACAAGGGTCACTGATGACGTAAAAATACGAAAGTCGCTATCTTGTTTTCTTGTATCATGAGGAGACACTAGTAAGTTACTCGAATGCAAGTTGTTATACTTTATTATTTTTTTCCCTGCCTTTTACAGATTATGTGCTTGAAAACTCTATATAAACGTTTAAAACTGGTTAAATAATATTCAAGAGTTTCAACCATTTTACCTGATTCCTAAACTGATGATAGTGTATTGATTGTTCTAAGAATGAATTTAAACAAGCATTCGGTCAGAAGAACACCTACTATGTATATTTGCAAGATTGTATTATACAAAGTAGCGATAAAGGTGTACTTTTTAACGTTAAATTATCACACCATATAATAGGCGTTTACACAGGAGTAGAAACCTAGTCAAACATAGCGTGTTCTGACGCCGCGTTGTAATATACAGTATAACAAACATATCCCAAGTCACATAGAGCACGTTTTCAACGCCGCGTCAAGTTCCACACTGCGTCAAAACGTCGCGTTGTGATAATTTAAAAAATTGTTTTTTTTTTAAATCTTCGTTAAACAGAACGCATTTTTAACGCGGCGTAGAGATTATCTTACGCTGCGTTGAGATAACTTTGACGCGGCGTTCCAAAAAAAAAATTTTGTTTTCAATATTTTGTGTTTAGTAATTAAGTCATTCTGAATTTATTGTAGAAATTTATTTTATTAAATTATTTTTTTGACTTACTTTGTGTCATTTAATAGTGTATTGTTTAAATGGAAAAAAATAACCTAATAGGCATTTAGTGAGAAAATGAAAATCAAGATTCATATATTAAACGCGCTGCGGATAGCTCTCTGTCTGACGTTCTCTAACGCCGTGTTTAGAATGCCGTGTTAAAATAATCTCAACACAAGGTAAAATAATCTCAACAAATTATTAATCCTACAAACTTAAAAAGAAAAACACTACATTATATTGGTTTATATTAGAAAATTGTAGACATTATATTTATCCGTACTAATTAGACCATGTGTACATGATTTTTTTTTTCGGTTGTTTCTTCATTCTTCCTTTGGACAGGCACGTACGTTGGTGTGTACACTGATTTGGATTACCCCGAATATAACCAATGTTTTCCTACAAACTATACTATTTTATTGTAAAGAAATTTGCAAAATTAAAAAAAAAAACAATTAAAACCATCCATTACCACTAAAAAACATAATTGGGAATTGTTTTCAATTTCAAAAATTCTTATTTTTAGTCCGTGCATAGCATTTTCTTTCTCAAACGAGAAACTTCAAAGCTCAATCACAAAAAATCCTTAAAATTTTCATTCTTCCATTCGTTAGTTCATTCCCCCTACTTTTTTACACCCCTTACCTAATTGCAAAGAGAATGAAGAAACATCCGAAAAAGGAATCATGTAAACAAGCTCTAAGACCTAAGAAAATCACCTTAACCCTTAAGGTATACATTTCGAACACATCCTTCTCGATATGTAGGAGTATGGTGGAGGTGAGTTTCTAAAACGTCAACATCAAATTGTTAAGTGAATATTGTATTGTGTTGTGTAGTGGGTTCTTATTATCAGAACTGTGCTTATTATCATCAATAAAACGAATAAGCAGTTTAATTTTGTTAAAAAGACACAATAATTCACGGAGTTCCTTTACTTCGAACAAATTGTGAGAATTTCATAAAATACCACCATCGAAAGACGACGACGACGTGCCTGATGAGAATTGTATCTTGTATCAAGTATTCTCATCAGGCACGTCGTCGTCGTTGATGGTATTTTGTGAAATTCTCACAAATTGTTCGAAGTAAAGGAACTCCGTGAATTATTGTGTCCTATTTACAAAATTAAACTGCTTATCCGTTTTATTAATTAATTATTATTGGTCGGCTACCAGACAATCTTCCACAATTGCAAAATCTTATAAAACGTGATCCGGAATCATACAAGAAAGAATTCTCCCAGCAATATCGCCATTTCTTGAGCAGCTTGGAAGTTTTCGAATTAAATCCCAGCAATGAAAATAAAAGTCTCGATGAATTGATTATGTTTATTGCGCAGGTAATCAAAAAAAAGAGAAAGCAAGTGTTGCATTTAATGATGCTTTATAAATATGATGTTTGTTTTGTAGGTCGCTCAATGCTATCCTGATGTTTGCATCCAATTTCCACAGCATTTAGTCGATTTGCTGAAAAATCATGCCACAAGTCTGGATCCTACTATGCGCAACTGTTTTGTTAAGGCACTGATTCTGCTGCGAAATAAGAATCTTATTCCTGCATTGGACTTGTTGCAGCTGTTTTTTGAATTGCTCCGTTGTCCGGACAAGAATTTGAGGACTTTTCTTCAGAATAATAAGTTTGGCTACAAAGACGGCAGGAAGAATGAAAACTGTTCAACGACAAATAGAGAGAAACGCAAGGGCAAGAACTTTATTATGATGAGGCACAAGGCACGTGGCAAGGTTAAGAAGAGTTTTAAGGACAAACAGAAGGCTCTAAGGAATCATCTACTCAAACAGAAGAAAATGAAGTAGGATAGTATGATTTTTTTTAGATAGTCTAGGGTTTGTAAGTTTTTAAAAAATAAAAAAATATTTCTTAATACCGTTTGTGAAGACTTTGTTTCGTGTTGCTTTTATAAGAATTTGTTTGGGGGAAACAAGCTTGATCCTGAAGAGTCCGGTGAAGTTGTATAAGTTCAATATAAATGTTTATTAAAAAAAATAAGCCACAGCTTTACAAGGAAATTATTAATTCTATTGATACATGAAGTCTTCTTCTGCGACATTTTTCTGGAACAAGTTTATTCAGAAGGATAGTTATTAGCTTTGGTTCCCATTCATTTATTAAGTACGGTGCCGTTAGAACTTCTTCTAGCGGATACATCTGAAAAGATTAAAATGAAAAAGAACGATAGTGGTGTCTGGGTATAACTGCAAACCTGCATAGAAGCAACCACACTGGTCACCAAGTTCTCTGGCTTGAATCTAAAGTGAATTTGATTGATGTCACAACATTCGTTAAAAATCCATTTTTGAGAACCTTCTTCCCTCAGCGTCAGCATTCGAAAATACTAATAATAAATTTTATTTAAAAAAAAAATGTTTGCAATAATTTTTGTCAACAATTCACTGACAGTTGTTGTCAACAAGAACAAAATGAAATGTCAAAATTAACAAAACTCACCACATCGTTTTTTCTTTGTTTTTTTAACGCCGAGAATGAATGATATACAAAAGAGAACACGAAACACAATGAATGATATACCAAAGCAACAACGAAAATTGAGGGTTTTGAGGCGTGGAACGTACGAAAGTTTTTCCTCTATATAATATATTTACTCCATGCCCTTGACTCACACCTGTATCTGTTTCAATTCATTCTGAATAGGTTTTACCATTCCAAACTGCTACATTGGTATGCGTGTGCATTTCTTTGATCACCTTGTTCAATTTTGAAGATATTCCAATTTATGACCGTTCATAGAAAATGGCATTTCTGTTAACAAGGTCAGAAGCCGCTTTGAAGTCAACAAAAAAAAGTAAATTTTTTTATTGCGGGCATGAAACGCTTTGAAAGAGATGTGAGAGTAAATATCTGATCTACAGTTGAATTACCCTTTTTTAAACCAGCCTGCAGGTCAGTTAGAATATTTTTCTGCTCTACTTATTTTTCCAATCTATTTACCAAAACTACACAGAATATTTTTGCAATCTCTTGTCTAAGACTTCATTAATCGTGTGGAATTTAATGCTTCAAAAACTCAAAAAAATCTGGCAATAATTTATAAGGAAGCTTGAGTACAACTCTCGTATCTGGGCAGGTGCCCCTATTACTCACTTGCGTTTCCCATTTGCATTCCTTCATTTAAGTTTTCCCCGTAATACTCGTACCTCTAGGAATATTCATAGATTCACACCTGAGCATAATTTCTGACGCACTGTTAAGTATAGAGACTCATTCTTAAGGTGCACTACAAGATTATAGAACGCTTCACCTGGCTCAATTTTTCAATTCCATTACGATTTACAATCATTTAAAACCAATGTGCATCGGTATCTCCTTTCATCTTCTATCCATTTCTCCTCGCACTGTGTTAATTCACGATAAGGGTAGTAATAACCTCTTGAATTCGAGCCGATTATAAAAAAATGGGCACAACTGGGTCGCACGTACTTCCTCTTATGTGCCTAAGTACATTGGAAAGCAAGATCTTTGACAGAAACAAATAACATTTACGTTGAAAATAACACAGTTTGAACTTATAAAAAAATTCAAAACCACGATACTTAACAGTTTTTAGTAAAAATAAATTACGCCATCACACATCCTAAATGCCAAAGGATTTATGAAAAATGTATTTCGAAAATTATAAGACCGGTTTTAATAAAATCCTGTTTTTTGTTTTTAGTTTTTTGAAAAAAAAATAGTTTTTTGATTTTTTGGTATGCAGTTTTCTTAGAACTTATTAATATACATGTGATTATAAAACTTAAATTATTTTTTGTATTAATTTTAAAAATATTGATTTTTCAAAAAAAAATTATTTTAATTGTAAAAAAAGTAAAAAAGTTATTAAAAATGTTGATATGCAGGATAAAAAAAGTATAAAATTTGAAAGAAATCTTAAGAGTCGTTATCAAGAAAGCCAAAAATTAAAAAAACCGTTATGTGGAAAGTACGGTTAATAGACTTTTCCCGAAAAGTTGGTTCTAATCAAATAATTCTCAAAAATGTTCATCAAAGTCGTTGGAGCCGTTTTTGAGAAAACTAAGTTTTCCTAAACGGTCATATGGTAGGTACCGTTATTTTTAGGCCTAAAAATAAAATTTCAAATTCCCCTCTGGTGAATGCCAAAAGAATAACACACACCAAATTCGAAGATGATCCGTTTAGGCTGCAGCTCGTTATACATTGACAGAAAGACAGACAGACATTTTTTGTCGAACACTTTTTAGACTTCTCTATGATCGTAATGTCATGTTTTATTGCTAACAATATTTCACATTCAACTGCATATTTGTTTTATTAAGTTAGCTGGATAAGCTGTTGTTGAGAGTACAATAGTCGATGACGGATTTTCCTTGTCCTCCGATAAAGGTGTACTAGTATCTTCATTATCTCCGTCCGTACAATCGTTCAAAATAATTCAAAATAATGCATTCGTACATTTGAAGTAACTGAAGTAAATAAATACCAAATTCAAATGCTGTCTTTTGTGTTTCTTAAAAATAAAATGCGTAGATCTGGAAACAGTCATTTAACGTCTGAGTTAAGATTGAAGTACACTTAGTAGGTCTTATTATTTAGTTATTGGTTTTTATCACAATAATATAAAATTCGAAGAAAACAATAAGTTTTGCTTTATTATAGCTGAAAATATGAATATAAAAACAAACTTCTTAAGAAAATAGAAAAAAAAAACTAGTCATAGGATTACAAAAGTATACGTACACAAGAATGATGTAGGTAGACTCTTGTTAACAAGTTTACCCTTATCACCTCAGCTGTCACAAAAGACAAAGACAACAACAAAAAAAATATACATTCCTCAGTTTTACGAGGTTCATTTTTTCAGTTTATCCGGCAAAATCATGAGATACATTTATAAACACTCTTGTAGCTAAAAGTTGCACTGTATTGTACAACTTTTCAAAATCTTCTGTCCATTTGTTGCTAGTGATGGGCATAATTGAATGATTTCAATAATCGAGATATTAGTATTCGAGTGATTCAAATAATCGAATGATCATTCGAATTATAAAAAAATAACAAAATTGGAATAGTTTACCCCAATTTTTTGATGAAACTTTTTCTCCTGGTTTCATTTTGATTTGAAGTTAAATTAAATTTCTATTTAACAAGAACAACTAAACATTAATAAAAATAAATCACAGCAACAAAATAATTAATGAATGACCCACCTACCATAAAAATAAAGCTAGAGCTAGTCAAAAACACGAAAGCCAATTCTATAAAAGCACTCCTTGTTCTTTTTTTCATTCATTCATACGAAATGAAGAAATCATTCGGTCATTCCATAGAAACAAAAATTTTAGATACACTATACCTGTATCTCGAGTGATTTGTATCTCGAGTGATTGAAGGAATCATTCGATTCTTTCATTTTCATTCGGTCATTCCATAGTCCATACAAATTTAAATCTTAGATACACTATACCTGTATCTCGAGTGATTGAACATATTTGAGAACTCCAGACGTTGTTTGCTGTGTTTGTGTACGAGTATTCAATCACTCGACTCAACAGAACAGTCACTGCATTGAAAGGAGAAAAGAAATAAGAATGAAAGAAAATAAAGAGAAATACAGATACAGACACAAAACGTTGGGTAGGTGTACGACTTATGATTACGGTTGAATTCATTCACAGAAACAAATACAAAACACTCAACACTCGTAAGTAGGTAGAATTGGTAATTGGTATGCAAAATCATTCGAATGATTTGGGTGAAGAAGAATCGAGATATCTCGGGATGTTGCATGAATCGATTAGAATCGATTAAATCATTCGAATGCGCCCATCATTTTTTGTTACAATTTAGGTAATACGAATATGATATACAGATTCTCCTCTTTCGGACATTTAACTACTGTTATATCTTCACAATCACTAAAAGCGATGTTTTTTTTGCCATACAGATATAGACTACCTCCGTTTGCTCGACCTTTCACAGAAGATTTAATTGCAAGATTTTCTACACTTGCTTTTGAGGTAGAGCAAGGAAAGCAAGTTGTAGTGACAGTGTCAAAGTCAGATGTTTTCAATGTATATGAGGTATATTTTTATGCCCTAGATCTTGCGGATTTGCCGTTGTTGTTTGGAAATGAGAAAATTATATTTTTTCCACGTACTTCCGGTTTTTCGATTGAAGTTCGTCTTCAAAAAAGTTTTTTCAAATTCGTGTATTTGTGTGTTCATTCCTTCATTTTGTTGAGGTCATCTTTAGTTGCCAGATTGGCTATGGCAATTTGGAGAGATCTATCTATGATGCCGTTGATTTGTTGGAAATCAGATAGTGTCATATCCATTTTTGGAGAAGATTTAAATTTGAAAGATCGATATGGGAATTAATTTATTCACTATACAACGGCGTTGCTAGCTTTCTTTCATTTCTTTAGAAAACAAACTTATCTTAAATTTCAGATTTCATTTACTGGTGATGGTGAGTACCATAATACTTCCTGTAGAGTGCTCGTAAGGGTGTCTACTTTGTAGATTTATCTACGGAGTAGATTAAAATGAATTTGAAGTTTGTTGCGAAAGGCATCCTGACCTAATACCGTCAACCTAATTAGTCCAATAATTTACAAATCATGATATGCGTTGGGCGATCCCACCGAATTATTGCGTGTTTTAGTTTTAAAATTATGTCAACCTTTAAATCACTTTCAATTTCATCTAGATACCTAAAAATGAATCGGGGTTTGAATGATTTTTTCCTAATTTCCACGAGATGGTTTAGGAAAAAGCAAAGCGAGAAAATTCACCACAGATGGCGCTGAAGGTGCACGTTTCTTATTTATGAACCAATTTGACTCAAATTACACAATTTAATATTCATAATCTAAAATTTATAAATTAAAACGATGTCTGTTTTATTATAAAAATAATTTTAACAGGACTTCAATAAATTGTTTTTTTTTTTTTTTTTTGATAATAATATTATTTTTCATTGATTTTTGTATCAATGTCAGAGTGATACCTACTGTTTGTATTTCGTTCACAAAAAAGTTTTTGTTTGTTTTTGTTTGTCGGTTTTTTTATAAGATTTTCAATATTTCAATATTTCATTTTTTTCGCTCAACTCTTCGCTTTTGCTATTTGAAAGATAAATTATTGATTAGTGAAAGCTTTTTATGCCAGTTATAATGATTTTTATTTACAGTTCGATATTTGTTACGATGCCAAGTAGAGGTAATATTATTTCGCCACACCGAAATGTCGCAGCAAGTCGAATGGAAGAGGAACGTACCATTTGAAGAACCGCCTGAATTTTGTTGCAAGAGCGGCAAGATGAAATTGCTGTTACGAAATCCTGATGCTCCGAAACTGTGCAATGCACCTGACTGCTTGTGATGGAACTAACGAACAATGTGATAGTGGTAAAGATTTCGAAAGGGCCGTTATAGAGAAAAAAATCCTTATTCGGTTGACTTCAACCGATTTACCGTTCTATTTCAAACGTACTCTGTTTTCAGTGAAATTTGCATTAGGAGGGTTTAAATGAATCAACTTGTTTATCAACCATGTCGATGTTGACCCAAGAAAAATTGCAGACGCAACCATGTTGGTCGGTTTTCAAAAGTTTTTGAAAACTTGGTGTTTGTGTCAATCCAACGAACCTGTATTTACAAATATTCATTGAAAATAATTTGTTTGTGCGGTTTGTACTTTGTAGTCTTGTTCTTGTAGTCACAGAAAAAAGTTTAATGCAGGTACAGGAACATGGCTGCAATAACGAATAATGAGTTCTGAAGGGAATTTTTTGAACTTTTGAAGTCAATGCGAGAAATCTGGAACATTTTATTAGTTAGTTATGTTGGCTCAACTAGAGCGTGGTGATCCTAGGCCTTGCTCAATACGCCCCTCCGGCTGGCTCGATCCCTTGCCTGCTGTCTCCAATTTCGCACTCCAAGTTGGTGGAGGTCTCCTTCTACCTGGTCACTCCATCGAAGATGAGGTCTACCTTGGCTTCTGACTCCCTCTCGTTTGGCTTTGAAGACTTTACTCGCTGGAGCGTTGGTGTCCATTCGCTCTACATGGCCCAGCCATCTTAGTCGTTGGACTCTAATTTTTCTGGCTAAGATTATGTCGCTTTACAGCTCGTATAGTTCGTCGTTGTATCTTCGTCGCCAAATGTTGTCTTCTCGGTTCACGCAAGCAGGACCATAAATCGTACGCAGAACTTTTCTCTCGAAGACTCCAAGTGACTTTTCATCCGATTGGGAGAGGGTCCATGCTTCTGCACCATATAGCAGGACCGGGATGATGAGTGTTTTATATAGTGTCTCCTTGATTCTTCTCGATAGGGCTTTATTCCTCAATTGCTTATTCAGCCCAAAGAAACAGCGATTAGCAATTAGCAGCGATTTCAGCGCTGATTTTGTTGACCGAGTTTACAGCAGTGCCCAGGTAGACAAATTGACTGACTACCTCGAAGTTATACATATCAATGGTCACATTGTTGGTTTGGTCCTCCGAGGCATATCTTGCATTTTTCATCACAATAAATTTTCCCTTTCATGACCGGCTTGTGAGGCCTGTGCATGACGTGTAGATCGTGTTGGTGGTTTCTCAAAGATCAGAAAGATCAAATGGAGGGTGTATCAATAAAATTAAATGATTCCACTGAATTGATCGATGAGGTAAGAACTAACATTTGTGACCTGTGCACAGTCGTGGCTTTAAAAAAAACGTTAATTTTCTTATTCGTTGATTTAATAAGTAAAACTGCTTACATTTAAGATTTTTTAGATACAATCACAAAAATTATTTTTCGTGACTTTAGCTATGTTTGAATAATTTTGCGTTCAAACTTATAAGTGAAGGTTCCGCGTCATTCGCATTAGTGGTCGAATTTTTGAAGGCGGTGCTTCCAATAGAAGTTTTTAAATTTTATTTGTTCTTAAAAAATTGTGGAGGTAACATATTGCAAGCACATTATCGTTTGTCTTTTCCGGATTAAGGTAAATTGTTATATAGCAAGATTCTAAAACGGGACGAAATTATACCAAAGGTGATAAGTGGTCATTGAAATGTTCCTCCTCTTTTGATAACAGTTGATGACTATAAGCTTTCATCATATTTTCGCCCTAAGGAAGAGCATCATCTGCAAAGATGACGTATGGCAATTCTTTTTGAAACTAACCAACTATTTTTGGAGGTGGAATATCTAATTCCTTTTTTTTCAAATTTTTATCCAAACTTTAAATTTTAAAAAACCCCAATGTCAGATCAAAAATTCATATATTCATACTTAGGCAATCAATACAATGATGTATGTTTTTTATAACTAAAATAGTAGGCTCCGCTTTTAGCAGGCTTTATGATATTGTGCTTGTCATCTAGTGACTCAATAGAGTTTGGAAAGTTCCATATCAGCCCTATTCTGCTATTCACGTGAATCCTAAATTCGATTCACCCATTCGATTCCTTTTTTCTTTGCCTTGGCATTCTGCTATTTATTAGATGGAAATTATTCCAAGTCAATACTAAAACCCAAACCAATAAGATATATCCAATAAACAATACCCAAAACTTTACCTTTTCCACTCAATTTGCTTGAGGGCGTTGTTTTTTGCAATTTCTTCATACAATTTCATTGTCGAAATGAATGTAGTGAATTGAGCTCTAATATAGTTGTTCCACGTCCTAAAATTTCAATTATCGATTATTTACAAACAAATAACTGCAATAAAGCAATAAATTTGTTTGGTTATGCTCACATTTTCCCAAATATCCAAAATTCACAACATTTTATTTGCGGATCTGAACTGTATTGAATTAGTGTCACGTGAATAACAGATTGCCGCGCAGTATTACCGAAGTTACCGACTTAAATACAGATTCATTTCGAATGAATACCAGAATAGTGATTAGTGAAAATTCAAAGAAAAATTCCCCCCGTTGAATATTATCAAATTCCTTTGCCACTTCTCGCCATTTATTTGCATTTTTCGTAAGCTGAAAAAATATAGAATATTTTCTTTAAATTACAGCAAGAACTTTAACCGCCTAGGGAAAAATGTAAAAGAGGGCATCAATACGAGCGCAACGAATTATTTTTAGAGCCCTTAAGCAACTGGAGCTATGTAGTGAAAAACCAGATGAGGTAATTATGTACGTTCAACGCTACATGGGAAACTTTGTTCAGAAAGTTAGAACCTCGCCAGTAACTTTTTGCGAACCGCACTTTTATGGAAGTTCTTTACCAATGGGTATTAGGGCAACTAAGCGAGAGTCGTACAAAGTATTTGAAAATGACGCTGATGTGACCCATGGATCACGCCCTTCAACTTCTTTTTCGAGCCGCACAGAATTACCAAATACATAATGAAACGAAGAACGTCAGCTCAATCTGATGTATTTAAATTATATTAGTGCATACAAAACATTATTTTCTTTTTGGTAAACCTGAGGGTAATAGGAATAGTACAATAAACTAAGAGTAGCTGGTGCGTTGCGTGTGTTCCTTTAGCAAATGTGTTGGAAGGAGCCATGTACCTAATAGATATGGCGAAGACCCAACTTCGTGTTGGTTTCTCAAAGCGCTTGAATCAAACTGGTTGTCAAAAAATGGAAACAAAATTTCAATGAACAGGCGTAAATGGGTAGGCGGCAGAAGAGCAACTAATCCCCCTTAACCACAAAAGTATATGTTAACAAAATATAAAATCATAAATGATAACTAAGGTTTACTTCTGCCAAATTGTATATTACTATTTTGTTATTGCAAAGTTTGATACTTTTGCTTATATTATTCAATTTAATAAAGTTTGAAAAAAATATCAATTTATAGTGAACTATAGCTACACCTCCTTGCTCATATTCTAGAGACACTTATTGAACATTAATTCTTTTGTAACTAAATATTTCACACCTGGTTTGATTCAGCTGTTAGTGTCGGGTGACACATGTTTATATATTTATATATTGTATGGCAATGACAACCAACAAGCAGTCCATACTTAAAAGGTCTATGGAAAGAGCATTAAAAATGTGAGAAGCTTAAAACCATATATACAGTCCGGCAGCAAAATACCGGGTATTAGCTTGTATAGATATAAAAGTGCTCTTGTTTCTGGCAAAAATGCATGTTTTTAAATGCATAAAGGTATAACTAAAATAAGACTCAGTAATGATATAACATTTTGCAATAATAATTCTGATATGGATTCAATGGCATCAAGTTCATATGACCCTGTAGGAATTTTAATTTGAAATACTGTTGAAGCTCCAGGAGCTTGGAGGGATTACTCCACCATTTTCAATTCAGAAATAACTCTGGGTGCCTTAGGCCCGTTTGCTTATACAATATTTAAATATTTATGTTCAACTTATGCCCTTATGTGACAGTTTATGCTGAGGAAAATGTATAACATAAGCGCCTTTTCCCCGTGGCTTAGTGCGTCGGACTACAAATCGAATGAACCTGTATACGAATCGGTGCCCACAGCCCTGAATAAAGTTTTAAATATATAAAAGGAACTTAATTTTTTTTCGATTTTGATCGAAAAGAGTACGCCAATGGTATTTAGCGGATTTATTTAAACGCCATTTTATTTTATTTGAAAATGTGAAAAAGAAAGGTCTAAAAAAACGTTTTTTCTTAACAACTTTTGTTTTAATTTGATAATTTTTACTTGATAATTTGTATCTATATTTATTGAATTAAAACTAACATAATAAATAAATTATATATTTATTGCCACGGCAGCTCCTTACGGAGCCAAGCACTACTCTAAACTCTTCTTGTGTGTGTGTTGTTAATGTGCAAAAATGGAAGGGTCCTACAATTTACCGCCGAGTCTGCACGGATACATGAGATGCACTTTTTCAAGAAAAATTTCTACTTTTGGAGATTTTGTCAGTTCCTCGGAAGAGGCAGTATCCCTTCTTGGCTATAAGCGGGACTCGAACCGAGACTCATTCGCTTAGCAGTCGGACACACTAACCACTTAACCACGGGGCACTGCTAAACGTTTTACAAGATACAAATGTTTTAAAAGTATTTATGTTTGCTAACCAAGTTTATTTATTGACAAAAACAAATTCTTTATATAAAACTGACTGTTGCGTGTATTTGCACCGCGCACATTACCAAGTTTCGACATACCATTTCCGGCATAATGAATGCCACTTATTAAAATCCAGAGGATAAGAAATAACTTGACTGTGAATAGTGGTGTCTGGTGTACTTACCTCATATTTAAGCTTGTTTAAATTTGTATAATAATAAAAGTAAATTTATTTTGATTAAGAATTATTTTGTGTTTTCAATTAAGAAAATCTATACAAATAAAAAGAAAATTTGTCAGAAATATAATTAAAAGCACAAATTGACCCCGACGTCCAAGTTTGAAACAAGCAGGGAAGAAGTAGTTAAAATTAATCTCTCAACAGCGGAGAGCTCAACTAAACAAATCGTTTTCCTACACGTTTTCCATGTTAGAGTTTCGTGTATTAAAATTGTCCTCGATATTTCAATCCTTCGAATCGTAGAACAATTATACGCGCTTCACCACATCATCAGCACCGACAAAAAGCATACTCATCACCGCCAACAAACATCATCATTACTGCCAATAAACATCATAATCATCACAGCCAACAACATTCATCATCAGGATCGGGAATAGAAAACCTCTCTGTGGATCTTAAAGGAAATATCTAACAAGCATCGCTGATTTCCATTAAAATTCCACCATTTTGGAATAACCGTCCTGATCTTTGATTTCTACAAATCGAAAAACAGTTTTGATTAAAAAAACATAACAGCGTCAAATACCAAATAAGATTATTTTTCCTTCACTAACCAAACAGACAATGGAATCTGTAGCAGGCATATTCTTTTCTCCTCCAACAAAGGAAAAGTACGAACGTTTAAAAAAACATTTACTTGAACGGAATAGGAATAGTCAAAAGCGACGCCTAGATGCACTCTTAAACAGGATTGAGTTAGGAAATTTGAACCGTCCGAGTTGTATAGAAACATGGAGAGTCTAGCAAGTGGAAACAACTTAGTCAATTCACCGCTAGTAAAAAAAACTTTGTCTTAACGGGCTTCCTCCGTCAATCCGCGTTTGTCTTATGGCGGTTGAGATTTCACAGTCACAAAACGAACTTTTCACTCTAGCAGACAGACTTCATGACTCATCCTTAGTACCTCATGTGGTTTAAGTTAATGCACCACATAGCACAATCTCGATAACGATCTTCTTCAATAACTGATTTATCGTATCGAGCAACTCGAAGTCAGTTATCCACGATCAAATCACTTTAACAGGACGTCTAGAAACTTTTCCCGGGATAGGTCGAAAAATAGGTACAGGTCTAATATTAGAACAGAAAAAAATAGGTCGATTTGATGATTTCATCAAAATTCGGGATTAGCGCTAGAAATTGTTCAAAGCAATCCTGTTCGTTTAAATCAAATGCAAACAAAGCGCCAAAAAACTAGTACTCCAGATTTCAAATGCGACTTTGAGTGAAGCAAACATTTTGCGCCGCTTATTTATTCGCAACAAATCCTCAAAGTTACAATTTTTAATCGACACGGGAACAGAAATGTCGATAATTATTGGTAAATTCTGCCAGAATACCAATCAGCCTAACGACTTCATTCTACTTACTGCCAACGGTGGAAAAATCCATACCTACGGTTGCAAATGGTTATCTGCAAACATTGGTTCACAGAAACTGTTTTCAACTCTAAGCGAATTCGGAGCCATACTCGATGAATTTCCTGAGCTTAAAGCTCCACCAGATTGCACATTCTAGCCAAACATGACGTTGTCAACTGGAAACAAAGAACTAGTCAACTCCCTTCAGCTAGTGCACGCAGACTAAATCCGGAGAGGTTAGCAATCGCCAAGTGACAGTTTCAGCAAATGATCGAGTTAGGTATTGTCGTGTTTCAAAGTCACACCACTTCACATGATTCCAAAAAAGAACTCGCTCGACTTCAGACCGTGCTGTGACTACCGATGGTTAAACCAAGCCACAAAACCAGATAAACATCCGATCGCTAGCACTCAAGACTGCTCCGCTAACCTCGGCGGTTTTCCAGTATTTTCCAAAATTGATTTGATACGTGCGTATCAACCAATACCGGTCGCAGAAGAGGACGTTCATAAAACGGTGGTAATAACACCTTTCGGGCTGTTCGAATTTTTACGAATACCTTTTGGAGTACGCAATATTGCGCAAACTTTCCAAAGTTTTATGAACAGAATTTTAGGTGATCTTTCGTAAACTCGGATGACGTTCTTGTTTCAAGTAAATCGGTCGAGGAACATAAAACCCATTTACCGAATTTCTTAGGATACCACAATCACTGTCCTGATTTTGACAATACACGTATACTAGATAAAGATCGACAAACTAACAAGAGCCTATAAATTCAACAGAAAATAAATTTGACAATGAACCATACAGAAAATATCGACAACATACGCTCTCTATACTATGTTGCCATTCAAGATGTGATACTATTTTTAAAGAAAATTTCTGTTCGTCTGTTAAGTGTTTTTAATTGTTAATTTATTTAAATGATAAATTATTTTGTATTTAAATTTGGAAAAATCAAATGTTCTTTTTTTAATTCACAATACTAAAATACTACAACACTATATACTTAAAGTAAGTCACTTGATGGAATCTAAATTATTCCCACACATAACTGGTGTATGATCAAAATACCATACACAGAAAATACTTGACGTTTGATAGCGAACTCCTCGCAATCATCAAAAATGTTGAACATTTTCGGTATTATGTGCAAGGTAGACAATTTACCGTTTTTACCGACCATAAGCTAACAAACGATTTATGTTCCAAAACCAAAAATTTACATCGTCAAACGCGTCACTTAGAATTTAAAGCAGAGTTTACTCCCGACATTCGTTACATTAAAGGCATACAAAATATAGTCACCGATACTTTATCAAGAACTTATGTTGAATCAATTTTAAAAATGTCAGTATCCCAAATTTATTTAAATTGCAAGAAACCACTAAGAACTTAAATCACTTTTAAATATTTCCAAAACCTCTTTCAGAAAATATTACCATAAAAGACGTTGAAATATGGTGCGAAACATCCACTGGAAAAACTCGTCCGTTTGTGTCTAAAATTTTTGACGAACAATTTTTGACAATCATCATAAACTGTCACATCCAGGTTCAAAGGCAAGGCGTAAAATAATTACCGCAAAATACTTCTAGCCTTAAATGAACACCAATGTTATCAGATGGACACAAAGTTGTATCTCTTGTCAAAAATCAAAAATTTCCAGGCACATTACTTCAAAAACATGGAATTTTTCCAGTTCCAGAAGGCCGATTTTCTCATATCCAAATGGATTTAGTAGGTCCCTTGCCACCATCTCAAGGTTTCACATATTTACTAACCATCAAAGTTCGTTGTCCGTCTTGGCGTGAGGCCATTCCGTTAAAAAATATGAACGCTACCACCGTTGTATCCCTTTTTGTACAAAACTGGGTTTCCCGATTTGAAGTTTTATCAAACGATCACGACCGATCAAGAAACCTAATTCGAATCAAGTCTGTTCAAAGAAATTTCTGAAACTCTCAGCACAAAGCGGATCAGAACTACGACGCACAATCCCCAAGCAAATGGGTCAGTAGAAAGGTTTCACCGACAACTTAATGAAACTCTTCGCGCTCACGAAGACAAAAACTTACCTTGGACGCTTCTCGGTATACGTTCAACAATAATTGACGACATAAACGTAACTTTCGCTCAATTATTATATGGACAAAATTTAAGCTTACCTGCAGAACCTTTGAATCCAATTTTTAATTCTTCTACAGGTCGTGAAATCACGCAAGGTCGTAAACCCGACCTTTCGCAAATAGAAACCGCCAACAAAAATTCATTTTCGTTCCAAAAGATTTGAAAACTTGTAAATGCGTTCTAGTTCGAGAGGAGGTGAACCGCGGATGTCTTAATCCACCGTACAAAGGACCATTCGAAGTACCTAATCGGTTCGAAAAAACGTTTTTGGGACTCATAGATAATAAAGAGCAAATCATATCTATTGACCGACTCTAACCAGTCTTTTATGATAAAAATAATGATTAACAGCCAAGAAGCAAACATGTAACTTTCAATTTACATTGAAATATTTTAAAGAATCTTAATTTTATATCTTGCAGCATAATAACAAATTTCAAAATATATTTTTTTAGTCCATTGATATTAAAAATATTTATGTATTTAAAATGCTTCAATTACAATTTTTTACAAATATTAAATGTAAGGTCCTCTACCAATATGTTAAAAAAATCAAATGTTAAGGTCTTCAACCAAAACTCACTGTATAAGAAATATGTAAAAAGTATTCAAAATCAAAATGTATAAAAATATAGCATCAATTATATTGTAACATTTTGTAATTTACTACCACAGCCAGTTTTGCTTAGTATAAATAATTTAAAACTACATTTCAATGATAATTTTTTGGACGGCGGAAGTGATGTTGCGAGTTTTTGCACCTTAATAAAGCTTGTGCAAACACCCCCAACCAAGTTTGGTTTATGTGCTCGCCACAGGCGCGCATTCGTCATAAGCAGTAGACTTAGGCAAGAAGTCTTGAGCTTTTACCAAGTAAGTGAGCGACGTGTGACAATCTGTATCAAGGCTAAATTCGACAACATTAGCCTTATATGCACTTATGCCCCCACAAAGACAAAAAATGACGCCACCAAAGATGACTTCTACGAACTTCTTGACGAAACCTATGAGCAATGCCCGAAATACGACATTAAGATCGTACTAGGCGATTTTAATGCCAAAATAGATAAAGAGGAAATCTTAAATGCCGGACTGTCGGAAACCATAGCCTACACGACACAACATCTGAAAACGAACTTAGACTATATGACTTCGCAGTGGCACATAACGTAACCATTGCAAGCACACGGTTTCCTCATCCCGATATACTTAAAGGGGCTTGGCGACACCGAGACGCGTTACGTTCAATGCAGGAAACGTCTTCAGTAGTTTGGATGTTCGCACCTTTAAAGCAGCTAACATCGATTCGGATCACTACCTTGTTGCAGCCAAGGTAAGAATGCGAATAACCCGAACACCACAACAGCGGAGTAATACTATGAGAAAGTATGACGTGGGAAAGCTACAATCGCACGAAACCGCCAGAATCTATGCCGATCGAATATCCCGTAACCTCTCAAGAAATCCAGTACCGCCAGCATCAAGTGCCGTAGATCAGTGGCAACACTGCCAACAGGCCATCAGAGATGCCGCAACTGATGTGCTAGGTTTCACCAGACCACCACCACGAAACCTCTGGTTTGATGACGAATGCAGGCAGGCCCATGCAGCCAAACAAGAGGCATATAAAGCGACGCTGCAAAGAAAGACGAGAGCTGCTCGCGAGCTTTACGATTAGAAAAGACGGGAAGAACACCGGCTTCTCCAAAAGAAAAAGAGAGAGCATGAGAAGCGCGCGGTCGAAGATATTGAGAGATGCTACTCCAGGAACAACGTGCGGAAGTTTTACCAACAGGTAAAAAGAACATGCCAAGGAAAAAAATCCCGCACAGAAGCCTGTAGAGATCGGAATGGAAACCTCCTAGTAAAGTCACAGTCGGTGCTGAGTACATGGAAGGATCATTTCAGGAACCTGTTAAACGGCGATGAAGACCAAAATCCCGCTGTCGATGACAGACAAAACTTCCGTCCACCTGACCAAGATAAAGTAAGGATATCAATATGTATATAAACTAAAAAACAAAAAAACTACTTAACCACACGGACTACCCACCGAACTTTTTAAAGCGGCTGGAGATTACCTGGTAGAATGCACACACCAACTCATTTCTGAAGTTTGGCCAGAAGAAAGTATGCTTGATGAATGGAACCTCAGGATCATTGGCACGATCCACAAGACATGAGACTCTATAAGCTGCGCCAGAGGAATAAGTCTAATGAATATCGCCTGCAAGATCTGCTCTGCTGTACACGCCACGGCAGATCCTGGAAATTACCCAAGAATTCCAAATCGATACCCACCACCTCTTTATCGATTTTAAGGCCACGTACGATATCATTTATAGAGACGAGCTATACAGAGCCATGTCTGATTTTTGTATCCCCAGCGTTTGCTAATATTGAAGCTGAATCGGCTAAGATGGAACTAGCAGTCAATGAGGCCAAAACGAAGTACCTGCTGTCCACAAAAAGGAACTCACAACACCGGCGGATTGAACAAAACATCTCAAAAGACAGGTACAACTTTGAGGAAGTTAGGGACTTTGTTTACCTGGGTCCGCTATAACATCTGACAACTTTTGCCAATCGCTGTTTCTATGGGCTAGGAAGGCAATTTAGTACCAAAGCCTTTTCTCAAAAGACAAAAGAGACTCTGTATAAGACCTTAGTTATCCCGGTCCTGCTCTAATACGTCGAGGCATGGACTCTATCTAATGTGGATGAAGATATACTTAGTCGTTTTGAGCGTTGGATTCTTCGGAAGATTGTTGGTCCTACCTGCGTTAACAGGCTTTTGAGAAGAAAGTTAAACCAAGATCCATACGAGCTATATAGACATATTGATCCGATCAAAAAAATACGCATATCACTCTTAAGATGGCTAGGTCATGTAGAGCGAATAGACAACAATGCTCCGGCTTGCGGGTTCTTTGATTCCATCCCAAAGGGGAGACGCAGTCAAGGAAGACCTCGCCTTAAGTGGGGCGCTCAAGTGGAGGATGGTCTCAACCAACTTGGAGTGCGAAACTGGAGGTAGCTAGCCAAAGACCGAGCTCGCAGGAGAGGCATATTGATTGAGTCCCAGGTTCCTCCCGATCTGTACCGCCCCTAAGTAAGTAAGTAATATAGTTAATTGATTTCCCGTTTAAAATGGATTAAGAATAAGTTGGTTGAAATCAGCCCATTTTGGTATACTCAAAAGACTTCCATTAATCCTAAATCACGTATGATATATATAAGAACATCATCTCCGTACATGTGTATGCGACAACTTTGAACAACATCGGGACGATCATTTATAAATAATGAAAACAAAAGAGGACCTAAAACAGATCCTATATGAACCTTTATGAACAATATATGGATATAAACTTCCCTTTTCAGTTTTAATTTGTTGAGCCCTATTGTAAAGATAGTTTTGCAAAGTGTTGTTTTGAAAAATTAAACTTATTTCTTAATTTAAATAGCAGAATTTCATGGACAATACAGTCAAACGCCTTTGAAAAATCCAAAAGAACCATAATTCCTAACTGGTTTTCGACTTTACAGTCTTTATGGCATTTGTAATCATACTTTCATCGACATATTACAATAAAATAAGCCCTCTACGTCAGGAACAGCTAGAGGTAGACTCTGACTTAATGGTCGCTTGTGGACTAAGAGGATATTCTGATTTATTTTTGTTTCCAGTAACACCAATATCATTTAGATTTTTCTTCCAAAGTAATCTTGACCCAAGTAAAATATCCAGTTTTTTTTAATAAAGGAAGCTTTCTTAGACGATCCTATAAGAGCAGTTACTTTATTTCTTGCAAAAGCGTACTGACGTCTATTATGTTGATTAGACTTCCTTTTATATTTTCTGAAAAAGCATTCTCCCTCCCGATTTTGGGTTTCAATACCGCTATTATTTTTTTGGACTTTGGATTCCTTAACTGTTTGGTTACAATTGGAACAAATTCGTCGTAAAGTCTATCTAAAAGGCTATTAAAAAGTAAAACTTTTATGTTGATACCAGATATACAGAATATCATTCCAGTAATTATCCCCAACATAATTTTGTAGGTCTGTGTAATTCAGTGAACGAAATGAACGAAAGTTAAAGGTTCTGGTAGCATTAATAGTATTTGCATTAAATCATGTATGAAGTCAGATGTAGGTCTTATTAGGTCATTACACATGACTTTACGATTATTACTTGTGAGAAACAAATCAATGAGGGATGCATTTGTCGTAGATTGAAAAAAAGTTGGCCAAAGTGAGTTTACAACAGATAGAATTAGTCTTTTACAAAAATACTGAAACAAACGTAATGTGCTGTCATTATTAAATTGATAAACATTAAAATCACCATCAATCATTTATTATTTTATTATTGTGGGCTTAAATTAAGCAAAGTATCTTTAAGTTCTCTTACATTATCCTTTTTAAATGAAAAAGGCTAACAAAAGATAACTACTTCGATCGAGAAGAAGAATCTATAGCGGGTTATGATGAAAAAGCTTTTACAAGGATTACGCGTCTTCAAATACGTTAGAACAAAAGCAGTTATCATCGCCCTCAAGCACCTCCAATGACGCCACAGGTAATATTTCATCACATGACGTGACTATTTCCCCTCCAAATAAAATGTCAGCAATAAAACTTTAAAAGCTGAAACTTAAAAAGTTTTCGGGCGACTGTCCTTTTTAACTGTTGTGAAGCTCAACTACTTGGAAATTACATTGACCGGGAATTTGGCGAATAAATTGGTAGGCCTCACGACAAGTAAACATAATTATGAGACGGTAATAAACATAGTTAAAGAGGGGCTCGGGAATAAAGTATAAATAGTCGATCATAATATGAAATGCTTGTTGTCTATTTAGCCAGTTCAATTAAAAGTTGACACAACAGGACTGAGATGTCTATATAATTCCGTTCCGGATTCCATCATCAAATTATTACGTTATGCTCAAAAGTGTGCTACTTCGATGCATTCCCAATGAATTGAGGGTTCATTTCCACAGATATTACGATGACTCTTCTGAAAATTCTCTAGAGGATGATATAAATGACGACGATATTTCATCATCAAAATCCAATATTTCGTCCACTAAAGACATTGCCGATAAAAAGGTTAAATATTTACTGAAATTCATAAAACGAGAATTTGAAGTAGCCAATTGTCGTTTATATTATATATATAATCTAGCGTGGCTCTACAACTCGATTTGGATATCATCGGAGCTCAAAATATAAATATCATACCATCGGAAGCAAAGAGTCTAGGCCTAATATGCAGTGAATTAAAGTACAAATAGTGTTACGTAACCAATATGACAACAGAATAGTTGTTTTAGAATTAATAGAAGTCCCCAAAATATGTGTTTATGTTTTGTCAGCGCCATATGAAAATCTTAAAAAGTTTAGACTTGAAGCTGGCAGATATGCGTCTCAACAATTCACATGCTGAAAATGGAATCACATTACTCATAGTAGCAGCAGAAAATGTTTGGTTTGTTGCAACTAGATAACATAAACGGATTA
This sequence comes from Platycheirus rosarum, assembly GCA_963971375.1. NCBI lineage: Eukaryota > Metazoa > Arthropoda > Insecta > Diptera > Syrphidae > Platycheirus > Platycheirus rosarum. The sequence continues at coordinate 33,447,039 of OZ020509.1, read as the reverse complement.
CACCCAATCTAACAGCATTAAACACTGTTCTTGGGTGCACTTTGCAAGGTAGGTCTGCTGTCATATCTCATAATTCAGATGCTGTGGTGAATCTTCCTTGCGTTAATTCCTTGCATATTTGTGGCGGCGGGAATCTTCAATAATTCGGGTTGCTCAAGACTATTGAACAATAAACTCATAAGAAGTCCAAAGCCACTTATCCGCAAGGTTGCAATGTTGATAGCCAGCTCAATGGTGATCACTTTGGGGAACTTTATTGAACGCAGACACTAGTGCAAATATCAAGAGCATCAGGAAGACTCTAGGATTATGAAGCGTCAATGCAGGAAATGATAAGCGGTGCTCTGGCAGAACGAATGCAGGATGACAAAGGTGGATGTCGGGTGTATTACATGCCTCATGGAGCCATATATCGGGACACTACCAAGTTTAGAATTGTGTTTGATGCTTCGGCATACGCAGCAAAACATACTTCAGTCAATGACCATTTGGATGTGGGCATCAGCCATTCGCTTGAGATTTTGACAGTTTTACATATCTTTCACTGTGGAAAAATAGGGTTAACTGGTGGTAGTGAAAAGGCATTTCTCCAAATAGCTGCACCTGATTGAGAATCAGATTTTTTGGTTCACGGAATTATCATATCCGACTGAAACATGAACGGACTTTTCAGTGCAAGCCTATCGTATGACACGAGTGACATTTTGTGTGACAAGACAACCACAGGTGATGATGGAAGTACAACTACCCGTTTCTTTTGCGATAAGAATAGAATAACCGTGCCGAAATTAGTTGGTCGCAGCAAGATTGCTTAGGTATCTTCACACAAATTTGCAGATAAAATTTGATGAAGAATCTTTGTGGACACATTCCAGAATCCCTTTATTTTGGATATGTCGAAAACAGAGTCCGAGAAATTCAAACGATCACAAAAAATCTTGCTGGCAGGACTTTCCTAGATCTCAGAACCCTGAAAATGTATTGACCAGAAGAATAAACGCACTGTCTCTTATCCAATTTTCACAATGGCTATTTGAACCAGGTTGGCTACATAACGAACCAACTTTGAACGAGCATAAGCTTTCAACACTCTCAGCGCTTTCTCTGTTTGTTGCTGGGGAAGATGAGAAAGAGAACCTATAAAAATAAACAGTTCTTTTAGTACTTGCGAAAAGTTCAGTACTTTTTTTTATAATAAACGCGCGCACAAAGGACTATTGGTTTCCCTTTAAATGTACAGCACTCTGCACGGGCATGAAAAAGATAGGGAGGGGAAAGGTAGGAGGTGTCGATAAACATTGGTTTTGCATGCTTGACAAGGGAAAATCTCGCCGGGTTAACTGTTCCAAATTCGTGTTGTTCGCTAAAAACAGAACCCCTATATTTCATGGTACGTCCGAAATTGGGCTCAAGGGTGAATTGATGAGCATTTGTTGCGAGACGAGTATTACGGGAGAAATTTTTAAGGGAGGAATGCAGCTGGCTATTGCAAGTGAACATTTTTTATAAAAGAAACGATAAAATAAGGAAAGACATGAAACATTGCGTCGGTGTTTGAGAGGTTCAATTGTTTCAGTGGAAGTTCTATTTCCTATCAATCTTAACGCTCGATTTTGTATTCTTTCAAACAGGTGAAGCGATGTTTGCGAAGCACCTGCCCAGAGGTACGAGTTATACATTTACATTTTCCCCGGTCGTTATGGAAGAGTTCGTGCATGTGAAATGCGTGTTTGTAATTAAACAGCATTTCGAAGATATATTCAACTACTTTACCCTCTCGCGTCGTAATGATTGTGGGCCGGAGGATGTTGAAAATTAAAGCTTTTAAGTTCAATGTTTTTGTTATCTTTTTTAAACTTAATATCATAGTCATAATCATAAAGCTCAGTTTATCTTTAGCTTCCTTACAGTTAAAATAGTTTTTTCTTGTCTTAAAATTTTTTGCATTATAATCTTTCAAATAAAATCATTGAAATAAATTTTAATTTTGTTAAATACATAAAACTGTGTTTTTTTTAATCGGAATATTAAGTAAAGTTGGTAATAATTTTTACAGTACTTAACGTTTCAAGCCGACCATATTAAATTTTCTTTTTAACAAAACATAACCTTAACTTAAAATAATTTACCAGTTTTTGTTCACAAAAATTCCAAATGGAGCCGTTTCCCAGGAACATAAACTTTAAATTAACGGTTATGTTAAAATAACCTCATGTTCTAAATTTGAAGACGAATGGGCCAACCGTTCAGGCTGTAGATCAAAATACATCCATACAGACAGACGGAACGGACGGACGGAATTTTGCCAGTAACTCAAATATGTTTCTCTATTATCGTAATGTCATGTTTGATTGTTATCTCAGTATTTTTAATTTGCACAAATGCCTAACTTGCATTATAAAACATTTAATCGCAAGTAAAAAATTATATCAAGATAAGTTAGAGACAAATTGCAGCACTTAAAACATATTGCAACCAAACATTTCATTATGCGAAAGCTTTTTATAAAATGCTATCATTACCGGATTAGGTTTTTTTCATTCTCTACAATAATTTAATTTTATTTTATCTGAGGAAAATATACTTTAAGTGAATCATTTTCACTTTATTTCATTTAGTTTTGCAATATACAAACCAAATGAAAAAAAAATAAAAACAAGTATACAGTTTTAAATAAAAAAAAAATCATAAACAATAACTTAAAAGAAAATGAAATAAAAATAAAAAAAAAAACAAGGTTTGTGGATCTTCGGCTAAATTACCATAAAAAACTATAATTCACAATTGAAATGGAATCTAATAACGGTCTACCATATTAAGACACTAAAATCCATCGACAGAAAGACAAACTTGTTTTTTACTGGTATTCTGAAGATATGTCATCAGGAAGAATGATTAACTTTTTTTTCGAGTCAGCCAATGTGTCAAAAAGTAAACACCGTCACGAGTTTTAAAATCAAGTAATTGATATCAGTGACAAAACAATTTCAAAAAAATAACATAATACAAATCAAAAAAACACTAAAATCAAATAATTATACTAATTACATCATCAACGACATAATTAATAACAAAATTAACAAAAATAATATAACCCAAAATGAACGAAACTGGCAACACCATAACATACTTCCGCATTCCTTTCATACCTGGACTCACGCAATACAACAACCTATGTAATGAAACGCCCCACCACCACCGTATTATAAAATTGAAAAAAAAGCAATTCCGTCCAACCACCGCACATTAATTGAGGATTTTACTCCTCCGCGATCGTACCATATTATATTGCACACACCAAGACTCGATAGCATACGAACTATATGAGCCAAACCAGTTTTGAATTTTTCATCCATTATTGCTGTTCGTTTTATAATTACCACTGTCTTTCATCTGAAATATGCATAAGACAACTAATTTGATTCAGTATAAATCGAGTCGGTTGCTGCCAGTGAACCAGTATCAATCTTGAGGACAGTGCCGAACTCTAATATTTTAACAAGCTTAGAAGCCAAAGCTGACGTGGGCTTCCAATTTTCTAAATTAGTTTCCGCTGCTATCTCAGCCGAGAATTCAGTGTCCACTGCTATCTTAGCCGAGAATTTAGTGTCCGCTGCTATCTCAGCCGAGAATTTAGTAGACCCTGCTATCTTAGGGTCAAGGTAGATTAAGACTCTAAGTATATATTGAAGTATTAAAAATTGTAATAATATTTGTAAATTGTAGCTTTGGATTTATATGAAGAATAAATATAAATATTATATTACAAACCTGTGAATAAAAACAGCCTTAAAAAAACTAAAGTTTCTTGCTTCTTTAAAAGCCGATGTAAAATCAGACCAGACAAAAACCCAGATCAGAAAACAGAAGTCATAATGCCAGAGCCAGACGACCAGCCTGAGGTCGATTGTTTTGCTAGCCTCCTATGGATATACCTCCTCAAGAAGAAAGAATTCATCGAAAGAATGGTCTGAAGACGAAAGATACCCTGGACAAACTCCGAGCGCGATTCAGCGCATATATAAAAGAATCTGCTTTTTCCTTCCCACGAGATTCGTCCATTATTTAGAGAACGAAAATGAAGCGACAAGGACCAAGGGAAAATGGAGCATGGAGTATGGAGAACCTCATTCGACAACATCCAAAAATGAGATCAAAAGACAATGTCGATCGTATATACGACAGTATGAGACCACAATACCACCTGAATGTCCGCCGAAGGGATTTCTAAACACTTGAGGAACTAACAGAGTTAGTCGTAAAGCTTGAGTACGTTAGAGTCGTAGAACGCCACGTACGGCCATAAATATCACAGCACTCAAACCCCCCAACGTGACTCCAGACCAGCACTATGACATATGACCGTAATACCCATTGCTGGAACTGCAAACAACGGGGACACCAGAAGCAGAACTGCCACCGAACGTTCCGCCTGTTGATGGTCATTTGACCAAGGACTGCCATTGCCACCATCAACGTAAACTCTAGGATGGGAACCAGCTCTGGCAATCACCGCCGCAGCAGAGGGAGTAAGGGAAGGAAACCCAGCCAGACAAACCCCCAGTCGGTATCATTGCGCCCATTTAAGAGCTACCAGACCAGAGGCTTTGAGTGGTGTCACTTATTCATTGAAAAATAAAACCCGACCGAGGCAGTCGTGCACTCTAGCCAATCCGTACAATTGTTGGTGGAAAAGATAAAAAAGGTACCTCCACGATGCCCTACACCCCAGAGAAAGGCATCTCACCTAGCTCCATGCAGCCCCGAAACAACAGTGTGAGCAGGTCATCAGCTAACAAAATCCCCAAAGGAAACCCAGTCCTGGAAAGTCTTAGCTCGAAGTGTCGAAGCCGCCAAATCTGGGATAGATCCACGATCAATCAAATTCTTTATAGGGCCCGCCTTTCGAGCAGAATTGAGAAACCTAAAGATTCCGGCCAGGTACCAGAAATTTAGCATCCACCTCGTGAATGGGAGTCTTGTAGTTACCAGGGAACACTTCGAGATCACTTTCCACTTAAGTGATAAACGAAGAGATTGACGAATTGTTACAAAGTGGGAGGATAGAGCCAGCGAATAGTCCGTTAGCTCCCCGATCATCCTCGTCAAGAAAAAGGATGGGTCGTAGCGATTGTGCGTCGACTACCAAAAGTTGAACGAAATTTCCAAAAAAGACGCCTACCCACTTCCACAGATCCATTCCATCCCGGATCAACTACGAAGAGCGAAATTTATCTCAACCATCGACCTAAAACAGGGCTCCTTTTAAATTCCGCTGGAATACCGATCACGTGCCTTCACCGCATTTACAGTCTCCAGACGGGGGTTATTCCAATGGAAAGTAATGCCATTCGGGCTACATTCCTCATCAGCTACATTTCAACGCGTCCACGATCAAATCATTGGCGTTGACCTGGAGAAATATGCTTTCGCTTACCTTGATGAAATAATCATCATCAGTAAATCATTTAAGGAGCATCTGAAGCACTTCCTGGTACCGAAGATTAATCCAAGATTTCGCTACACACGCAGCGCCCCTCACCCTACTACTGAAAAAGAACAAACCATGGAAATGGGGAAAGTACCAGGAAGCCGCCTTCGTCACTCTAAAAACAAAACTAACCGAAGCACACTAATTAATGTGTCCCAACTTTGACCGACCATACAATTTTCAGACCAATGCAAGCCTATATGGGCTAGGAGTAGTACTATCTCAACAAGATGACAACCATGAAAAAGTTATAGCATATACTAGCAGAGCCTTGACAACCCCAAAAAAATACGTCGTGACTGAAAAGGAATGCCTTGCCATTTTATGGGGCATAAGAAAAATGAGACCGTACCTAGAAGGGTGCCATTACCCGTCATTACCAACCATCACTCCTTGAAAAGGCTCCACTCCATAGAAAACCCCTCTGGACGCTTAGCACGTCGGGTCATCGAGCTACAACAATATGATTTTTAGATACAATACCGGAAAAGAACCATGAACGTTGTGGCTTATGCCCTATCACGAGGCCCCTTGCCAATTTCAAGTGCTGATTTTCTCGTCGTTAGTATGGATGCAACATCTGACTGGACCTTAAGACAACGAAACCTGGTCTTACAAGATCCCGGAAGTTTCCCGGAATACCACATTGAAGGCGAAAACCGTAGTTTTAAATCCTCAATCCTCTTGTCCGATGCACCAGTCGAGTGGAAATTATGCATTGCTAAACATCATAAAATCATTACGAAAGAGAATTTTTAATCGATTTGTAATACCAGAAAAACTACTTTCCGACAATGGCACTCAATTTACCAGCCACCAGTTCCAGGAGTGCACCAACAACTCCAATATTTTAACAAGCTTAGAACCCAAAGTTAACATGGGCTTCCAGGTTTTAAAACTAGTGTCCGCTGATATCTCAGCCGAGAATTTAACATCCGCTGCTATTTCAGCCAAGAATTTAATGTCCGCTGCTATCACAGCCGAGAATTTAATGTCAGCTGCTATCTTAGCCGAGAATTTAGTGCCAGCTGCCATCTCAGCCGAGAATTTAGTGAAAGCTGCTACCTCAGCCTAGAATTAAGTGTCCGCTGCTATCCCAGCCGAGAATTTAGTGTCCGCTGCTATCTCAGCCGAAAATTTAGGGTCCGCTGCTATCTTAGCCAAGAATTTAGTGTCCAGTGCTATCTCAGTTGAAAATGTAGTGTCCGCTGCTATCTCAGCCAAGAATTTAGTGTCCAATGCTATCTCAGTTGAAAATGTAGTGTCCGCTGCTATCTCAGCCGCAAATTTGGGTTCGGGTGCTACCTCAGTCGAAAATTTAGGGTCCGCTGCTATCTTAGCCAAAAATTTAGTGTCCAATGCTATCTCTGTTGAAAATTTAGTGTCCGCTGCTATCTCAGCCGCGAACTTGGGGTCAGCTGCTATCATAGCCGAGAATTTACTGTCTGCTGCTATCTCAGCCGAAAATTAAGTATCCGCTACTATGTCAGCCGGGAATTTAGTGTCCCCTGCTATCTCAGCCGCGAATTAAGTGTCCGCTGCTATCTCAGCCGAGAATTTGGTGTCGGCTGCTATCTTAGCCGAGAATTTAGTTTCCGTTGCTATCTTGGCGAGAATTTAGTGCTATCTCAGCCGATAATTTAGTGTCCGCTGCTATCTCAGCCAAGAATTTAGTATCCGCCGCTATCTCAGCCGAGAATTTAGTGGCCGTTGCTATTTCAGTCGATAATTTATTGTCAGTTGTTATCTTAGCCGAAAATTAAATTTAGTGTCCGCTACTATCTCAACCAAGAATTTATTTTTAACGCCTATCTCAGCAAAGAATTTAGTGTCCGCTGCTATCTCAGTCGAAAATTTGGTGTCCGCTGCTATCTCAGCCGAGAATTTAGGGTCGGTTGCTATATAAGCCGAGAATTTAGTGTCCGTTGCTATCTTAGCCGAGAATTTAGTGTCAGCTGTTATCTCAGTCCAGAATTTAGTGTCCGCTGCTATCTTAGCGGAGAATTTGAGGTCGGTTGCTATCTTAGCCGAAAATTTAGTGTCTGCTGCTATCTCAGCAGAGAATTAAGTGTCCTGTGCTATCTCAGCCGAGCATTTAAATTCCACTGCTATCTCAGCTGAAAAGTTAGTGTCCGCTGCTATCTAAGCCGAGCATTTTGTGTCGGCTGCTATCTTAGTCAAGAATCAGAGCTGTAAAAGAATGCATTCTTTTGGTAATGCATTGCAAAAAGTCCCATTCATTTCACTGAATATTCAGAATGCATTCAGATTCCTTATCGCAATACTGAAACTTACAAAAAAAAGTCGCAATTTATTTTGAAGTAAACCAATCGTCTAAAGCAGTCAAAAGACTTGAAGTCAAAAGAATGCAATACTTTTTCACTGGTTGAATTCTTGGAAGTCTTTTAAAAGTCTTTTACATTCTTTGCAGTCATGGAGTCTTTTGATTGCATTGAAAGTAATGCATTCATTTGGCTGCTTTGGAGTCTTTTAACTGCTTGAATTCTTTTTTACTGCTTGGAGTCTTTTTACTGCATGAATTCTTTTAACTGCTTGAAGTCTTTTGATTGCTTGAATTCTTTTTCACTGCTGGGAATGCTGTGACTGCTTTAAATTCTCTTTACATCAGGTTCCTTACGATGACTTACAGCATTTACGTTGCTCTTTTGCTTTCATTTCCTATTAAAAGTTGCTTTACAAGGTCTATTAAAATTTTAAAACAATCGATGTTTATATTTTGGTACTTTATTTTTATTAAATAACAAAAAATAAAGATACATTCAAAAACTAAATCAAACAAATGTTTTCATAACATTCTCTTTAAGTTTCCGTGTCACTATCACTGCTTAACCTACAAACCTGGAAGAGAATTTATTACATTACATATTTTTTTATCATTTAGTATCAATTTTTTTACTTACTGTCTGAAATCAAAAATATCACTTTCATTGTCCGAATCATAAAAATAGTCTGTATATTCTAGTAATAAAAGTATGATTTTTTGACATGTAGCGATAAGATTTTCGCAAAGTTCCAATTTCTTGACTATCATTTGGGTAATATCAAATGACAGGAATTGGAGCTATTGAAATGAAAGCAAGAATTTTTTTGTTTTATTTGTCTGTTCCAAAAACACTTAATAGTCAGACAGGTGATAATTGGACGCACCATCTTTTAATTTCTTCCGGAAAATTGGAATCAATTAGAAAATGAATGCGGTCTAAATTTTGTAGCACTGACACTAACATTGTTGAATTTTAATTCTAATAATATTAATATTCTTTTAAATTTAAAAAAGGATTACAAAAAGGCCGGTACAAAAAGATCAATGCGCACGCAAACAAAAACCGTTATTATTAGTATTGTTGTTTCACAGCCATATACTAAAGAAAACAAAAATGATTGCGCTTAACTCATCAAATACAAAATGTGATTGTTATCATGAGCCGAGAATTCATGCATTATAATCATTTATCTGTGTTCAATATGGTACATTCACAATATTGAAAATTATTAATTAATGGGAACTACCAACTGCACCGTTATTTGTGCACATCTATGCTTAAGCCACAATAGCCAGGGCTGAATTTAAGTACATTTGAGCCCATGGTTCTTAAGATTTTATTTTGTTTGGCCTGTTATAAATATGCGTTTAAAAAGCTTTGGGCTCTCACTTGAAGTGTTATAAACAGGAAACATCTTTTTAACTACACAAAATTCAATAATCGTTCCATGTTCGCTGTTTTATTTCGGTGCCCCTTTTTTTTATTTATTATGAATTTAGTATAAGTAAGTTTCTTTTTCTAAGAGTAATAATACGGGTCCTCTACTCACAATTTAAGTTGGTTCCTACCTGACATGAAAGTATGAAGTTACATAAATTACTTAACCCAAGCTTTAGCTATATTCATTCATGTTGAACCTATTTGTCATTTGATGTAAAACAGTGTTGTATAAAGTTGAAGTGTTCCGTTCAAGTAGTGAAAAAAAGTGATACGTACAAATTATAATGGACTTCTAGTCGGATGATTACGAAGCTGATCCCAGTTATTCTGTTCCCAGAAGCAGTAAAAAATTAAAACGAACATATTGTGTTTCAAATGAAAATATTGAAAAAGAAAAAAAAATAAGAAAACTTGAGAGCCTACTGAAGTTCAAACTCCCTCATCGGAAAATATTTGTACTTCAAACAAAGTGAAAGATGAGCCGGCGTCGGCATGGTACTTGTTTGTGGTCAAAATTTTAAAATTATTAAAAACGTAAATTTTTCATTTTAATATGTAGGTTAGCGTAGAATATAAAGTGGTTTAAACGGCGTATTATGAAAAAGTAAATTAATTTTTAATTATAAGTAGGTATGTATGCAAGGCACTCATAATTTTCAAAACCACGCAATTATCGAAAATAATTTTCATGCGATTAAAGGTTCTATAAGACAAGTTATTTATACGAGTAAAAAAAAATTTAGATAACAATCAATCATAACATTATACGATTATAGGGAAGACAAAAAAAGTGTGTGGTAAAATTCAGTCCGTCTGTCTGTCTGTTCGCGCCTATTTTCCCTTTATTGCCTGTAATATTGCATATTTTAAAAAAATATCTTGAGCAAATCAGGAAAAATAGATTTTTCAAAAATTTCTCCAAATAATTTCTTTCTTTTTCTTCAAAATACATGGTCGGTAGCCCCCAATCAGTTCTTATGCATGATAAAATCAAATTCATGCAACCCAGTAGTGCAATGTTTTTAATTTAAAGCGGGAAATACACGATGGAATCATCGTACCGACATCGGTAGCGATATCGTAAGGAAGCACACACACCACACGATTTAAATACGATCGCATAAGAGCAGTCGCAGACGACAGCTGGGTTTTCGATCGGCAGCATTCGATCATGCGATATCGTACTGCATATAATTTAGTGTACACACACAATACAACCGTCGCATTCGACCCAACTTTTGTACGATAATCGGTACGATGATTGAATCGTGTATTTCCTGCTTAAAAGTATTGTATGTTTTATGTTTTAATACATTGTATACACTCTTTCCTAAAGATCTTTCCTAAACAGATGCTTGAAAAAACTGTAGGTCCACTATACACACGCGCAGACAGATGGACAAAATTTTTAGAACAACTTTCTCGTAAATCGTAATGGGATGTTTGATTGTTGCCTCAAAACTTTTTTACTATCAATGCAAAACTTGATTAATAGATTTTTGAAACAAATTTCAAAATAATTATTTAGATAAGGTTTTTTTTCAAAATACGTAACCATTAAGTTTATGGTTTTGTTGTAAGAAATGTATTTTGACTGAACAACTAATAATGCAACTTAATGGGTTTAATACGAACGGAAGTTATAAACAAAATTTAATTCTTGCTTGCCTTTAGTTGACTGAGACTGAATTTCAAAGGAAAAGAAATGGAGTTCTGGTTGAATGTAGCTTGTGCTCATCCAGATTAAAAGGTTCTGCGCAAATAAATTCTAATTTTATTCGTCACTTAAAATTAAAGCATTTCGAGACTTATAAAGCGTACGAACAAAAAAAAAAACGACACAAAATACAACAACAGCTAACAATTCAAAACATGAACAGTTTAAAGTCCTCGTAGCTCAGATGATAGCAGAAAATGTTTTACCTATTGCTTTTGTGGAAAGTCAGTCGTTGAGAAACGTTATAAAATTTGCCAATCCTGAATTAAAAGTGATGAGCCGACCGACCGCTGTAAAAGTAATAGATGAAATGTATTTATGAACGATGGATAAAATCAAGATCGTTTTATCAAACAGAGAATACTTTTGCACTACTGCGGATGTATGGTCAACGAGGCATCGAAGTTTTTTTGAGTACACCTGTCATTGGTTGGATGATTCCTTTGAAAAAAAATCCGTAGCGCTTGCTTGCAAACGTTTTTCAGGATCACATACGTATGATCGTATAAACGATTTGATTCTTCAGATCCATGCTAAGTACGGTTTAAACGTGGTAGCAACGGTGACGGATAACGGCTCCAATTTTATAAAGGCCTTTAAGGAGTTTGGTTTAAAAACCAAATTGAGCGGTGAAGTTGATGGCAGTATCAACTATGAGACTGATGATTCCGAAAATGAATCTGTTGAATTTCAGAATCAAAATGAATTTTTTGAAAATACTCTCCCTAAACATAATAAAGTGCGCCACTCTTACGCTCAACCTCCTTGCCTCAACAGATTTTTCCCGGATTGTTCGAAAATACCCACAAATATTAACCAAACACCAAAACGTAAGTTTTTGTACAACATTCACAGAACATTAATATAAGGTAATTATTCAATTTAAATTATGTTTTAAAGATTATGCAAAAGTGTTCAAATCTATGGAACAAAATCAACCGATCAAAAAGTTCCGAAGAAATAATGGCGATCTTGGGCTCCCAACTAAAGTATCCGGTAGTAACAAGGTGGAATTCAATTTACGATTTAGTGGTAGACATTATCAAACACAAATACAAAATCAATTTATGTAAGAACTTTGGTACCCAAAACTTTTTTGATATTGATTTTGAGTTTTTGGAAGAATTTGTTATGATGATGAAACCCGTTGCAGAAGCACTCGATTTTCTTCAGAAAGAAAAACAGATGCTGTATGGTTTTTTGTTGCCAACACTGGCAACAGTACGAAATAAATTGAGGAAAATCAAAACCAGCAATATAATGAAAATCATTCCTGCAGACATGATAGAAAAAATTGAAGTAGCCTTATTGGAAAGGTTTAATAGTCACTTCAACCTGACTCCAGAAGTGCATGACGCCATTGTTGCATCCGTGCTTTGTCCTTCAATAAAATTTTAATGGATTACAGCACTTAACCCCGATTTCAAAGAAATGAAAATCGTCGAAATAAGTTTTTTGGTCAGAGAAAAGATCAATGCTGAAGTTAGAGCACCAACCATTCCTGAAGAGACTCCAGAGATATCATATTTTGATTTCTCTACATCAGGTAAAAATTCTTAACCATAGCCATAAGTAACAAACTGTTTTGATCTTGTTCAAACAATTTAATTTCCTTAACTTACAGGTGAAATTGAAAGTGGGTCAAATAATAACTTGACGGGAGCGGAAGGAAATGAGTTTGATTCATATCTGGCTCAAACATCAACATCTTTTGTAATGTTGAACAGGTACCCCGCTTTAAAAAAAACGTTTCTAAGATACAACACACCACTTCCATCTTCAGCAGCTGTGGAAAGGTTGTTTTCATTTGCTGGAATGCTTAATGCTCCGAGATCCCTTTCAGACTCTAATTTTCAAAAATTGTTGATCTTGAAAGTGAATGGCGATTTTGAATAGTTTTTATGTTAAATGTTATGTTTATTTTATTACCATTGAGTGTTTTTTTTTCTGAGATTTTTTAATCTTATGACAAAGAGATGATTATGTTTTTTTTCTAAACTAAAATAATTTTTCCAAGAACTAACTTAAATTTAAATCATAATTTTATGTAAATTACCCATACCAATTACGTGTACGGAATGTGTGTATGACTTCTTTAGTTCTTGTTTCATCCATCCTGTAAATATCGAATACGAAGTTTGTTCCTGAGTCTTATGTAATTGAATTAGCTTTTTATGTTTCATGATGTGAATTTGTATGTTTATTTTGTTTTATTTCACTATGAAAATAATTTGTTTTTTTTTTTAATTGTTTTGTTGGAGAAATGTTTTCAATTTTGATTTGAAATATAAAATATTGGTTAAAAAACCTTTATATTTATTTAGTTTGAAAACATTTAACTGTCTATGGTTTCTCAAGATAAAGTTGAACAATACATTGTTACTATTAAAGGTGAGTACTTTGGTGAGTACTTCCTTCGAGATAATCAATTTTTTTTTTGTAAAAAAGTATTTCAAGATCTGGGGACACCCTGAAGTGGCCATAAAGTCCATTTATGTATTAAGCTGGGTTGAGTTGAGATAACGAGTAAATTAAAAACATTAATTTTAATAAAAAAAAAAAGAAATATAAAACTAATAAACCAAAATATAAACTTTTAAAATTTGGAGTTGCAAATAAATCGGTAATCCTTGCGTTTTTAAATAACTGAAACCTCACTTTGTTTTGAGAATCTTGGGGTCGTCAGTAGAATCTGGTAAAGTTCATCTATAGTTGCAGTTGTGCTATAACGGTTTTTGTTTGCGTGCGCATTGATCTTTTTGTACCGGCCTTTTTGTAATCCTTTTTTAAATTTACGAAATTTAGACCGCATTCATTTTCTAATTAATTTAATTTTCCGGAAGAAATTAAAAGTCGGTGCGTCAATTATAACCTGTCTGACTATGAAGTGTTTTTGGAACAGACAAATAAAACAAAAAAATTCTTGCTTTCATTTCAATAGCTCCAATTCCTGTCGTTTGATATTACCCAAATGATAGTTAAGAAATTGGAACTTTACGGAAATCTTATCGCTACATGTCAAAAAATCATACTTTTATTACTAGAATATACAGACTATTTTTTATGATTCGGACAATGAAAGTGATATTTTTGATTTTAGACAGTAAGTAAAAAAATTGATACTAAATGATAAAAAAATATGTAATGTAATAAATTCTCTTCCGGTGACTTTGACTACATTTGTACGTTAAGCAGTGATAGTGACACGGAAACTTAAAGAGAATGTTATGAAAACATTTGTTTGATTTAGTTTTTGAAAAAAACTGTTAAGTGTGTTTATTATAATATACAAATTGTATGTATCTTTATTTTTTGTTATTTAATAAAAATAAAGTGCCAAAATATAAACATCGATTGTTTTAACATTTTAATAGACCTTGTAAAGCTACTTTTAATAGGAAATGAAAGCAAAAGAGCAACGTAAATGCTCTAAGTCATCGTAAGGAACCTGATGTAAAGAGAATTTAAAGCAGTCACAGCATTCCCAGCAGTGAAAAACAATTCAAGCAATCAAAAGACTTCAAGCAGTTAAAAAACTTGATGCAGTAAAAAGACTCAAAGCAGTAAAAAAGAATTCAAGCAGTTAAAAGACTCCAAAGCAGCCAAATGACTGCATTACTTTCAATGCAATCAAAAGACTCCATGACTGCAAAGAATGTAAAAAACTTTTAAAAAACTTCCAAGAATTCAACCAGTCTAAAAGTATTGCATTCTTTTGACTTCAAGTCTTTTGAATGCTCTAAAAGATTTTATTACCAAAGACTTCAAAATTAACTGGGAATTTTTGTTTAAAGTTAAGTATTAACATGAACTCAAAATATAAAAAAAAGCTGTTATCTCAGTCCAAAATTTAGTGTCTGCTACAATCTCAGCCGAGAATTTAGTGTCCGCTGCTATCTTAGCCGACAATTAAGCGTCGGCTGCTATCTCGGCCGAGAATATAGTGTCGACTGCTATTTCAGGCGATAAGTTAGTGTCCGCTGCTATTTCGGCGGAGAATTTAGTTTCTGCTGCTTTCTCAGCCGTAAATTTAGTGTCCGCTGTTATGTCAGCCTATAATTTTGTGTACCCTGCTATCTCAGCCGAGAATTTAGTGTCCGCTGCTATCTTAGCCGACAATTAAGCGTCGGCTGCTATTTCGGCCGAGAATTTAGTGTCGACTGCTATTTCAGGCGATAAGTAAGTGTCCGCTGCTATCTCAGCGGAGAATTTAGTTTCTGCTGCTTTCTCAGACGAAAATTTAGTGTCCGCTGTTATGTCAGCCTATAATTTTGTGTCCCCTGCTATCTCAGCCGGGAATTTAGTGTCGGCTGCTATCTCAGCCGAAAATTTAGTGTCCGCTGCAATCTTAGCCGAGAATTATTCCACCTTAATAGAAATCATTCGTTAAGTTACAATTTCTATGTAAATTTGCATAATGTTTAGAATTTGCCTTTCGTTAACATTTAACCAATCAACATTTTGTATATAACCTTGTTAATTTTGCAATGAATAAATAATCTATCTCAATCTTTGTGAAATACAGTCATCGGTCTTTTCTTCAAAACTCTTATTATTCAAACAAAATTTTGTGCCGAAGCCCGTGAATCTTTGATCATAATTAAAGAGTTTAATTGTAAGAAAAGGATTTTCGGAAGGTTAAATCAATAACGTCTAACGCTTTACTGAAATGGATTTAGCAAGCCGTGCTTCATATCGAGGCCAAGTTACTAAACTTTTTAAATCCGCAAACGAATACTTCTCGTCTGAAGAATCTAAAGTTAATGAAAATTCAGATAATTTAGACACCATCGAGGAAGAGCTACAGGTATTACTAGATCGTTTAATCTCTGCCCACGCAAGCCTTCTAAAAGCAAATAATGAGGTCCTTCCTTCAATTAAACCAAAAGACTTTGCAAGGGAATCGGATGCTATTGCTGACTACAATGATAAGGCAGTAAATGTCATAACGCGGTTGAAACACAGACTGTCCAAAGTCCGCCAGTTTCAAAGGTGTTTAGTTCCAGAATCACCACGTGCAGCTGAACTACCATCGGTCGTGCATAGTTCAATGCATCAAGCGGTAAAACTAAAATAAATTTTCCCAAAAAGGTTTTGAGGTGACTATAAGGAATGGGTTCCTTTTTGGGAGCAATATCGAAATTTAATCCATGAAAATTCATCCCTAACCTCAATCGATAAGTTTAATTATTTAGAGACTACTTTGTTTGGAAGAGCCGCGGAAACTTTATCTGGCCTAACCCCTATGGAGGACAACTATAATTCAGCGATCGAATTGCTCAAAGAGGAGTACGCAAATCACGAGAAAATAATTGATCATACAATGCAGCAATTATTATCGACACGACCAGTTATTTCCAAGGCAGATTCAGCTGGCCTCAGGCGCCTTTATACATCAGTTTTAACCTCAACTCGATGGCTGACATCTTTGGGTGTTCCATCGTCACAGTATTTTGTTATGCTAAAGTGTGTGCTCCTTCGCTGCATTCTAAACGATCTGCGCGTCGATTTTCATCAGTTTCACGACAATCTTTCTGTAAGTCTTGAAGAAAATAACTTAGACAAGAACGCGAACGCTGTTTTATCGGCTTCTGAAATCTCATCTACCAAATTTATTGGAAACAAACAGGTAAATTCTTTGCTTAAATTTCTTAAACGAGAGGTAGATGCACTTGAAAAATCGAATGAAGCTAAATCTGCTCCGACACGTGTTCAACATCAACCAGGTAGCATTTCTCGGCATGTAAAGACTGCTGTGGACTTATTTACTGCTGAAGACAATGAAAACGGTTGTTTTTTCTACAAGGCAAAAGAGCACATTACCAGTAATTGCAATCGTGTACTTAGCTTGTCTGAGAAAAGACAATTGCTACGCAATGATAGAAGATGCTTTCGGTGTTGCAAGAATGGACACTATTTAAAAGGGTGTAAAAAATAAGCACATTACTTGCAAGACATGCAATGGTCGCCACGCAACGAGTATGTGCGATCCTCTCTTCATAAAGACAAAACAATTGCGCTCATTCCAGCAAGAAAAAACAAAGGAAAGTGCACCTGAAACAACGTCAGGCTTATCAAAACAACCTGCACAACAACAACCTTCTTCGAGCCAGCAAACGATGAATTTGTACACGGCACACACAACGGAACAATCATGCAGTGTTTTGCTACAACTGCATGTGCCTTTGCTTCAAACAAAAAAATTATTCATTCGTTTTGTTATGGATGGGGGAAGTCAAATGTCATTTGTAAAATCATCTGTAGCACGAAGACTTAATTTATCATCGATCGGTTCTCACAATTTGAGCATAATATCATTTGACAGCGACAAACCTAAGCCAAACAGATTATGCAATAAAGTACGATTAACCCTACGACGTCAATACTCTGCAAGAATGAAAGGGACCTACAGTTTACCGCCGAGTCCGAACGGCACATGAGATGCACTTTTTCGAGACAAATTTTACTCTTGGAGGTTTTGTCAGTTCCTCGCAAGAGGCAGTACCCCAGAAAAAAAGGTGGCTATGAGCTGGATTTGAACCCAGGTTCTTTCGCTTAGCAGTCCGACACACTAACCACTAAGCCACGGGGCACTACCATGCGCCCAATCATCATTCTTTAAACGAACACCTAGAGGTGGGCGATAATCTGGTTCCGGATATATTGACGATCCTGCTTAATTTTCAGACGGCTAAGATTGCGTTAACAGCGTGTGTGTCGAGTGTCGATTCTAAGCTCGTAGAGGACGGACGTCGAGGTGCGCGCACAAATAATTTAACAAAAGTCAAAAAAATAATTATTGCGCGTTGTTATCGCGAGTGCTTTAAAAAAAAATAATACACACTCGTTAGAGAAATTGGAAAAAAACCCCCTCGCGTGTGCTGTAAAGAAAAAATAATAATATTCACTCGCGTCGTAGGATGAATGATAAAGATGCCCACTCGCGCTGAGGAAGAAAAAAAAATAAAACGCATTCGCATAACAAATTATCCTCTAATCTGTCCCAAGACCTTTGTGCTTAACTGCCTCTTTCTTATCTATACATGGGTATAGCTTGGTGCCATTACTCTTTTCCCATCATTGTCTCGTGGTCTATGTTAGGAATGATATTGCTTGCCAGAGCCTTCCCCAATATGGGCAATGTTCCAACACGGACCTTAACTTTTTATGGCTCAAATTCACTGTCCGCAAGCATGTCATTCATTATTGTTTTATTTACAGGAGTCTAAATCTTGACAGTAATTCGACTTGTAACGAGTTTGATGCACTGTCTGATTCCATCTCGAAAATTGTTTCCCTTTGTCCTCGCACTGAAATTGTTATTGCGTGCGATTTCAATGTACACAATTCCAACTGGCTCCGCTATTCTGGTCAGACAACACTCGAATGAAGGTATGTCGAGCTCTTTGCCGGGTTACATCACCTTACCCGACTGATCGATGTGCCAACGCGTATACCGGATGTTGATGGGCAAGCCACCCATACTCTTGACTTGTTTCTTACTTCTCACCCTGATAAATATACCATTAGTGTAACTTCTCCATTTGGCACTTCAGACCATTGTATCATTTCAGCTAATTTCTCATCCTCCACCTATCCAGTTAAAGAAAAACTTTCCACCATGACCGTTTAACAATACGAGAAAGCCAACTGGCACGGCCTGAATATCTTTTTCCGAAACTTTAACTGGTCACTATGCTTTCTCGATAGTGACATTGATGCCAGTGCTGAAATGATCACAAATTTAATTCTTCTAGGGATACGTGCTTTTATTCCTAACAGAGTAAAAAGCATCAAACCTAAAGAAAAGTCTTGGTTTAATTCTGAGTGTAAAGAAGCTATCAGGCTCAAAGAAGTAAGTTTCCGATCTTACAAAGCCAAC
Organism: Platycheirus rosarum; assembly: GCA_963971375.1. NCBI lineage: Eukaryota > Metazoa > Arthropoda > Insecta > Diptera > Syrphidae > Platycheirus > Platycheirus rosarum. The sequence continues at coordinate 33,428,224 of OZ020509.1, read as the reverse complement.
CCTACAGAGGAAAATCGGAAAAAGCACAAACAAGCAAGGAACTCATGCAACTCCATTATTGAAAGAACCAAATTTTTGCATGACCAAAAATTACGGCAAAAAATTCTGCAGTGTCCCAAAGGCAGTAAAAATGTTTGGTCATTTGTAAAAAATATAAAAAACTCCTCGACATCTTCGGTTCCAATCTCATCGACAATAACAAATCAATTGTTTACTCTTCAGAGAAGGCAAACTTGCTCGCCGCCTATTTCGCTGCCAGATCCACGCTGCCGCATAAGCAACGTTGCCCCTCCTGTACTTGAGAATGTAAATTTTTCCATGGGACAGATTTTTTTCCGCACTCATACAGTAGCAAGAGTTCTCAAAGATCTCGATATACACAAATCCGCTGGCTCGGATGGTATACCCCCCTTCTGAAGAGGTGTTCTTCCACACTGGCAAAGCCACTGCGTAAGCTTTTCCATCGCTCCTACTCTTCTGGAATCTTTCCTAGAAGATGGAAAACAGCATTTGGCCAGCCTGTCCCTAAGAAAGGTGACCCATCTTCCCCCTCCTCTTACCGACCCATAGCACTGACATCCCTTCTTTCTAAGGTCATGGAAACACTGATTAACCGTCAGCTTAAGGAATATCTCGAAGATCGAAAGCTTCTCCATGACCGTCAGTACGTCTTCCGCAGCAACCGTTCCACTGGTGATCTGATGGCATATCTCACCGAACAGTGGAACAAATCTTTACATCGCTTTGGTGAAAGTAAGATTATTGCTCTTGATATCTCCAAGGCATTTGACAGAGTTTGGCATGAAGCTCTTTTATCGAAAATGCGTGCTTTTGGGATCGATGATAAATTTGTTAGTTGGATTAGAAGCTATCTTCTGGACCGTTCAATACAAGTTGTATTGGACGGATTGAAGTCTGATTCGCACAAAATAAATGCTGGTGTGCCTCAGGGCTCTGTTCTGTCTCCGACTCTTTTTTTGATTTTCTGTCTGTTACTTCTAATCCACTTAACTGTTTTGCTGACGACTCCACCCTCAGCTTTTCATATTCGTTCGATAATTCACGTCCTTCGCCTTCGGACGTAAAATTGCAACTGTGCCGTATGTCAAGCTCATTAAACTCCGATTTATACAGCATTGTCAAATGGGGTAATAGAAATCGTGTGGAGTTTAATGCTTCGAAAACTCAATGCTGCCTTCTGTCGTTAAAGCTAAACATTCCCCCAATGCTATTGTCCATGAATGGCACTTACATCGAAGAAACCGAAAAGCTCTCAGTACTCGGTATGTGTGTCAACGACGACCTTCGTTGGAACGACCATATATTTGAGATCGCTAACAATGCTGCAAAGTGCTTAGGTTTTCTGTATCGGTGTAAGAAGTATTTTTCCCCATATGATCTGGCTACAATTTATAAAGCGTTTATACGCCCTAAACTCGAGTATAACTCCCACCTCTGGGCAGGTGCTTCGCAAACATCGCTTCACCTGCTTGATAGAATACAAAATCGAGCGTTAAGATTGATAGGAAATAGAACTGCCGCTGAAACAATTGCCCCACTCGAACACCGACGCAATGTTTCATGTCTTTCCTTATTTTATCGTTTCTTTTACAAAAAATGTTCACTCGAAGTAGCCAGTTGCATTCCTCCCCTTAAAAGTTTCTCCCGTAATACTCGTCTCGCAAGGGATGCACATCAGTTCACCCTGGAGCCCAATTTCGGACGTACCGTGAAATATAGGGATTCTTTTTTTAGCCGAACAACACGAATTTGGAATAGTTTACCCGGCGGGATTTTCCCTTGCCAGTTTGATCTGCTAACATTCAAAACCAATCGGCACCTCCTATCTCTCCCCTCCCTATCTTCGCAATGCCCGCGCAGTGTGTTCTACATTAAAAAGGGAAACACATAATCCCTTGTGCGCGCGTTAATTATAAAAAAAAAAAAAAAAAAAAAAAAAAAAAACAGCTGATATCGAAAAGGCTTTCTTGCAGATTTTGCCGCACTCAAACGATAGCGATAGCCATAGATATTTTTGGTTTTCGGAAAAATTGAGCAACATTGAAAACCTTCCCACACGAAAGGTATTCCGAATGACTCGTGTGACATTTGGAGTGACGTGCAGTCCCGGTCTCTTAGCTGCTGCAATTAGGAAAGCGATTAAAGAAGCTGAACCCAAATTCATGAGGACTTGCGCTTTTCTTATTCGAAGCTTTTATGTGGATGATCTCATCTCCAGTGTCGACAGTGAGACAGATGCCGTTGAAATTCAACGAGAAGCTAACATCATTCTAAGCAGTGCTTCTATGAAATTGTGCAAATGGAGCTCAATAATTCAACTGTTCGTCATGAATTTCTTGTGAAACAGGATATTCATAAAACACAGAAGGTACTAGGTCTGCATTGGTATGTAGCTACAGATGAGTTAGGCATTAATTTTGAAAGCATTCTTGACTATTTGGATTCTCAGGAGGTTAAGGGAACAAAGCGAAATGTTCGTAAGGTAATTGCTAAAATATTTGATCCTCTTGGGTTTATAGGTCCATGGATTCTTCGACTTAAGATCCTCTTTCAATCAATTTGGCGAAAGAATCTAGAATGGGACGCGTTGCTGCCTGATGAAATGATGAACATTTGGACTACATGCTGCAAAGAAGTTATTGATCTCAAAACGATTGCACTACCTTGTCATGCTTTTATCGGTAAAAAATCAAGGGAAATACATATATTTGCAGATGCAAGTCAGTATGCATTTGGTGCTGTTGCCTATGCAAGAACTACTGATAATGACGGTAATATTTTTGTTCGTTGTTTATACGCAAAAAATAGAATAGCACCACTTAATAACAAAAATCAAAATGAACTCACCATTCCGAAACTAGAACTTACAGCCTCTCTCGTTGTAGCCCGTTTACTAGATTATCTTCGAACAAATTTAGACATTGAGTTGGATGACGCATATTTATGGACAGACTCAAAAATCGCGTGGTATTGGATTGTAGGCTCGAGTAAGCGCTGGAAACCATATATAGAGAATAGAGTCACAGAAATAAGATAATATGGAACGTATTAAAGTGGAGACATTGTCCAGGCCTAGAAAACCCTGAAGATCTAGTTACCAGAGGAATAAGTGCATCTGTTTTAATAAACTCTTCCCTTTGGATATATGGACCAGCATGGTTGAAGGAAGATAAGTCAAAGTGGCCCAAAAATGATTTGAATGTGACATCTTTAATGACATCTTTACTTTTAAATGACTCAAATGACACCAACGAAACTAATATCTATCCAGCTAGGTGTTTACAAAGTCCTGTTGAGCCCTTATTAAATTATAATGAATTCAGCTCTTTAAAACATCTCTTACGCATTTCTGCCTACTGTTTTCGTGCAGTTAATTTTTTCAGGAAAAAGGAAAAACATTCAGGTTTCCTCTCAGCAGATGAAGTTATGGCTGCTGAAAATTACTGGGTTACATATATTCAACGGCAACATTTTAATGAGGAATTAAAAGCTTTATCAAAACGAACTTGCATTGATTCCAAGTCTAAATTATCAACTCTCAATTTTTTTTTAGATGACTCTGATGGCTTTTTAAGAGTAAAAGGACACCTTCAATTCGCTGGTTTGGACACTAGCGAAACACATCCTGTTATATTGCCGAAGTTGTCTTACATTACAAAATTGATTGTGAAAGATGCTCATAAGAAGTTTTTTTCATGCTGGTACAAATGCAGTTGTTTCACACCTTCGCGCCAAGTTTTGGATACTGAAAAGAAGACAACTAGTAAAAAATATCATAAAAAACTGTTTTGTGTGCAAACTCTTGCGAGCAAAGTCAGCATCGCAACCCTTTGCACCGCTGCCTCGGGACCGAATCTTACATTCAAGGCCGTTTGAGATCACTGGCGTTGATTTTGCTGGACCACTTCATGTATTGAATAACGCCAACCAACCAAGGAAAGTATACATCATGTTACTTACGTGTGCAGCTGTTTGTGCAGTACACTTAGAGGTAGTGTTAGACCTCACAGCAGAGAGTTTCCTTTTAGCTTTAAGGCGATTTATTGCTAGGAGAGGCGTACCACGAATCATCTATTCGGACAATGCAAAAACCTTTAAAAAGGCATCTTCGGAACTTAGTAAGAAACTCAAACTAAACGCTAACCAGTCTTTTCAGTGCTTCTTAACTGATCAACGATTTAAATGGAAATTCATCGTCGAACGTGCTCAATGGTGGGGAGGCTTTTGGGAGCATTTAGTGGGAGTCGTGAAATCTTCCTTAAAAGCAGCTGTTGGGAGAGCAACTTTAACCATTGACCAGTTTACGACTCTGCTGACTGAAGTTGAGAACGTTGTAAATTCACGTCCACTCACATATTTCAGTGATGACTCTACAGATTGTGCACCTCTTACTCCTGCACATTTTTTGGGTAATCAAGGTATCTCAGGCTATGAAACATCAGAAATACATTTTCAACCAACGAACCAACAATCCTTAAGAACGCAGTGGACTCAACGACTACACAGTATTTCAATTTTTAAAAAGCGTTGGTTTGGAGAATATCTTCGACAGTTACGCCATTTACATCATGAGAAGCAGGCCGCATCAATAGAGCTTTCGAAAGGAGACGTTGTGCTTTTGCAAGACCCATCTCAACCAAGGATACTCTGGCACTTAGCGATCATTCAACAAACATTTCCAGGACGAGACGGAAAAACTCGTGCGTGTGAACTATGATTAGCCAATCGGACAACTCTTGAAAGACCAGTTCAACTCTTATATCCTTTGGAAAATAACCTTTAATTAACTCTGCCGCGGAGGATATTAAAAATTCTAAGACAACCTCGCTTTGGTTTCCACCTTAATAGAAATCATTCGTTAAGTTACAATTTCTTTGTAAATTTGCATATTGTTTAGAATTTGCCTTTCGTTAACCTTTAACAAACATTTTGTATATAACCTTGTTAATTTTGCAATGAGTAAATAATCTATCTTAATCTTTGTGAAATACAGTCATCGGTATTTTCTTCAAAACTCTTATTATTACAGTAAAGTTCCTGGTCTATATTTAATATATATATTTACAAAATAGTGTCCGCTACTATCTCAGCCGAGAATTTAGAGTTCGCTGCTATCTCAACCGAGAATTTAGAGTTCGCTGCTATCTCAGCCGGGAATTTATTGTCGGTTGCTGTCTTAGCCGAGAAATTCGTCTCTTCTGCTATCTCAGCCGGGAATTTAGTGTCGGTTGCTATCTCAGCCGAGAGTTTAGTGCCCGCTGCTTTGTCGGCCGAGAATTCCGTGACCACTGCTATTTCAGCTGAGAATTTAGTGTCCGCTGCTATATCAGCCGAGAATTTAGTGTCTGCCGTCATCTGAGCCCAGACCAAACGCCAGATCAGAGATCAGAAGTCATAATGCCATGGCCAGACGACCAGCTTGAGGTCTATTGTTTCGCTAGCCTCCACTGGATAAACCTCCTCAAGAATAAATAGCTGTCGAAAGAATGACCGCGAAAGGTCAGGAGACGAACGATACCCTGTACAAACTCCGAGCGCGATTAAGTGCCTATGTAAAAGAATCCCGCACACACCGTTGCCCGCAGATTCTTTGTAAAGGGATCTCACACCTGATGCAAGCCAAAGTGTTTCCTTACGAAACTGATACTACAAAGAACCAAAAGTCTTTCGATGTAAAGGAAGCCTAAAACCTTCTAGCGGGTACCAAAAACCCGACTATAGTCGTCACGGACACATCCAAAAAAGACGCTTCCAATGTCCTAGCTAGTAAACAGATGACCAGTCCCATATGTGCACTACAGCCATAATCACTTATCCCAACCCAGATGAAGTATTCGAATTACCAGAGGATAAATTCCAGTAAAGAGGAAACCATGATAAAGTGGAAACCATGTAAGTGGGCTCTAAGATTGGATGCCTCCGGAAATGCCTAAGAGTTCATGGAACGCATCAAAGAATTGGAAGCTATTCCATTCCACCAGACTAGGCACTGAGGACACTCCCAGAGATCTTCAGGAGTTCCGCACTCAAATGGTTTCAGATCCACCGGAGTAAATTCTTGACCTGGGATCAGTTCCGGGAATCGTTCATCCGCTACTTCCTACAAAAGAAATTCGTCCATAAGTTAGAAAAAAATCAGTCCAAAGTGACAAGGACCAAAGCAAAATGCAAAGAACTTTATACGGAGCATGGAATACCTCATTGGCAATATCCAAAAATGAGGTCAGAAGACAATGTTGAATACCACCAATGGGTCCGCCGAAAGGATTTCTAAATGCTTGAGGAACTAACAGAGTTAGCCAAAAAGCTCGAGTACATTAGAGCCATAGAACACAACGTAAGGTATCTCAACCAAGAATTTAGTGTCCGCTGCTATCTCAGCCGAAAGTTTAGTATTCGTTGCTATCTCAGCCGAGAATTTAGTATCCACTGCTATCTCAGCCGAAAATTTAGTGTCCGATGCTATACTAACCGAGGATATAGTGCACGCTGCTATCTCAGCCGAAAATTAAGTGTTCGTTTCTCAGTTTAGTTCGAAACGTCGACAGCGATACACGTAGTCTTACGATCAGTGCTTTCTTTCCTCCAACTAAATAAACCCCAAAAACAAAACAAAAATTCCACTCGGTTTAAAAAGAGCAAGAGGCTCATCGGCAGATGAGAGCTCTGTCTCTGTCCATTTAAAATATCAAAAGATTATCTCTCCAAATATGGCGACCGCAATCGGATCAAATCGTTATAGCGAATTATCAGATCTTTCTGATATGGATGACGAATCTGAGACTGTACCAAAACCAAAGTCAAACCAAATTGAATTCCCTCCAATCCACTTAATTGGAAAAAATAGTGAATTTGTAGCAAATTTTGTTAAAAAGAACGACATCGCAAATTTTGAGTGTAAAAATACTTCACTAGGTTGTCGCATTAACTTTTACAAAGAGTGTGATATCCAAAAAATCTCAAAGTCCCTTAAAGAATTAGAAATTCCGTTCTTTACTCATAACACTAAAGACAACAAACCATTTAAAGTTGTACTTTATGGCTTGCATAAAGTGAAAGAAGATGATCTTCAAAATGAACTCGTGCAAAATTTAAAACTAGAAGTGCTTAAAGTTAATGCTATGAGCGTAAAAAATGCTAAATTCAAAGACCAATGTAATTACCTTATATACTTAAAAAATAAAAGCGCCAAGCTTAACGATCTTCGAAAAAACTCTAAAAGAGTCTTTAATGTGAGTGTTTATTGGGATTACTATAGAAAAAGCCCTCACTTCGTCCCGCAATGTCACAAGTGTTTAATGTTTGGTCATGGATCTAGTTTTTGCCATGTAAAAGTAGCCTGCTCTTTTTGTGCAGAGGCACATAACTCAATTGCTTGTCCCAATAAAGAAACTCTTAAATGTATAAACTGTGGTGAGAGTCACTCAGCCACCGATGCCAACTGCAAGAAAAGACTGGAATACCTTGAAATCCAATCTCGTTTGCGAGAACGAAACAGGAACCGAAAGAGAAGCAGCAATCGCGCCAATCCCCGTTATGTTTCAAAACCCTATCAACAGATGCAGAAGAATTTTGTTTACCAAACAGCCGATTTTCCTCAAATCAATCAACGTCAACCTGTACCAATTCCACACCCGAGCAGTAGTCATCCTAATACCCACCCCGTTCCCATTAAAAATAAAATGTCATCATCAAATCAATCTTTTGCTAACCCAACTCCAAATATTCCAAATGTTTCAACTATTAACAATAATCAAAATAAAGATAATAATGATCTATTTACTTTTGAAGAATTGATTGCCTTAAAAAATGAAATGATATGTAAACTCTCCAATTGTAAATCAAAACAAGAACAATTTAATGTAATTGCAGATTTAAGCATCAAATATCTCTTTAATAACAAAAATGGCAAGTAAGTTTAAAGTCTGTATGTGGAATGCCAAGAGTTTAAAGAATAAACAAACTGAATTTTACGATTTTCTTATTAAAAATAACATTGAATTAGCGTTTGTAACTGAAACTTGGTTAAAAGAAAAAATTAATATACACTTCAAGGATTTTTATTGCTACAGGTTAGACAGAGAAATTGAAAAAGGTGGAGGAGTATGTATATTTATCAAGAAAACTATAAAACATAGTTTACTTAAAATAGAAAAGACTTTTTTGTTTGAAACAATTCCAATTGAAGTTGACTTACGAGAAATTGGAAATGTCAAATTCATTGCCACATATTTTCCAGGTGCCAGGGTAAAAAAAGAAAACATTGCAAAGTACAAATCTGATATTCTAAGATTATTAAGATGTAACGTGAATCAAAACTTTGTCATATGCGGCGATTTAAATAGCAGACATTCCTCATGGGGATGTCCTAGGGACAACAAATGGGGTAAAACGTTATTCGATTTGAAAAATTTTGAAAGTTTTGACATCTCATATACTAAAGATCCAACCTATATTCCATCAAATGGTAGGGGACTTCCATCCACTTTGGATATTATTCTAACAAACCGTCATGATTTATTGTCTTGTCCATATGTAGTTAATGACCTCACCTCAGATCACCTACCGGTGATTTTTGAGATGAATACACAAGGAAATTGTTCTAGTCCGAACAAAAATTTTAACTTTAAAAGAGCCGATTGGAAAAAGTTTAAGAACAGTTTGAGTCTTAATTTTACCACTATTTCTCACGACTCTATAAATAATATAGAGGCGATAGATGAACATATTAGTAAATTTGAACTTTCTATAGATGAATCAGTTAACAACTCAGTTCCACTTGTTTCAAATACAAGCAGATATTATGATCCCATTCTAACTGAGGACCTTAGAAAAACTATTACTTTTAGAAACACCGTGCGGCGTAGGTATCAGAGACAAAGAACAAATTTTCTCAAATTTCAACTCAAGCTTCTCAATGAATTAGTACTTAAAAAACTTCAGATTATAAGGAACAAGCATTGGAACAAGACTTTATCCCAGATAAAGAAACATGACAAGCTTACATGGAAACTTTCAAAAATATTTAAAAGACGAAACGCGCAAATACCTCATTTAACAGTAAATGGCAATAAAATTAACTTAAGTCTGGAGAAAGCAACCGAGATAGGAAAATTTTTCGAAAGCAACCACTCAATAACACATTCCTTTAACAGCAATGTTACTACCGAAAAAGTAAATAAAAGTATTACTAAAATCGATCAGCTTTTTATAGATCCTCAAAACGTTCCTAACATTTCACCTGACTTGGTAAAAAATATTATTAAAAAAGACCTCAAAACAAAGAAAGCTACGGGTTATGATAAGATATCCAACCAAATATTGAAAAATCTCCCTGAAAGTTGTTTGTTGTTTCTAAGTTTTCTTTTCCAAAACTGTTGCCTGCTTGGTTATTTTCCCAAAAGATGGAAAGTAGCAAGGATTGTGCCAATTCCTAAACCTAATAAACCACTCACAGAAATATCTTCTTACCGCCCTATAAGTTTGCTTAGCTGCTTAGGAAAACTATTCGAAAAAATCATCTGTCTAGAAATGACAGAAATCGTTTCATCCAAAAATATTCTACCGCCAGAACAATTTGGCTTTAGAAAAGAATATTCTTCGACACATCAGGTTATGCGATTAACCAAAGACATTAAAAAAGCACTCAAAAGTAAAAAATCTGTCGGAATTGTGTCCTTTGACATTGAAAAGGCGTTTGATTGCGTCTGGCATGACGGAATCGTTCATAAGCTCTTAGTAAATGGTTTTCCAACCTATCTTGTTAAATTAATACAAAGTTTTCTACGTGAAAGAAAGTTTTTTGTTGAAATTTCACATAGCAAATCTCCATATTACTCTATACAGGCCGGTGTTCCTCAAGGATCTACCCTTTCTCCCTTGCTTTATAATATATATGTATCTGACTTTCCCGTTTTCAGCTTCTGTAAAAGATCATTTTTCGCAGACGATACATGCATCTATAGTATCTCAGAAAACTGCCAACAGATTGTATCTAACCTTCAAAAGGCACTCGACGACATTGAACTCTACTTTTATTCCTGGAAAATCAAAATAAACCCTGTGAAGACTCAAGCTTGTTTCTTTACAAAGAAACGAAAGCAATGTAATCTACCTCAAACAAATCTGTTAGTTTGCAATGCTCCAGTTCAATGGGAAAAAACTATAAAATACTTGGGTATAACTTTAGATAAAACCTTGACCTTTTCTAACCAAGTTTTAGAAAGTATAAAGAAAGCTCAACTTTTAATCAAAATTTTGTATCCACTATTGAACAAAAACTCTCACCTCAGCCTTGAAAATAAATTATTAATATATAAAGTAGTTTTTCTCCCTGCTATGCTTTATGCTTTACCGTGTTGGTATACTTGTGCAGATTGTCACTATAAAAAAATACAAATCTGTCAAAACAAAATACTTAAAACGATTTTAAACCTCCCTTGGCATTTCTCAACGATTGGACTACACGAAATTGCAAATATTCCTACAGTAAAAGACAAATGTTCCATAATAAATTCGAACTTCATTAACAAATGCTTAATCAATGAAAATTCGATATTAAAAAATATTGTCAAATAATTATGTTTAATTGTTTTATGTTAGTTTTAAGATTTTAGTTTAAGTCTAATGAGTTTTTAAAGTAAAGCCTTTCTCAAAACAAATAACATTTTCCCTAATTATTTCTCCTTTTGTTAAATTTATAGTTGCTAAGAATTTATATTGTTCTCATCTCTATGCCTTAAGTATCTTTTAAGTAATGTATCATTATACTGAATAAATAAAGAAAAAAACAAAAACTTTCGGAAAACTTTCGGAAGTGTTCGCTGCTATCTCAGCCGAGAATTTATTGTCCGCTGCTATCTCAGCCGAGAATTTAGTATCTGCTGCTATCTCAGCCGAGAATTTAGTGTCCGCTGCTATCTCAGCCGAGAATTTATTGTCCGCTGCTATCTCAGCAGAGAATTTAGTATCTGCTATAATAACCGAGGATATAGTGCACGATGCTATGTCAGCCGAAATTTTAGTGTTCGCTGTAATCTCAGCCGAAAATTTAGTGTCCGCTGCTATCTCAGCAGAGAATTCAGTGTCCGCTGCTATAATAACCGAGGATATAGTGCACGATGCTATCTCAGCCGAAATTTTATTGTTCGCTGTAATCTCAGCCGAAAATTTAGTGTCCGCTGCTATCTCAGCAGAGAATTTAGAGTTCGCTGCTATCTCAGCCGAGAATTTAGTGTCCGCTGATATTCTGAGAATTTAGTGTCCGCAGCTATCCCAGATGAGAATTTAGTGTCCGGTGTTATAATAACCGAGGATATAGTGCACGATGTAATCTCAGCCGAAATTTTAGTGTTCGCTGTAATCTCAGCCGAAAATTTAGTATCCGCTGCTATCTCAGCAGAAAATTTAGTGTCCGCTGCTAACTCGGCTGGGAATTTAGTGCCCGCTGCTATTTCAGCCGAGAATTCAGTGTCTACTGCTATCTTAGCCGAGAGTTTAGTTTCCGTTGATATTTTAGCCAAGAATTTAGTGTCCGCTTCTGTCCCTGTCGAGAATTTAATGTCCGGTGCTAAAATAACAGAGGATATAGTGCACGATGCTATCTCAGCGGAATATTTAGTGTTCGCTGTAATCTCAGTCGAAAATTTAGTGTCCGCTGCTATCTCGCCATATTAGCTGAGGATATAGTGTCCGCTAAAATCTCAGCCGAGAATTTAGAGTTCGCTGCTATCTCAGCCGAGAATTTACAGTTCGCTGCTATCTCAGCCGGGAATTTAGTGTCGGTTGCTGTCTTAGCTAAGAATTTCGTGTCCGCTGAAATCTCAGTCGAGAATATAGTGCCCGCTGCTTTTAATTTAGTGTCCACTGCTATCTCAGGCGATAATTTAGTGTCCCCTGCTATTTTAGCCGAAAATTTAGTGTCGGCTGCTATCTGAGCCGAGAATTTATTGTCGGTTGCTATCTTAGCCAAGAATTTAGTGTCGGTTGCTATCTTAGCCGAGAATTTAATGTCAGCTGCTATCTGAGCCAAGAATTTAGTGTCGGTTGCTATCTTAGCCGAGAATTTAATGTCAGCTGCTATCTCAGCCCAGAATTTAGAGTTCGCTGCTATCTCAGCCGGAAATTTAGTGTCTGTTGCTGTCTTAGCCGAGAATTTCGTGTCTTCTGCAACCTTAGCCGGAAATTTAATGTCGGCTGCTATCTCAGCCAAGAATTGAGTGTCGGTTGCTATCTCAACCGAATATTTAGTGTCCGCTGCTATATTAGCCCAGAATTTAGTTTCCGCTGCTATCTCCGCCGGGAATTTGGTGTCGGTTGCTGTCTTAGCCGAGAATTTCGTGTCCGCTGCAATCTCAGCCGAGAATTTAGTACCGGCGCTATCTCGTCCGAGAATTTAGTGTCCACTGCTATCTCAGGCGATAATTTAGTGTCCGCTGCCTTCTAGCTGGTTCCAAAAATCCGACTATAGTCGTCACGGACACATCCAAAGAAGATGCTTCCAATGTCCTAGCTAGTTAACAGATGACCAGTCCCATATGTGCACCACCGCCAAAATCACTCATCCCAACCCAGATGAAGTATCCGAATTTCCATAAGATAAATTCCAGTAGTGAAGTGGAAACCATGAACACCGTCCGTAAGTGGGCTCTAAGATTGGATGCCTCCGGAAATGCCTAAGAGTTCATGGAACGCATCAAAGAATTGCTTGAAAGCTTTAATTAAAATACCTGGAGCACGTAATCAGTCAGAAAGAGATCCATACCCATCCGGACAAAGTCTCTACGGTAAGAGATTTAAAAGCTCCATCCACTGTTAAAGAATTGCACCAAATTCTAGATATCACGTCCTGGTACCGAAGATTCATCCAAGATTTCTCTACACATGCAGCGCCCTCCACCCTTCTACTGAAAAAGAACAAGCCATGGAGTTAAGGAAATGACCAGGAAGACGCCTTCGTCACTCTAAAGCAGAAACTAACTGAAGCACATGTATTACTATGTCCTAACTTTGACTGACCATTCAATCTTCAGACCGATACAAGCCAAGATAGGCTAGAAGTAGTACTGTCTCAATAAGATGACAACTAAGTTTCCGATCCTTCAAAGCCAACCCTAAAGAGGAAAATCGGAAAAAGCACAAACAAGCAAGGAACTCATGCAACTCCATTATTGAAAGAACCAAATTTTTGCATGACCAAAAATTACGGCATAAAATTCTGCAGTGTCCCACAGGCAGTAAAATTTTTTGGTCATTTGTAAAAAATATTAAAAACTCCTCAACATCTACGGTTCCTACGCTCATCGACAATAACAAACCAATTGTTTACTCTTCAGAGAAGGCAAACTTGCTCGCCGCCCATTTCGCTACCAGCTTCACGCTGCCGCATAGCAACGTTGCCCCTCCTGTACTTGAGAATGTAAATTTTCCCATAGGACAGATTTCTTTCCGCACTCGTACAGTAGCAAGAGTTCTCAAAGATCTCGATATACACAAATCCACTGGCCCGGATGGTATACCCCCGATACTTCTGAAGAGGTGTTCTTCCACACTGGCAAAGCCACTGCGTAAGCTTTTTCATCGCTCCTACTCTTCTGGAAGATGGAAAACAGCATTTGTCCAGCCTGTCCCTAAGAAAGGTGACCCATCCTCCCCCTCCTCCTACCGACCCCTATGACGAACATCCCTTCTTTCTAAGGTCATGGAAACACTGATTAACCGTCAGCTTAAGGAATATCTCGAAGATCGAAAGCTTCTCCATGACCGTCAGTACGTCTTCCGCAGCAACCGTTCCACTGGTGATCTGATGGCATATCTCACCGAACAGTGGAACAAATCTTTACATCGCTTTGGTGAAAGTAAGATTATTGCTCTTGATATCTCCAAGGCATTTGATAGGGTTTGGCATGAAGCTCTCTTATCGAAAATGCGTGTTTTTGTGATCGATAATACTCTTGTTCGTTGGACTAGAAGCTATCTTCTGGACCGTTCAATACAAGTTGTATTGGACCGATTCAAGTCTGATTCCCATAAAATAAATGCTGGTGTGACTCAGGGCTCTGTTTTGTCTCCGACTCTTTTTCTCATTTTTATAAATGATCTTCTGTCTGTTACTTCTAATCCACTTAACTGTAATAGAAATCGTGTGGAGTTTAATGCTTCGAAAACTCAATGCTGTCTTCTGTCGTTAAAGCTAAACATTCCCCCAATGCCATTGTCCATGAATGGCACTTACATCGAAGAAACCGAAAATCTCTCAGTACTCGGTATGTGTGTCAACGACGACCTCCGTTGGAAAGACCATATATTTGAGATCGCTAAGAATGCTGCTAGGTGCTTAAGTTTTCTGTATCGGTGTAAGAAGTATTTTTCCTCATCTGATCTGGCTACAATTTATAAAGCGTTTCTACGCCCTAAACCCGAGTATAACTCCCACCTCTGGGCAGGTGCTTCACAAACTTCACGATCACTTGCTGGATAGAATACAAAATAGATCGTTAAAATTAATAGGAAATAGAACTGCCACTGAATCAATTGCCCCTCTCGAACACCAACGCAGTGTTTCATGTCTTTCCTTATTTTATCGTTTCTTTTACAAAAATGTTCACTCGAAGTAGCCAGTTGCATTCCTCCCCTTAAAAGTTTCGCCCGTAATACTCGTCTCGCAAGGAATGCCCATTAGTTTACCCTTGAGCCCAATTTCGGTCGTACCGTGAAATATAGGGATTCTTTTTTTAGCCGAACGACACGAATTTGGAATAGTTTACCCGGCGAGATTTTCCCTTGCCATTTTGATCTGCAAACATTCAAAACCACCTCCTATCTCTCCCCTCCCTATCTTCCGAGTGCCCGCGCAGTGTGTTACATTAAAAGGGAAACAATTAGTCCCTTGTGCGCGCGTTAATTATAAAAAAAAAACCATGAGAAGGTTATATCATATACTAGCCGAACCTTGACCGACCCCAAAAAATACGTCGTGACCATTTTATGGGGCATCCGAAAAATGAGACCGTAACTGGAAAGGTACCATTACCCGCCATTACCAACCATCACTCCTTGAAGTGGCTCCACTCCATATAAAATCCCTCTGGGTGCTAAGCAAGTTGGGCTTTCGAGCTACAACAACATGATTTCGAGATACTATACCGGAAAGGTATGGGTAGAAGCCGTACCACTACGAGTCGTGACCAGAAAAGGAGTCATACAATCATTAAGAGAGAGAAATTGTAATCGATTTGGAATACCAAAAATAGTACTTTCCGGCAATGTCAATCAATTTACCAGCCACCATATCCAGAAGTTAACCACTTAAATGGCTGTCCAACAATGCCTCACCGCAAGAGAACCCAACTGAAAGAGTAAATAGAGTTATCAAGACAATGATCGCTCAGTACGGGTTTCAGGCGTTCACATAGTATGGCAGAGAGGATCTTGTAGGCGATAGTTTTTGTCAAGGAGCTCTTAGAAGTCATCCTTGGTGGCGTCATCTTTGTCCTTTGTGGGGGCATGAGCAGTAATGTTGGCGAATTTAGCCTTGATACGGATTGTCACAAGTCGCTCACTTACGTGTCGAAAGCCCTAGACTTCTTGCCTTAGTCTACCGCTTATCACGAATCCGCACCTTAATAAAGGCTGTGGACTTCTTGCACAATCACCGTAGTATACGTCACAATTTTTCATCCTCCTTTTGCCCGGCCCCTTCCATCGCACTTCCTGGATGGCAGTAATTCCTGCTCTGTAGCAGTCTAGGGCCTCCGTTTGTTGTTTGGCTGCACGTGATCTGTTAAGAGTTCTAACATTCCACATGCATATCCGAAGGTCGTTGTTCTTAATTCGTTTTTCCGGGTCGTCAACAGTTAATCCGTCCTTTTCCGAGGCTATTGGTCGCTTCGCAACTTTTTCTTTTTTCCATGGCAGGGTTGTTAGCCCCACGCACAACCCCCATCCTGGAGGGCCAGGTCCTTTGTTAGATTCCTTGGACAAAAGGAACCGGAGAATCCGGAGTCAGTAACCCACTTCGGGGATATGAGCGCTGCCGTTGGCCCATTAAGGTTTCATCCGCCACCATCTTTATTTCAATGCCCTGACTTGGATTGAATTTTCCCAATGACCTTATCTCCAAATACGTCGCCGTAGCTCATTAGGGCATCTGCTTCGTTGACTGTTGACGCCACTGTTGATCCAATTGGTTGGGCTCATCTGCCGTACGTCCTCTTTCTGAGGGGCTCGTGCAAGACTTCTGCGAATCGATCAGAACAGTCATTAAAGCAGAGCATTATAGTGTCGCTATTTTTTCTTTCTTCAACACTCGCGCTTGTAAGTTTAGCAGGAATGTCCGGATGGACAAACCAGTACCCGGTGGTTACCGTAGGGAGATAAGCACAATTGATGTGTACGGGAAAGTTGCAGCAACTGTGCATCACCTGTTTGATGCCTTCCAGTGCATACCCTATTCATAAAGCACCCAATCACATTACATAGATGAGACAAAGCACACAGCTCATTTTGACAATATCACAATAGTGGACAAAGAAAAGAGAGAAAACACGAGATATACATTACAGAGCTTAGGAATTCAAGAAAAAATAAAGAAAACAATGAACACAAAAGAAGGCAAAAATAATATAAACCCAGTTACAGTGTGGCACTGAAAAAAGTTCTGGATATTAGCTTTAAGTTCTTGTCTTGCTTTTTGGTGTTTAATGTTTTTAGCTTATTTATTTAAGTGTTGTTTTGTATAATGCTGATTTTTAAATTTATATTTAGATACAAATTAAATTTACAAAGAATATGTAAACAAGTAAGGTAAAAAATTGTATGTAAAGAAAACAGTACGTTTTGTAATACATTATTTATTTTAGAATTCATTAATAAAAATAATTCTTTCATAAGAGTTTGCAAAAAATTAACGAAACCTTGGAAAAAGAATGAGATCATATCTATTTGCATTCGGAAAGCACGGATCTGCAAGCCTGTCAATAACCAAACAGAATTGTTTTGTGTTCAAAGTAAACAAGAAAGTTTTAATATTAGATAAAGTTTTGTATTTTCGGAACTTACCGCGTTAAAAGAAATATTTTCTTATTTATTTCTACCCGACGTTTCGAAGAAGTTTCAAACTTCGTGGTCACGGGATTAGAAAGTTTAAAGTTCAGAGAAGGATTAGTAAAAAATCAAATTAGAAGATACCTAACATTTTCTTAATTTCCTCAATTAAAAAAAGAGTAGTGCCCAGTTGGTTTGAGTCCCGCTTATAGCCACATCTTTTCTGGGTTACTGCCTCTTTCGAGGAACAGACAAAATGTCCAAGTGTAAAAATTTGTCTCGAAAAAGTGCATCTCATGTAGCCGTTCGGACTGGGAAGTCAATTGTAGGTCCCTTCCATTCTGGCAAATAAACAACAAACACACAGTAATGAGAGTATAAGTCACTAGGCATTGGCTCCTTAAGGAGCTGTGGCGCCATTAAATTGTATTTAATTAAAAAAAAGAAGTTACTGTTTTATATGTAAACACTGACATGTAGAAAATCAGAACGTATAAAACCAGCATGAACCTTAAAAACGTTAAACGCATTTGGTGTGTTGCTTAGATGGAGGCAGGTTTGCAAGTTTGAAAATCTCATACGCACAGTATCAGCTTCCACTACTTTGTTGAGCTAAGTTTTTTGAACTAAATTGGATAAAGATAAAGACGTATTTTTTAATAACTCAAGGTCAGTCGAGGTAGGGCTAATTGCTTCTCATTTCTATCGAAAAGGATTTTTTGAAAGAGCTGAAAGATGGTGAAAATTTAAATGATTTAGTATTCGAAACTTTTCCAAAACCCGTAGCTAACCTAAAGGTAAAGACTAGAAATTACCACTGGCACAAAACCAAAGCATCGCAACAATCATTTATACCTTTAAGCTATAAAAAACTTCATATTATACTCAAAAAATAAATCCACATCTTAGCAAATCATTTTAATACTCACGCCCATGCATACTTTGAGGCATTTCTTTTTCCTGTAAATAATGGAGATAGTTCTGCTCTCAATCGAATAAGCGTTTTAACTTTATCTGCGTCCCCTGAAAAAGTGAAAGAAAATGTAACAAATTAGTACCATATTGATTTGGTGTTTTTTTTTATTTTAATACATATAACGTTTATAAAGCGCAGATTAAACATTAAAGGCTGAACTATAATGGTTGAAATGGCGCGGACGGGTCCGTCCGTATATGAGCGAGAACAAGTAATTCGTATCTTGTGCCCTAAATGGCAGATTGCTCCGTTTCGTCAAGTTTCTATGCGCTAGCGAACGCATTTTATGGACGAAAACTCGACAGCTGTCTTCTGATGGTGTTTGTAATGAAGAAAATTTCATATAATACTTCCGCGGTATTCCGTCCATTATGGTTAGACGTACTCATTTGACAAACGGATTGGAATGTTTCGGTCGGTTTTGACGCTAGCTTCCGCTTGCTTCCGACCATTATAGTAAGCCCTTAAGTCATTGAACATTTTTTATATTCCGCAACTTACTCGTTTTGGTTAAAATTTAACGACAAATTAAGTTTTAAGGCTAGGTGTTAAATGCTGGTCGTTGACAAATTTGTGGATAACTTTTTAAACATTTATTTTAAAGGTGGCAACGCTGGTCTTTAATTATTAAGGAGGCAAAAAAATGAGGTCTTGAATTTCAAAAATTCTAATGAAGTTCAGCGAAAAATTGAATGAATAATTTCAAAGTCTGTAAGCAGTTTTCCTTAATTTATTTCACTTATAAATACAACTGAGTAATTCATTGATGCTAAGAAAAAAATTATTCAAAAATCGTTCGATCGACCTAAGCCAACCCATATACATACATGTTCAAACTTAAAGTAGGACAAACATCAGCGGAAACTCAACAACACAATCGAAAATTACTTCGTACAAAGGGGGTGGCTGGGCCAATCTCTGCAGAAGAACTGGAACAATTTCTTTCCATGAAAGCATCCTCCAGCAATTAAGTTTTTTTTATATTAAAGCCTCTCTCACAGGCACCGTGCATTTTTTCTGAATAAAAATGTGCATATATTTCAATCCAGCACATTGTGTATCCACTTAACAAAAACATAGTACAAAAAACCTGCTGCTATGCAAATAAAAAAAACAACAATAGTAAATCACAATGAAGATCTTCCAAAATACCATGAAAAAGAAGAAAAAATGTTTCTAAAAGGTACCCGTGCAATAATACTGCATTTTAATTTTTTATTGTCTGTATTGCGGTCAGTGGCCTTAATTTTTATACGAAATTGATCACATCTCGATAGATCAGCGAAATCAAGCATCGTTGCGCTCGGTTATCTATTAGTTCTACTTTATTTATTTATTAATTAGTCTAACACAATAACAATATTCTTACATGCTAATTATTATTTTTTAATAATTAGCGGGCGCACAAGGCATTATTTTTTTCTCTTTTAATGTAGAGCACACTGCGTGAGCAGATCGAGATAAGCTTTACGCCAGCACCTGCCTATTAAGGCTTAATCTGGCGATGGGCCTACCCATCTGGAGTCAAAATCAGCATTGACCAGATCCCTAGAGTGTTTCCCAGTCACTCTTAGAGTGGTGCCTTCAGTCCACTCTAATTACGTATCATCATATAAATATGATGTTATTTCACTAGAGTGGCTCCCCAAACCACTCTAGTAGCAATTTAATAATCATGTTGTGGTCATGGTTATTCCCCTTGCTTAGAAGCGAGGTTATCATGCACCTCTAGTAAGTCATCTTGTGACAAACCATATGCTCCCGCTTTGGGTACAACCACAGCCCCCACGAATCTTTCCTCAACTATCAGGCAGTTGCTACCGAGCATTGCTCACGTAATCAACTGGGCTCTCCTGATAACCCGTGGTACCCAACATTTATTCAGCCATGGGTATGGCCTAGCTTCAAAGGAAACTTGAGGTCTATCTTACCACAAGCGTCATCCGGGAACCATCAACCCGAGTTTAGAGTGATAGATTCGAAAACAGTGTTGAGAAATGTCACTGAATCTTCAGCATCACACAGCCAAGCTAAGCTGCACTTGAATGTTAGGCAAACCAAACCATGAGTTTATAAACCCAACTCATAGGGGGCATGTCGCCCTCGGCAACTTTTCCGTCATTTCCTTTTTGTTCAACTTGTTACTGAACTCATCTATAATACCCAAAAGGTATCATAGTGAGTTCCATTTTCCCTGGTTAAAGCTTACTAAGTTAAAGGTGTGTTGGCACCTTTACTTTTCAGACTTTAACCTCTCACCAACGATTCCAGCTTTTTCATCTATTTCCTGGTTAAAGCTTACTAAGTTAAAGGTGTGTTGGCACCTTTACTTTTCAGACTTTAACCTCTCAATAACGGCTCAAACTCTTCCCTGGTTAAAGCTTACTAAGATAGAGGTGTGTTAGCACCTCTTCTTTTCAGACTTTAACCTGGCAACAACCAAGTATCATCAATTTTCGCTAGGGATTCTCTACTTCCTCAATATCGAATCCCCAACCCATTAAAAATCCTTTCTCTACCCTTCTTCGCTCTCACTTCGCCAAGGACTTACTTATAGTAACTGAATTAATATACACACTTTCAGATCCTTGTTTCCAGGAGCACCACGCGGAGGTGGAGAGCACATGCTCCCACACTGCGTGAACATTAGAAAGCTAGGAAAGAGAAGGACAGGAGGTGTCGATTACATTGGTTTTGAATGCTTGCAGATAAAATGGCGAGGGAAAATCTCGCCGGGTAAAATAATCCAAATTCGTGTTGTTCGGCTAAAAAAAGGATCCCTATATTTCACGGAACGTTTGAAATCGGGCTCAAGGGTGAACTGATGAGCATTCCTTGCTAGTCGAGTATTACGGGAGAATTTTTTAAGGGGAGGAATGCAGCTGGCTACTTCAAGTGAACATTTAAAAAAAAAAACATTGCGTCGGTGCTCGAGAGGGGCAATTGTTTCAGTGGCAGTTTTATTTCCTATTAATCTTAACACTCTTTTTTCATATTCTATCAAGCAGGTGAATGAGATATTTGCGAAGCACCTGCTCAGAGGGGTGAGTTATACTCTAGTTTTGGGCGTATAAAAACTTTGTAACTTTTAGCCAGACAGAAGGGGAAAAAACTTCTTGCAACGATACAGTAAACCTTAGAACTTAGGAGCATTTTTGGCGGACTTAAATATATGATAAATCCAACTGAGATTGTCGTTATCACACATACTGAGTACTGAAAGGTTTTCGGTTTCTTCGTTGAAAGTGCCATACATGGACAATGGTTTTGGGGGTATGCTTAACTTTAACGACAGAAGAAAGCATTGAAAAGCTTTAAACTCCAAACGATTTCTATTATCCCATTTGACAATGCTGTATAAACCAGAGTTTAATGAGTTTATCATAAGATAACGTTGCGCTTGTACGGCCGAAGGCGAAGGGCGAGGATCGTGGAACGAATATGAAAAGCTGAGTGTTAGAGTCATCAGCAAAGTAGTTAAGTGGATTAAGGGTAAAAGGCATAAGATTATTTATTAAAATGAGGAAAAGAGTCGAAGACTGGGAATCAGACAATCAGACCAATACAACTTGTATTGAACGGTCGATAAGATAGCTTCTAATCCATCGAACAAGAGTATCATCGATTCCAAAAGCACACATTTTTGATTAGAGAGCTTCATGGAAAAATTTACATTCTCGAGTTTTTAATATTTTAATATTTTTTTACAAATGAAAACATTTTTACTGTCTTTGGGACATTGCAGAATTGTTCGCGTTATTTTTGTTCTTTCGTTTGTTTTTTTTCGAGTTTCCTCTGTAGGGTTTATAAGATCGTTGGCTTTATAAGGTCGGAAACTTACTTCTTTGAGCTATTTAGGCTTGATGCTTTTTAATCCGTTAGGTATAAAAGCACGCATCCCTAGAAAAATCAAATTATAAGTGTCCTTTACTCCAAAAAAAGTATGCGTTTCGCCCAAGCATGAACGGTGGACTCTCAGTTTTGGAGTAAAGGACACTTAAATCTTTAATTTGAATTAAATTCAATACACTCCACTTAAAATAACAACAACATCTAGCAATAGTTTTTGTTGTTTAAAAATATATTTCTATTGACTTTGCTATTCCACGGGCAAAACACCCAAATTTAGGAGCATAACTTTGACCAAAGTTCCCTAAGTATATATAATTTACCATTGCTTTATGCAATGGGTTTTATTAAGAGTCGGTAATCATCGACTTAATTTGTGCGTCTTAGAAATGCATGAACGGTCTAACTGATGAGCCCTCCGTTCATGCTTGGGCGAAATGCATATTTTTTGGAGTAAAGGACACTTAAAATTTTAATTTTAATTAAATTCAATAATCTCCACTTAAAAACAACAACAATAACTAGCAATAGTTGAAGTTGGTTAAAAATATATTTCTTATTTTTTTTACTGCAAATATTTTATGATGTTCATAAAATGCCTGCAGTAGATAAGAAGGACGCAGTTAAGCACAAGGGTAGTGTGGACAAATAAGAGGTGGGATTTTCGAAGTAAGTGTGAATTTTTTTCTTCCACAGCGAGAGTGGGTATTTTGTTCTTGCTTCCAGCGAAGAGAGTGGGTATCTTGTTTTTCACAATACACGCGAGTGGTATTTTTTTTCTTTTTACAAACTTGAGTGCGTATTCTTTTCGAATACTCGCAACTATAATGCGCAAATTATTTTTCGATTTTTTTATTTTTTCGTCCGCCTTTAACGAGCTTTAGATCGACTAGAGTTGAGAAGTTCTGGAGCTGTATAGTTTCAGGAACTATGTCTTCTGTCGGATACATTTCATTTCATTCCTTATACAGAAAAAACATGTCCACAGTTTCAACTTCAAAAAACAAAACAAAATTGAAAGAAGGAAAGCGAACATGTACCAAGACCTAAGATGCGAGCGAACGATTAATACAAAACAGTTCCAACTTTACAGAGACAATAAACAAAACAAAATTTAAAGAACGAACATGTCGGATGGCCGAGAAAAAAAGAAAACCAATAGTACATGGTAAAACTCGCGCCTACAGAGTTGTACTGTAAAAGGGATAGATACAAAATAACGTCCGATGGTATATATACAAATGTATATGAAATAACCGTATGATGAACAGGGAAAAGAGTTCATTTCATGAATGAAGTATACTATAACCGGACACCGGACTCATAGTTCTTTAAGATCTTTTTGTTCCATTTCTTTTTACCAGTTCTATATCCATTATACATACGCACTCAAAGTTTTTTTTTCATTTGTAGTCTAGTATTGTAGTTCCATTGCAATAAGGGGATGGATGAGATAGTTATGCATGTTTGATTGGAATAAGAAAAAGGAATATTTTTTGTTCAATTCTATCTGCATACATTTTATGAGATATGACAACCTAAACCTATTTTTCTTTCTGTTAAAAGTTGAAAGTTGGTGATTGATTGATTGTTTGTTTTTTGTTTGTTTATTATCATTATTAAATTATTTGTTGATTTGATAATTAAAGTTAAATACGGAACTAACAACTAATTAAGAAATTTTTTTTGGGATTATTTGTAATTTTAAGGTTATTAATTTTTGCGAGAGATTGTTATTTGTAAGCCCATTTGTAATTTGGGCAGTGTTTATTTTTCTTAATGTAAATGCTAAAAGTATAATTTCCTATGGGTTTTGATTTCATATGTATGTGCAGATAGATTTTAAGTTTGATTTACTTTTACCTAACCCCTGTACCTACGTATTTTTTTAAGCTAAAGTCTATTGTAAGCTAATGGATAATGTTGTCTATTTTATTAGCATTTGTAAAAAAAATTACTATGGGTTTGGTTTGTGGGCTATAGGTCAGTTTTTTTTTAATACTTGAATGAAAATCACTGAGTTCTTAAAATAAGTATTAGTACGGTTTTTAAGTTGTTTTTAACATGCATAATTATTATAAACGTCATACCTACCTACCTCTTAAATTTATTTGGGAATCATAACTTTTGGTTTTGCTTTTGCAAAATCATAAATTAAAATTTTCACAGTGAGTTTTAAATATTTTGCGACATTAGTACCTGCGATCGACTTAGAAAAGATGCCGATTTTGCCAAAAAAAATCATCTTTTCAGATGAAGCTCATTTTGATCTTGGCGGGTATGTAAACAAGCAAAATTGTCGCATTTGGGGCACAGAAAGCCCGCACGCATACATTGAAAAGCCGATACACCCAAAACGAGTCACTGTTTGGTGCGGATTTTGGTCCAGAGGCATAATTGGGCCATTTTTCGAAAATGAACAAGGAGTTGCTGTTACAGCTAATGGCGATCGTTATCGGGCCATGTTGAACGAATTTTTTGTTTACAAAAATTGAAGAGGAGGATATTGGAAACATTTGGTTTCAACAGGACGGCGCTACGTTTCACACAGCCGAAGCTACACTCGAATTTGATGAAGCATTTAAAAAAAAAGTTATTTGGCGGACCCGTTATAAAATATGATTACATAAGGCTAAGACTAATTTTCTGAAGAATGACACATTTTTGATTCTTGAAATCAAGAATTATATAAACCCACTTTATAGTCAACAAGGAATCAGGCTATGTTATTAGTTATTCGAATTGTGTTTATCGCTCGCTCAGTTGTGGTATAAAAATCTACTGTGCACTTATGTATGGCAGCTGAAATAATTTATGTACATAGAGTACATAATTCCAAAAAAATGTTATTTCATTATTTTACAAATACTTCATCTTTAA
This sequence comes from Platycheirus rosarum, assembly GCA_963971375.1. Taxonomy (NCBI): domain Eukaryota; kingdom Metazoa; phylum Arthropoda; class Insecta; order Diptera; family Syrphidae; genus Platycheirus; species Platycheirus rosarum. The sequence continues at coordinate 33,403,455 of OZ020509.1, read as the reverse complement.
TACTTTACCATTTTATAGCCTTGAATCACAGTATTGTTTTAAAAGACAATGCGTAAAAGGAAAACCAGTAACCTTTGGGAGCATTTTTCAGAAACTATATCCCAGAAAGCGAAGTGCAAATATTGCTCACAGATAATTGTGTTTACTGCTGGGATCTTTGGAAATTTAAGTAGGCATCTAAAAAGAAAGCACGTTGGAATTTCAACGAACCCTATAGAGCGCCAGGCTAACATAACATCGCCTTTATCTAATTCAACACCAGGAGTCCTTACCATCGATATGAAGACAGATGTTCCTTGCCCTCAAAAATATCAGCTATTGCTGAAAGTACAAGACCACTTTCCCAACAAAAAAAAAAGGAAATTGGCAGTCTCATAACTCATAACAATGAAAGCAAAAGAATACCACCCACTACGTCTAGTACAAGAATAGGAGTTTGGAAAATTCGTTGCTCTTGTATGACCGTCATAACCTTTAAGACCAACACGAAAGAACCTTTCCGAATTCGGAGACAATGCTCCCTCAGCTATGTCTCAAACTTGAAGAGGAAGTTCGGACCAAAATATCAGACGCTCCAGCAATATGTCTTAAAACAGATGCATGGACATCTATAAATAACCAAAGTTTTATTGCTGTAACAGCACATTACATAGACTTAAAAGAAGTGAAACAACTTAGTTGGTTGCATAGAATACAGAGAACGGCATACAACTGCAAATATATGTTCTTTCCTTCCCAAAGTGGAACATAGGACAAAAAATTGTAGCTGTTGTTAGCGACAGTGCCGCGAATATTCTTTTGGCCTTCCAACAGGGGAATTGGAAGTAAATTGGGTGTTTCGCATATTTGCTTTATTTGACTGTTCAAGCAGGATTAGAACACATTTCGGAAACTGTTCAAAAAGTAAAAAGCATTATGTAATATTTTAAAAGAAGTTCACAAGCTTTATATAAGCTCAACGAAATGCAAAAGCAAATGTTGTTGCTAATTTTAAAGTTGAAACATCCGAGTTTTAGATCCGAAATTTAAAAGCAAAAGTTTTATAGAGGCAACCAATTTTAAAAAAGCTTTTGAAAGCTTAAAGTTAAAAATTGGACGCCAGCCTCAAAATGCCTCTGTGTCTGTTCAGGAAGAAGCCGTTCCATCTTCATCAAGAGCAGCACTTTCCAATGCTAAACTATCACCTATTTGGGATGATCTTGACTCCGAATTGGCAAATTTAATTCCAAAAACTCAGTCGCTGCCGGTATAGTTGAGCTAAATAGTTATATTAAAGAGCCCCTTATACGCAGAGATATCCACAATCCCTTAACCTATTGGAATGAAAGAAAATTCGTCTATCCAATATTGTACAAATACATGTTAAAAAGGCTCAATTTAGTTGTGACATCTGTCCGCATATTTTCGAAAGCCGGATTGATCCAATCTGATAGGCAAAGTAGGTTTTCTTCGAAAAAAAGTTCCCAGTTGCTTTTCATAAGCAGCAATATGTAATTTATCTTATTTTTGTTATGTTACTTACTTGTATTTTTTTTAACTTATGTTATTTATGAATTGTTAATATTTTTGTTATGTTTTAAACCTTTACCTTTGATAAAACTCAATATCTGTAAATATTTCGAAACATCTAGTAACACTTAGATGATCAATATTAATTTGGAGACTGAATGTTTATGCAAACCTTGAAATTTTTTATGTTCCATTACTTTGTTTTAAAAAAAGCTAGTTCCTTACATCTTTGTTGAAATATTCATTGTTTTTTATGTGTTTTATATGTTTTAACCTTTTATAAAACAAGTATTCGCCAACTTTAAAGTAAGTTTTTAATTATTATTTTTTCAACCAAATAAAATAAATCAAATACATATAACAAATAAAAACAAAAACAAATTTTGAATAATTTTAAGTTATTAATTTAATTTTAAAGTCTTAATTAAAATTACAAAAGCAATATTTATTGCAAATAAGTACTGCATGATGTTTAAGTTTTTGTTTAGAAAAAAATATTTAACTACTGTGTTATTTATGAGGTTTTTTATATTTTTGTTGTTTTAAAGCTTTACCTTTATTAAACTCAATATCTGTAAATATTACGAAACATCTTATAAACTTAGAAACTTTATATTTAGTTGGAGATTGAATTTTTATGTAAACCTTGAAGTTTTTATTTGTTTATTATTTTTTTTAAATCTTGTTCCTGATATTTTGATTCAAATATTTATTTATATTTAGTAACACATAATGAAGTTTTCGTTTATAGTGTTTTTTTTATTAAATAAATAGATAATTTGGCATGTGTTCTAATTTACTGGATTTGAAATAAAAATTAAGGTGTCCCTAATAAAAAAAAGCAATTTAAATCCCAATTTGAAAATATTTTCTTTAAAACACCCTGTAATATCAATACCAATTTTAGCTTATTCCGTCGAAAAATAACGAAAATCGTTTATTTTTCCAAAATACCCTGTACTAAAAATAGTTGTTAAGTATTTTTTTTTAATAAGTTGACTCTTAGCATCATCATACATCAATTTAAGCCAATTCTGTCGAAATATAACGAAAATCTAATTTTTGGAAACACCCTGTAAAAATATATTTTTTTCATAAGAATGTCCGTAACAAATTTTACATACTAAATTTCAGACGCTCGTCTGATGTTGTTGACGAGGTCTGGCCAGCCCACCCAAGTATTTGAAAGCAGTACCTCAAAGCTCTACGACCCTGTTCTACTTTTGGTGTGATCACGAACTTTGAACTACCTCACAAGATCACGGGCTCTTGGCCTGATGATTGGACAGCAGTTCTCCATTCGTGATCCTACCAAAAATATCCCCGGTTTGTGTAAATAAAAAAAAGTTAAAAAAAAGTTGAAAAAAAGTTAAAACTAAATCAAAATGGCGCCCAACGTGGGGCCATTGTTGCGAAGCAGGTTTCCACGGGGGAACTTCTTTGGAACAGTGGAAGCGGCAAGAACCACCCCCAATCCGTCGAGCCTAGCAGTGCAACGACAAGCGTGCCGCCACCCTTCTACTGTCCCAAAGAAGTTTCCCCGTGAAAACTTGCTTCGCAACATATTGTAGAACAATTAAGAATAAATTTTGTATGGTATTAAACAATAAATTTGTTGAAAATAAAAATGCACAACTTCAATGGATAAGATTCACTCTCTATTTGTCAAATGACAGAGTTGAAGTCAGGAACGCATTCGTTTTCATTGTTTTTGGTAAGGCGCTTAAATTACGCATGCAGTATGAAGTTATGTTAGTAAGTATTTTTTGAACAATTTTTACATTTGTGACTCGGGAATTTTTTTTTTTTTAAGTATTTGTCATTTTGTTAACATGTTAGTATAGTACGTATCAAGTTATCTGTATTATATATATATGTAGGTGCAGTGGTATTTTTGTGCAGCTTTTTTGTGAAGCAAATGAGCACAAATGACTTCAGGAAAATATTTATATTTCTGAAAAGTGGAGGAGAAAAAAATGGTTGGAAATACTTCCATTGAATAAAGATGATGTCAAGACTTCACCGCGCGGCCCCGGGATGCCGTATTTCCCTGACGATTTTGTATTATCTCAGTAATTAATTTAAAATTAACAAAAGTTGTTTTTTTATTTGTGGGTTTTTATCAAAAAGAAATGGACCCACTTGTAGCAAATACATAAGAGAAAAAGGAAGTTGCAAAAATGACAGTACAATGTTCGTTTCAAATATTTGTTTTAATAGGAATATTGCTAGTAAAATTAATACAATTATATGAGAAAAAAAAATACTGTTATAAATTATTTGAATAAAACAAACCTAACTTTAAAAATAAGAAAAGAGGTTATACTGTTTCACTTGTTTGTATTTTTCAGATTTTAGAAACAGGTAAATTAATAAAACAAATCCAAATATATTTTATAGTAACTATTTATTTCCATTACACGCTTTATAAAATTGTATTTGGCGCCCCATGAGAGTTTTTAGTTTTCTGAACTCAACTCCAATGTTAATACTTGTGTGTATGTGATAACTGACACTATTTAGAAAGAGGCTTTATATTTTTTCAAAACACGTGCTATTTTGTTTGGCGAATGGAGATCTTAAGCTGTCAGTACAAGCTCGAAGACAAGAGACGACATAAGATCAAGTCAAATCACACTAAGCCTTCAACTCAGCCGCAAAGGAAAGAACAACAAATATGGTTTCCAACCAAGAGAGGTTTATGACACTGCAACAGCCTGCAACTACAGCCACCATGTTCAGGGAAGAAGGTCGATCAAGTCAAGTAACTGGTGGCACACAGCCACGGTCCTTAAACTGTAGTGTCTTGCAGCCTTTTGATGGGAAAAGCTCTTGGGTCGATTACTAGCGCCAGTTTGGTCTAACAGCCACATACTATGGCTTAAATGACGAAGAGAAAGTAAACGCGCTTGGAATGCAATTGCGGGGCGATGCTCTCTTGAGCGGAAAACCGATTAGTTTTATTGCAATTAGTAAGCTTCTTCGGCAGAGATTCAGTTTCGATACTCACACAAGTTTCATCATGCTTCGAAACAGTGTTCAAAAACCGAAAGAAACTCTGACAGAGTTCGCTGCACAATTGCCACGAGTTGAGTCAATTGGTTCACAGAATACGCGAAGAACAAATACAAAACCTAGTCACGGTAGGCCGTCCAAAGACCTTACAGGATGCTCTTTGTTCACCAGATGACGAACATTCCAGTTGCACCAAAACTAATATTTTGGCGCGGTTGGTGAAGCAACCATTATTTGGTTACATACATCAGCAAAAAAAATTCAGTGGTCGTTGACTCGGGAGTCAATATATCAGTAATCTCCCAAAAAATTTTATTAGCAAACACAAACTTGTATAGTCCTTCTATCCCCATTTCAGGTACATCTGGCAAAAAATTCTGCAATGTCCCAAAGGCAGTAAACATTTTTGGTCATTTGTAAAAAATATTAAAAACTCTTCAACATCTTCGGTTCCAAAGCTCATCGCTAATGACAAAACTATTGTCTACACTTCAGAGAAGGCAGACTTAATCGCAGCCTATTTCGCTGCTAGCTCTACGCTGCCTTACAGCAACGTTGCCCCTCCTGTACTTGAGAATGTAAATTTTTCCATGGGACAGATTTTTTCCGCACTCGTACAGTAGCAAGAGTTCTCAAAGATATCGATATACACAAATCCGCTGCCCCGGATGGTATACCCCCTATTCTTCTGAAGAGGTTTTCTTCCACACTGGCAAGGCCACTGCGTAGGCTTTTCCATCGCTCCTACTCTTCCGGAATCTTTCCCAAAAAATGGAAAACAGCATTTGTCCAGCCCGTCTCTAAAAAAGGTGATCCATCCTCCCCCTCCTCCTACCGACCCATAGCACGTCCGTCCCTTCTTTCTAAGATCATGGGAACGCTGATAAACCGTCAGCTAAAGGAATATCTCGAAGACCGAAAGTTTCTACATGACCGTGAATTTGGCTTTCGCAGCAATCGTTCCACTGGTGCCTTGGAGATATCAAGAGCAATAATCTTACTTTCACCAAAGCGATGTAAAGATTTGTTCGACTGTTCGGTGAGATATGCCATCAGATCACCAGTGGAACGGTTGCTGCGGAAGCCATACTGATGGTCTGATGGTTAATCAGTGTTTCCATGACCTTAGAAAGAAGGGATGTCAGTGCTATGGGTCGGTAGGAGTAGGGGGAGGATGGGTCACCTTTCTTAGGGACAGGCTGGATAAATGATCTTTTTTATATCTTCTAGGAAAGATTCCAGAAGAGTAGGAGCGATGGAAAAGCTTACGCTGTGGCCGAAAAATTTTTAGTACTCGGTATGTGTGTCAACGATGACCTCCGTCGGAACGACCATATATTTGAGACCGCCAAAAATGCTGCAATGTTCTTAGGTTTTCTATATCGATGAAAGAAGTTTTTTTTCCCCTTCTGATCTGGCTACAATATACAAAGCGTTTATACGCCCAAAACTCGAGTATAACTCCCACCTCTGGGCAGGTGCTTCGCAACCATCGCTGCACCTGCTTGATAGAATACAAAACAGAGCGTTAAGATTGATAGGAAATAGAAATGTCTATGAAACAATTGCCCCCCTTGAACACCGACGGAATGTTTCATGTCTTTCCTTGTTTTATCGGTTCTTTATAAAAAATGTTCACTCGAAGTAGCCAGTTGCATTCCTCCCCTTAAAAGTTTTTCCCTGTTTTAAGGGACGGAACAGCTTTAGTAAACAGTTGTCAAAATAAAGAACTACCAGATGGCGTTTATTTGATGAGCAGCTTTGTTCCAAAGAGGGAAGAGGTAATAGTCCGCATTGTAAATGTTTCTCTCAAAAGATGCCCTGCTTCCCCAAGGTAAAGTAATCGACAGAATAGATTAAGCAGAAGTTTGCGAGATCCCGGTTTAAGCGGTGGAAAACTATCCAGACATTATTAAAGATCTAATAGCTCAGACGAAACCACATCTTTTAAGAGAGAAATAATATAAGATCCATGATTTGCTTCAAAAATATTCTTCAGTATTTTCAGTAGGACCTGCAGACTTTGGACGGACAAATTTGACAAATTTTTGAAGGCTCCCAATTAAAGGACGGAAAAAATTGATGGATTTATCCAAGGCATGCTATATTGAGGCTGGATAGAAGCGCTAATGATAAAGAAAAGACTGCATTTACAAATGGAAACCATTACCTTGCATGCGTTTCGGTAAGGTGCTGAATGGTTTCCCTGACTATCTAGACATTTGCCAACACCAGATAAAACATACAAGAATGGAATACTAAACGTTGTACCCTTTTATTCAAGTCTGCACAAAGGTCCACCGGAAACAGTAGAGTATGATTATTTCTGAGACAGGTTTCTGTGACAGGTTTCTTTTCTTCCCTTCTTATTTTTTTAAATAGATAAAAAAGAGAATTTCAGCCTTCGCTTGACTTAGTTTTACTAAATAAGTTGATGAGTTTTGGTAAAATTCTAGAGAAGAAAAACTGCGCGGGATCAACCACCTCTTGGTTTACCTGCGAATATTAAAGAAAACGATTTATTTTGGAGTGAGAAAGAAAAAAAAATTTTAAGGTTCTCACCCGGGGCATCCCAAAACAAAATTGATTAAATTCCATTTGCTGAATACTAAAACAAATCTCTTATCATTTTTTTTAAATTTTTTTGACATTACATTATTACCCACCAGGTTTGAAAATTCCTATACAAATTTTCTGGCCTTTAACAACATTTTTTTTTTATTTTCAATAATCTCTTTTTTTATCCATATTCTTTTTTTACATCGTGAACCCACCCTGGCTGAGTTTAGCCGGAGCAGAACAACAATAGCTTGTTGTATTATCGTGTTGTTGCACTCTCTTTTTTTAGCCTATGGTTACTTGACAATTTCAATTCAACCTTTCATTTTGTTTTTTTCCAATTGTATTCGACAATCCAAGTCGCAGTTACTCAATTCATTTCAACCTAAAATTTCAATTCGCGATAAAGAAAAAGTGCAACTAATTCGCCCCCAATGTGGGGTTTCATGGATGGTGCATGTGATTTATATATACACATTCTTCTGTGCTAAGGAAAGTGTTTTTTTGTGTGTTTTTTGTATTTGTCCAATTTCATATCCCTAGGTAAAGTGCGATACGTGGATGAATTTAAGAATTTTCAGCGCTGGAAAATCCTCTAGGAAAAAAAAAGTGCAACAAATTGGTGTGCAACAAATTGGTCTGTTGCTGCACCGCAAACAATCCCAATAACAAATACTGGCCCAAAATAAGGAATCGATACAATTTTATTTCCTAGAGATTCAAATACATAACTTCATTATTTCTAGTCTTAATTTTAACCTTAAATTTTACTTACAATTGGTAGATATTCTACGATGAGGAACTTACTACTTTACTTACCAAAAAACAACGTGTAATATCTTAGGTTAGGTTGAATTATATAATGACATTTTCTTTTCTTATACTTAAACATTGAAGCTCTTCTTTTAAAAAAAGACGAAAGTATTTTTTTTTTCAAGATTAAATTAAATATAAATTAGGGTTTGCAGGTTGCCTCTTTGTCTTGATTTAAAAAGGTATGGTACTGATTTGTTGTATGCTAGTAGATTTTAGAGGCTAGGTATTTTAGTCCAAGTAGGTTTATTATAGGCTTGATGACACTCTGGGGATCGTCTGATCTTTTTGTGAAGACAAAACATCAAGTACAGCAAGCCGACCTACCGATTTTTTGAAATTTATGCTTTCATTTGGCAGTCGTACACCGCAGATTTGTACCACTCCGTCAGGTCCAGTATAAACTTTAACCACTTCCCCCATTTTCCAAGCTGATCGAATATCATTTGGCTCTACTAAGATAACAATACTTCTTTGGACTATTGGTTTTGTGTCTCCATGCCACTTAAAGCGCCTTGAAATTTCGGGCATATACTCCATATACCATCTTTTTACAAACTCCGCCATTAAATGTTGCGCTCTCCGACTGAACAGCTTGCTGTTTACATCACTTTCGCCGAAAACTCCGGCGGCCGTTATATTTTTATTTATATCCCACGCACCACGTGGGATGACGCTCCACAAAATTCCTTCGTATTTAGCTGAATGTTCATATAAAGCTGCTTCCATCTCTTTGACATCCTTTTTAAGAAGGTTTTTTGTGCCAACGAAATTGAGACCATCGTCACTATACAGAAACTTAGTAACGTCTTGGCTGATCAAGAATCGACGAACCGCCATTGTACACTCGTCCAAAGACAGATCATTAAGGAGTTCAATTTGAACCGCTCTACACGTAAGGGAGGTGAAAATCATCCTATACCTCTTCGCGGTTCCTCTTCCAAATTTAACCAGCAGTGGCCCAAAACAATCCACCCCAACATGCGTAAACGGCCTTGACTCGAATGACACACGAGCGGTTGGAAGTTCGCCCATCAAAGGCATTACTGGCTTGGCTCTAATACGTTTACACATATGGCAACGTGTGTTGATTCCTTGAACTACTACTCTGATGTTAACAATCCATGCTCTTTCGCGGATGTCCGACATGATTGTAGCCGTTTCCATATGGAAGTTGCAATCGTGATGATATTGCACTAGTATGTCAACAAGAGGATGATTTTTAGGCAAAATAGCAGAGTTGCGGACGGCATAAGAAGTCAACGCCTTCTGTTCTCTTAACACATGTGTATAGTTCCTTTTTGGTCTAGAAACGATGATAAATTGTAGAGTAAACTTGCTTTTTCCACTCCCTTGTTCCTACTCAGAGACTTAATTTCATCAAACGAAGTAACGAATTTCTCTTTCTGCACTTCTTTATTAAAATAATAGTCCTTGGCTCGTAGTAGAAAGGCAATTGTTCTTACCGAACAGCCCCAGTGTGCTTTGAATTTCGCTTTTAACTCATCATACACGAGGAAAGAAATCTTTTCCGGGATTGTATGAACCATCATACTAGTATCCGCTTTAAAAGTGATGACATCTAGATCTTCTGTATTGCTCGATTTAATGGGCCATAGATAAATAAGATCTCTGAGAAATTTGGGTCCTTTAAACCACCTTACATCTTTATCTCCCATATCTGAAACACACCATCGTGTCCCATCATCGGCATCATTGTCTGCAAAACTCACGTGAAACCACTGTCGAAGTGTTGTAGAGTCTAAAATCTCTCCGATTCTTGCTGCAACAAATGTAGGAAATTTGTAATCGGTCGAGTTGATCCATGACAGAACTGTTTTAAAGAGACTTCAACGACATTGTCCTTTTCGAAACGAAGGTAAGAAACTGCGGCAAACGCCTTTTCAGAAGCGTCTACAAAAACTATGAGTCTAACTTCTGAATCATAAGGAGAGAACGAAACATATAGACATGGAATATTCAATTTTTCAATATTTAGTAGCTCTTTGACAAACACGAACCATCGTTCCCTTAGGTGTTCCGCAAGGGGCTCATCCCAATCTGATCCTTCCCGCAAAATGTCCTGCAGAATTATTCGCCCTCGGATAATGAACAGTGAGATAAGACCTAGTGGATCAAATATTCTCATGATGGTCCTTAGTATTTCTCGCTTAGATATTGGATATTCTATTTAACATTTTCTCAAATAAACCATCATCTGAAACTCTATAAGTTAGAACATCGGAAGAAGGAACCCAATACAAACCTTAGAATTTAGTCGCATGCTTTTCTGAATAATTTGGATCAATGTTGATCAACTTAGCATTTACGTTATTCTGCGGAACTTGTTTCAGAAAAGCAAGGCTATTTGATTGGATACCGACCAAGTCGAAGCTCATGGTCTGCATATTTTATTAGCGTCTCTTGTCACCACTAATGCCTGTTCTACTGATTCATGGCTGTTGAAATAGTCATCAACGTAAGTGCGGTTTTTTTTTTGGGGGACCTGCGGCTTGCTTTACCTCCACGTGGTGGTCCCCGGGCAATGATGTGTGTATATTTTTGTACACAAATTAGCAAAAATTGCAAGCACTTAAGGCGAGAGGATAGTAACCTCTCCCGTAAAAAATATTACTCAGAACCCGACAACAAGCCTTGGAAATATACTGATTTCGCAACGACGAACCAAGCAACGACAACGGCTAAACGATTTAAGAATTTTCTCATGGAACTTCAGAACGCTCTATAGAGCTCGAGCTGCACAACAGCTAGCTGATGTCCTGACCATGTATAAAGCTGACATAACAGCACTTCAGGAAGTGAGATGGCCAGGGTGTTTTGCAGAAAAAAGAATACGACATATATTTTAGCGGTCACTCAAAATACCATGTGAGAACACTAATGACAACGGACTACGAGTCATAGAAATGGCAGCATCAACAAAATTGGTCGTTGCGAGTACCAGCCTCCCGCGTAAGGATATCCACAAAGTCACTTGGGTATCGGCTGATGGAGTCACTCGTAACCAAATTGACCACATGTTGATAGATCGCCGCCACTACTCGAGCCTGAGGACGATACGAACGTATCGAGGTGCCAACATCGACTTGGACCACTATCTCGTTTGTATGGTGTTACGAGGGCGGATTGCTATGCGAAGAAGTATTGCATCCGCTGATCAGGCTCGAATCAACACGGCTGCCCTACGCGATGAATGCAAAAGCAATCAATACAGTCGCGCACTAAGGCTCGCCCTCTAATCGGCTCCAAAATAATAAGGCCTCAGGAGCTGATGGTGTACCTGCCGAGCTGATCAAACATGGAGGGCCAACACTACATCAAGCAATTCATGAAATCATAGTACACGTATGGGAACACGAAGAGATGCCAGAAGACTGGCGAAAAGGAATCATATGTCCCATACATAAGAAGGGAGATATCACAAAATGCAGCAACTATAGGGGTATAACATTGTTGAGTACATCCTATAAGATATTCTCCTCTATCTTGCAAGAACGGATAGCCCCATACGCTAATACCATAATCACCAAATATCAATGTGGTTTTATACCAGGCAAATCAACAATTGATCAGATTTTTACCCGTAGACAGGTGATGGAAAAAAGTCTGGAATTTAATATCCCAACATACCATCTTTTAATAGACTTTAAAGCCGCCTACGATAGCATAGCCAGGGTAGAACTTTATAAGGCCATGAGTGAATTCGGCATCCCAAATAAATTGACACGACTATGTAGGCTGACCATGACCAACATCACAAGCCAAGTAAAAGTAGCCGGTTTGCTATCCACACCAATCAACATCTTTAATGGACTCCGACAAGGGGATTGTCTGGCTTGCATCCTCTTCAACCTGGCGTTGGAGAAAGCAATCCGTGACTCTGGCACGCCAACAAGCTGTACAAGACTCCTTTACCCAGGTCGAGCAAGCGGCAAAATACCTGGGGCTGCACATAAATGAAGGGAAGACTAAGTACATGGCGGCAACGTCTGCGAGAAATGTTGGTACAAACATCAGGGTAGCGGAGCACGAACTTGAAGTAGTGCAGTCCTTTAACTATCTTGGGTCAAAAGTAGCAGCCGACAATATGGAGGAAGAAATACGCGGGCGGCTGCTGAAATCCAACAAAACCTACTATAGTCTGTCAAGGCTCTTTAAATCCAGAAACCTTACCATAAAAACCAAACTGCTGCTGTACAAGACTAAGGTCTTACCAGTACTCACATAGATCCGAGACTTGGGTGCTTACAAAAAGGCACTCTGATCTCTTATCCGCGTTCGAGAGAAAAGTCTTACGGAGAATTGTTGGCCCCGTATATGAGGAAGGACGATTCCGGAGAAGATACAATCATGAATTGTATGAAATCTATCTCGAAGCAGATGTTGTTGAAAAAATAAAGCACGGTAGACTCCGGTCGGCTGGACACCTATCTCGCATGAGCGAAGAGGAACCAACTCGGAAAGTCTTTTGCGGTACTTTTTATGGTAGAAGACGACGTGGCAGACCTTGCTTACGTTGGAAGGATGGCGTAGACCAGGAAGCCTGAAGCCTTGGGGTGCGCAATTGGATGGCGTTGGCCAGCAATCGGGATGTATGGAAGAATTTGTTGAAGGAGGCGCGGACCGGATCCCAGTTGTTGCGCCGATGATGATGATGATGATGATTTAAGTGCGGTTGACTAAGCTATGCACAGCATCTGGGAACTTCTTCTTGAAATTGTTTGCGTGAAAGTTTTTTACAATTGTGCACCTTAGGCCAAACATCATTGCCTCCATGATGTAAGCTGTTGGCTTCCGAGTGACATCACCATTTCGTCAAAGAACACGCTGACATTGTTGATCCTCTAGTCTGATTCTTATCTGATGAAACATTTCTCTGAAATCAGCATTAACTGCTATTTTACGCTATAAAGGCTTAACAGTTCCGGCATACAGGGAAACTAAGTTGTCAGGACCCTTCAATAGATGCGTATTTAGTGAAACACCTTGCATCTTTGCCGTGAAGTTGGCTAAATCTTTTGGTTTAGGCGGGATCTTGTTCTGACTTTCAATAATAAATGCGGGACGTACCATACTCTTGGCCAATCTTTTTTAAGCTCTTCATCTGTAGCAACCCTCGCATAACCTTTTGTTTATTGATTCTCCATATGTTGATTCTTTCATTCTAAAAGTTTCGGCCTTTTTTAAGCGATTTCTCTAGGGTTACAGGTCGACTAAGAGCCATTGGATAACTGTCTGGTAGCTTAACGTTGTCCTGATCCCATAACAATCCGATCTCATAACGGTTACTCTGATATTTTAATGTAGACTCCATAATACTCAAAGCCCGACTTACTTCCTTACTTACCAAGTCCCCATTAGGGGCCATTACACCGAAATCTTTGGTTGAAAAATGTTGCTTCACTAATTCATAAAGGTCATCTTCAGATTTGATAGCTTCATGGAATAAAAAAGGCATGGATGGTTTGGGAATTTCTTGATTGCAGGTCGGTCTAATGGTTGGCACAGACTTACCAAAAACAATGATCCAACCCACTTAATATTTTTGGCTTAGTGTTCACTAAATCTGCCAGTGGACGTCCACAAAGATTTGGGTACCTCTCCTTCAATTTGAAAGTATTAGTTGTCTGAATTGGAAGCTCCAACCCTTTCACGGTGTACACATTTTTCAATAAATGACGTTTCCGATTCCTTACACCGGAGACAGTGATATTTGTTTTTATAGACTCTAAACTCATTTCGTCCATTGAAGGATAAGGTTTTCTCGTTGACCATCGAGCCCTAGGTTATCGAATAGATCCTTCTCTACCATAGTTAAAGATGAACCGTCATTCAAAAATGCGAAAGTGTCAACTAACTTTCAATTTGTCCAATAGATTCTTATGGGAACTATTTTAAACATCACTATCATCTTGGTGTCTATGTGGGAGAAATTAAAATTCGGTTGCGGAACATAAGGAATAGCCGATACATTTAGATCTTTACTTTGATACACATATGTCTGATGTAAAAGAGGATAATGACGTCTAGCACATCCGGATAAGCCACAAGTTTTTCTTTTTGAAAATGACCTCCATGTTCAGCTGGATTTAAACATCTGAAATATATTTTTTTTCTTTTGCATTAGATAACCTTGACTCTGGAGGCAATATTTTAAATTCATCACACTCACTGAGAGAATGTTGCTTATGATTACATTTAGCAAAAGAAACTTCTTGACCATTTGTCGTCAATGCCTGATGGGTCAAATACCGACTCGTAATTTTCTGCGTTCGTTTGGCATTAGTCGCTTCCAATGACTTAACTAACTCTGGAGGTAAATCAATGATTTTCTGAGTTAGAAAGTTAGCAAAGTCTTCTATTGAAGTTCGAGGAGTTGTCATTTGCTTCTTTCTCCAATCTTGATAAAGGCCCGGACCTAGTTTACGCGATAGTTCAGTCAGCACATATCCATTTGAAAGGAGGTCCAGTCTATTCATTGACTTTAAATCAGCTACGAAACCGTTAATTTCAACAGCCCAAACATGAAGATTAAGGTCGCATTTTGACTTCAACGCTGGAAGCTTCAGAAGATCTGCTGTCAAGCCGTGAACTAAAACATCGGGACGACCAAATGTGGAACGCAGAGAATCCATTATGGCCTCATCATCGGTTGAATATTTAAGACGGTCACTGACTAGTTGATACGCTTCTCCTTTAAGGGCCTTACGAAGGCGAGCCACAATTTCTTTCGCATTACACATTCCTTCCACAGTTGTTGATTTGTATACCTCTTCGAAGTATGGCCATTCACGCTTGTTAGTTCCGGAAAATATTGGCAAGTCCTGCACATTATTTCTATTTAAAATAGTAAGAAGACTGGTCATTTCGGATTGCCAAATTAAAGAAGAGGCTTGAAAACCTTGGTGACGTGGAGACGAATTGGAGTAGATTGATGTTGAGCCAACAAAGTCAGATGGGTTGCTCGAATTGGCCTTATCATTTCTAACATATTTTCGGAAAATGCTTTAGAAATCGTAGGTACCTTCAATGGCGCATGCGTATGACTAGGAGCTGAGACATAAGCTAGCTTCTGTTTAGTAGCCTTCAGTTCCGTTCGCAAAGAAACTAGCTCTGCATCCTTGTCTGCGGCAGCTGCTTGAGCAACTGCAGCAGCCTCTAATAAATCTACTGTAGCATCTACTTCGCTTACCTTTATCAATACCTTCCTCTACATTTTCCTTTGGATCTTCTTCTCTAGCTTTGCAATCATTCCTTTCGCAATTCCATGGATTAGCTGTCGCATATAAGTCCTGGTTGAAATTGGCACAGGTAAAATGCCACCATCGCTTGCACCTTTCACACATTACCATCTCTTCTGTGTCTGGCAGGTCACATATCTCAGAAGAGCAGCTGTATTCCGTCATTTTTTTTTCAAATCAATTCAACAATTGAAATAAAATTATGTTGCTGCACCGCAAACAATACCAATTACAAATATTGGCCCGAATTATGGAATCAATACAATTTTATTTCCTAGAGATTCAAAGACATTAGTACATTATTTCTAGTCTTAATTTTAACTTTATATTTTACTTACAATTGGTAGATATTCTACGATGAGCAACTTACAACTTTACTTAACCAAAAAACAACGTGTAATATCTTATGCGCGAAACAGATTGAACCAGCAATAACAACAGCACCAGCAACAGCGGCCGCCATTATTTTAGAACCAATGTATTTCAATTGCTCAAGTTAGATTAGACCAGCAACAGCAACGTCAACAGCGTCGTTAGACCAAAGTCCTAAATTTGCTGTTGCTGTTCCATTGCTACCAACTTTGCGCAAGTGAAATTCAGGGGCACCAAACTGCAAAAGAAAACTTCGTATACTTTTTTAATGACACAAAGTGTCAAACAGAAGTAAGAATACGATGCTGGTGATGGTGGCAATGTGTTTCAATTTCTTTTGCTGGCCAGCGTGCTGTTTGCTGTTGACGGTGCTGGTGCTGTCGCTGGTTGAATCTGTTCCGCGCTTTAGGTTAGGTTGAATTATATAATGACATTTTCTTTTCTTGTACTTAAACGTTAAAGCTCGTCTTTTAAAAAGAGACGAAAGTATTTTTTTTTGTCAAGATTAAATTAAAAATAAATTAGGGTAGCCACTTTGTCTTGATTTATAAAGGTATGGTACTGAGTTTTATGCTAGTAGATTTTAGAGGCTAGGTATTTTAGTCTAAGTAGATTTAGTATAGGCTTGATGACACAAGGTGTTTATATTTATCTCTTTTCTTAATTTGTCTTCCAATTTAATTATTCATCATTATTATTATAATTTTTTTTCATCATTATTACATTTTTCCCCATCGTAAGTGTTTTTTTGTTGCCATTATCAATTTCTTGATATTTGCACACGAAAAATGTGCACTTTAAGTTGTTGTTTTTTCTAAGTGGTTTGCATTGCCACAGTAATATTAAAGCTTAAAAGGGCCTGCAGTGGTCGTTGCCACTGGTGTATAATTTTGTTTTTATATTTATATTTTTGATTTAAACTTATTTTATATTTTAATTTTTAGTATTTTTTTTAAACTGATTTTTGTTTATTTTTATTGCTTTTAATGGGTGTTGTTTGTTATTATTTTTTATTTTTATTTTTTATTCGTTGTTGTTTTTATATTGAGTTTTCTTTTTGCTTTGATTTCGATGTTTATTCGGAGTTCTTTTGTATATTGAGATTGTTTTGATTAAGATTTTTTATTTGGTGTTTTTTCCATTGTTTTGTTTGATAGGATATTTTGTTTTTTTGATTTTATTTGGAGATTTTTAAATAATTTTTTATTTGATTGTTGTTTATTTTTGAGTTTTTTGGTTGCTTTTGAAATTTGAGATTTTTTTCTTTTTGAGTTATTTTATTTGAAATTTTATTTTCTAGAGTTTTTGTTTATCTAGTTGGGCTTCTTATTTGTGTCTTGAATAATGGATATATATAAGTTATCACAAGAAGAGGTCGCATATGAGATAGAAAGTACGGTTTTGAGGTAGACACTATCGATGAGAAGCGGAAATCTCTTCGAGGTACAATATTGTTAGAGCGTAGTGGATATTTAGGTAAGTATCCGTTCACTTTTGAACAGGATTACAAGGCGTATGAGAGCAAGTTGCTAGAGATAGTGAAACTTTTGGAAAAAAACCAAAGTCTAGGAAATTAAAAGACCATTTGAAAGTTGTGGCTAAGGTAGAGTGGGGGATAGCTAGTCTAGATAGGTCGCAGCCTGGTGATTGTGAGGAAGAAAAATTTAAATTAGGGTTAAAAATTAAACTGATCATGGCATTGGCGGATTTAGAAGAAGTTATAGATATTGTGGAATTAAGAGGTAATAGGGAAGAAAAAACCAGCCATCAAATGATAGTATGAGTGCTTCAGTGGCAGAACCAGCCCCAACAACATCAGCAATTGCAGAAACAGTAACAGCAGCAGCAGGGGCAACATCAATATCGGGAAACGCAACAGCAACAACAGTAGGATTATCAACAACACCAACCGTTTTATTAGGAACAGGGACTAGCGATAGAGAAGAAAATATTAATATGGAAATCATTGTTGAAAGGGAAAATGTTAAGGGTGAGAATGAAAGTAGAGAAGGGGTTTTTGTAAGTGAAAGATTGGTAAGGGCTAACTTAAAATCTTATGTTCCGGCGCCCAACAATACGAATAGAAACTATCTTAAGCCGGATCTGGCTTACGTAGGTGTCAAACCCCCTCGAGTTTCGGTTGTTGAGGAAAGCAACCAAACTCAACGGAATTCAAGTACCAACTTAAACTTTGATTCGGCTAGGGCGGTTAACAGGAGAGTTTCGGTTGTTTATGAGAGCAATCAAAGTCGTCAACCCAGCAGGAAATGAAATTCAAATTCATCAAGATTTAGGTGTTTCAATTGCAATGGTGAAGGGCACCTTGCAAATAGGTGTTCCGCTACTGGGCATTGTTTCGGTTGTGGGAGACAGCGGGTTACTAGAAGTAACTGCCCAGTCTGTTCGGGAAACCGCAGACGCACTCTCCGGTCAGTAGGACGGCAGCGCCTTTAAATGTGTTTATGTTGCCTATTATAGAAAAATCTGACAGTCCATGGGCTTTACCAATTGTGCTGATTAAGAAGAAGGATGGTACGTTTTGTGTAAATTTTAGGAAGTTGAATGTGATCACAGATAGGGACGCGAACCCCAGCTCCTATATATCAGCTATCCTATATGAATAATGCACAATTCTTGTCTTCTTTGGACATCAAGTTGGTCTATTGGCAGATCCCGATGAGTCAAGAAAGTATACTGGCTTTGTCAATGAAGCAGACGCCCTTATGAGCTACTTCAACATATTTGGAGATAAGGTCATTGGGACAATTCAATGCAAGTCAGTGCATTGAAATAGAGATGGTGGCGGATGAACCCTTAATGGGCCAAACACAGCGCTCATATCTCCGAAGTGGGTTACTGACTCCCGATTCTCCGGTTCCTTTTGTCCAAGGAACCCAACAAAGGACCTGGCACTCCAGGTTGGGGGTTGTGCGTGGGGTTAACAACCCTGCCATGGAAAAAAGAAAAAAAACGAAGCGACCAATAGCCTCGGAAAAGGACGGATTAACTGTTGACGACCCGGGAAAACGAATTAAACACAAAGACGACCTTCGGATCTGCACGTGGAATGTTAGAACTCTTAACAGATCACGCGCAGCCAAACAACTAGCGGAGGCCCTAGACTGCTACAGAGCAGGAATTACTGCCATCCAGGAAGTGCGATGGAATGGGCCGGGCAAAAGAAGAATGAAAAACTGTGACGTGTACTATGCAAGAAAACCACAGCGTTTTATTTTGAGCGACTTGTGATAATCCGTATCAAGGCTAAATTCGCCAACATTAGCCTAATATGCGCTCATGCCCCCACAAAGGACAAAGATGACGCCACCAAGCTCCTTCTACGAGCTCCTTGACAATACCTATGAGCAATGCCCTAAATACGATGTTAAGATCGTACTAGGCGATCTTAACGCCAAAATAGGTAAAGAGGAAATCTTTTGTTGGACTGTCGGAAAACATAGCCTACACGACACAACGTCTGAAAACGGACTAAGGCTAATTGACTTCTCAGCGGCACATAACGTGACCATTGCAAGCACACGGTTTCGTTAATTTGATATACACAAAGGGACTTGGCGACACCCAGATCAAAGAACCGTCAATCAGATTGATCACGTTGCGTCCGATGCAAGATACGCATCTAGTATCTTAGATGTTCGCACCTTACGAGCATCTAACATCGATTCGGATCACTACCTTGTTGCAGCAAAGGTATGAATGCGAATAACGCGAAAACCATAACACCGCAGTAATACTACGAGGAAGTATGACGTAGGAAAGCTGCAATCGCAAGAAACCGCCAGAAAATGTGCCGATCGAATATCACCTATCTTCTCAAGAAATCCACTACCACCAGCATCAAGTGCCGAAGATCAGTGGCAACACTGCCAACAAGCCATCAGAGATGCCTCAACTGATGTGCTAGGTTTCACAAATGCAGGCGGGCCCATGCATCCAAACAAGAGGCATATAAAGCGGCGCTGCAAACAAAGACGAGAGGTGATCGCGAGCTCTACGAGCAGAAAAGACGGAAAGAACACCGGCTTCTCCAAAAGAAGAAGAGAGAGCAGGAGAAGCGCGCGATCGAAGATATTGAGAGATGCTACTCCAAGAACAACGTGCGGAAGTTCTACCAACAGGTGAAAAGAACGTGCCAAAAAAAAAACCCGCACAGAAGCCTGTAGAGATAGGAATGCAAACCTCGTAGTAGAGTCACATTCGGTGCTGAGTACATGGAAGGACCATTTCTGCAGACTTTAAAACGGCGATACAGACCAAAATCCTGCTGTCAGAATGAACAATTCAACATGGACGATGACAGACAAAATTTCCGTCCACCTGACCAAAATGAAGTAAGGATAGCAATGTCTAAACTAAAAAACAACGAAGCTGCTGGACCAGACGAACTACCCGCCGAGCTTTTTAAAGCGGCCGGAGATGACCTGGTGGAGTGCATACGCCAACTCATCTCTAAAGTTTGGTCAGAAGAAAGTATGCCTAATGAATGTAACCTCAGCATCGTTCGCCCGACCCACAAGAAAGGAGACCCTCTAAACTGCGCGAACTTTAGAGGAATGAGTCTCCTGAATATCACCTACAAGATCCTCTCTGCCGTACTATGTGAACGCCTGAAACCATTCGTCAGCAACCTGATTTGCTTTTATCAGTGTGATTTCAGACCAGGAAAGTCTACAATCGATCAAATGTTAAAGCTATGGCAGATCCTGGAAACTACCCGAGAATTCCAAATCGATACCCAACCCTGCTCCACCAAGGTTCGTACTGATCTCACAGAAACTTTTGATATCAAAAAAAGATTTCGCCAAGGTGATGCTCTATTTTGCGATTTCTACAACTTAATACTTGAAAAAATTACAAGATGCAAGTTAAATGTAATAGTCTGTGCAATGGCTCGCATGCACTGACGACATAGACATCATTTGCAGAACTCGGCGAGCTGTCACTGGAACGGTTGCTAGCATTGAAGCTGAAGCGGCTAAGATGGGACTAGCAGTCAATGAGGCCAAAACGAAGTACAAGCTGTCCACAAAAAAGGACACACAACAGCAGCGGATTGGACAAAACATCACAATAGACAGGTATAACTTTGAGGTAGTTAGGGACTTTGTGTACCTCGGATCCGCTGTAACATCTGACAACAACATCTCGTCAGAAATAAAGCGAAGAATTACTCTTGCCAATCGCTGTTTCTATGAGCTAGGAAGGCAATTGAGTAGCAAAGCCCTCTCTCGAAAGACAAAGGAGACTCTGTATAGGGCCCTAATCATCCCAGTCCTGCTCTATTGCACCGAGGCATGAACTCTATCTAAAGCGGATGAAGATATCCCTAGGTCGTTTCGAGGATGCAATTCTTCTTAGGATTTTTGGCCCTATCTGCGTTAACGGGCTTTGGAAGAGAAGGTTTAACCAAGAATTATACGAGCTGTACAGCGACATTGACCTAGTCAAAAAAATACGCATATCACGTTTAAGATGGCTAGATCATATAGAGCTGGAAGCTGGAGGCAGCTAGCCAAAGACCGAGCTGGCTGGAGAGGCATGTTGGTTGAGGCCCAGGTTCGTTCCGAACTGTAGCGCCCTCTAAGTATGTAAGTAAGTATGTTAACATTTTCGCAAATAAGTTCAACCGAAAAACAAATATATTTAACATAAACGCAAATATATTTTCCCTAAACGCAAATGAATTTAGCCTTTAAGCACAGTAGGAAATAGGGCAGTTGTGACTGGGAATTCGGAGTGAGAAAGAGACAGCAATGAGTGCAGAGAGTGCGATAGAGTGCGGGTTGAACGTGTGAATTGATTTGAAAATTTAAACAATGTTACGGCAAAATTTTTTGAAAAGTGAAAGTGGTGGTGTTATTTGTGGGTTTTATTTGTTTTTATTGGGTTTGTGCCTAGTGAGTGCCTATCGTAATGTGTATTGATTGCACTGCGTTTGGGAAGTGGAATAGAAAAAAAGATGCAAAAATGTGTAAATTCAAATCTGATAAGTAATAATGGTGATGGGATTTACCTTTAATTGATTCTGTTTTTTTGTATAGGGTTTGTTCCTTGTGAGTATCTCTATGTGTGTTATGTCCGTTGCACAGGGAAGTGTAAAAAAAATAAACATGGCAAAGGCATTGAAGACAAAATTAGGACAATGTTCAAAAAGATGTTTTGCACTTAACGAATTTTATCTCTTGTGGTGATCACTTTTTTTAATGACCTTTTATGTACAAAGGTGTGAATCCCTTATCATGAAATATTATGAATATCATGAATATGTAGCAGAAATTTTGTGGAAAAAAACATAAATTAAAGACTTTACGAGAGAGGATTTTGAATTAAATCTGTTAAGGAACTGTTGGATTTGAAAATTTAAAAAAGTAACGGTAAAATTGTTTGAAAAGTGAAAGTGGTGGTGGCTGTTGTATAATTATTTTGATTGGGCTTGTGCCTAGTGATTACTTATCGTTGTGTGTATTGATTGTGCTGCGTTTGGGAAGTGGAATAGAAAACAAGATGGAAATATGTGTAAATTCAAATCTGATAAATAATAACTGACTGATCACAACGGTAAAGCTGAAGCTGAAGTATGAAGCGCAAAAATGAAGCACGTCAAAATTGAAGCTAAGTGATTAAGCTGACTCGAATAAAATGATGAAGTACGGAATGCCAATTTTGCTGGTCACAATATATAACATATATATAAATATCTTAAATGCTATCGAAATATTACGTCACACTTGCACCTTCTCTTCAATATTTTTATATTTGGGGTTGGTTAAATTCCATAAAATATCTCATTTTTAACCAGTTCTATAAATAGTTAAGTGTTTCCCTCACACATTTTGTTTTCGTTTGATTAAGCTAGTTCAAGTTTCTTGAGATTTCGGAGTGATCAAGGAATTTTATCAGTCATATTCAATGGATCTGAGAAAAAAGAAATCTCGGATAGTTGAGAACCATTGAACTAGCCTATTTTGTTCCTGTGATATGTCAAAGAAAAGCTGAAGCGTAAAGCGCAAGTTGAAGTTGAGTGAACTTGCGCTTCAACTAAATTTCAAACTTAAGCTTCAGCTTCTCATTGTGTTCGTCATATAGAGTTCGCGTATATTTAACTTTGACAGCGCTTCATTCTTCAGCTTCAGTTTCACCATTGTGTTCAGCCAGTAATTGTGCTGGGATTTACCTATAATTGATTCTGTTTTTTTATAGGGTTTGTTCCTTGTGAGTATCTCTATGTGTGTTATGTCCGTTGCACAGGGAAGTGTAAAAAAAAAAACAAACATGGCAAATGCATTGAAGAAAAATAAGGACCATGTTTAAAGGTTTTTGTTTTGTACGTAATGAATGTTATCTAGTAGACGTGACGTAAATTTTGTTTTGTGTTCTTAACCCAAAACCATTTTATATAAAATCTATAGTACTACCATCAGGCAGCATCAGTTTAGCGAGATACTGCCGTAATAGCGCTGCAGTAGTTCTTGATATGCATTTGTATGGGTTTGTAGAGTAGAAAGAAAGAAGGTAATGAAAGAGTAGGTTGTATGTTATATTTTCAGAAAATTATGAGTTAGAATGAATAAAAGCATTTCAAGGAATAATGAATAATAAATACGAATGAAAGGTTCAAAAAGTGACACTAGACCGTATAGTAGAGTAAGGGAAACAAAAATTAGTGGATTTCTCTTTGATTTTTCGTAAACAAACCTGATTGTGTGTTCTTCAATTATTTTTTTGGATTTTGCATTTTTCCAGAAATTTAATTTCTGTAGCTTTTACCGGAATCACATACCAATGTTGCCGTATTCGGATTTAACATTTTATAGTTTTAATGTATATTGTTCCATTTCGAACGTAATAAGGAATAGATTTTTTTTTTATTTAAACGTAGGTAGTCCTATTAAAATTTCTATTGAATGAAAGAACAGTAAAAGCTAATGTTTGTTCAAAACGGCATTTTACTGCTTACGATCATACATAGGTTAGGTCTATGTTTCCCTGAATTTTTTATTTCAAAAAAATTAATTATTTTTCAAATTTCTATTTTACGGTTCGAAAAATGTTAACCATTTTTTGAAGATACTCAAAAGCAATAACATAGGTACAAACATCTGCAATAAATGTGTTTTATTTGTAAAATAAGTAACTAGGTAGGTACTTCAACTCAAATTTATTTTTTGCAGTCTAAAAAATTTGATAAATTGATCAAACCTGGTAAGCATATATTTGCAAATTCTTCCAAAATATCCATGCCAATCAAGAAAGATACAGAATACGAGTTGCGTACATACATTATACATACATACAGTGAAAGTGATGTATATTGCCATCGAAGCTGTATAAGAAAAAGACATTCATTATTTCTTTTTTGTCTAATGACATGAGCGTATTATTTTTCAAAAAATAGGGGGCCTGTAATAAGGACTCTTTTATTAAGAAGTTTTTGTTCGATCCCTTATTTTTTTTTTATTCAATATTGAACGACTATATAAAGTGTTGTCTTGTTTGTCGGTTTTAATTATATTGTTGTTTAGTTGAGTTAATGGTACATATGTCACGTCAATTGCGTAAAATGAACAAACTCAAAAATTTATTTTGCAAATACTTCCTTCAACAAATTTGCAAAATGTTGACAAGGCATGTTAGAATTTAATTTTATATTTTTGTTTGCATTTTTCAGATTTTCCTTGGCAAAAAAAAAATCAAAATCTTTTCCCTTAAGGTGCTTAATCCATTTTGCACTACTTCCCTGTGTGAATATTTCGTCATCCCTCAATACCAGTTTTCAGCGATACACAAATGATTTAAAAATAACACGAAAAAGTGTCGATGGTTTGTTTTCTTCTGACTGCTAACACTTTAAATACATCTTTCCCGTTCTGTCTCTTTCTAACATTTCATATGTGCTAAATTCATCTCCACGACTAAAAGTCTACAATGAGACAAAGCGAGATAGCGAAACTAGATGACGCTAGGTGAAACACCCATCTTGATAGTACTATAGAATAGATATACAATGCCAAAACGTAAATTACGTTTTTAACATCATTTACGTTTACAACCCAAAACTTAATTTACGTTTATAACCCATTAGCTTGATTAATAATGATATACCAATTGTTATCTTAATCATTTCTAATTTTGTTCCTGAACATAAACGTTCTAAATTTTTATCAAAGATTGAGAAAGGATATTTCTATAAAAAGGAAATTATATGTGTATGATGAGCACAGTTGGTTTTAAGAAGTTATAACGAGAAAACATTATTCTTCATCATCATTATCATGCTTTTCTGTGTAATTTTGCTGTGAGAGAGGCAAGCTCATTAAACGAGAACATCGATATTAAACCAACGAAAAAACTGTGCAAAAAGTAAAAACACGGTGGGGCGATCAGATTGTAGCAGATCTTGTGTAATATAAGGTACGTTTTTTATTAGAACTTCTTCAACTAGGAATACATCTGCGCATCTAGTTTTCAGCAGTTCTGTTTCGTAAAAAACACTTCGAACTGGCCATAAATCATAACAGCCCTTAATAACAACATGACGATGCTTAAAATGTCTACGTGCAACTTCAACTTCTTCAACAACCTTCCGCTTACTCATATTTACAAAGAGTAATTCAGCTAAATAATAAAGAGGACATATGTTTTTATTGCAATATTTTATATAATAACAGCAGTTCTTAATGTTTTTGTTTTTCTATAATGTAAAAAGCACAAGTTTAGTATCTGGGCCTAGCCTTAATTGGTTGGATGACCCGCAACAATTAGAGTAGTGATGTCCATGAATTGTTTTAATGTAGGATGCATTTTCATGTTTTTTAAACAAAGAAATACTATTTAAAAACTCCTCATAGTGGTCTAATATAGAATGGCTTTTCATTTTTAAATAAAACGCACGACTGGGTCGCACGTACTTGCTCCTGTGTGCTAATCCTTTTTAGGTACAGGCGTCTTTTTGACAAAGATTTTATTTTAATGTTTTTTTTTGACGTGCAACTTCTTTAGAATCGTTGTGGTTTGAAGCTCGAACGAACATGCGAACTGCTTTTGCAGTTTTTTAGTGTATTATCTTTCCACTTGCTGCTTACTGTTTATAATATAATTTGCTAATAGAAAGATATAAAGGACTTTTTTCAGTTAAATTTTCATTTTGGTATGGAAAAATTTGAACAACTGGCATAAAGATTCGTCGGAATCAGCAGTATGGCAATAATGCTAGGTAAAGGGACCTTTATACGTCCCAATATGGGACCAATGGAATTTATAAAGGATTTAGGTACCTATAATAAGGTTGGAAGGAAGGTAGGTACTAAAATTAAGATACGTGTTCCAACTACTGTTAAGCGAGTAGGTATAGAGACAATATTAAAAGTTAACACAGTGGTTTTGTTTGTTTATAGGAAGGTGTAAACTTTTGTTTTCTCGATTGAAATTTTTGCATTCAGTAGTAATCGAATAGTTTTTTTTTATTTGTTAGTTGTTTTTGTGTGTTTATCAAAGGCTTCCTTATATATTCTGTGCTTTTATGATGATGAAAAATACTTTAAAATACGTAAGTATGTATGTAATGTAGGTTGTCACTTTCTTTTATTTGACTAATGGCTAGGGCTTAGCCGAGCAATATGAAATAAAATGTTGGGGAAAAAATTTTATGAAATCAAAAAAACACTATTCATAACGTTTTTTGGAAAAAATTTTGTAAGCCATCTTATTTCTTTTGCTGTTTTCTATTTTATGAATTTTTCATTTCAAAATCGTTCGACCAGTTTATTCAAAAAAATGTTTTTTTTTAAAAACTTTTCGAAAACATATTTTAAAATTTTTTTAAGTATGTCAATTTTAAGAAATCTATAGTTTATACTAGGAGAAAAATTTCAAAAAAAAACTATAGATCCTTTTTCAAAATATTCAAAAAACAAAATATTTTTTTTAAAAAATTATTAAAATTTAAAAAAAAATGTTTTTGAAATTTTTTATAAACAATATTATTTAAATCATAAAACACTACATATTTTGAAAATTTCATCAAAATCCGTCAATTAGTTAACGAGAAAGTCTGTATTTAAAAAACCGGTCATATGGGAGGTACCGTTATAAAACATTTTCTGAAAAATCCATTAAAACTAGAAGATAGATTTTGCACAGAAAACATCATTCTGAAAGTTTTATCAAAATCGTAGGAGCCGTTTTCGAGAAAAATAAGTTTTTCATTAAAAGTTATATGGCAGGTACCGTTAGTTTTGGAGCTAGAATGCCAATTTCAAAAACTGTCGGGTAGAGCACTCTAAAAATACTATATACCAAGTTTGAATTAAATCGGCCCAACCGTTTAGGCTGTAGATATCGATACGGACAGACAGACAGACAGACAGACAGACAGACAGACAGACAGACAGACAGACAGATAGACGGACGGAATTTCCGGACCCACTTTTTTTGACTTCTCTATCATCGTAATATCATGTTTGATTGTTAGAATTTTTTTTTTTTTTTACGAATGCATAACTTGCCTTATAGTCCCTATAAATCGCAAGTAAAAATCACAATTGTTTTTTAATATTAGTTCGGAGTCCATTTTGAGGATCTTCAGTTTTGGTTGCTTACTACAAATTTTATTTTACTAAAAGAAACAAAATGAAAATAATTTTCTCCATTCTTACATAGTCATATAATTTATTTATGTATATATGTTTTCCTTATATTCGTATTAGACTGTACTTGCGATCTATCAATGGTGTTGATGTCGCTGTGTCGGATATAATGTATAATACTTCGCTCAATGATGTTTTAGCACAAAATGGTTAGGCACATGACCAGCAGTTCATCTTGAATTACATTCTGATTTAAATAAATTTGAAGCCTGAACTTATTTTTTTTATAACATGCGTGCGCAAAAGGGATTTGTGTGTTGCCCTTATAGTGTTAAAACGCACTGCGCGAGCATAGGAAGATAAGGGAGGGAGGGAAAGAAGGTGTCGATTAACATTGGTTTTGAATGCTTGTAAATCGAAATGGCAAGGGAAAATCTCGCCGGGTAAACCATTCCAAAATTCCTTTTGTTCGGCTAAGAAAAGAATCTCTATATTTCACGATACGTCCGAAATTATGAAGGGAACTAAAAATTTACTGATGCAGATCGCAAATGAAAAATTCTTAGATTTGTTAAATTATTTTCTAATGGCATTACCTAAGTTGCCAAAGGCATTTGATTCTTCTCCAACATTAAGGAAAGGTTACTTCCATCATTTCTTTAACTTGTCTGAAAATGAAAAATATATAGAAAAGTTACTTGATATGCAATTTTACACGTTTGAAAACTGAAGATTGTGAAATGTTTCTAAAATGGGAATGGTTGAAGAGTATAAGTCACTAGTGTTTGGGTACTTAAGGAGCTGTCGCGAAAATAAATTTATTTATTTATTTAAAACATGCTGCCAATGGAAAATAAATGGTTATTTTGCGATGAAACTGATCAAGATTCTTATTTTCATAGATGTTTCTATCATATAAACACAGTATGCTTTGAAAAAAAGAAGTGAGCTATTAGGTGGAAATAAACTCGACACCAAGATATGAAAGAACGCAATATAAAACGGGTCGGTTAAGATCATTTAACTATGAAGTCATTAAAATCTGGGGGTTGTGATTTTGAAATAAAACTTTCATCGTTGAAGGAAGAAAATTCAGAGTTCTTAAAAACTCATGCCCTTATTGAAGAATCACCACTCTACACTCGAGACGTTTTTCATAGAAGAAAAATTGGTAATACGTATAGGTATGTACTATAAATGTAAAAAAAAGATATATCAGATATATCAATGTATGTTTATACCCTTGGGTTTGCAAGTATGACGAATTCCTTATGGGGCACCTTCAAATTTTTACAGACCATTCTTTAACCTCTCATATGAAATTAAAAGACATTAGTAGTATTACCAAATATTGAGTAGGTACTATCTCGAGAAAATTTGTTTCACGATGTTCTAACAGGTAAACAAATAACAATAAATTTACTTTATGTAAGACGTGTGGCAACATTAAATCAAAGGATACATATTACCATCATACAGATAACGAACGATTAATATGTGGAACTTGGATCATTTAGGAAGTTGTCAAGGCTTCAGAAAAAGGATATAAGTTTATGAACATAATTGAAATATGGAAATATTATGTATTATGGAGGAAATTTTACTCATTCTTCTAGGATACTTAAAAAAATTACAAATTTTCAATATAAACTTCAAAAGCTTGATGGAAAAATATAAAGTCAACCAACACTCTGCATTTAGTTAATTAAAGGCTTCAATTGTTGAGAGATTTAGTAGAACTTTCAAGATAAAATGTGGAAAGAATTTAGTTTCAATGACAGTTATAGGTGGATAAATATTTACAAAAAAAATACTGCATGAATACAATCACTCTTTTCATTGAACCATTAAATGTAATCCTGCAGATGTTAACAAGCAAAATTCAGTTATTATTACCAATTTTCAAAACCCGACTAACTAAGCAAACGAAAATTTATAGTTGGTTACAAAGTAAGAATCAGCAGGTACAAGCATGCATTTGAAAAAGACTATACACCTAATTGGACTACTGATGTTTTTAAAATAAGAAAATTCCACATATCTTCTTTAAGACTACCAAGGGAAACTAGTTCAAAGTAGTTTTTATGAAGCAGAACTGCTGAAAACTAGATGCGCAGATGTATTCCTAGTTGAAGTTCTATAAGCGAGGGGAAATAAAGTTTTAGTGAAATGGTTGGGATTCTCTGCAAAAAATAACTCCTAGATAAAAACGAAATTCTGCAAAATAAAAATATAATAATAAAAAATAAATCTTATTTAAAAACATAGAAATCTGTAATTTTATTTTTATGGCATGTTCATATTTTTATAAGTATGTTATTCCATACAAAAACATTACACGTTATTTTATTTTCATAAACTTAAAGTTAAGCTCAAAACTAGTTCCAAGTTGTCTAATTTTTTCAAAGATATATCCCCTCCACCAATTGCTGCCTGGATGCAATCTGATACAATCTGATCGCCCCATCGTGTTTTTACTTTTTACAATGAAAAAATGTATCTAAAATTCATTTGCAATACACACAGTTTTTTCGTTGGTTTAATATCGATGTTCTCTTTTATTGAGTTTGCCTCTCTCACAGCAAAATCATCCAGAGTAAAATAGAATATTCAGCTTCCTCGAAATGCATGATGATGATGATGAAGAATAATGTTTTCTCGTTATAACTTCTTGAAACCAACTGTGCTCATCGTACACACATAATTTCGTTTTTATAGAAGTATGCCTTCTCAATCTTTGTATGCAAATTTAGAACGTTTATGTTCAGTAAAAAAATTAGAAATTAACATGATAACAAATGTTACCTCATTATTATTCAAGCTAGTGGGTTATAAACGTAAATTAAGTTTTGGGTTGTAAGCGTAAATTATGTTAAAAACGTAATTAACGTTTTGAGTTAAGAACACAAAACGTAATTTGCGTTTTGGGTTAAGAACGTAAAATGTACTTTACGTTTTTGGTAAAGAACGTAAAACGTAATTCACGTTTTGTTTTAAGAACGTAAAACGTAATTTACGTTTTGGCTTAAAAACGTTCAAAAGAAATTGTTTTAAATTTTCAAATAAATGCCCCCTCTACACATGTGTATCTTTTTCTATTCCATTTTCCAAAGCAGTGCAATCAATACACATAAGGTTACCTTCTAGGCAGGAACAAACACAATAAAAACAAATAAACAAAAAACCACTACCACTTTCACTTAAAAAAAAATAGCCGTTACACTGCTTAAATTTTCAAATCCAATACTTCAAATCACTCTCGAGGGTTAAAAACGTACAAAACAAATTATTTTAAATTGTCGATTTTCTATCTATCAAAATTACCCACAGAAGGCACACTTCTTCCAAGACTTACGTTTCTATTCACCGTTTGTTTTTTAATACGCTCAGCCAACAAGCGTCATCCATGTTTTTGGTAAATACTTACGATGAAGAATCAATTCTTAACCACAGACACGTAGGCATTATTTTTGATAAAAATAAATAAACACAAACATTCTTTTTCAATAACTACGTCAATGATTGCTGGAATATAGATTTTTTTTCAATATGCCCAAAAATTTAATTTACAAATGCTTTCCATTATATATGTATATATACGTATAATAAAGCTTTTTTTTATAGGAACAACTGTGTTGCGAGAATGAGCTGATGTACCTTTTTTTCTATTCTACTTCCCAAAGCACCACCACTCACTTTTCAAACAATTTTACCGTTACTTGTTTAATTTTTCAAATCCAACAGTTCCTTAACATATTTAATTCAAAATCCTCTTTCGGAATGTCTTTAATTTATGTTTTCCTCAACACAGTTTCTGCTATATATTCATGATATTCATAATATTTCATGATAAGGGATGCACACCTTTGTACATCAAAGGTCATCGGAAAAAATGATCACCACAAGAGATAGAGTCCGTTTGGTACAAAACACCTTTTTTAACATGGTCATAATTTTTTTTTTCAATGCCTTTGCCATGCTTGTTTTTTTACACTTCCCTGTGCAACGTTCATAACTTACATAGAGATACTCAAACCCTATACAAAAAACAGAATCAATTATAGGTAAATCCCATCACCATTATTACTTATCAGATTTGAATTTACAGATCTTTGCATCTTTTTTTCTATTCCAGTTCCCAAACGCAGTGCAATCAATACACATTACGTTAGGTGCTCAATAGGCATAAACCCAGTAAAAACGAATAAATAAAAACCACCACCACTTTCACTTTTAAAATAATTTAGCCGTTACATTATTTAAATTTTCAAATCCATTCACACGTTCAACCCACACTCTATCTCACTCTTGACTATTGCTGTCTCTGTGTAGCTCTGAATTCCCAGTCAAAACCGCCCTAGTTCCTACTTAGTACATATATTTAAACTAATAGTAAATTTTCTCTGAAAAATTCTTTTAAAATATTCGTTACTTCTTTTCAAAATCCACAATACGAAAATGTAATAATATTGTTGATATGTCAAAAATACAAATTCCATCTCCAAAATAATTCAGCTCACTTAAGTCGTTGTTAAATTTGCAGCAATATTGTCTGTAAAGTTATGATTACACTTGGTCTTTACGCTCCTCTCTCAGTTTCAAGTTTAGATATCTTAAAAACCTGGGCTCTCATAACGTAAGGTTAGCGATATAGTCTGCGATATCGAGAACGATAGACAAGCTTCATGTAACAATAAACATCCCCTATCGTCTTAGCGATATCGACTGAA
Organism: Platycheirus rosarum; assembly: GCA_963971375.1. Taxonomy (NCBI): domain Eukaryota; kingdom Metazoa; phylum Arthropoda; class Insecta; order Diptera; family Syrphidae; genus Platycheirus; species Platycheirus rosarum. Next base: position 33,371,589 of record OZ020509.1, on the reverse strand, counting down.
CGATTTGATGTTTACTTCACGTAACACTAAAAGCTGTCAAACACTATCGTCGCAACGGTAGCTATTTAGAAATCGTCGTCCCGTTTGTGTCCTTTGAGTTGTGTTTTTTATTTATTACAAGTGCCTTAAATATTTTAAGAAATGTTTCACCGTAGTGCATTATTCATGCCGAATGAGGAAGAAATCGAAAAACCCCGAATAATACAAATGAGAAGAAATCTAAGACATGCATCGGATCTGTTATCTCTTCCAACAAAAATGTAAGTAACTATATCTATTGAAAACCTATTTTTTCTTCATTGTACAAATATTTCAAATAATTACAGGTTAATTCAACGCTTCCGTCTTTCCAAGTAGACTTTTTTGTATGTTTTAGAAGCAATAAATTTGCCAGGGGGTTGTCGATCTACAAAGATTCCACCAATACTTAGACTTGCATCTACGTTGGAGATTTAGGTGTAGGTGGATACCAGTGGCTAACAGCAAATGACTATGGTATCACTGTTGCTCAAAGCACACTCTCAACAATTCTCCATGAGACCACAAACAAGCTTGAGATAGAAATTTGTCCACTATGCATACAATGGGAAGTTGATAATCCAAGTCGAAAAGCAGCCACAAAACAATGGTTCCACCGGAAATATTTAATACCCGGAGGTGAACCAATACATACATACATTCTATTCAAACAACAAATTAATTAAAAGCAATATATTCAATGTATAGTTGTAGGATGTGTAGGCGGCACCCATCTGTTTTTACAAAGGCCTCGGCAAAACGAAGAGATATATTTTAATCAGAAAGGAAGACACAGCCTGAATGCCATGATTGTAAGTATAATTGGAATATTAAAACAATTTCCAAACTGCATTTCTCATAATAGATTTGTGACCATAAAATGAAGATAATGTCCATCAATCCCCGATATGCTGGTTCCACCCATGACTCATTAGTTTGGAAACAGCCGAACGAAAGGAGGTTCTTTCAAAACGGATTTAATGAACAGGAACATAACAGTTGGCTTCTGGGTAACTATTTCAAATCAATATATGTAGTTCTGATTTGGAAGTTAAAAAACTAAACACTATTCCAGGAGACAACGGATACCCACTTGGAGCCGGACTTTCACTGATCCAAGCAAAACACATTTTAACGCGGTTCATGCTTATGCAAAAAATATAGTTGAAAGATACATTGGCGTGTATAAAGGTAGAATCTCGATCTTCAAACTTTTTTTATATATTTGCATATAATCCTTAGGGTGTTGGCGAATCCTGTTAGAAGAAAGGAAAAGCCGTTACGATCCAAAAAAGTTGCTGTTTTTGCAAATGTTTGTGCTGCTTTGCACAACCTTTGCATTGATCGTAACGAGGAAAACAACTTTCCAGCAAGCGAAAATACGAATGATTAAAAATTTGACTTGGGTAGAACTCCGTCACCATCGTCCATCACCAACAGTAAGCTAAAACAACTAGCGCAGAGAAAAAGGGATGATATAAAAGATTTATTGTTCAATTGATTGAATTTTTTTTATTAAAGCTAAGAATTACTCAAAACTCAATACTGTATAACTTAAAACTAGAAAAAAACATTGCAAAATTCAGCGCGTTAAACTTAAAAACTACCATAAAACAAAACAAAAATAATTCAGTCCATGATTTTTTTAGCGAACCACTTTTACTTCTTTTCAAAGTGCTTCAAAGCAATTTCAAAAAAACTTATAACTTTTTCATGGAACAATTTTTCCTGTTCAATTCTCTCCTTCAATATTTTCAACAAGTTGTCTTGAAATATTTTGTCGTTTGAAATTTGTTTTTTTTTTTATTATTGCTGTTGGGTTATCTTCGCTTTCGGACTTATCTTTCTTTTTTTGGCGTTTTGATGTGGAAGGATAAAGATGTGGTATTGATGTTGACGATCTATAATAGCAAAATCAAAATGAGATCGAATAAGTATAGAAAGAAAATATTTAAAAAAAAACTACCGTTTGTGTATGATTTTTTTAGCGAACCACTTTTACTTCTTTTCAAAGTGCTTCAAAGCAATTTCAAAAAAACTTATAACTTTTTCATGGAACAATTTTTCCTGTTCAATTCTTTCCTTCAATATTTTCAACAAGTTGTCTTGAAATATTGTGTCGTTTGAAATTTGTTTTTTTTATTATTGCTGTTGGGTTATCTTCGCTTTCGGACTTATCTTTCCTTTTTTGGCGTTTTGATGTGGAAGGATAAAGATGTGGTGCTAATGTTGACGATCTATAATAGCAAAATCAAAATGAGATCGAATAAGTATAGAAAGAAAATATTTAAAAAAAAAAACTACCGTTTGTGTGGTGCATTTGAAATATCTATTTGACTTCCGACAATTTCTCGCAGTGTTTTTTCCAATTCATCCTCTTCGTCCTACTTTGTTGGCAAAGGACTGGTAGGATGGGGAGCACCGAAGCAATTTGAAGTACTTCCAGTCACTGCAGCACGAAGTGAGGTCATTTGAATGACCTTCTATTCCATTTATGAAATAGAAATTGTTTTCATTATCGAAAGCAATTTTGAATGCATTTTTTTTAGCTCTATACTTCAAGTCAGTCCAAACCTTTATAATAAAATTGATTTAGAAATTGTTGAAAATACTAATCATGCTACTTACTTTTCTCCAAGCTGTGACACTCTTTGATGGGAATCCATCGGCATTTAGTTTTGCAGTCAAATATGTCCAAAGTTTATTGAGGTAATTTTTTGCCACATCTGGATGCTCGTCCATAAAATCCATCAAAATTCGTATTTGGGATGCTGTTGCGGGCACAGACCTAAAGTATTTGTTTAATTTTAATTTTTTAATTAGGTTTACGAAGATTGTACTTACATTTTGTTAAAATATATATTTCCTAAGTATCACGAATACCACAAAACAAAATTCGATGTTAACAGTTAACTTACAATTTTCAGTGGCTCTCAAACTTTAAAAAACGAGAGCGATAGACGACCCGAGAGCAATAGTGTTTCATGAAGCAAACCATTGGTGATAGCTTTCAGTGCTATCGCTTTGACGATTATCGTCCTAAAAGTTACATGATGGAGCCCTGTTCTTCTTCCGCGCTCGTACAGTTTCAAGAATTCTTAGGGATCTTGGTATTCACAAATCCACTGGCCCGGATAATATTTCCCTATTGTTCTGAAGAGGTGTGCTTCCAAGCTGGAAAAACCACTGTATAAGCTTCTCCATTTGTCGTATTCTACAGGCCTCTATCCAAGAGGATGGAAAACAGCATTTGATTATGCCGTACCTAGTATCTTCATCTTTACCAAACTACCGACAAAATGCAATTACATCCCTTCTTTATAAGGTCATGGAAATACTGATAAACTATCAGATTAAGAAATATCTTAAGACACGGAAACTTCTTTAAGACCGGCAATATGGTTTTCGTAGAAAGAGGTCCATCGGTGATATGATGATAAACCTTACGCTTTGGAGAAAGTAAGATTACTTCACTTGATATTTCAAGAGCATTTGATAGATTTTCGCATCAAGCTCTTTAATCGAAAATGCGTGCATTTGGAATCAGCGATTCTCTTAATCGATGGATTTACCTTTTGGACCGTCTGATTCGCTTTATTTTGGACGGTTTCTAGTCTGATAGTCACAAAGTAAATGCTGGTGCACACCAAGGCTCCGACACTCTTTCTCATTTTTATCAATTATCTCTTGTCTAAGACTTCTAATCCATGAAATTTTGTTGCTGATGATAGTACCCTCAACTTCTCATATTCGTTTTCAGATTCACTTCCCTGTTCAGATGTGGAACTGCAACGGTAGCATATGATTAGCTCATTAAATTCCGATCTTGCCCGCATTGTTCAATGGGGAATTATTAATCGTGTGGATTTTAATGCTTTAAAAACTCAACGCTACCTTCTGTCGTTAAAGTATAACCTACCTTCTTGTAACTATCTATAAGTGGCGCTTGCATCGACGAAAGCAAACAGCTTTGCGTTCTAGGTATGTGTATTACAAACCAATTTTTGTGGAATGAACACATATATGTTATAGCCAAAAATGCTTCAAAATGCTTATGTTTTCAAAGACGTTGCGAGAAATATTTCTCCTTGTTAGATCTGGATGTAATTTATAAGGCGAACATTATCCCGAAGTTTGAGTACAACTATCATATCTGGGCAGGTGCCCCTATTACTCACTTGCGTTTCCTAGTTGCATTCCATCCCTAAAAAGTTTTTCCCGTAACACTCGTACCGCTAGGAATCCTCATAGATTCACCTTTGAGCACCAGACGCACTGTTAATTATAAAGACTCATTCTTTAGCCGCACTACACGAATGTGGAGCGATTTGCCCTGCTTGATTTTTCCTTCCTCCTTTCACCTTCTATCCAATTTTCCTCATTCACACTGTGGTAATTCATGAAAAAGGTAGTTATAACCCCTTGAGTGCACGCCGATTATATAAAAAAAAAACATCTAGCGGTCCGCACTTGAAGCCATTGTATATATTACAAGTAATATCTTTCCCTTCAATGTCCAGGAAACAACGCGTGCCCACAAAGTAATGAAGGTACCCGTTGAGCATTGGAATCCTTGGTGATCCCACTAATCTCCTTAAACTACCATTGAAGGCCAGGCATATTGTATGTACTGCAAACCAAAGGAAATCCTGACGTTGGCATCCCTACCTGCATACCTACAGCAACTGCACGAGCCACATGCGCAAGAAACACTTTTGGGATGGGTGGTCTTTGGTCCGACCACGCATACACAAGTTCCAGTCCGAGCCTTTCATACCCAAATTGCTGCTGACACAACAACATCGGACGACAAATTGGAAGAGCTGGTCAGGAGTTTCTGGAAACGAGAGAAGGTCTCTATTGACGACACCAGAGAAGACGAATGCAGTAGGCATTACTAGTGAAGCTATTCCGCATACCCGACGGGAGATGTATGGTCCAAATTCCCTTCCATCATGACGAACCAGCCATGAGTGATTCATACCTATCAGCCCTTCGTCAGTATAACTGTTTGGATAGACGAGTGGCAAGCAGAGGCAGAAATACATTGACTTCATGCATGAATTTGAAGATCTTGGACGACCAACCTTGATACTATTAAATCCCTCACCATGCCGTAATGGAGAAGTTCCATTTGGTTTTTAGCGCATTTGCCCGGACCACTCAATGATATCCAACTGGTGGGTACCATCAAACAAGCGTCCCTTGTGAATGTGTTTTTGGTTTCCGGCGATATCGTATCGCTTTAACTTCTGACGTGGAAAAAATGTTCCGCCAGATCCTTGTGGCACCCGAACATCGTAACTACTAGAGCAAACTCTGGAAAGAGTCACCTTCCGGACAGCTAGCAGTGTTCCGTCTAAAGACAAAGGCGTGCGGTATAGCCTCCAGCCCATACACTTTCGTGAAGTCCATGTTGCAGTATGCACGAGAGAATCAGAATCTGGTTCTTGACCCCACTCGTGCATTGGCAGAACGAATGACAATCGAGAAGGCATTCTAGGTGGAAGACATACTTACCAGCAGTAGCAGCGAGCTAAAAGCAATTGGTCTAACTTCTGATGTCAGCACCAACCTGAAAGCTGGCCATTTTAAGTTACGCAAATGGAATTCAAATATCGCAAACATAACTGCTAATATCACTAACAATATTTCTTCTTTTTCCGCAGAGCCCGCTATCAAGTGCCCAGCTCCCCACAGCACTTGAACTCCATTGGGATACTAGAAATAACTTCTCCTCCTCTTCGTTTTGATGGAATTAGAAGTATCTGCCACCCTACCTTCGAAACGAAGAGTCCTTGGCGAAGTGGCACAATTCTTCGATCCCCAGTACTGCTCACCCCTGTAGTTATTGTTGGAAAGATGTTCATCCAAATTGTCTGGTCAACGAATTTAACCTGGGATGCTTCACGATGGCCGTGCATATATCACCATGGTACTACAACTATCCATGGCTTTTGTGATGCCAGTTCCAAGGCCTATGCAGCGGTCTTGTATCTGCGGACCAAAGAGGAGAAAGGCGAAGTTCACTGACCCCACTGTCCCCACTGACGTCACGAACCAAGGTCGCCACTTTGAGGGGTGCTTCCACTCCCTGATTTTAATTATGTGCGGTTTCTGCTCACATCCACACTGTGCAAAATCTGGTATGCCTCAGGACTACAGGCATGGCCATATTACCTTTGTTCGGACTCCAGCATCGTCTTTTGTTCGTTGCGAAAGGAACCCTCGGCACTAAAGCCTTATGTGGCAAACTGAGTACTTGACAGCACCCGAGCGATGGCATCATGTCCGGTCAGCTCAGAACCCAGCAGACTGTACAAATCGAGGCATTAGCGTTTTCGAGCTCATTAAACATCCTCTATAGTGGCAAGCCCGACAATGGTAATCAACAGGATCCCTATCCTCTATGCCCAGCCGGGCACCTATCCGACAAAGGCCTATTCCAACTTGAGGCTGAATCGGGGCCCTCAGTTTTATGTGGCTTTACCACTGGAACACTCCAATTGACAACGAGATGTTTGGATGGAACAATTATTCCATAGATGGAACTCTTTAGCAGATGACAAAACTCTTACGTTTGGTCTCTTACAGGCTAAGATGGTTAAAGAGTACCGCCACCTGATGCGAAACCCAGTGGAACTTACTTACTTTTTTTTGGGGGGTTGCAACAGTTCGGGATGAACCTGGGCCTCAACCAACATGCCTCTGAAGCCAGCTTGGTCTTTGGCTAGCTGCCTCCAGTTTCGCGCTACAATTTGGTTGAAGTCGTGCTCCACTTGGACGCGCCACCTAAGGCGAGGTCTTCCTTGACTACGTCTACCCTCCGGGATGGAATCGAACATCCTGCGAGCCGGAGCATTGTTGTCCATTCACTCTACATGACCTAGCCATCTTAAACGTGATATGCGTATTTTTTGCCGCTGTACAGCTCGTACAGTTCTTGGTTGAACATTCTCCTCTACAGCCTGTTAACGCACATAGGGCCAAAAAATTCCAAAGAATCTTACGCTTGGAAGGATATCATAATCCACTAAAGATATAGTCCATGCCTCGGCACCATAGAGCAGGATTGGGATTATTAGGGTCTTATACAGTCTCTTTGTTTTTTGAAAGAAGGCTTAACTAATCAATTGCCTCCCCAGCCCATAAAAACAGCGATTGGCAAAAGAAGTTCTTCGCTTTATTTCTGACGAGATCTTTTTGTCAGATGTTTTAGTGGATCCGAGTTAAGCAAAGTCCCTAACTAGTTAAACCTGTCTATTGTGATGTTTTGTCCAATTCGCCGGTGTTGTGTGTCCCTTCTTGTGGACAGCAGGTACTTCGTTTTGGCCTCATTGACTGCTAGCCTATGTGGTCAGTGTGTGAAAGTTGAAATCCTTTTTGAGATGAGTTGGTGTATGCATTCCACCAGTTCATCTCCGGCCGCTTTAAAAAGTTCGGCGGGTAGTCCGTGTGGTTAAGTAGCTTTGTTTTTTTTTTTAGTTTATATATTGCTATCCTTACTTCATTTTGGTCAGGTGGACGGAAGTTTTGTCTGTCATCGTCAATGTTGAATAGTTTATTCTGCCTGACAGCGGGATTTTGGTCTTCATCGCCGTTTACCAGTCTGCAGAAATGGTCCTTCCATGTACTCAGCACCGACTGTGACTCTACTACGAGGTTTCCATTCCTATCTCTACAGGCTTCTGTGCGGGATTTTTTTCCTTGGCATGTTCTTTTTACCTGTTGGTAAAACTTCCGCACGTTGTTCCTGGAGAAGCATCTCTCAATATCTTCGATTGCGCGCTTCTCATGCTCTCTCTTTTTCTTTTGGAGAAGCCGGTGTTCTTCCCGTCTTTTCTGCTCGTAAAGCTCGCGAGCAACTCTCGTCTTTCTTTGCAGCGTCGCTTTATATGCCTCTTGTTTGGCTGCATGGGCCTGTCTGCATTCGTCATCAAACCAGAGGTTTCGTGGTGGTGGTCTGGTGAAACCTAGCACATCAGTTGCGGCATCTCTGATGGCTTGTTGGCAGTGTTGCCACTGATCTTCGGCACTTGATGCTGGCGGTACTGGATTTCTTGAGAAGATAGGTGATATTCGATCGGCATAGTTTCTGGCGGTTTCTTGCGATTGCAGGTTTCCGTCGTCATACTTCCTCGCAGTATTATTCCGTTGTTGTGGTGTTCGGGTTATTCGCCATCTTACCTACCTTACAACAAGGTACTGATCCGAATCGATGTTAGCTGCTCGGAAGGTGCGAACATCCAAAATACTCTAAGCGTGTCTTGCATCGATCGCAACGTAATCAATCTGGTTGACGGTTACGGTTTTTTGATCTGGGTGTCGCCAATTCCCTTTATGTATATCGAGATGAGGAAACCGTGTGCTTTCAATGGTGACGTTATGTGCTTCTGTGAAGTCAATTAACCTAAGTCCGTTTTTAGACGTTGTGTCTCGTGGGATTTGTTTTCCGACAGTCCTACCAAAGATTTCCTCTTTAGCTATTTTGGCGTTAAAATCGTCTAGTATGATCTGAACGTCGTATTTAAAACATTACTTATAGGTTTTTATTTGGGCCTAATAAAATCATAATTTTGCCTTACAGATCGCCCAGTTTAAGAACCGATCTCAGTTTTCAAGTTCAAGTCAGTTGCTGTCGCTGAATCCATTCTTGGACATCAAAGGCATTTTCCGGGTCGGTTGGCAACTCACCCACGCGTCCCTATCCCAAAATCAGTGGTTTCCATCCATACTGCCCAAGACTGGGCACTTTGTCTGGTTACTCACAAACCAGGCTCATGAACAAATTATGCATGGAGGGGTACAGATCATGCTGCAGACTTTGCGTCGGAATTATTAGATTGTGCATGGCCGCTAAGTAATACGAACCTTCGTTCATAAGTGTGCAGTTTGACGCCGAAATCGTTGCACATTGATCAAATAGCAAATGGCGACGACATCTACCCACTAACCCAACAATTAATTAATTGTTAAAATACATATTATGCGTCATTTTGTATGCCAACACGTATGGTATCCGATAAATTGTAGCATCAAAGGTTCATGTATAGAACTTCATTTAGCTTCACTTTCTTCACAGCTGCAAACCATATTTTGGACCCAAGATCCGACCGAGCAGGATGTTCGGTCAACCACCGTTTACCTAAAAAACAACAAAGTTGCTGACGCATCAAAATGTATCTCCTTAACTGATACATTCATTCATCTACTACCAGCAATCGTCACGTAGCACATTCAACCCAAAATTCCAAATGTATCCAAAGTTAAAGAAAATATCACAAAAAGAGCCATATGGCGTTACGAGAAAGCCAACTTGGAAGGTCTCAACAATTCATTCTTCATTAACTTCATTCTTCAATAACTTTAATTGGTCACTATGCTTCCTCGCTAGTGACGTAGATTAAAGTGCCGATATGATTACAAATAAAAACACTGTGTAAGCTTTTCCATCCGTCCTATTCTACAGGCCTCTACCCAAAAGGATGGAAAACAGCATTTGTCCAGCTCGTACCTCAAACTACCGACCAATTGCAATTACATACTCTCTTTCAAAGGTCATTGGTCATTCAATTCACGTTGCTTACAACGTGTCAATTATAAAAAAAAAAAAACAATAAAATAAAATGTAAAGCTGAAATTAAAAAACTTCAACAGAATTAACTTTCTGGACCTAACAATAATAAAAGAACAACACCAAACACAATTAAAAAACATACAGAAAACCAATAACAAGTGATATAAACATAGATACAAATTAACATCATCAAATATCAATAAACATAGTTGAGGCTAAATTCTTTATTGTTATGGGGCTTAGTACTGTTAAGATAACCAAAACCAAAAATATTCAGTGAAACTTACCAGCATTCTTGAGTATTACGTTAAGTGCTGCCTAGGTAAGTAACGTGAGGTTTCCAGACGACCTGGTTTCCTCTTCAAAGGGGCATGTTTGAGGTCCGATGGTGTCGATGGTCAACACCTAAGGCTCGATAGGTGGAGGACTCTGGCGATCAGGTTTAACCAGGTTTGTTGGCTTCCTTTGGGGTACATGCAGTGAACGACAAGTGGACAAAGGCAAACGCAGCAAAGATTCTTGCTTGGTGACGACGCTTGCTGGAATAGACTCTTTCGATAATCGCCATAGGTGATTTTCGGTAAGGGATTTTCTACCAACCGTCGTCAAGGGATCCTTACTTGGGTGGGAGTTAAGATGTAGGATGGTCAAGTCATGATGCTTGCTGGGGTAGTACGCTCCCGATAATTAAGATGGATAATTTTCGGGAGGGGATTCTTCACCAACTACCTTGGCACCAGGATAACAAATTCTCTTGTTTTTGGAAGGACTCAAACTGAAGAGGAAGCCAGGTCAGTCCGGACTGGTATTTCCTGAAGTTAAAAAGATAACAGACACAGCAACCGAGGTAAAGCAGGTGCTGCTTAATTGCACGACTGACAGGGAAACCGCGAAACATTTTAATCTACGTTTTTTAATCAAAAAAAAGTAGGCAATGCATAAGAAGTAATTGTGCTAAATTATATCCGAATGGGAAGATAACACACACTATCAGATAGATCACATGATTTTGAAAAGAAGGTTTGAACAACCCACTATACCAGCAATAATCCCGTTATAGCCACCTTCTTTTCCAGGGTACTGCCTTGAGAGGAACTGACAAAATCTCGAAGAGTAAAAATTTTTCTCGAAAAAGTGCATCTCATGTAGCCGTTCGGACTCGGTGGTAAATTGTAGGTCCCTTCTATTCTAGAAGATAAACAACAAATATACAGGAATGGTCACTAGGCCTTGGTTGCTTAAGCAGCTGTTGCGCCAATAAATGTATTTATTTATTGCATAAGAATAGGTAAGTTAAGCATATGAAAATACTATTTTTGATATATATGGTATAACCAATCCGAAGAATTTAGACGTGTCATCATTTCTGATTCACAAAAGCAATGCAAAAATGCTTTTCTTCATCAATGTATTGGACTGGGAATTAAAATATTGACTAAGGTCTAATTTGTTTCAAATAATTAATAATTCCACCACTCTTAATAAGACGTGTGGTATACATTCAAAAGATCGGAAATTATACATTGGTAATGTTTAATTATCGGCAAAGACATGGAAATAAAAAATTAAACCTTCGAAGGAACAAATAGATTATCTGAACTCTTATTTAAAAAAAAACACCTGATAAAAAATACACTGATAAAGATTTTGAGAATTATACTAACTGATTTCAATGCGTTTTGAATTGCTTATAACTAACAGAGACAAGTATACTGCATTCGGGGTTATAAGCTGGGAATCCGAGAAAGGGGGGATGACGGGTGAATTACACCCGGGTGCGTAGTTCTTCGTGGCCTGAAGTTCTCCAAATTACTACCTATACCGACCTTAATTTTACTAAAAAAACTTGATTTTTTTAATAAAAAAGATTAAAACAGTACATTGTTATCACAAGGCCATGACAATTTCATAACATCGCCATTACAAACACCTTCCGGAAGCGGAAGTGAATTAATGCAGTTATCAAAAATGAAAAAAAGGCTAATGTTGAATTATATTTATTGAGTAAATTCGGAAGAAAAATAAATAGAGAAAACAGTTATTTAATAGGGTTGGACAGAGAAAATTATAAAGAACCAAGAATACTGACAGATACTGTCGTTGAAGTTCAAAACTGATAGAAATAATACTGCCAATATAAAGGTGTTACCAAATAGCAGGTGTTGATTCATTTAAAGTCTTTATTTTTTTATTTTTTTCAGTTGGTGTGTACGCGACAGCCACAAAATGGAAGTAATAGCTGAAGTACAAAATGATATCTCGTTGCAATATGTTTCCTACTTGAATGAAACACTGCATTCTCTGCTATATGTTTAGCTTCTCTGTTATCCGTACTGATCTCGACGGTTAACGCAACCAACTCAGGCAAACCTATTTTAGTCATCAGATTTGAAAAATATGTTGCTTCTCTTGATGATTCGGATAGAATACCATATTTTGATTCGTATGATAAGCATCAGAAAATCCTGAACGACCAAGTTTCCCCTCCAGTGCGACGCGCTCCATTTAGTAATTTCGCCTTTATATCGCTTAGTGGCCCAATCGATTTGGAATCGTCCAATTGAATTTTCTCAACAACAAATCACTACTGCTTCAATTATATTTCTCCGTCCCTTAAATTATTCCAACAACCAAATAGTAACGCTTCAATCCAAGATTCTGAACTTCAAAGGTAGCAGCAAGTTCATTCCGGATACTTTCCAATGACTTTTAACTTCGCAATGCATACACAAATTCATCGACATAAACTGCAACGACTGCGAAGTTTTCTTTGCTTGACCCATATTAAAGGCAAGTATCATTATAAGCCGGTATTAAGCCAAAATTATGTAGCGTTTCGTCTAGCTTTTTATGCTACTGACTCCTGCCTGTCGAAGTCCATAAAGCGCCTTCCTCAGTCTACACACGTTGCTACCTTCTCTAAGTTTCTTGAGCATTTGTTCAGCCTTTCTTCCTACTCCATTCTCAACGTCACCATTGCAAGCGAACGGTTTTTTCATCTCGATATACACAAAGGAACATGGCGGCACCCAGGTCACAAAACCGTCAACCAGATTGATCACGTTGCGCTCGACACGCCTCCAGTATTTTGGATGTTCGCACCTTCCGAGCAGCTAACACCGATTCGGATTACTACCGTGTTGCAGCCAACGTCAGAATGCGAACCCGAAAGCTACAAGAACGTAGTAATACTGTGAGGAAGTATGACGTCGGAAAACCGAAATCGCAAGAGACCGCCAGAACCTATGTTGATCGAATAAACCGTAACATCTCAAAAAATCCATTAACGCCAGCATCAAGTGCCGAAACGTAGTGGCAATACTGCCAACAAGCCATCAGATATGCCACAACTCATGTGCTATGTTTGAAAAACGAAACCTCTGGTGAAGCCAAACAAGAGGCACATAAGTCGGCGCTGCAAATAAGGACGAGAGCTGTTCGCTAGCTCAACGAAAAAAGGGAAGAACACCGGCTTCTCTAAACTGCGCGAACTATAGAGGAATGAGTCTCCTGAATATCACCTACAAGATCCTCTCTGCCGTACTATGTGAACGCCTGAAACAATTCGTCAGCAACCTGATTTGCTTTTATCAGTGTGGTTTCAGATCAAATGTTTACGCAGAGGCAGATCCTGGAAACTACCCGAGAATTCCAAATCGATACCCAACCCTGCTCCACCAAGGTTCGTACTGATCTCACAGAAACTTTTGATGTCAAAAAAAGATTTCGCCAAGGTGATGCTGTATTCTGCTATTTCTACAACTTAATACTTGAAAAAATTACAAGATGCAAGTTAAATGTAGTGGTCTGTGCAATGGCTCGCATGCACTGACGACATAGACATCATTGACGGAACTCGGCGAGCTGTCACTGGAGCGTTTGCTAACATTGAAGCTGAAGCGGCTAAGATGGGACTAGCAGTCAATGAGGCCAAAACGATGTACAAGCTGTCCACAAAATGGGACACACAACACAACACATTACAATAGACAGTTACAACTTTCAAGTAGTTAGGGACTTTGTTTTACCTCCGATCCGCTATATTCATAATATTAAAAGTACTTATACAATTTCTTGGTTTTTCAACTTAAAGTTAATTTTGGTTTGGCCGAAGGCCGTCTAACAAACTGACATTATCCTAGCTAAATACTGTTTTTAGTTTGCATAATAATTAATTCTTAAATTAATTTTTTTTTGTTTTGCTTTAAAAGTCTCCTTCAATAATTCGAGTCCTATATCTCAGTGCAGTGGATGCATATTTATATAAAGTTTCCCAACCAAACCATTCAGAATGCATAATAGTTCGCTCATATCCATTTAGTTTTTCTCAAGAAATCTCACACGGAACTCATAATATGGGGCATCCAGAAATAAAATGATAAAATCTTCTCTTTCCCCAAGGTTACAGAGGTCACACAGAATTGGAAGGTGTGATCTATGTGGTATGAAGTTTAAATTAACAATTTCGCCTCTTAATTTAAATATTAAATTTATCACGTGGAGAGGCAGACGATTAAGAAGGTACGTGTTCTCTTGAAGATTAAGATTCAGCTGACTATAAATCATTTGATACTCTGAAGATTGCGCTTTCATCATACAACCTTCATACGTTACGTGGCTTACTTTCTTCAGTAAGTTCCTTAACAAACTCCTTAACTCATCCGGTCCAATATCAGATTGAATACGTATTGTTTCACCGCAACTATTCCCCAGCTCCTCCCACGTTTTGGCAAAGTTTCCGTTTGATAATATTATTCTCTTGATTTGGGTAATCTTCCATCTCCATGATTTTCAATATATAGTCAAAATGTAGTTTAAAAGTGTCAGAGGGGGTACTGACGTTTCCAGATAGTTCGGTGTACAAGACGCCAAACGTAAAATTCTCTTCAAAAAATACGTCAGGAATTTTTCCACCTCTTCAAATTTGGAATAACCCCAAATTTGTGCCTCCTACAAGAATATGGAGGCTGAAGTCGCACGAAATATTTTTATCTTTGCACTGTGTTCTATGTACCTACTTTCCATGCACCATCCTCAAACTGATGAAATAGCTCTTTTCGCCTCAGCCAGCTTCAACTCAAAATGTTTCTCATGTTGAGATTAGAACTGATACTCCCGCACAATAAGGTAGCTAGGTAAGGTATTTGTAAGTCCATTTCTCATTCCGAGCATATCTACCTTCTCCATCTCTGAGACTATAGTTTTTTACTTTTCTAAATTAACGGGTATTAGCTTTCTAGACGATTTATCATACTCTGCATTCCCTCTACAGATTCCGCAAGCAAAACTATGTCATCAGCAAAAATGAGACCTGGCACCTGCATTCCTCCAAACTTTATCCCTTCTCCAGTTGCTTTCACGACATCAATTATAAGTAAAATGAAAAGTATGGTACTGAAGACACATCCCTGATGTCCCCATTTGCGTCTTCCGAAATGTGCTCACCGTTCCACACGTATGATACGTTGTTTTCACACATCGCTTTTAATATATTTACTTGATATTTCCATCTTATAAAGCTTATAAGAAAGGGCTTCTCGTGCAATGGAATAAAAAGTGGCACGGAAATCCACAAAGAAAGTATAAAGCTTCTTGTGCCTTCTTTTGAAACTTTTCGCAATGTTGACAAAAGTAAATATCTGGTCCAAAGTTGAGTGGTTTTTTCTGAAACCGGCTTGAAACCCATTTAATATTTCTCTGTTGTCAACCCACTGCATCAGCCTATTATAAATCAGGGTACTAAATAACTTATCCGAAGTATTCAAAAATTAAACACAGCGGTAGTTCTCTGGGTTGCTAAAAGCACCTTTTTGTGTAACGGATATATTATTGCTTTTTTGAAGCTATCTCTCACACTTGCTTTCTCGAATATTCTATTATATTCTTCAGTCAGTGCAGTCAAGAATTCAATCGAATTTTTTATAAAATTCCACAGGTATTCGGTCATCTCCTGGAGCTTTTCCGGTTTTAGCATTTCCAATTACATTCAGCACTTCAAACGATGTAAATGGACAATCAAGAAGCTCATCCATGAAAAACGGTGCAGCATAGCGGGGAAGTGGTGAAAATCTGGGAATTTGAACAGGTTCTTAAAGTAATCCCGAAGTTCAAACGCTTGCAGAGATGATCCAATCTTTTTGGTTCCATTGATATATTTGGCAGCTTTCCAGAATTCTGTCGAAGATTTTGCACTTTTTATAATTTCGAATGATTGCTGTTCATATTCCTTTCTTAAAAAAAATTTCTGTTTGAAATCCTTATTGGCTGCTACATACATGTTTTTAAAAACGAGTGTGCTGAATTTTCTCAAAAGCCTTAAATACACAAATGACTTTTTTCTTTATTTAAGGCAATCCGCATTGAATCATTTCTGCTTGAAGTTATCCATACACTTTCGTTTTGGGTTGCCTGGGACTGAATCCTTTATAACTTGGGTAAGGCTGTCCATTCCAGTTCAATGTTTTCTGACCTACTTTCAATAATTTTCTCGCTTAGATTATGTTGGTATGCTGACAGAAAACTATTTTTCGAAAGTAATTTTAGCAGAAGTTCCAGTCGCTTCGTGTGTAGTATTTCTTCAGTTTCCGAAAATGAACATCGTATCTCTAAAGGCATGTGATCCGAAAATATTTGTTCAGCTCATAGTTTTTTAGGACTAAATTCCAACTCCCAGACACAAAACAATAATGTATGGTTGAGCAAGCCGTTCCTTGAATAAACGTATATTCCATTTAAAACCCTTGCATCTAACATGTCCGCAATCTCCAATATTTTTACACTTTTCGCATCACAAACTTCATCTTTTGACCGGCGGATTGAATTGATAATTGATGATGCAGTTTCACTTATAAAGTTATTTTGCGATAAACCGATACTTGCATTGAAATCACCCACAAGCATTACGTCCATTGAGCCTAAATACTGGAGTGCATCACAGAGCTTGCCATAATCTCTATATATTGGTATTATAAAAACATTACCACCGTTCAAGAAAGACCTCGCCTTAAGTGGCGCGCTCAAGTGGAGGACGACCTCAACTAACTGGGAGTTGGTTGGAGGAGTTGGAGGCAACTTGCCAAAGACTGAGTTGACTGGAGAGGCATGTTGGTTGAGGCCCAGGTTCGTCCCGAACTGTAGCGCCCCTAAATAAGTAAGTAAAAAATCTTTCCTTTTCATTGAAAAAAATCTTTCATAAACCCCATTCACAAAAAAGGCCCTAAGAATGATATCTCTATTATAACTATTAACTATCGCGACATCGCCAAATTGTCATGCATCCCTTAAATTCTTGAAAAATATTGTTTGTCATACAATGCTTTTTCACTGCAAACATATTTTCTCCTCTTACCAACATTTAAATGAATAATATTTTGTTGACCTTGTGAGTAATCAACAATCAACCTCTCTATCCAATAAAATAAAGAATCGGAACACGTCTTGGTCAGATATACCACCGAAAGATAATGGGACAATCATTAAGTCAAGGAGACTGGAAGAATTTGGAGAAAATTGAGTGGAACAGGAGTTGGAATTTTCAGGTCCAGCCGTTGCTATTTCATTTCTTAATCGATTAGCCGTGGAGTCATATTGCAGTAAATTGGCATTATTATCACCGCAAATAAAAAAATTGGGAAGCAGCAAAAAGCGGGTCAGAAGAAAAACTTTTGTTTGGACTAACGCCCAAAAGACACTTACATGAAAAAGACATGCAATAAAGGGCAACTCCCCATCCAAAAGTATACGTAATTCTTTCATTTCTTATTAACCTTATATATTATATACACACTTATTCACCACTAGGAACTTCGGGCTTAAACCATGTTTCAGTGATACATATAATATCGACTAACGATCCATCAAACAAAAATGTGAGAAAGTCAACTTTATCCAGGTTAAGATTACGAGCATTAATACATAATAGGGGTATTCATGCAACGAGATAAATTCATACACCGTTGAAAATCCTATCCTTCGACAAGCATTTCCATGAACGCCCCTTAGAAACAAATTGCTTAAATGTAGAAACAGTGATTTAACATCAGAGTTGAGATTGAAGTACACTTACTAACAAAAGTGTACATACACTAGTAGATCTTATGATTTGGTTATTGCTTTTTATTAAAAGAATATAAAATTCGAAGAAAATAATTATTTATATAATATAATATAAAAGCAAACTTCTTAAGAAAATAGAAAAAAAACTAGTCAGCATCTTTAGATGCAATAAAATAGAATTACAAAATTATACGTACACAACAATGATGTACGTAGACTTTTGTTAACAAGTGTATCTTTATCACCTCAGCTGTCACAAAAGACAAAGACAACAAAAAAAAAACATTTACGAGGTGCATTTTTTCACTTTATCCGGCAAAATCATGAGATAAATGTATAAAGTTCGCACAGATAAATTCCAATACAAATTTTGACAGTTCATTTACGAGAAGATAAATTCACGAGGTTCTTACACTTTATCAGGGTTTAACGCGATTGCATGAATACCCCTAATGAAAGAAAAATAAAATAAAGCAAGAACAATTATGATGACATACAAAATGGTACTGCAAGTAAAAAAAACTTTGCAGACATTTTCATTTCTGAGAAAATTTACCATAGTAATATAGGTAAATTTTTTTACACCATCTGAAAAATAGAGATTTCAAAGAACAAGAAGCACACAGCCACACATATTTTGACGTGAGAATTTTCGATTGAAAATTAAGGCGATTTTTCAATAATAAGTCAAAATAAGGTGAGCAAATAAATATTTTAAATCTAAAAAATAACAGTATGTTTGGGACATAAAAAGAAATGTTTTCACTAAATTTTGTTAAAATTTTTTTTTTTGTAAAAAATAAAAAACCAAAAACTTTTTTTTTTTTTAATTTTTCCCATAAATTTGAGGTTATGTGAAAAAGTTGTAAAAGTTATAAATCTTTTTACTACCTACAACTTTGCCATATAATTATTACGATATGACTTGTAATTTTGCCGGAAATCGAGATAAACCTTTAAACCACTCCCCCACCCACCACTTCCCGACATCAGATCACCCTTATTTATTTTTCCTATTATTTTTTTGTATTATCTTCCTTTTCCAATGAGTTTCATTCTATCTACTATAATCTTGTTTACTTTCAAAAATTATCTACCCTAGTCTAATATATTATGCACTTTCTTTCTATCCACTAAAATAACATATAAGAAGAAAAAAGACAAGCATTATTTCAAAGATAACTGTAAAAATTTCATCTTAATAAAAGCTCTTATTTACTCAAATTTGCGCGCTATGTTATGCCTTTTATGGCTTTACTACGCTGTTATTTTTTGTTTAATCATCATATCGTTGAGACGGAAGGTACGGTTTTTTTTTAATTTTATTTCAATAAATGTGTTAAGAAATCAGTTTTAGTTTGTTTTAAAGGAAAATAAGAAAAAAATGAGAAAACTCTTTTAGAAGTGGAAAACGGCACTGTTTCCCTTCTTGAAGAAAGACTTTCTTCAAGAAAAATTGCTGAGAGGATGAAAGTCTGCCAACGCACTGTCCTTTTGATAAAAAAAGGAAAAATGTGCGTTGCAGAAATAATCGCCCAGGTCGACTTAGGATTCTTACTAATGGAGACGCGAAGCTAATGGCACGGTTGATGAAAGACAGACTGCAAAAAACCCAAAACAGCAGCCACTTTGATAAATAAAACTGTAAGGAAATGGTCAGCCAGAGGAGCCTTACGAAAGATCGGATTAGTAGCATCAGTTAAACAGAAAAAACCTGCACTGTCTAAGAAAAATGTAAAAGCACGCCTAAGGTTTTGCAAAGAACATAAACTGGAGTGTTAAAGACTGGAAAAAAGTGGTTTGGTCAGAAAAGACAAAAAGTAATAGATTTCGTCAGATGGCAAGGAGTATTTTTGGCACCGACCGATTGAAACGCTCCAAAAGCATAAGTTAAAGGAAAACATGAAACATGGAGGTGGAAGCTTAATGGCGTGGGGATGATTTACCTGGTGGAACGTCGGTCCTCTGGTCAGGATCGAAGGAATGAAGAAAGAACATTCTTTATTTTGCATACCAACCATTGACGAAGTAATTTTTCAACAAGACAGGGATCCCAAACACACTGCGAATAGTTCAGAACTGGCATGGGGAACAGTCATTTCAGACCAAAAAGTGGCCAACACAAAGCCCGGTTTTAAATCCAATTGAAAAGTTATAGGCAATACTAAAAAAACCACTTATGGGAGCGAGTGCACCAATAATGGAGAAATATTTCACATGACCACATTGAAAAATTGGTAGAAAGTATGCCAAGGAGAGTGAGGAGTGTAGTAAAAAATTAAGGATTGCGGACAAAGTATTAAAAAGCAGCTTAAAACGGAACATTTCCAAAAAGTGCAAAATTGAGTAAATGGAAGTTTTAATTGAAATGCGTTTATTAACAGTTAACTTTGAATGAATGTTTGTGTTTTTTTGTGTCTTTTAAAATGTAAAGTTTTTTTTTTGTTATTTTAAAAACAAAAATAATTTGTTTTTTGTGGATAGAAAGAAAGTTCATATTATACCATTTTGAATTTTTTTTTCAAACATGTAATCAATTTTGCTCGCCACTATAAGAGCCATTTTCTTCACTATTGCTCAAATTGCCGGAAACTCTCAAGTTAGCCAACTCTAGAGTTCACACAAACTTGAGAGTTAGGTGACGAGTTGAAATTTGTTTTTCTTCACTATTTTAAATCTCAACTCGAGAGCTGAAATTTAAAAGTTCACCTACTTGCGTTTTTCGAAATTTCCCTAGGATATGTTTGACAGATACGTAAATTTCAACTTTAAATTTGAATTTATTCTGGGCGATTGATTAAAAATAAAATTTCGGTTGAAGAAAAAAATAAATCATGACAGAAAAAAGTTAATATGTAAGTTGCCAAAAGTATATTTCATAGAAGAAGACTGTCTTGTTTCAAATGCTTTGCAATACAGCCACGTTATTGAAAAAAAACAGACGGCGCAACGAAGCACGATAGAGACAGGAGAAGAAATTTTAATACAAATCAAAAAACACAGAAAAGTCTCGAGTTTGCTCTTTTTACGGAAGTTGAGGAAATCGGAAGTTGATTAACTCTAGAGTTGAAAATCTAAAGTTGAAACTGTCAACTTTGAGTGAAGAAAAACAAAATCGCAAGTTGAGAATAAAAATCCTCAAGTTGAGTTCAACTTGTAGTGAAGAAAATAGCTCTAAATGTATCAAAAATTATGCAAGAAAAATAACCATAAGTAGAATATGAATAAAACAGGCTTTTACGTCAAAAACTAACTGCCATATAATTGACTTTTTATGAAACTAGTTTTGAGTCAAAACATGTTCCTAAAAATTTCAAAATTTTGAAAAATTAATATTATCGAAATCTAAAACTTGAAATTGTAAAACAAGTTTTGAATAAAACAAGAAATTCAAAACCTGGGAAAAGTTTGTTTTATGATTAGCAAAACAAGTTTTGTAACATTTTTATATTTTGATCTGAAGGAAATTCGTCAATACGAGAATACAAATACATATTACAATTACATTGACAAAGGACTTCAAGCAGTAGATCAAAAAATAGAAAACTTAGAAGAAAAGTTCGAAAAGCAAGTAGAAAGTATAGAGCAACAGTATGAACATTATGCAACAAGATTACCGAGTCCAGTTGCGCCGAAGGGTCCCGACAAGAGATGAAACCCTACAACAGTTGCAAGTTGACATCGAGCGTTTGGTGAATTTGTCTGATCCTAATACCAACAGGAAAATGATAAACAAGCTGGTCAGTGTTGTTCAAGGATGCAAACATTTTCTGAATTTTATCATTTTTCTTTAACTGCTCGAAAGATTTTCCTTTTCGATAAAAAACTAGCGGTATAGTCACTGCCTATGAAAGCATGAAAAGCCGGTAAAGATTGGTAAGGAGTATCGCAAAGTATTTTTGAGGGATCTGTGCAGTTTAGACAATGAGGAGCGGAACCTATCGTTGAAAAAATATGTCAAACTTTTGTAGTTTATGAATATTTCCAAGTAAAATAATTAAAACATCTGTATCAGATGATTTTATCATCACTTTCGAGTTCTGGGATAATTTACTTACATAGATATATATTTACATTTGGTAAATAATTTTCGTATCTGCTTCGTCGTGGTGATATAAATAATCCTCTTCAAGAGTCTTGAAAATATTATTATTCGAACATGTGTATGAGAAACATTTCTCTTCAACAGTTACAAATTTTGTTTAAAACAAGCTCAGAAATTTTATCGAATCTTCCAGGCAAGGACGACCCTAGGTGATGGAAAAGATAAAACCCATCTATTTAGTCAACATTCACGTAAAAAGGAATGATTTTTCTTTGCAAGTAATGACTTATCTATCTTGAACATTTCACCCGTATTATGACACAAGGACGGTGGTGCCGGTAATAATGGAATAACAATAGAAAGTACTCCATATCAATTTTATTTTCTAAGGCAATAGCCAACAACCGTCCAAATATATCAAGCTCCATTTTTAATAGCACTTTTTTACTGCCATCTTTGCTTTTTAGTGTTTTTCGAATCTTTCCGGATTTTCATTACATTAAGCTATAAACTATTGTTTTTTGGTTTCGCCCATTTTGTTCAAATTCAAAAGAAAACTCATATTCTCTTCTGACACAGCCCTACCAGTAACCACGTTAAATAAACTTTTTTTATTGATTATATCATTGAATGGATTGATTTTATTTTTGAAGGCTGAAATAATG
Source organism: Platycheirus rosarum (assembly GCA_963971375.1). NCBI lineage: Eukaryota > Metazoa > Arthropoda > Insecta > Diptera > Syrphidae > Platycheirus > Platycheirus rosarum. The sequence continues at coordinate 33,349,229 of OZ020509.1, read as the reverse complement.
TTCATGGATTGAACGCATCAGCGTTTATCGTCTACTCAAGTGTCAAGTCAACCGGTGACCTTGAAAAATTAGATTTGGTCCTCTACTCCAAAAGCTAATTTTCTAATTTTTTTAAAAAACATCTAGTTACTAACATAATGCAAAATCCATCTCGCATAATTTTGCTGATTTAAAGAAAAACAAATTCGATATATAGTATAGAGATTGAATGTACAGTTCAAAGTCATTTGTCCTTATACTACGAGATAGTGAAAGAAAGATATTCATGAAATAAATATATTGCATTTAATACTGGGCGGTTTTGCCGTGATTGCCAGGGGCCCTACTATTGTATTCGATTCTACTTTCCATTCTATTTGAAAGTTATTTCCGATTCTACTTTGAAATGGAACTATCTATGATATTGGCCGGTAGTGCCAACTTTTTTCAAATAATTTTTGATTTTCGAACGAGCCTCGTGCTATTTGACAACTCATTCTTAAAAAAAAAAACTTTAAATTTACGGAAAAAAATAGTGAACAAAATGTCAATATTTGTTGCAATTTGGTTTGATTTACAAGAAAATCAGCAGGAACGAAATGAGCAAATTGAACGAAGAAGAATTAGAGACGCCTCTAATGTAATGGAGCTCAGCGATAAAAGGTTCTCACGTAGATAATAAAATATTTAATAAGTCCCGATGATTTGTTATGTAATTTTTTTTTTTAATTTATTTATTTATTTATTTATCATCTATCGAGTACAAATATCTATTAGACTTCAACATATTTACAAAATTTTATATCTTTTACGTTTATTTGACATTACTTTACATTTCAAAGATCGGATCTACGTAGTTCGTAAAAGAACGGGGAACAAAAAAGTGTGTCTGCCTCATCCTTAATTGCCTTGAGGGAGCATACAAAGAAAAAACAGAGAGAAGTTTATAACAATCAATACGATTACACAAAGGATCTCTAGCAAGCATTATTAGATAATACCTCCTGCTTGCTTAATAAGGCCTTAAGTCGATTAACAGGCATCTATCACTATAACTAAGCAAAATATTGTCAACCCAATTAAGCTTTCGCAAAGCATACCTCGATATTTTTTTCTGAACAGATTCAATACGATTTATCCCCCCCCTATACAATGGACACCATATACAACATGCATAATCTAGGCCTGATCTTGTAAGTTAAATGTACAAGGATTTAATCGTGTACGGATCCGAAAATTGTTTCGAGCTACGAATTAAGAATCCAAGTAATTTGTTTTCTTTATAAATGATATAGTTTAAGTGTAAATCAAAGGATAGTTTTGAGTCAAAAATAACGCCTAGGTCTTTTTGGCTATGCACTGACTCAAGAGCTATGTCAAAAATGACGTATGCACGATTAATAGCATTAGGTGACCTTGTAAATGTAATGCTTTTACATTTAGCTATATTCAGAAACAAACTATTCTCACTACACCAAGCAGAAACTTCATCTAAATCATATTGAAGTCGATGACAATCCAGTTCACACCTTATTTGCCTAAAAAGTTTAAGATCATCTGCAAAGAGCAAACAGTCAGAATTCCGAATTCTAGGTGGAAAATCATTTATAAATAGAATGAAGAGGAGAGGTCCTAAATGGCTGCCCTGAGGAACGCCAGAATGATTAAGAATCAACTTTGATACCACTGTTCCCATTTTTACATTTTGCTTGCGATTACTCAAGTAATTTTCGAACCACTTAAGAAGGCTAGAATGAAAACCTAAGCATTTAAGTTTCAGTAGCAGAATATCATGTTGAACTCTATCAAATGCTTTAGAGAAATTTGTATAATCACCATCAATACCTTTAATGCATTAATTCGCAAACAAGGCTAGATTTGTTACTGTTGATCTACCACTAACAAAACTATGTTGATCTACTGAGATACTCGAGCTTACCTCGTCATAAATGCATTTTTTCACAATCGCTTCAAAAACTTTCGGTATTAATTTCAGTTTTGAAATGGGTCTGTAATTAATAACCTCTTGTTTTGAGCCTGATTTATATATTGGACTTATCATTGACAGTTTCCACTCATCCAAAAAGTCACCGGTAGAAAGTGATAAGTTAAAAAGTTTAGTTAGTGGACCTGCAAGACTATGAGAACACATTTTAAGTAAAGCTGAACAAAAGTTATTAGGGGTTACTCTAAAATCAGACTTCAACCAGCATTTCAAATTGTGATGGCTTGGTGTTTACTATTTTTGTTGATTGCCTATTTATAAAAAGTAAAGTTAATGGTTGAGTAATTATTTTAATTTATTTTTATTTTTACTTAAATTTTTGATACACACAATATTTTTTAGCACTTCCTCGCAAACACATTTGATATCGAATATGAATTAGATCAAATTCGAACGATTCTGACATTAATTTTCGAAAAAGGTAGTACCCCGAATATTAAGAAAATACAAATGAAAGCGTGGCACCACTCAATCTGTTCAATTATCGTTTATTAAAACGTTCTTTAAGAATTACATAGTTCCGATTTTACGAATTTGAACAATTTTATTGTAGAATCGAATTACATAGTTGGGCCCCAGAAAGGGTTGATTTTGAAAATCGTTTATATTCCGAGATTGTAAGATCTAGCAATGGGAGTAGGTCCAAAAGTTGACAATTTTCTTTCTGCGCAGCTTGGACAATTTTTAATTATTCAATCAAAAATTCCCGGTCAACATCATACTTAGTCAAAAAGCGGTCAAGATGCAAGGATTGAAGAGCAGCTGAAAGCAAGGGGTGAATTCTTTTACATCGATTAAAATGTAAACCACCTACTAATCCATTGATAGATCCTTCTGCTATGGCCTCCGATTGGATCAAAATATCAACAACACCTGAGCAATCTATACACTTCCCCTGAGCCTTAAAAAAACCATTTATATGTGGAATGCGCCAAGATTAATGAAATGAATGATTATCTTAATCTGCATTGCCATTTTAGCTATAGCCAAATCATAGCTCACAACTATCTTCTCAATAATAAATACTCATACCTCATTGGCTGAAAGAGAAGATTCATAGATAGGGCAAGAGTTTGTCCATTGCTCATTCATTAACAAACTCAAATTCTGAAGTTATAAAGCAAAATGCGTTCTCTGCATCTTTTTCATTATAATAGGGCTGCCAAGTGCATCGGACCATTTGAAGTATGGCAAACCTATATTATCATAAACAGTGCAGTCAAACCTTGAATTTGGTATTATGTTGAACCATTAACTTGTCTAGGCGTAATCTTTTTAAATTCCGCTGACATGGAAAATATAAGATAGGGTTCATTTTTCTTCTTTTATCGTTAAAGGAATTCATGAGAAGTATAAATTTTGATTTTTGAAGATCTAGGATTTAGAGTCGGCCGCCATTTGGAATTTAATTTTTTTTTATTTTTGTTAAATATCTCGCTTATTTTCGACTTTTGCCGAAAATGCACATGACATAAGTTGTTTAGAATTTGAATTCCTATAACTTTGGTCTTAATAATCTTTTGTCTACGATTGATATTTTTTCAAAAAAGGTAGAATATTTTTTGGTTTTGCATTATGAAGGCATATGATAACCTTGAGTGAAAATACGTATTAACTGACACGCGACCCTTCAATCTGCTTCTATAGGCGCAGTTATTTTTTAATGATATTTAGCTAGATTTCATACCCATTCGAAAATGCAAAACATACACAAATTGTTATTGTAATATTTCATTTAACCCACGTACATTCCACCAAGTTCTGTCTGCTCCCCGGCTGCGAGTGCGAGAAGACTGATTATCAATTTGCCTCTCGCTTATTATGTTTATTTAAAAAAAAAATCACTACTACAGAGTTACCATTCGCCTTTAGTGGATATTATAATAACTTTTTCTTTGGTTTTTGTTATCAAAGTTCCAGAATTGAAGCTTTGTTAGAGCGAATGAGAGCATATTTTTAAGTTTAAAGAAGAAGGTGTTGTCGCTGTTTTTTTTTTGCTTGTATCTTTTCGTTTTTTTTTAACGGTTAAAATAAAGATACATAATGCAATATTTATAGGGAATTTTTTTTACTGGCGATTATAGGTACTTTAATGCAAGTTATATATGCATTCGTACACAAAAATAAATTGAGATAATAATTTTTTTGTAGCTCAAATATTAACGGTACCAGTCATAAAACCGTTAAGTTAATTTTTTTAAGGAAATAAAATGGCGTTCAAATTATTCCTCTAACAACTTTTTTACATCTACCTCTTTTTGTTTTCATCAAATGTGAATAAACATTTGGTAACCATACCTACATTTGTGTGAGAAATATACCAATTTATAATGCCCAGTATGGCAACCATTTGAGAGCTTTAAAATGGAGACAGCTTATTGAAATCCATAACAGTAAAAGTAAAAGGCAAATATCCTATCTTCCCTGAAAATATAAATTGAACAGAGTATAGGGTCTGTTTTGCACCGCTATATACCCACCATATGTTGAGGATCTGCAAATGCATATGGCGCCAAGCTTTGGGGGCGCATTATCAAGCCTTAATACACACCCAAAATAATGGATACACATACATACTTTTATTCTTCAAATTTAAGTTAATCTAACCAGCAGCCTATGCCTATGCATTTCTAAAAGTTATCGGAACGCAATTATTATCTTCTAATAATTTAAATTAAGCCATTTCATCTGTTCACACAAAAGACCATTCACACAATTACACGAAAAACTAGTTTGAAAAAAGTGAAAATAAAAAATCCCATCAAGAATACGTTGGTGCAGGCGTGCAAGGTGTATTCTTGCACAAGCAAAAATCCATAGGAAATCACTTATCTATTTACACAAGAAAAATGTTCATTTGAGCAAAAAAAAAGTAATCGCACCCAGGCTGTGCAAGATAATTTCTTGCACAAGCGTTCAACAATGTTCATAAGATAAAATCTCAAAATAATAAACTGAATCTACAATTCCTTTGGAACCTTTTGAGTAAAACGTGCAGGTTTTAATACTTGCACGTATGATATATTCGACTCAGAATTTGTTTGGATGGAATATAGTTAGTTTAATATATGTTCGATGCCACAAAAGAAAAAAAGCAAGCAAAAAAGAAATCTATATGGATGTTTGGATGAATAGGGGCAAAAATATGAAAAAAAGTGAAGACATTTAAACGCCATTTTGTTTTTTAATGCAATGATTATAAACATGATTTTTTGTACAGTAAAAATTTTTTTTTTAAACGACTTATTTTATTAAATAAAAACATGAATGCACACAAAAGACTTACATTAAAAAAATCTTAGCCATTTTCAAAAACGACATCTAAAAATTATTTAAAATATCTGCATAGAAAAAACTTTGTTTTAAATTATATAAATGTCAAATAACTTTGGCTATTCACATCTCGCTGAATATCAGTTTTGATTGTAATCGCTTAAAAGTCGAAGAGTAAAAAACTGTCCTATAGGATGTACCGTTTTTTAGGCCATCATCAGTAAAGTTAATAACACACTATGCACTGATTTTTTCTTGCAAATTCGTGGGGCCTTTTTAAAGAAAAATAAGCTTTTACTTAAAATTTGTCTGGCCGTACAGAGGTAGGGGGGTGTGTCACCACACACGAGTCGGCAAATCAAGGGCGCTGCATTAATAAATTTAAGCAGTTTAAGAATTGATCGACTAGTATGAACAAAACCTAAAATTTTCAAAGATTAGATTGGTAGAAATCCTTGAAAAACTAAATGAAAATGGATATGTTTTTTGTTTTTAAACTTACAAAAGTGTGCAAGTCGGCATTTTCAAAGGTTGCACTTTCCGAAATTCCGATTAATTAATTACTTATTGATTAAAAACAAAAGAAGGTATTAAAAATCCTTGATTCAGTAAAATGTAACGAGATCAATTGGCAAATTCAGTTAATAAATGGAGGTATGCATGTCGGCATTGGGTTCTGAAAAAAAACTAAAAAGTGACATTACATTGCGTATTCATTCAGCTCTATCACAGGTTCCGTCGTAATAGAATCGTACTACGTACTACGTAATCGTACTCCATCTGTACAAGGGTAAATGAAATTGATTTTGAGGAAGATTTCGTTTTGATACGATCATACGATCACTCTAGTCGTGATTGTGGAGACTAAAAGTCCTTCTTAAGAGAACAAAGTTTTATCGAAACTTTTATAATATTTATATTGTTTTAAAATAGCCAAATTCCTTTGGATTTTTAAATAAGCTACATAATATTGTGAAGAAAATCTTTCATGTAAATGACAATAAATATTAACAACTTAAATAATAAAACCACCACCGTTAAGCCAAAGTGTATATTAATATTAAATTAGTAAATTTCTAAGCAAAAATTTTAGTGCAATACAAATAAAAAAGCGTTTCTAGTACCTAAATACACCGTCGAATCGAAATTCTAAATGAAACTGTATAATTTTGATATACTAATTACATTAATTATCGTTAATTGTTTATTATTAAAATGTATAACATATTACGTATACCTAATATACCTATATAATAACATAACTTCAATAATAATTCCTTAATTTATTTCATTATTTCATTTTTCAATATTATTTATTATAAATAAATAAATTGCTGCAATATTAATTCGTTCATTTAATTCATTATTAGAAAAAATTGGTGCAATAATAAAGTTCACTAATGTCTTCCTTGTTTTTTAATTATTTATTATAAATAAATAAATTAATTGCTGCACTAATAATTTTCATTAGTATATCTAATCATTATAAACTTACTTTAATAAAAACAGATTGCTGTTAAAATAATTCATGTCTTAGCCATGTTTCTTTATAATATTTTTTACATTGTTTCATTGAAATTCATCGATTATGTCAACGGCCTTGGTTCTAAAAAAGCAGTGCTTCCCGTGAGATCAGCAAAATCAATAATCGCGTTTGTAAGTGTGTAGTTCCTAGATTCTAGATTTATCAACGCGATTGATTTAAGTGTAATGTAATGTAATCATTTTTTAATACGGGTGTGAAATCTATGGAGTCGGCAAATTCCTTAAATAAGTCGGTATTTCAATGAAAAACACCCCCCCACGGCTCAAACCCTCGTTACGCCCTGACAGTTGTATGACAGGCACCCTTAATATTTGAGCTTAACAAATTGAGAAAATACTCTGTCTGTTCCAAATTCGACAGACAGACAGACAGAATGTGGTCATTAACTCAAATAAGTTTTTCTGTTATTGTTATGTCATATTTGTTTGATATCTAATTTTGTATACTCTTTTTGCACTTGTTATTATTTGGTATTTAGTTCAAACCTATATTTTATATATATATTTCACCATTGCTTTTGCTTTATGCAATGGGTTTTATTAAGAGTCGGTAATCATCGACCTATTTTGTGCGTCTTAGAAATGCATGAACGGTCTAACAGATGAGCCCACCGTTCATGCTTGGGTGAAACGCATATTTTTTAGGAGTAAAGGACACTTAAACCTTTAATTTGAATTAAATTCAATAAACTCCACTTAAAAACAACAACTAGCAAAAGTTGTTGTTTAAATATATTTCTTTACTTTTTTTTTAAATATGTATTGATTTTTGGCACTTTAAGCAGAGCTTACAGAGGGTGCTCATTTGGCTAGGACCGGCGCTGGTTGTGTGTCAGAAAATACATATTTTCACTGAAGTTATTATATATCTCAATATGTAGAATTCCTAGCTGATTATGTATTACATTGTCGAATAGTCTGCAATTACACGATGACTCGTGAGCCTTGTCTCACGAAAGAGAAGGGAAGCTTGCAACGATGAGATGCAAGAAAAACTTCCCGGTGACAGTCTTTTTAAACCTTGCGACTTTTGCTTGCGACTCGTTACTTTGCTTCAGCTTTTAGGAGAGAGACGTATGTGGTAGCCGGGGTAGACAGAATTGCACGAGTAGCTCGAGTCGCGCGACTATCGGTCTTTCTTCTTTGTGCTTATTCGGGATATCATTCATTTTTATGAATCCCTTTCATTGTTTTTTGTAGCAGGTAGCACGTAGGAACAGTACAGCAGCTGAAAATGTTCACTCTGGAAACTTCAAATGAAAAGGAATTCAAGAAATGACATAGTGAAGAGTTGCAAACACAATCGCTACGTTTAAAAGTATCTCTGCGACAAGGAGAGCCAACAAAAGAGAATCAACGAAAGTCGCAGTACTCTAGTCGCAAGGTTTAAAAACAGTCTGAGTAGCGGGCAAATGTTTGGTAGTCTCATTTTGACGTTTCTCTTTTCTCATGTTCTTTTTATCTTGTCTTGTTTCATTCCTTTTCTTAACTTCATGAACATGATACGAATAAGCCAGGCATCAGGGATAGCGTTGCCGCCAATAAAAAAATATCGTCATATGTCATTACCAAAAAAAAACTTTATATTTAATTTTTGTTTGTATCTATGTATGTAAATATACATATATATATCTATGTATATCTATATTCCACATGTAGGTATACCGTATACATACTTATATATATATATATATATATATATATTTACATAAAAAATGCATCGTGCTTTCTTTGGATGCTTAACACTTGAAAATGACTGGATCAAATTGGATGCTTTCTTCTGCGGGTTAGCTATGCAAATATTTAGAAAAAAAGAAAAGTCGGAAAATTCTCAAACGGTGGCACTGTAGGTACAAATTTCGTTTTTAAGTTCAATTCAAAATTATTATACCTACCGAATTTGAAAGGAATTTCACCGGCAGATGTAAGAAAGTGGGAAAAAATTATTTGTACATACTTACATAGTATATATGAATTTCGTTTTAGAAAAGCAGATTCAAAGAAAATGAAATATTGAATTATTTTGTACCACGAGAAAATTGTCATGGCAAAATAGCAAGATTGTGCCTCTCCGGCACCGCTGTCCATCACATGCAGCATTGAAAGCAGAAAGAAGAACTGTCAAATGTGAGACATTACTCTAAATTCAACTGTGTAATTGCTTTCGTCTCACGGGATAAAAGTTTAAAAGGGAAACTGAAAAAGAGACAAGGCTCACGAGACAACGTGTAATTGGGGACATAGGTATGGAATCTAGCTATTTTATACATGTACCACAAATATCTTGGAAAAATAACTGCGCCTCCAGAAGGGGATTAAAGGGTAGCGTGTCAGAAAATAAGTTTTTTTCACTCAAACTTAAAAAAAATTACACAATTTTGTTTGTCGAAAAAAACATAGTTTATGACTTTAAGAGCAAACAGGGAAAAAATTACAAAGTTTTGTAGTTTTTCGCGTACTGCGCAGCGAGCTCGATTTTTTCGAAGTTACAAATTTGCATTAACACTACCTCCCTAACTGGTTTATACAACATATCAAAAATGCAGAACCATAGGCGCCCGCAGGGTAGGACAAGGGAGGGCACATAAGAGCAAGTACGTGCGACCCAGCCATGTCTTTTTTTCATAGTTTGCCTTCGTGTTAAAACCAATAATAAAACAAGGATAAGCATTCAGATAAGGTGGGAGGATACTATAGTGTGTTTTACGCACACTTTCACGCCTATTCTCAATTTTAGCTTGTGGCAAAAGTTTAATTTAAAAAAAATCCTGCGGGCGCCTAAGAGAACTACATCAAATTTTGCGACTTTAACATTTTTTAGTGTCTATAATGTTTACAAATTAAAATTAAATCACTCTGTATTCTGTCATTGTTAACCGCTGAAACGTCTCCATAAAATATTATTCTACATGTTGGTACATATGTACATACGTTGCATTTGTTTGGCACACTAGCTCTTATCAAATATAAATATGATTTTTAATAAATTCGAATTCCCGTATCCAAAATCGTTTAATCCAATATTTTATAAGTACCTATATTAATATTTGTATGTTTGTATATATTTTATAAAATGTATCTTTGTTGTGTTATATTATAACTACTCATATCAATAGATAGAAATTGGATTAGTACCTATTCGATTAAATTAACAAAGTCATCAGTTTCTTTCGTTCTCCCTCGACTAAAGATCCCACGTGCACCATCAGTTACATATCGCTACTCAACATCAGCAGATTGCCCATTGCATCCCAAATATTAAGGTTAAATTTCTCTTTTGTCCTATATTTAGTCTAATACTCGTTTTAGTTGGTGTGCCCTTATTCAAGAAGAAGATTTTTTCTTGAACCTTAAATTGTTTTTAATACAAATAATATACATAAATATAAGAAGTTTAAGATGCCAACTTTAAATAAATGAGAATGAGTTAAGTAATCACAATATGTCGCTACATATCTTGATATCATATTAGTATTTCTGTTACACAGGTAGGTACTTTCTCTTTAAATAATAAAACTATGTGTTAGTGTATAATGTGTAGTGTAATTTCTTATTCGGCTTTTTCTTTTCTGTAAAAAAAAACCATTTCTCAGTGGAGAAAGATGAAAGAATACAAGAAAGATACAACTTTGGAGAAAATATAAATAGGTATGGTACATATTTAAAGTACCTACTCCAACAAAAAACCGAAAAATAATAATTTTATCGTTTGCTTATGAAAAAAGAACCAACTGTTGTTTTTGAAAGCTTAAATGTTTACATTCTTGCAATTAATTACATACATATATTTTACTTAATATTCCCAAGTTATGCAAATATTTATTTCACTTCTGATCACTAGCCTTTCTTATTGTAAAATGTTTTTTTATCACTATATACTATACTAAACTAATGCACTTTCGATTTTTTTTTGAATGTTTAACGAATAATCTTATCGGTCACTATGAAAAACAATACTTACAGCAATACCTTGTTGAATGTGCAAAATTGCTTGTGGCCATTGTAAAGTTTGAAGAATATTCGATTTTGTTGCAGCACAAATTCAGAAACTAAAAGCATGCATACCTATAACACAACTGACTTTCACTTTTATTTTTTTTTTATTATTTTTATTTGAATAACAACCGTCATTAACGATACAGATTTGCTATGAATTTGCAATAATTCTTTTCAGTATTGAATACAATAATTCAAACAGGACACTCTTATAAACAAAATAAACAATTCACAATATATAATTTTAATAAGTACTTAACGCGTTTCATTAAAAGATCTCTATTTTTTTTATTGTAGAAAGTAACTCGTCATTAACTTCGTGACGATTTCTTCGACTTACTTTTCACGTCTGTTGGTAGGTCTTCAATGAAACCTGGTTTCACGTTGTTTGTTGATATTTTCTCTTTCGTTCCTTCGTTAAAACATTCTTCTTCAAGTTTTACACTGGCTGTTGTGCAGCTTGGTTTGCAGTACTCTATGAAATATACAATGTATAACATTCAATGTTATATTACAAAACTAACTTATATTTTTTTTACTTCATGCCAAAGGAACTTAAGAAAAAGAATAATGGAAAGTGCCCTATTAAGGTCATTGTCAAACAAGAACGATTTTATTACTAGTTGAAAGATACAAGGAATATCCGCAGCAATCAATGTCTCTATTATTTTTTTTCCTTTCTTAATAATTTAGAAAAAAAAAAAAAAACTGTTCTTATAATTACTTAAGAACAACCATCAATAACGATAATTCAGCCAATTTCATATTTAAACTTCGATCGATGTAGCAAAAAAAAAAATATTGAAAGTTAGCCTAGAAGTATAGAGTGATATTTTTGCGCTACTAGTTTTCCAAAACAATTTAAGTTTAAATTTATTTTAAGCAAATGACGCGAACACATTTGTTAAATGTTAGCCTAGGAAGTGTGAGTAAGATAATTTTGGCGCTGCAAAATGAAAACGGATTCCAATGAAGGAAATTCCATTTTTACTTGAGATTATAGGTACTTATAAGGCAAGTTTAAGATTCATTAATACACAAAAAATTGAGATAACAATCAAACATGACATTACGATCCTAAGCCTAAAAAAGTTAATGGCAACAAATTTCTGTCTATCTGTCTGCCAGTCTGCTAGTCTGTCAGTCTCTGTGTCCATTTGTATGTATATTGGTCTACAACCTAAACGGGTGAGATTATTACCTTCGAATTTGGTACATGTGGTTCTTTTGGCATTCATCAAAGGGGAAATTAAAATTTTATTTGTAGGCCTAAAAATAACGGTACCTGCCGTATAATCGTTAAGGAAAACTTATTTTTCTCAAAAATGGATCCAAAGATTTGGATTCAAATTTTTGGGATTTTGTTTATAGGTATTAGCTATCATTTCGGCGTTATCGGTAACGGCTCATTGGATTTCAATAAAATTTTATATTTGAAAAGACCTAAGTAGCCAAATTAATTCTGCATACAAACATTTTGAATAATTTTATTTCTGTACTTAAAATTAATTTTAGATTTTTTTTTGAAAATTCAATATACATAATACATATATGTATGTATGTATTTAAAACGGTTAAAAAAAATATTTTAAATTTTATGATCAGCTACTAATTAATAAACTCTAAATAAATTGCACGACTGGATCGCACGTACTTGCTCATATGTGCGGTCCATCGTCGAATAAAATTTAAAAAAAATGCACGACTGGGTCGCACGAAATTGTTCTTATGCTATTTAATTGCTTATTGGCTGCATTATGTATGTATATAAAGGGTATTTTTTTAGAAGTGTGGTTTTCAAGAAGAAATAAAATACATATAATTAAATGTTATGGCCAAGACTAATAAAGATAAGAGTTTGCCATTATGTCTTAAAAATGATTTCGGGCAAGTGGCCGCCGTGGCTGGCTCTGATAAATTCCAGCCGAGAGGACCAACTTTGTGAAAATCGGAATCGGTGGCCATCTCGTTTTAGGCCTATTCACCGAACGTGCAACGCGCTTGATAGTCGTTCGGCTTCAATTATTGCAAGAGTTGGATTTTGTAAGATCCTTTCGAAAAATCTCTCATTAAGTGGATGGGCACAGTTCCAATTGTTGCGTGCGATGGCGGATGGAGTCATTCGGGTCTTCTTCGATACTCTGCTCCACCGAACCGAACAATTATTTTGGTAATAAATTTGCACAATTTGTAAACGCTTTTCAAGAGTAAATATTTTCATTATAAAATGGCAAACAAAATTGAGCATAAGTCAAATAACAACTGTCAAAAAGACCAACTCCGAGCAAAGTATTGCCAGATTGAAAACCACAAGTCTAAAAAAAACACCTTTTTTAAAATAAAAAAAATATTTTTTTTTCGAAAGTTCTTTCATTTTTTAATGTTTAGGAGTTTTTTTTCGGAAAAACTAAGTATGCCATAAAATTTGAAAACCAAATATCTATCGAGAAAAAAAATATTGAAAATCGTTCAACCAGTTTTTTCAAAAAGTTGTTTTTTTCATGTCATTATAAGGAAATCTATAGTTTTCATCTAGGAAAATTATTTAAAAAAATATTCAATCAACCCATTTGCAAAATATTTCGAAAACCAATTTTTTTTAGAAAATTTAAAAAAATCGAAAACAAGTTTTTGAACATTTTTAAATGCAAAGTTAATTGAATAATAAAAGATTTCCTGTATGCAAAATTTTATTGAAATCAGATTAATGGTTTACGATAAAACCACATTTGAAAAAACCGGTTCTATGAGAGTTACCGTTATATAACAAATTTCGAAAAATTCATTCCAACTGAATGATGTACTGTTATAAAAAAATAGCACACTGAAAATTTTATCAAAATCGTTAAGGCGTTTTCGAGAAAATCAAACTTTTTGTTAAAAATTGTATGGAAGCTCCGTTATTTTTCGACCTAGAGAAAAAATGAAAAACACCCCCAGAGCTCGTACCAAACAAATACTAAGTACCAAGTTTGAACATTGTATATACACTGCTTATAGTACTATCATGAAGTATCATTTCTTAGTTCTGAATCAAGTCGCAATGAGGCGTGCTGAAATTGCCAATTGGTGTGAATATAGAATAAGTACAGACAACAAAAATGTATTAAATACTGGTAAAATATCGATTAAGGTTCTCGTCTTCACTATTTAGAGTTAGTTTTGAATCAACCAGGAAGTTGGCCAGACGAAAAATGACCACAATGAGAGTACTATAGAAAATGTATATACAATCGGCCCATCCGTTTAGCCTGTAGAGGTGCGAACAGACAGACAAACGGACGGAATTTACGGACCAATTTTTTTCGACTTCTCTATCATCGTAGTGTCGTGTTTGATTGTTTGAAAAAAAATTTCTTTTGTATGAATCCATAACTTGTATTATAAAAGTGCATACCAAAATATGAAAAAAGAGATTTTTCTCAAAAAACTAAAAATAAAAAACAGGATTTTATCAAAATCCGTCCTACAATTTTCGAAACACTTTTTTCACAAATTCGTTACTATACAAGACGTGTGTGTGCAAATTAGGAAAATATATACTCAATAAATAAATTAAATCTAAATTTGGGGAGAGTACGATAACTTTTGCGCCGCAAATTAATAACGGATTCTTGTAATGAGACTTAATATAGAGTCTAAATACCTCGTAACAGGTAAAATTTAGAAATTGTCTTTCTGACCCCTTCGAGGCTCACATGGCTCATCTTGGTCCTTTACTTTTCATTTTGGCTATAAATAATGTTACTTCTTGCATACAATTAACTGAAATTTTGATATTTGCAGATGACATGAAGATTTTTAAGACTATTGAATACAACATGACTACATTCTTCTGCAGGTAGATATTGAAAGCTTTAGTATTGGGTGCAGAAAAAGTGGTATTTCTCTTAACCCTGCAAAATGCATAAGTGCATTTGATTATCATATTTCGCAGTATAAACTATGTATGCCGCGTCTTCAGTTTTATTAAGGGTGAAATTAATGCTACCTATTTATTAGTCTGTATTGGGTTCAATTGCCGTGGAGGATCTCACCACCTGCGTGGACTTGAACTCTTACATGTTGACTTTAATAGAACAAACTATGGCACACATGAACCTCTAAACCGTATGAGCAGAATTTTTAATCTAAACGCTACTTCTATAGACTTTAACTTAAGTAAATAGGATTAAAATCATTAGTGTTATAAAAAAATACAAACATATTTTACCCTCGCTTAGGCGGCAGTGGGAATTTTCTAAGAAAAACACTTGCATTGGAAAAGAATATATTTAAAAACAACGGCAACACTTACAATAATGTGCTATGCCTTTTTCACAGACAAAAGTCTGTTCTATCATACGGTTTTTTAAATGTTTAAATCCCTATAAAAAGTTTTGAAAAAACTTATTTCAATCTCAAAATTTCAGAAAAATATTAAAAAAATAGTTCATGCTGACTGTTTTCAAAATTGATGCTAAATTTGCTTTTAATACTTGTTACTCCTAATAATTCTAAATTGAAAATTGAAAATTAGATGTTATAATGTTATAATTTTCGGGAAAATTGAAATTCACCAAACCCACTTTTTTATATTTTTGTTGGTATTTACATGTCTTTCTCTGCACAATAATACCGGATTCTTTTAGACTAAAAACAAGTATCTTTGATGATCTGTTCAATTTATGTTTTCAGTACAGGGAAGATAAGATATTTGCCTTTCACTCTTACTGTTATGGATTTCAATAAGCTATCTCCATTTTAAAGCGCTACTCGAATGGTTGCCGTACTGGGCATTATAAATTGGTATAATTCTCACATAAATGTAGGTATTTATTAAAATTTTATGAAAACAGAAACATGTAGACCGTAAACTAAATCTAGAAAAATCAAATTTAATTAAATCCATCTTATTCTTTTTTGAAAGCCATTTTATTTCCTTAAAAAAATTGAAGGAGCAGGATTTTTTTTTAAATCGTAGGAACCGTTTGAAGTAAAATTACTTAGGTTACATACATCTTCCTAAATAACAATTTTGATTGTAATCGGATAGCCAGTTTCCGAGGTACCGTTCTTAGCCCACCAACTTATATTTTTCTAACCAAAATATATATAAACCACACCTCCAAAAGTACACAGATTTTTTTTTCATACAAATCCTTGGAGCCGTTTTCGAGGAAAATTAGCTTTAACTTAACGTTTAAATGACAGGTACCGTTAATATTTGAGCTAAAAAAAATAAAATAAGGCCTCTGTAGAATGTCAAAATATTCTTATGTTAAAAATTTGAAGACAATCGACCAAGCCGTTCAGACTGTAGTCCAAAATACATCCGTACAGCCAGAAAAACATAATTTTCCAGTAACTCAAATACATTTCTCAATCGTAATGTCATGTTTGATTATTATCTTCATTTATTTTTGTGTATGAATGCATAACTTGCATTAAAGTACCTATAATCGCAAGTAAAAAAAATTGCCAACAAATATTGCATTATGTATTTTTATTTTAAGCGTTTTTTTTTAACAAGCAAAATTAAAACGAAAAGATGTAAGCAAAAAAAACATAGCGACAACACCTTCTTCTATAATCTTAAAATATGCTCTCATTCGCTCTAAGAAAGCTTCAATTCTGGAACTTTCATAACAATAACCAAAGAAAAAGGTATTATAATTTCCATTAATGACGAATGGCATCTATGCAGTAGTGCTTTTTTTAAAAATAAACACAATAAGCGAGAGGCAAATTGATAATCAGTCTCCCGTCCCCTCGCAGCCGGTGAGCAGACAGGTCTTGGTGGTATGTACGTGGGTTAAATGAAATATATATTACAACAACAATTTCAATGTATTTCAGGGTTCTCTTTTATATTTAAGTGGCAATTTCTTAAGTTGAGTGCGATGCGAACACTTGAAGGTACCAATGTGTTTGAAAGCTCTCTTCCATAAGGTCTGTACTGAAAATATAAATTGAACAGAGTATAGTGTGGTTTATAACTCTCCTATTAGGCGGGAGGTTAAATTTTTTTTATAAAAAAATTGATTGAAAATGAATATAAATGTCACGAAAACAAACATTTTTATTAGAAAAAAATACTTAAAATTAAATAAACTCGTATTTAATAACAACGGCAACACTTACAATTAATGGTAAGACTTTTTCTGAAATACAGACATTTACACTTAATTCTACATAGTTTTTTAATTAGGTTAATTTGGTCAACAGTTTTTTGAAAAATATTAACTTAAAACTAAAAAAAAAAAACAAAAAAACATAACGTTCTCCTAAGCATATAATGCAAAGTTTCTTTAAATTCAAATAATCTTTACAAAACCCAACCTGACACCTGCACTAAATTATTTAGTGATGCTTAGCAGGTTGGTTGCAGGGGGCAACCTACCTATCTATTTCACGTAAATACCGAACAAGTTATAAGAAAGTAGGTTTGATAATTTCCAATTTTCTGAAAAACTTGTACTCATAGAATCATCTAATATTCAGTGTGTGATAAAAAAATAACAGGATTAATAAATAATACTTAAAAGAAAATTCATCACACATTTATCCTATTTTCCGCAAAGAAAATCGAAATAAATTCTATTTAAATTTTTTCCCCAAAACTTCGGACTTAAAATAGTTTTTGTATTTTAAATTATTGATAAAAATACTTAATTTGAAATTTATATTAGAGAGCAGGCATTTGGCTTTGAAAAAAGTTATAGGGCATTATTGTAGATATTGCCGTTATTTTTAAATACATTTTTTTCCAATTCGATTCCTTTTTTTATAGAAAAATGCACCTTTTTTCCTAATGGGATAGCTATAGTAAGAAAAAAAAACTTTGTTTTCATCTCTCTATAGGAATCCGTTATTATTTTGCAGCGCCAAACTTATCGTACTCTACCTGAAATGTGTAAAAAGAAAATTATAAAAAAGTGGGTTTGGTAAATTTCAATTTTCTCGTAAACCAGAATACATAATATCATCTAATATTCAGTGTTCAATGAAGAATTAATAAAATAAGAGTAACAAATTTCAAAAGCAAATTCCTAATTTTGAATAAAGTCAATATGAACTATTTCTATTTATTTTTTTTTCTTAAATTTTGAGTTTGAAATAATTTTTTTCAAACATGAACAAAAAAATGGGCACGACTGGGTCGCACGTACTTGCTCTTATGTGCCTAAATACATTGGAAAGCAGGATCTGTGACAAAAACTAGTAACATTTACGTTGAAAATAACACATTT
Organism: Platycheirus rosarum; assembly: GCA_963971375.1. NCBI lineage: Eukaryota > Metazoa > Arthropoda > Insecta > Diptera > Syrphidae > Platycheirus > Platycheirus rosarum. The sequence continues at coordinate 33,331,199 of OZ020509.1, read as the reverse complement.
GAACTTATAAACAGTATTAAAACCACAATACTTAACGGATTTTATTAAAAATGAAGTATGCCATCAAATGTCTTAAATAACAAAGAATTTATGAAAAATGTATTTCGAAAATTGTAGGACCGGTTTTGATAAAATCCTATTTTTTATTTTTAGTTTTTTTTGAAAAATTGCAGTTTCTTAGAATTTATTAATATACATGTGATTATAAAATTTTAAATAATTTTTTTTTGATTAGTTTTCAAGATATTGATTTTTCAAAAAAAAAATTCAAAAAAAAATTTTAATTAAAAAAAAATTATTAATCATTTTGATATGCAAAATTAATGCGGCTAGCTAGATCTTCTCAAGTATAAAATTTGACAGAAATCCAAACAGCCGTTACCGAGAAAGCCAAAAATTAAAAAAAAACCGTTACATGAAAGGTACCGTTAATAGACTTTTCCCGTAAAATTGGTTCTAATCAGATGATAGCATACCAAAAAAAATTCTCAAAAATTTTCATCAAAATCGTTGGAGCCGTTTTTGAGAAAAATAAGCTTTTCCTAATCGGTCATATGGCAGGTACAGTTATTTTAGGCCTAAAAATAAAATTTCAATTTTCACTATGGGGAATGCCAAAAGAATCACCCACACCAAATTTGAAAATAATCGTTTAAGGCGTTTAGGCTGCAGCTCGTTATACATACTGACAGACAGACAGACATTTTTTCTTTATCACTTTTTTAGACTTCTCTATGATCGTAATGTCATGTTTCATTGTTATCTCAATTTTTTTTATATTCACGAATCCTAAACTTGTCTTGTAGTCCCTATAAATTGTTTGCATTTCAAAATCAAAATTGCAAATAATTATTAAAATCAAATAGTATATCATCCTTTAAAAAACATAGCCGACAAATATTGTAAGTATAACTGTATTTTAACCGTTTTATCAAGAAAAAAACCGAAAAGATGTAAGCAAAAAAACAAGCAGCGACAACCAAAACTTAAAATGCATGATTCCAAAAGCTCTAAGAATGGTAACTCTGAATAAATATGTTTTTTTTAATAAACCAAATAAGCGAGAGGGAAATTGTCGAGTAGGAGACAGGTCATTGTGATCGGTTTTTGGAATTATTACAAAGACAATTTCAATGTAACTCTGGGTACAGACTTATGGGAAGAACTGACATACACATATGAAACCAAAACTAATTAATTTTAAACAGCTCTTTAAAAAAAGCATGGGTTGCTTTGTTTTCTTTAGATCTTCCATAATAAAGCAAAACTAAATTAAGTTTTGCTTTATTTGTAACTCTTTATTTTGTGTGTGCGGTGGCACAAGGACGAGACAGACTCGATGGGTAATTTTACAAAGATTTTTCATAAAAAAATTTAACGGTACCTGTCATACACCGTTAAGCAAAAACTTAAAAAAAATAAAACAATGCAATCTTTTAAGTGTGGCGTGTGGGTTATGTTTTGGTGAAAAAAAATCAATATGGTGGGCTAAGAACGGTAGATTCATCTCATAGCAGGACCGCTTTCTTTTCTCCCAATTTCTTGAAAACTAGCATCTTTCGCATCGAATTTTTCTCGAACAACGTTTTTTTGTATTGTTAATAAATTATTTCGATAATATTTTGAAAATTTTAATTTTGTTTTTAAATAAAAGTCATTTTATGTGCTTTCGTTTAAATTTGATTTGAAATGATATCGATTTTTACACAAAAGATACATGCGATTTAAAGTACTACTAAAACCCAAGTTTAGGATTCTTGAAATATTTTCAAGAAATCAGCGTGTAAAAGCCAACATAAATAAATGTTTTCAAACAAAGTCGGAGCTAATTATATGAATATGTACCTGATTAACTTATATAAAAACTTTGGAATAGTCAGACATTTTTGTGATCTTTTCATTTGGTACCAATATGTTTTTCCAACTCCCTATATGTCGGAAGTCATGAGCTGCAGTTGGAAAAAAAACGATTGTTATTACTCCAGCTTTAATCTCAAATATCTCGAATATCATATACGGATTTTGAAAATATTTAGTACATATATTCATAAAAATGGGCCCTGATGATGCCTTCGGTATGTAAACCGCGCCAAACAGTGATTTTGTTGGGGATGTAATGGAGTGTAAAGAGTCTCAAGAGAATCTCACTCCAAACAATTACGCTTTTTTATATACCCGCTAAGCCAGAAATGAGCCTCATCGTGATTTCCACTTCTAGTTTATTCTCAGCCCATTTACCGAACACAAGACGCAATTGATGCTCCGCGGGCTTTAGTTCTATCACCATTTGGATCTTACATGAATGTAGGCCAAGATATTTCCTCAAACTTTTCCAAGTAGTGTTCCTCTGTCATATACACGCCTACAGAAGCGACGGCTTCTTTTGTAAGCACGGTACTTACCGTCACTTCTCAGATGGACGATTATTCGCACCGTAAACTTGACGAAGTGCTCTATAAGTTTTGGCGAACAAAGCGTGAATTTTGGAAATAAATTTCCATTATTTGCAAACGTCCTTATTGTTTAAGTCTTTGCATGGCAATTCGCCATAGTATATATTGAAATAAAGTCAAACACACTTAATTAGTATGACAGCTAGTTTGACACATGATACACAGAAATACAAGGTATGCTCACTTTGGCTGATTTTGCGTGTGACGTCACATTCTTCTGATTTTTTTCCTTAGAGAGTGTAAATAAATGTGTTAATTTGCCGTTTTTATGTTGAAATTTCAAAAGGAAGGGAACAAATTTTATTTGATTCTAAAAATTCTAAAGAGGAAGATGAAGATAGAAAAACATACTAAAAAGAGGACAAAAAAGAGGAGAAAAGAAAGAAAAATTATAAAAAAAAAATAGTGTAAAATAGATCTGAATTGAAAAAGAGAACATAAATAAATAATAAATAAATTTATTGGCGCGACAGCTCCTTAAGGAGCCAAGGCCTAGTGACTTATACTCTCAACCATTCTTGTGTGTGTGTTGTTCCTCTGCAAGAATGGAAAATAGAACATGTTCTCATTAAAAGAGATGTTCTGGAAACCCTATAGTAGAGCCGTAATTCTTTATTTGAATTCCAAAAAATACAATTCTACGTTTACTTACACTTATGCTTTTTTGCCTATTTTCATTGTAAAAGTCTAAAGAATATGATTCATAAGTACGGTGACCATCCGTTCAGTACTATAATGAACTGTTCATTATTTGAAGTAGATGTTCATTATGAATGATTTTGTGTTCAAAAACTTAGAAATATTCATCATTTCAAAAGCTGTTTATTATTTGTTCAGTATTTTATTTAATTTTGTTCAAACAAAAACGAAAAACTTACCAAACCAAAATTCTTTCACAATACATGGTTAATGTAATGCAAATCTTTCATTTCGGTACACTCCCTACATCATTCTCGGAACACACGTAATGTCAAAACATCAAAATCAAGCATTTAGATCGTAAAAGCTTTTAAGAATATGGACTCCTAGTTGGTTTTCATTTTCATTTAATATCTTTGAAAAATGTGTCACCAAATACACTAGTAATGGCTCCTATGGAAAACCAGTTAAGAATTATTTAATCTAAAAAAACTTCATTTCCATAAGCGCTATCTATAAAATATGAGCAGCAGTTCAGTACAAATTGATTTTTTTGAACTTTTTCAAATTGAATAATATAAGCAAAAGCACGAAGTTTTTTCAATAAAAATATAGTAATAAACACTTGTTTGCACAATTTAACCTTATAGTTATCATTTGTTATTGTATATTTGTTTGATATGTATATATATTTAGGGGTCAGTTGAACTACTGCCGCTGCCAATGTATGCCTCTGCATACCTACATACTGGCTGCTTGCCTTAACCGCTAATTGGGAACAAACGTGAAGTTGGATCCTAGCACTCCATACCTTTTATGTCCATACAGATAATAATATAATAATCAATTCAAAAGATTTTTTTTTTATTGTACAGGCAGATGGATGGACATTTTTAATTTTTTTTTTTTTTATTGCAGTTCGATATTTCTTACGTTTATGTACATAGTTTATTTAAGATATATAGAAAATTTAATCCTTTAAAACTTTAATATTAAAAATGGTAACATTAATTAAATTTAAAATATTTTAACAAAGTTTCAAGGGAAAAGCTACAAGAAAAAAAACCCTTATATAATACTTAAAAACTAATATTGCACATAAACCCAAAAGAGATATAAAAAAATATGTATATCTAATTTAAGAGATTAAGAATTTGCTCATTATCAGAGTAGGAACATCTTCTAAAAAAGTTGTCTTGTAGGTTATATATTACAAGCTTAATTTGCTTAACATTAGCTTTATCATGAAGCCTTACTGTTGAAAAATGCCATGGCAAATTTAGCATTAATTTTAATATTTTGTTTTGTACTCTTTGCAACTTTGTTAAATGGGTCTCAGCGCAGTCAAACCACACTGGAGCACCATAAGTGAGTATAGGCTGAAAAATTGATTTGAATATCAGAATTTTATTTTTCATGCTAAGACCTGACTTGCGGTTAGTAAAACGGTATAAAATTCTTATTAAAAGATTTGTTTTGTTTATTGTATAAGCAATATATTTGTCAAAAGTCAGTTTCTTATCAAGTGTTATACCTAGATATTTGCAACTTTCGGACCAAGCGATGTCAGTTAAGTTTATCTGTAAAAAAGTTTGTGGCAAAAAATCTGTTTTTCTACGTCTAGAAAACCAGATTGCCTGTGATTTTTGAGCATTAACCTTTATTTTCCACTTATGAAAAAAAGTTAATAAGGTATTTAATGAATATTGCAAACTTTCAAGAGCATTTTGAGGCAATAAGCTAGACGCATAAAGGGCCGTGTCTTCGGCAAACATAGCTGATTTAGTATTTACGTCCAAAGATGGTAAGTCAGACATATCACATTGAAAAGTATCGGTCCCAACACAGAAGCCTGCGGAACACCACTTACTATATCATACAGTGAAGACTTTACAGAGCCTGCATACATAGCAAACTTTCTGTTAAGTAAAAAGCTCTGCACTACTTTAATTAGATATGTGGGAAAATTAAACATAATAAGTTTGTAAAGCAGCCCCTGGTGCCATACAGTATCGAAAGCCTTTTCAATGTCTAAAAGTACTAAGCCAGTCGACAACTTAGATTTTAGGTTAATATTCACATGATTTTTATTTCTTAAAATTTTATGGCTTGTAGAATGACCAGATCGGAAAACAAACTGCTCATTAGGGTATATGTACGCGTCCTCTATATGGTTTAAAAGTCGTTATTCAAACAATTTACTTACAGCACTTAGCAAGCTTATAGGCCTGTGACTATTAGGATTATCCTTAGCTTTACCAGGTTTGCAGCTACCTACAACTTTTGCTATTTTCCAATCTTTAGGGAAATACGAAAGGATCAAACAATAATTGAAGATTATTGAAGAAACTTTGTAGCCGTTGAAGGTAAGGCTTTAAGTAACCTGTTGCTCATACCATCAAGCCCAGATGATTTTTTGGATCTTTAGTCTTTAATTAACTCTTTCACTGAACTATTCTTAAAAAAGTTGCTTCTATTTACGTTGCAAGGTAGAGAATTAAGCTCAAAAAGCTTATCATTTACAATATTTTCAGTGTCAACATCACTGAGATGGGATGAGATTGTATGATTTTTGGAAAAGGAGTCAGCCAGTGCCTCGACCTCTTCAAACTGAGTAATTAAAACTTTGTCGTTAACTCGAAGAGGCGGATAGATTGAGTTTTTTTTTCTGATTATTTTCGTAACCTTCCAAAAAGGTTTTGATCCCTTATCTAAACTAGTTAAGAGGTTATACCAATTTTTATTTTTTTAAATCTCTATTTCTTTTTTTATTTGTTTTGTTCAAAATCTTAACATTATTCTTAAAAAAATCAAGTCTAAATCGAATCCATTTCCTTCTTTCTGAGTTTCGCAAACGAATCAATCTTAAAATAGATTTAGGCAAAATGAGTTGATTTGAATAATAAGAATCTATGAGACCATCAATCTGATCAGACGAAGTAATGTAGTCGACCGATAATCTAATTCGGTTTAAATTTTCAGAAACATATGAACTGTAACAATTCCAATTTGCAGCTGAATAATTATAACTGACAGGTATCATATTAGTTTGGCTTACAGAAATCTGAAGGGAAGTGCAGACAGGCAAATGATTAGAACTTAAACATTAATTGCGACTGGTTGCGAAAAACAATATGCATTATTTGAAACAAAAAAGTCAAGCGTTGATGGATTTTGGGACGCGCATTTTGGAATATATGTTGGTTCAAGACTGTAGAGCAATGTAAGAGATCTGTTAAAAGCAATAATATCATGAAAAATATTTGCTCTCAGACATCCCCACGATTGGTGTCTACAGTTTAAATCACCTCCGATCAAAAAATTATCATTTCTTCTAAACAGTTTTAAAATATCTCTTTTAAATTTAGTTTTCTTCTCATTGCTACCATTTCCCCCTGGAAATATACAGAAAAGATACTAAATCTAGTTGAGTCCTGTAAAACTATCTCAATACCTATATTCAATTATTTCAAACTTAACAGTGGGAATGGCAAAATGTTTAATAGATTTATTTATCAAAATAGCAATCCCACCCCTTTTTGAATATTGCCTGCATAATTATTATGATTTGTAAAGTATTTTTCATTTTTAAGCCAGGTTTCAGTTAATAAAGCTATGACAATTTTGTTACGTTTCAAAAAATCAAATAATTCGTGTTTCTTATTTTGAATGCTGTCAACGGCCTTGGCTCTGATAAAGCATCGCTTCCCGTAAGATCAGCGAAATTAAGCATCGTTGCGCGTGGTTAGTGGAAAGATGGGGGACCGTCTCGAAAACCAACTGCGTGCTGTTGACATGTGTTATGTGTTTTCTGTTTTTTCGTCCTCTCTCTATCTTCTGTTCTGTCCTGTATCAATGTCGTCTTGTGTGTTGTCTTTGTAATTGTCTGAGCCGATGGCCTCAGTAGCCAGTGCTCGTAAATGTGTCTACTTCGTAGATTTATCTACCGAGGTAGATTAAAAATGTAATGTAATGTAATGTATTTTGAATGCTAGTAGCATTCCAAGTGATAATTTTTGGATTTATGTCCATCATATTGAATAAAGATACTTCACTGCAAGAATGGTAATTACATTAAATTGTTCAGATTTAGAACGACAAGTACTTAATTTTGACAAAACATCATTTAGAAGAGAGGAAATTTCATCAAAAGAAAAAAGTAAGTTACTGCTACAGTTTTTCTCAGAGCCATGAGCATTTGAACTAGTAGATGGTGTTGCTATTGGTGGGTCATCTGAGCGAGCTTTGTCATTGGCATGGTTTTGATTTAATGCAAATTGTTGGGAGTAACTGTGAGGAGCAACATTGCCTCTTTTATGTTGCAGTAGTGGAAAATCTTCCATGGTGAATTTGACATGGTTGGTTCTCGGCCGATTCATCAAGACCGGTTTATCAGAGGAATTATGATTTCGATGACGTGACGAAATTTTTTGCCTTATCCCAATATATTGTTTACGGCTTACGCATGATGGATCTGTAGACTTGTGTGCTCCGTTGCAGTAAGCACACTTCAAAGCAGTTTGTGGTGCTGTACATTCAGTTGTTTTGTGGTTCCCAGAGGAAGATGAACAAAAAGTTTTTACTTGGCAGTGTATGGCTCCATGACCATACATCTGACAATTATGACATTGTGTGATTTTGTTAGGTTGCTGTCTCTTAAAATCCCACCTAACGATTGTTTTGAGCACATTTTTGTAGTTAGTGCGCAACTCGTTCATTTTAATTGAACCACGTTCAATATTTACAAGATAGATATAGTGAATATAATTAGAGTTCGTATTTACAGCAATTGGTTTTATATCAATGCATTTAATGCCAAGCATAATTAGTTCATTTTTTAATGTGTCGGAATTGTGAAGATCTAGGCCGCATAAAACTACTTTAAATGGTCTATTACCTTTCTTTTCGTGGGTATAAAATTCACAGGATTGCGTTTTTAGTTCATTTACTATCAAGTTGTACGAATCAAAACTTGAGCACAGGATTTTCTGGCCCAACGAAATATTTTTATGGAGATAGTCTTCAATTTTCAGTTTATTAATCATAGATCTAAGCACATCACTTTTTGTTTTAAGAACAATAATAGGAGGAACAAATTCCTTAAGTTTTACAGGCACACTATCATCAATGTCTGCACTATCCATGCTATCTTCGCATGTAGATTGTAATAGCTTTAATAACTTTTAAATTGACTAAAATCTTTTTTAGGTTTTTTATTAGTGGTCTTTTGGAGGATGAATTCATCACCCTCCATTTTACTTCTACTTCTCTTAGAAATGGTTTTAGCTAATCACTAGAAAGCGCGTGCTACACAGTTGACAAACGTCAAACGAATGACATTTTTAAACGTTTTATAGAAAAAGACATAAATTTAAGATTTTTAGGAATTGTAAAATTTGCCTTGTGTCTCCATAGCCGAATGCTCCAACAGAGAAAGTTTTTTAGAAATGAAAAAAAAATCAATTTTAGTTACTAAATTTAACTATGAAATTGTCTGTTTCGAGTTCAGAGAATATTTAAAACAACATTTAAACTAACTAAAGCAGACTCCTTGTGTTATATTTTTTCTATTGAGTTATTTTCTTAAATAAAAAAAAATATTAACAAATGCAGTTAATTTTTTTTCATTATTTGGAATTCAAAAATATGGTTCCTATATCATAAGTCAACTTACATAGATTGTTGATGAACAGCCTCATGGGAAGGGAAGATTTAGTGGAAGTGTATTCTTAAAAGTGAACATTTAATTCGAAAATGGTTGGTATAGTAATAGCAATAATTAACTATTTTAATTATACACTTGAGTTATGTGCCGTTGCTTTTGTAGACTTTTGAAGAATATGAGAAAAACTTGTTCCATACGTTTACATTTTAAGTAGTTAATTTTGGAATAATCATTGAGAATATTGCCTTTCGATTTAATTTCAATTTTGATAATGTTCACTTACATACAAAGCAATTTATTTGGTCGGCTTGACTTACATATAAACATAAGGAGTTTATTTAAATAATAATCAATAATAAACTCCACTGCGTAAGTTCCTCTCCTTGCGCCGGGTAGTCTAATTTGTTTTAATTTTTTTCTTAATTTATCAAATTATTGCCATCTAACTAGAAAACACCCTGTAAATCTGATATTTCCTTAAACCGTATGTTTTAATATTCTTCTTGTTTTTACTTATTTTATGTCTTAGATGTCATTTGTAATCACAAATTGTAGTAGATTTATTCCAAAAATTTCAGTTTATCAAAGCATTCAAAAAATATAAAAGACAAGAAAATTAAAGCGTTTTTGTTTACTTAAATAAGCTTGGTAAATATAACTTTCAAATCATGCCAAGTAATTCATAGTATTAGGTCTCTAATTTAACTTAGAATAAAACCTTAGGAATGCAGATTCGTTCTACACACCATATTTATATTGGAACTAGACAGGGTAGTGAAAAAAAATACTTGTATTATAAAACGAGTTGGAATATGAACGACAAAACAAAACGATATAAATGTGCTGGTTTTTAAGTGAAAAGTTAAAAAAATTCTTAATAAAATCAAATGATATAAGAGTTATACTAATGATGTGTAAAAATGCATAGTTTGCAAAATACATTTTATGCCAGATATTATGTCTTATCTAAGATTAAAAACATAATGATGTCTAAATCCATAGTTCAAAAAGTGTAAAATGAGTATATATAGGTTGTCTTGGTGTGCTATAGTAATTTGGAGGTTTGCCTTGTTCTTTCACAGCTGCTGTGCACTTCGGTAAGGAAAAGTATTTTACTTTGACATAACTAATAGGTTTTATACATAGTTTGCTACACTATATTGTTGCTTTCTCGAAATACACATCCTATATGGAGAACCTTTATATAAATTATAGTAAGAACACATATCAATTTGGAAATTAAGCTTTTCCCGTTATTATCATTATTTATACTTTTCTTACCTACAAATTTGTTTATTATTATTATAATTGTGATTTTCATCATAATTTGTATTTTTATTTATTACTAATAATAAATTAGTTAATTTAAATTATTCGAAATTAGTACTGTATTTCTTTTGGAGTGTAAATCTGTGTTTACATAATATATTATTAAATCTATATTTACACATTAGCGCTTTAGCGGTAGGTAATCGATTATTAAAGAGTTAAGAGTTAAGATGTAGTAAAAAAATGAAAATTGGGTTTTATTACATATTTAAATTCTATCAAGTTCTGAGAGCTTATTCTTGAACTATATGTATTTTAATTTTGTAGGGCCAATTTTTCAATAGACAGTTAAGCGAGTTAGGACATATTCTCCAGAAAAAAAATTTCAACAGTCAGATACAACTTTAACTACAACTAGGAATAAATCTATTATTTATGGAAAAAAGTAATCTGCTCATTTAAAAACGGAATAAGGAGTTATTCTGAGGAATAAATAAATTTTGTAAGGAGAGTACGACAACTCTCGCGCCAAGAATTAATTGCGGTTTTTTGCAGAGGGGTTTGGAAGGTAGGGGTGATTTTCCAAAAAAAAAATGTCTTGAATGGAAAAATAAATATTAAAAAACAACGGCAACATTTAAAATACATTACTATAACGGTTTTAAAAGTCAGAAATCTGTTCTTTAATCCTGACATTTAAATTAAGTTTTAATTGTTATTTTTGTGTCAATAGTTTTCAAAATATTCGCATTCAAACTCGAAATTTTGATAAGAAAAGCGTAAACAAATATCTTTGAACAAATTTTGTCCAAAATTATGAAATGCAAATTAAAATGTTCTTTCTGTGATCAATGCTCATATCAATTCTGAATGAAACGCAAAAAAACTGAAAGCTTTTATGTCTTCTAGTTCTTGTGAAAATTGAAAATTACTGAAATTTTTGATTTTTAGCATTTATTGTGATTTTATTAGCCGATTAATGCTGAGGAAAGGTTTACCTTTGAAAGTAAAGTACAGCAATTTATTTAGCGTTATCCAGAATGCACCGGTAGAATTGCATACAGACCCCCTATTCAACTGTTGATAGCTCTTAGATTTTATGCAACTCGTAGTTTCTACATTTCAATCGGTGATTTTGCGGGTGTTGAAATGTTGATGCTTGATTTAATGCATCTACTGTTTGCGTGATAATTAAAAGAGTGACAAGAGCCATCGCATCCTTAAGGCTGATATTTGTAAAAATGTGAAGAGAAGAAAACGAAATATTAGCATTCAATAAGAATTCTTTCATTCTTTCAACTGGCCAGATTTCCTCGGGTAGTCGCAGCAATCGATTGCACCCATGTACCAGGGGCCCAACTAGGTAACTCGATTCTATAGTAAAAATATTCGAATTCACACAATCAGAACTACGTAATTTTTTTAAGAACTTTTAATATACGATAATCAAACAGCTACTATAGTGCGAAATATAATATATTTATATTATAATTTCGCATAATCTGGAAGTCATTCTACATCAAATGTGTTTGCGGGCAGATAGATTTGAGCAGTTTTATTTTTTCAGAATTTAGGTAAATAGAAGTTATAAATTAATATTTTTTGGAATATTTCTTGAACATAGCTTATAAATATGTTATGGAATTATCTTAAAACGCAAACACAAAAGCGTCCCAATTGGAAATCCTTGTGCAATATATGGCCAAGCATTTAGATTTGTCCAAGGTTTACTTAAAATACCGGAAGCCAGACAAAAACCGAAACATTTATGGACTAATTTGTTAAAATTTAATAAAATATTATTATCACTGAGCTCCATTTTATTAGATTTAACTCTAATCCGCCCTTGTTGAATTTGTCGAACTTGGTTCGGATTTTCATCTGAATCCAACCAAATTGCAACGATATCTTTGTTTATTTATTATTATATACTGTTTTACTATAAATATATATAAATATATAAATATATATATATATAATATATAAAATTTCCACAGCAACTTGTTTATTAGGGATATGTCATATACAGTCAAACAAAATGCGAGTCTCGTTCGAAAATCGCAATTTTTTTTGGCAAATAGCTTGACATTACCGGCATTCCATTTTAATTTCATACATAGTACCATTTGAAAGTACAATCGGAAATGGTTTTCGATTAAATCGAAAGTAGAATCGAGTTACATAGTTGGGCACCTCGAAAAAGTTGAATTTATATGGACACCACCATTAGAAACCCTTCCGTTTGCTTCAGCTTCGGCCGCTATTAACTGTTAATCCACATCTACAACAGCAAATAACACAATGCTTAACGTCTTCATATAATTAAAGTAATAAGATCCAATGCTTTTGACTTTTTGATGTTTATATGCTTGCCATCCATTGCACCGATTCAGTTATAAAAGATATAAGATTGTAAAAATGAAAAAATTATTGAAACAAGTACCTTAATTAAATCTTTTAATACTTTAATTATTATAGCCTAGCAGGCTCTATGACGATGTTACTCAAACTTCTAGACGAAATTATGGTTAAAAATTTCAGATCCTCATAGCTTTGACCTGAAGCCAGAAATCGTAATGTTGCCGACAGTCTTTCGTGTGGTGAAAGAGCTTTGCGCATCCAAGTATTTTCTTTAATTATAAAAGGAGTCATCTTGTCAAGGAAATAATTTTAAGCAGCATTAACCAAACGTAGAAAATTTTTACAGTCATCTGAAGACGAACTGTTCAGTTATTTTAATAACTGTGTATGAGTAAACGTTTTCCTTTTTGTCGGAGTGGCCGTCCATTTTTTTTTTTTTTTAATTGTGACGAAAGTTCCTTCACTCAAAATAATAACGTCAAATAATCCCTTTTTTGTTGCCATTAGTATATTGCCCTTAAAATAAAATTCAAAAATTTGATTGTAGTCGACCAAACTCGAAGAACTCACGAATGTTTATTTGCATTTGTATCTGTCTGCGGAGTTTACTCTTACCAAGTTTGCAAGTACCATTTGCGAGTGTCTAGGGGCCACTATATTATTGTGCTAAGCATCTACCCAACTTAATTTATCATACTGAAGCATTGTATATACACTGCATATAGTACTATCATGAAGCATTATTTTTTAGTTCTGAATCAAGTCGCAATGAGGCGTGCTGAAATTGCCAATTGGTGTAAATATAGAATAAATACAGACAACAAAAGTGTATTGAATACTGGTAAAATATCGGTTAAGGGTTCTCGTCTTCACGATTTAGAGTTAGTTTTGAATCAACTAGGAAGATGGCCAGACGAAAAATGATCATGAAAGTACTATAGAACATGTATATATGTAAAATGACTGAAGTGCTGTAGGGTTATTCTAGAAAGCGCGGCGGATCGTATTGAAAGCGATACCTCAATTTCGACCAACTTCGCTTTTGGGTATTCTCAAATGCGAACGGGTCGAAAATGATCATTCGAATTTTCCCGTATTCATTTCCACTTTTTCTACTGTGCTTCTCAATTTTTCCAGTCTGACTCTCAATTTTTCCATTCTCATTTCCAATTTTTCAATTATTTTTCAAACATTTGACAGCAGATTTTCTCAAAGAATCAGCTGTTTCCAAATATTTGGCATATTTTGATAATCGTTTTTATTTAATTTGCTGTGAAAAACAATTTAAAAAATTATTGTGCAAGAATGGATTCAATAGCTATATTACGCTATACTATGCTGAACGAGAGGAAGCAAGACAAAGTGAAGTAGACGTTATAGAATTGAGGATACAAAGAAAGCTTATCCGAAGTGGGTCTTTTACACTCGATGTTTCCCAGAAGGAGTAAATTAGAATTTCCCAAATCCCAAAGTTCGCCAGCCTTCTTCTTATACTAGGGAACATTTAGCAATCCTTTCGCTATTCCCTCATGTTGTCTCAAAAATTCAACGAGCGTTGAAATTTGTTATGTGGTGGTGTGTTTCTGACTCCTTAAATAAAAAAAAATTCAAAGTACAATTGATAATTCTCATTTTTATTATATGTAAATTTTTGTTCAATACGCTAGCAATTTCGACACAACAACATCTATCGCTTTTGAAAACAAAACAAACAATGTCAAAAAAGCATCGTCTCTATGCAAAAATTTGGAAAGTGCTTTCGCTTTCCTTTGGTAGATAAATGGAAAATTTCGAAAAATTTATTCCAACTGGAAGATGTATTATTATAAGAAATTAGCATCCTGAAAATTTTATCAAAATCGTAAGAGCCATTTTCGAGAAAATCAAACTTTTTGTTAAAAAATTGTATGGCAGGTACCGTTATTTGTCGACCTAGAGCAAAAATGAAAAACACCTCGCCAGATACTACCAAATTAATACTAACTACCAAGTTTGAAGCAAATCGGCTCATCCGTTTAGGCTGTATAGGCGCGAACTTACAGACAGACGGGCGGAATTTCCGAACCCACTTTTTTCAACTTCTCTATTATCGTAATGTCATGTTTGATTGTTAGAAAAAAAATGTTTTGCACTTGCATTTTAGTACCTAAATCGCAAGTAAAAAAAGTATTGGTTAGTTTTAAAAATATTAAAAAATTAAAAAAGAAATAATTAAACAATTATTATACCTAAATAGAAAAATAAAATTATTCAAAATGTTGGTATACAACATTTATAGAATCCAATTAGCCGCTACCGAGAAAAACGATTTTAAAATAATCTTTATATGAATGGTGTACATTACTTTTTTTCAAAATGATAATATAATTTTTGTTATCAAAATTATTGGACCCCTTTTCTAGAAAAAATGAGCTTTTACTTAGCGGTTAGGGCAGGTACTTTTATTTTCAGCCCTAAAAATAAAATTTCAAAAACTGCTCTGGGGAATGTCAAAAGAACACATAGCAAGTTCGAAGGTAACTGGTCGTTATAAATAAAGACGGAAAGCAGATATTTTTCGTCACTATATACATATAATATAGAGGAAAATCTTTCGTCCTCCAACACCTTCAATTTTTTTGTCTTTTTGTATATCATTCATTGTGTTTTAATTATACTTATCCAAAATGGTCAATTAAATGACAGTTCATTCCTTGTGTTTTACTCATACTTATCCGAAATGGTCAATGAGATGATAGTTTAAGCTTGTAGGCATTGTCAAAAGAAGGTTGAAGATTTCTCTCTACTTTTAAGAGATTTTTTATTTTAACTTTTTTCTTATATCTACTTAAATGCTAGACAAAAATCTTAAAACTAGCTAAACAAATATCATCTTAATTAACTTACTGGCCCTATGCGGGCGCTCTAAATTAATTTCTTACTTAATTTGAATTGCCTTTCGGCCTAAAAATAACTTAAATTTATCTTATCTATATCGGGTTTTATTCTTCCCCAGAAAATTAAAAAAACTGGTTTATCTTTATCTACTTAACTTAATCTATCTTAAACTACTTAAAAACGAACTTAAAATAAACTAAAGATAAACTTAAAATTACTTAAAATAAACCTAAAATACTTAAAATTACTTAAAATTAGAACAGCCACAGCAAGCTTTTTTTTATTTTCGTGTTTTTTATATTTTTTTTTTTTTTTTTTTTTTTTTTTTTTTTTTTTTGGTGCCGCCGCAACTGCCCTACCTAACTTAAAGCTACAATAGATATATGTAGTCGGCCATAGGCGATATTTCGTCTATGTCGACTGAAAATGGTCGGGTTTTAGCTAAGCCACCAAAATTGGTGGACCTGATCTAGGGCTTCCTTCCGATCCCGGTCGGGCACGGCCCTACTGAAACGGAGGCGCTCTGCTTCGCTCCCAGCGACTATGTCTCGGTCGTAGAGGAGCCGCCTATCGACTGTTCTGCGGCCGACGTGGTAGATCAACGGAATCGCCGATCTATCCTGAATCAGCCCTCGACTATCAAGGTATAGGAAAGCCTCCGGCGGGATAAAACCACTCGAACGTGTGCTTTCAAAATATTCATCTTGGGGGTAGTAAGCCCCGAAGATTTGTCCATTGGTTGAGGTCATCGCCCTTGCAATGTGTCCGCGAATGAGCTTAATTAAAAAGTTATCTATCCTGTTTATATTGGTCCCGTTGTATAGGACCTCGTTGGAATAATAGTGTTTGTACTCCGACTCTGGTGTTCTATAAAGACCGAGACAAGTGCGAAGGCACTGTCTCTCGAACACCCGAATCTTTTCCATTAGAGATGGTGCAACGTTGAACCACACAGGGCATCCGTAGGCAATCATCGGCCTGATAAGGGCCATGTAGCAAATCACTTTCACCCTGCTATCAAGGCGGCTGCTATAAAACAACCGTCTTGTCAGGGCAAAAGCTCCCCTAGCCCTAGCCAGATCAGCCTCTACATGTCGATTGAAATATAGATACTGATCCAACCAGATGCCAAGGTACTTTACTACATCTTTACTCGCCAGTGGATGTCCATGTGGCCCAGCGATCACTAGCTTGCGCCAGTTCTTTCTCGTATCCCTAGAGGCTCCAGACAAAGGGGTTCTAAACAGGATAGTTTCACATTTCTGGAAGTTAATTTTCAGCTTCCAATCATTACAGTACTTTTGAATTTTATCGAAATCACGTTGCAAGACAATTCTGATGACTTCAACTTTTGGACCTGTTCTGTACGCAACTAAATCATCGGCATACGCAATTGCATGAGGTAGACTCCCAATGAGATCGCTGGTGTAAATACTAAAGAGAATCGGCGAGTTCACCGCTCCCTGTTGCAGACCGTTTTTAATATCAAACGTTGTGGTAGATGTTATATTGCCACTCTTGACAACAAACTTTCTACTATTAAGCATGTCGTAAAGCATATATAACAGTGGTTTACTTATGCCCCATCTGGTAAGCTTCAGATATAGACCTTCTAACCATACGGTGTCAAAAGCCTTCTCCAAATCAACCAGACAGGCACCCGTGCATTGCTTTTTAGCATTGTTCCATTGGACAGCAGATACTAACTTAGACGCGGCATGAATTGTGTCATGTCCCGCCTTAAAGCCGAACTGGGTGTCTGGAATTATATTTTTGTCCTCGGCCCACTTGGACAGAGCTCTATTGATAACCTTTTCGAATACCTTACTGATACTCGGAAGAAGACTTATCGACCGGAGATTTGCCGGATTGGAATTGTCCTTTCCCTTTTTGGGGAGAGGATGTACAACTGCTGTCTTCCAACTCGCTGGATAATATGCATTATTCAGCGCGTTGTTGAACAGTGTTGTGTATATGTTTATTGCTTCCTCAGGGAGATGTCGTAGTACAACATTGGGTATACCATCGACTCCCGCTGACTTCTTTTTCTTTAATGATGCGAAGATCATTTGTAGTTCGACCTTCGAGATGAGCAGGGAACTTGGCCCATTTCGCTCGGCGACGGTGGCGTTTGCCAGATTGTCTTCATTGAATCCGGTAAAACCAAGATTCTCAGATCGCCATTGCGTGATGCTATTTCGCAGGTAGAAGTGATTCAGCAGAGCTCTGTTCTCCAGGTCGTGATTTGGATGAATGGACTCATTCACCTTATACACTTGCTGAAAAGCAGAACCCACTGTCTCAACCTTCTCCAATGGATCTTCGATCACAAAGAAGTCGTCGTCCAAGACGGCGTCCCCCAGATTTACTCCTGCGGTCAGGAGTATGTTTTCGTTCTCTGTCGTTCTTTGGAGCTTAAGACACGGAAGATCATTTTGAGTGTTCTTTCTAAAGATTTTATTAATCTCGGGAAACATACTCGGGTCGCTAGAATTAACGGCTCGAATTCTGTTATCCCAGTAAGAGTTAATAGACAATCGATAGTTTTGTTTAATGAGCGAGTTGATATTTTTGATTGAAGACTTCAGTGTCCTAATCTCCAGATCGTTTCTGTCAGTAAACCGCCTGTACAAGAGTTTCAATCTTGTCAGGAGGCCACTTTTTTGTCTATGTAGTGCGTCTATTGTCGCGTTCTTGTACATTTCAGTTGCGTTATGTTCTTTGTATCGTGGGATCGTTCTGTCCATCGTTTGTTTTATGACACCATCCATCTGAAGCAGGTATCCATCGATCTCTACGTTCGATAGATTCCTGTCGTTTGGAGGCACAATGTCGTTAGAGAGGAGTTCTCTTGTCAGGATGTTGGAGAAACGTGGCCAGCGTGCCTTACTAAAATTGTAAGAGCGCGCAGGCACAAATTCATCCAACACTGCAAGTTCATTTGGTAGCTGTATGACGGCGGAAAGTCCGCAGTGGTCACTGTCGTATTCTACCGTCTGTAAACAGTTTCTTGTCTGTTGGCCCACAGAGTCAGTTACTGTCAGTCTTGAGTCTCACAGTAGTAGATCTAGAAAAGCACCGCTCCTTGGGAACGATGGTCTATCTGTAGCAAGAAGGTCTATTTTATACTCAACATGGTGTCGACCCATCCAATTAAAAAGATGGTATCCCCTTGGATTTTGGATTTGATTTCCCCAATCTTCATGTTTGGCATTCAAATCTCCGGCGATAATGTAGTAGTTTTCATCCGAGTACAGACTAAGACACTCGAAAAGTTTTTCGAGCTCTGCAATAAAGTTTGCAGGTTGAGGTGCTTCGTGTGCGTACACTGCGATCACATACATTCGCTTCCCATGTTGGAGAGGAATGCATATGATGCAAGCTTCTAGCAACTCGAATCTTCGCACTTCACTATTATATGTGATCTTATGATCAATACCTTTTCGTAAAAAGATAGCGACCCCGCCCCCACGAGTGGAGTTGGGCCGGTCCCTTCTTACGATATTGTAATTATTATGAGTCAGTTTGTGTTTCTGGTTTAGCTTGGTTTCGCTAGCCAAAAAGACATCTGGACTGTGATCATGCAACAATTGAAACAAATTTGCTCTACGTTCGGTCCTGATTAGTGAATTTACATTCACAGCCAGGATTTTAAAGGGGTTCTCGTACAGCGCGCCCATTATGGTTTACATTGCCCTAAGCTGGGAAGGTAAGCGTAGACACGGTCTAGTCTTTCCTCCTGCTTTCCGAGCTGTTGTTGTAGGCTGGTTAACTGGGCCTGCATGGCCAGCAACACAGTCATTATATCGGCCTGTCCCGCAGGTGCCGTAAGCACGGGGGCCTGTTTGGCAACCTTTGGTTGTGGCTGTACCGTTGTTGTTGCCATCTCTGCCGCCATTTGGGCGTAAGAGATTTGGGGCACAACGGCTGTCGGTGCAGGAGCAAAAACAGGTCGCCTCTCCACCACCTTCGGAGCTTTTGTTTGCTTTATCTGCTGAAACTTAGGACAGCCCCGATAACTAGCAGGGTGCCCCTCGCCCCCGCAAAGCACACATTTAAGTAGAGTCTTATCTTCGACCCTTTCCTGTCCGAGTTTACACTCACCTATATTGTGGTTCTCACTGCATTTCACGCAGCGAGACTGCATACCGCAGTTCGCCGCGGCATGCCCGAACCTTTGGCAGCGCATGCATTGAAGCATGTCGCCGCGTCTCTTTAGTTTGTCCCAGGTTACAACCTGGTAGTCTACGTTGGTAATTTTCCGTAGACTATCCAGTTTGCTTTTGGGCGACAGCTGAACCAGGAAGAACGGTAATTTCCGTTGCTCCCGCTTGGCTCTGACAGTCGTGAAAGGCTTGACCCCCACGAACTCGAGATCGTTCGTCGCTACCCGACGGAGTTCGTTTAAAAGCGCCACCGTGTCCGTGGAGCTATCAAGGCCCTTTAAGAGGACCGTTTGGATTTTTTCCTCTTTCGGCGTGAAACTGTAGTGTTCAGTGGCCGTTTTTTGGAGGATATTTTTAACAGTTTTGTGCTGATCCACTGAAAAGCAGTGGATAGCATGCCTATTATTACCTAATCTCTTTATCAAAAAGTTATCGCCTATGGCGTCTCTACATATATCTATAATTTCTTTAATGTCCATCTTAAAAGTATTAATTGGCGGCACCTTACCTGTTTTTTGTTTTTGCTGCGGTGGCTGCTGCTGTTGGTCCTGCTTCTGTTGAGTCTGCTGCTGTTGTCTCAGCTGCTGTTGTCTCTGCTGCTGTTGGCTTTGCTGCTGCTGCTGTTGGTTTTGCTGCTTCTGTTGGTTCTGCTGCTGCTGTTGGTTCTGCTGCTGCTGTTGGTTCTGCTGCTGCTGTTGTGCCTTTTTAGAGGTCGATGGTTGATCCATCTCTATTTGCTGTTCTTTTTGTTGTTGTTGCTGTTGTTGTTTAGCAGGCTGTTGTTTTTGCTGCTGCTGTAGTTGTTGTTTCTGCAGCTGTGCTTGCTGCTGTTGTAGTTGCTGCTGTTGCTGTTCAGCCGTCTGGAGGGCCTTGAGCTTGGCTGCCTCCTTTTGCTCTTTGGCGAGCCTTTCCGCCTTCCTTCTGTTTTCCTGTTTTATTCTGACTGCCAGGATTTTCTGCTCGAACTCACTAATTATTTCCTCCTCATCGTCGGATTCCGATGAGGAAGGGATAAGCTCCACGGTCATGTGGTCTTCGGCAACTTGGGTGTCGTCTGGGGTACTGGTGTAGTGCCCCTCCCCTTCGTCGGACACATACGACACAGATATGTCCGACGCTTGTCCAGCAACTTCCAGCTGCTGTCGTATTTTTGCTGCGGCACTCTTCTTGGCTGGCCGCTCTGGTTCCATCTCTACGGCTTGAACTTGGGCCGGAGCTGCTCTTATTTGCCTCTTGACAAGATTAGGTTTTGGCTTCACCTGTCGTTTTTTCCTTTTGACTGACGTCATTGCTGCATCAGCCGATTTTGGTTGCCCATCATCCGATGGCACCACCTTATCTTTCTCCTCTTCCATTGGTTGGGAGATTTTCTTCACGCCTTCTAGGCTTTCTCTATTTCCCAACACTTTTTCCCAAAAAGTGTTGGTGAAGTCACCCAGGCCGGATTTGAACCTGGGTTCCTCTACGCCGCGATCGGCCACTCTACCACCTGAGCTAATCGCTTATATGGTAAATCTTGGTTTTTTGGTAAATATAACTTTGGACTGGCTTGTCCAAAGTTCGAGGACGCTAGCTTTTAAAAAAGCTTTTTTTTTTTTTTTTTTTTTTTTTAATAATATAATGCCAAATTAATTTTGGCTATATTAATAGCAAAACCAAATTTAATTATTTGCCTTTTGGCAAATAAACTAATAATTTACTTTAAATACTTTTATAATTAAGTAAACACTTGGAAATAATACTGTGAAAGTCGTCAACAAGTCTACACTCCTTCACAGTTGCTGATCGACGAAGATTTCTCTCTTTTTGTTACTCTATGATCCGGGGTTTACTCGTACCATTTTCGAGTGTCTGGGGACCACTTTAAATATGAAGTAAACCACTCATAAACTTGACAACAAAGTATAGCTTTGTAAAATTTGTTAAAAAGTAACAGATGATTGACCATGTGAAATGCGTTAGTCATGTCAATATCGCTAAAAGACATTTTCTTGTTATTGAAGCCTCACTTTACTAAAAAAATTTAATGTTGCATCTTCTGTGCATTTGCCTTTGCGAAATCCAAATATTGATCTTTGCTAAAATATGAAACTATGAAATTCACTGTACTCGTATTAAGGCCGTTTTACACAAATTCATCGGTTTTGCTTAAAAAGATCTACCATAGGCTGATCCCTACAATCTCCCACCTTATAAACATCGGATACAACTCCTGCAGATCCAACCTTTATCTCGAAGACAGGTTCACAATGACTTGGTATATATTCACCAACTTATCAATGGCTTTATTGACGCCCCGAAATTGATTTGTGATATTGGTCTGAATTACCCTGGTGGTTCTCATCACATGCGCAAACTTCAATTAATGCATGTTCCTCAGCACAGAACCAACTATGGATTAAATGAACCCCTCACAAAAAGAGTAATCTTGCCAATACTAAGGCCAGTTTATTGGATTTCAATATTAATACAATACAATTAAAATCAATTTTACGTACCAGTGCTCCAATCGTATAAATGTTTGTTATGTTTTAAATTATATGTATTTCTTATGTTTTGTTGCATGTGTTCGTTCTGTTGTGTGAAGTATGATTTTTGTTACTACTAAATGATTAGCCTCGGATCATAGATTGCAGCTTGCTTTAAGCTTACTATGACCGAATTTCTAATAGTGAAAAAAGCATATGCGTTTTTATTAAAAAATGGCACCATTCGATCTCGAACAAGTTTTTCTAAAAACTGAACAGGTCGGTAACAAAGAAAATGGTCTGGAATTATTTATGATGCTGCGATTTTCCTTTTTAAATGAAAGAATTACTACTGCGTCTTTCAAGGATGATGGGAATTACCAGAACTCAAACTCATAATAAATAAAAAGCATAGAACTATAGAACATCATGCTATTATTATTGATTGGTTAATATATTTCAGTATTTATTTATTATTTTAATTTATAGAAATCCATATCATATATTCTAAATTCTTCTGTCGTTTACACATATATACATACGTACTTGGATGAAATACATTATTGAATATGATCTTTTTTGTTTTCTAAATATATATCAATACATTGAGTGTTCCCTTATCACGTTATTCTGTTTTGAAATTCTTATTTCTGTCCTGATATATGGCAATTTTTGTGAATATTGAATGCATTATTGAAATGTCTACTAATCACAATTTGTTTGTTTGAATTGAAAATCGCGTTGTGATTGTTTTCTTCGTTAATTTTTAAATGATCTAAATTCATCTGCCTATCATCGTCATCCATGGTTCCAAATAACCATTTTCGTTCAGTGCCTACTATATTTATAAGGTCTCGCTTTTGCTTAGTTTCTTTTGGTATTATTGATCAGATGTTTACCCTAATATCGTAAATTACTAATTTTAGCAATTTATTATCCATTTCTAACCCCCTATATAATAATAGCCGGTTGTATGTAATCTTTTTCGAATCAAATCAAATGATACTATGTTTTCAGATTGTGTACATGATATATAATTTTATTGTTCATGTGTTACACACCAATAATGAACAACAAGAATTGTTACTTTTACTTTATTTTTGTTTAATAAAATATAATATCAAATTTCTGTCAAGATGTCGTACAAAAGTCACACAGCGAATCATCGATCATCAGAATCACGGAAATTATATCTTTCGAAAGGAAGTGAGAAAGACATCTCTTGGTAAGAGAATCTGCTTTCTTTTTCTTCTCATACAGCTGCTGTTTTTTTGGATGAGCTGCTGTACCAATTGTGTTGGCACTACCGAAGGTGCAGCCACATCTACTCCTCCACCAGTGACAATGTCACGATTGTTATTGTTTTTAAAGGTTACTTTTTTCTTGTTCGCATAATTTGCTGGTGATTTGGCTGCTGCTCTGAATTGTTGCTGCTGCGGATTTTGACTTGATTCTTGCATTCTGGAGAACTCGGAGTGATGTTGTTGGCTGGATACCTACTCTCTTGTAAGTCACACTGATGATGTTGGCTGGATTCTTCATTTGTACTTATGTTGGATGAACTTTCATTGGACGGCGAATTGATTTGTGTTGGTTTGTCTTCCAGGGCAATGAATGCTGGCTTGAGACGATCCACTGACACGTTTACAGCTTTACTATTCATTCGAATGGTGAAGAGACGGTCCGTTAATCTTTCGATAACCTCGAATGGTCCAGTGTAAGGAGGCTCCAATGGTTTTCTTACTGCGTCGGTTCTGAGCAGAACATGTGAGCATTTGTACAGATCCTTGAGAACAAATATGCTCTGTTTAATGTGATGTGCTGATGGAACAGGTCTTAGCATTCGCATGTGTTCCCGAAATTTCTCCACAAAGATTTGAGGATCTGCAGGCATGTCTTCGTTTGATTGGAGTTTGGTTGGGTTCGAGATGGATTACCTGCAGTTTGAGTGAGTTTGTTCCTTCGAAGAGACTTTTGAGTTCGATGTCTTGTGATTGTGATTCGAAGAGTGTGTTTGCATCAATCTCCACCGGCATGGCAATCTCGTTGATGTGTGAGTGTGCAAGACGTGAAAATGCATCTGCTACAACATTTTCGTCACCTTTGATGTGCACTATGATGGTCTCAAAAGTTGATATGTAGTCCAGGTGTCTGAGTTGTCGTTTGCATGCTCTATCAGATTTGTTTCCTATGTTCGTTGCAAGTGTTTTGTGGCCGGACTTGATAATGAATTGACGACTGTCAAGAATATGTTCGAAGTGTTTGATGGCATCATGAATGGCAAGTAGTTCTCGTTCATAAGCGCTATATTTCATCTCAGTTGGAGTTAGCTTTCGGGAGTAAAATCCAAGTGGTTTCCAGATGTTGTCTGTTTGCTGTTCTAAGGCTGCTCCAAGTGCCACATCAGAAGCGTCCGTAGTCAAGACAAGAGGTGCAGTTGAAACTGGGTGAACTAACAGTGCTGCACCAAGACTTTTTCGGCATTTATCGAACATTTGTTTCGTCTTCTCTGTCCAGGGAACGTTGCGCTTATCGTTTTTCTTGGAGTCTTTTAGAAATTCGTTGAGTGGTGCTTGAAGATCTGCTGCATGTGGAATGCAACGCCTGTAGTAGTTGAAGATACCTAAGAATCTCCGTAGTTGTGAAATGGTTTCAGGTAGCTCATAGTTGATAATGGCAGCGACACGCTCTGGTGGTGGTTTGCAACCTTTATTGTTGATTAAATACCCAAGGAATTTGACTTCAGGCAATCCAAAATGACATTTGTTGATATTGATAGTAAGGCGGTGTTTCCGTAAGATTGTGAAAGTAGCTTGCAGATGTTCCTTGTGTTGCTCGGCGGAATCAAACATAATTATGATGTCATCAATATAGCAAAATACAAAATGCATACCTCTGAAGATAGAATCCATGAATCTCTGGAATGTTTGAGACGCATTCCGTAGACCGAAAGGCATAAACAGGTATTCGAAGAGGCCGAATGGCGTAAATACCGCAGTTTTTTTAATGTCGTCTTCAGCCATCGGAATCTGATGGTATGCATGCACAAGGTCGAGCGTGGAAAAGTGGGTTTTTCCATAGAGTCTCTCTGCAACATCATCAACGTGTGCGATGGGGTATCGATCCGGTGTTGTTTGAGCATTAAGTCGTCTGTAGTCTCCGCAGGCTCGCCAACCACCATTTTTCTTGGCCACCATATGAAACGGGCTTGCCCATAGACTATTGGAGGGTCGGCAGATACCTTTTTCGATGAGATAATCCAATTCCGCTTTTGCGGCTGATAATTTATCTCCTGAAAGGCGTCTGAAACGACTTGCAACTGGTGGGCCTGTAGTTTCGATATAGTGGCATACTGAAGGGTCGATTTTTGTTAGTGGTTGTGGTGAGCTGGTCGTGACGTTGATGAATTCTTTCAGTAAGTTTGAGTACTCATCCTTTAACACCGCTCCTGCGCTTAGGGTTGATATTCCGAACTGGTTCACATTTGTTACTTGTCCATTTGTCATGAGACGTGTTGTCGCATCAATGAGGCATTTTTTTGTGAGATTAATGATGAGATGATAATGCTGGAGGAAATCTGCACCGATTATTGCTGTCTGAACATCAGCTAGAATGAATGATCATTTGAACTCTCTCCGCAGGCCAAGACTGAGCTTTAGAAAATGATAGCCAAAGGTTTGGATTTCTGATTTGTTGGCTGCGTACAATTTGAGATCTGCGCTGATGAGACGTTTTTTGATTTTAGAGATTGGTATTACGGAAACAACTGAGCCAGAATCTATAAGGAAGCGGGTGTTTACTCCCTTATCAAAAATGTGCAGACGGGGTTCTTTGCTGAAGTTGTTTTTGAACTTGCTGTCGCCAATCGTCTGTACTGACGACAGCTCAGCTAGTTTTCCTGGTTGTTGCTGTTGAAAGAACAGGCACCTTCACACTTTCTGGCATTCTGAGCATATCTCTTGTGATAAAAGCATAACCATTTGTCGTTTTTGTTTCTGCTGGGAGAACGTTCTCGTTGTTCGAACTTGCTTTTAAATTTTGATCGCTGTCGACTATTTATCTTAAGTGCATGGAGTTGCTCCGAGAGTTCTTTGACGGTGCGACAGAGTTCTGTGTAGCTCAAGTGGCCATCTTGAGAAACTGCTTGGATTGACTGCTGCTCAATGGCTGACAATGACGATGATGAATGATTATTGTTAGCCGAATCATACATTTTGTCAGCTGCAGTGGCGAGGTCATCAAGAGAGTAGTTCTCAAAGACTGTCAGAACATTTCTTGTTAACTCTGGAAGTGACAACATTCTCTCATGACTTTCGGGCCGCATTCTCTCCCTGCAAGGCGTCTCATCTCAGCTAAAATTATTAATGGCTTTTTCTCTTTGGAGTCTGCGCCTTTCAACAACCGCCTTAACTTGGACTCGGCCGATTCTGCAAACCTCGCCAGAATGCGTTTCTTGAACACAGAAAATTTATTTGTTACCGTAGAATCACTAATTAAATCCTCAGCTGCAGTCAGGCAATCACCCTCCAGACCAATAAACACTTGCTTGAATTTCTCCTCCTCAGTCATGATCCCTTCCAACTCCAACGTCATTTCAATTTGACTTAACCACATATGAGGTTGGCTTGGGTCAAATTTTGTTAGTTTAATACGACGTAAATTTGCTCGTGGCTGGTGAACAGATGGCTGGACTGATGCGGACGAGTTTTGTGCTGTGGAGTTTAGATTTTGTAAGGTCAATAGTCTTACCTGCTCTCTGAGCTGCTCCAACTCGCTGGTGTCCATCATAGTGGCATCAAGTAATTCGGTGTGACGTGCTCTGTCCTCTTGCTCTTGCCTTTGCAGAATTTGTTGGATGATGAACGTAGCTTTCTCGTATTGGCTGTCGATGTGATCCCTTTCGCTGTCTGCTTCTCCTATGGCCTTGATATTTTCTTCCTGATCTGCATCTTTGATGTAATTTTCTTCAATGGCGGATTGAATGACGTCGAATTCTCGATATAGTTTAAGCTGCTTGACTTCAGCCTGGGTGGCTGTTCGTTCGACGGAAAAAAATTACAAATTTTTGTAATTTGCTGTTTGATGATACCTATGTTCTTTATGAGAGCACAAAGATCTGCCATGTTGAATATATATATAGAGGTAAGCACGAAGACGGCGACTGTACAAAACGATGCCTTGCAGCTGGTGGCGTCCAGTAGTCGTGAACACAATTTGTTACCTTATATATATGAGACGACGCCGACGGCAGCTGGTAGCGTCCAGTACTTTTTTTTGTATGTACTATGACGCCGAACGTGACTGATGTACGTATTTAGATATTTGTAGATATGCTTGTTGTTTTACGATGAGGGTCACCAATTTAGTGTTCATGTGTTACACACCAATAATGAACAACAAGAATTGTTACTTTTACTTTATTTTTGTTTAATAAAATATAATATCAAATTTCTGTCAAGATGTCGTACAAAAGTCACACAGCGAATCATCAATCATCAGAATCATGGAAATTATATCTTTCGAAAGGAAGTGAGAAAGACATCTCTTTGTAAGAGAATCTGCTTTCTTTTTCTTCTCATACAGCTGCTGTTTTTTTGGATGAGCTTCTGTACCAATTGTGTTGGCACTACCGAAGGTGCAGCCACATAATGTTAGCTTATAGTGACATCTATATGCTGAGTTATATGTGAGGCGTTCAGAATATTAGTAGAATAAGTTGTTTAATTCGAGATATTTGAAGTTTAATGAAAAGACGTTAAAAATATTCAGGGAAAGAAAAAGAAATTATAATGTTAATTTAGTTTTAAAATTGTAACATTTATATATGTGAAAATAATAAAAAAAAAAACGATTTCAAGGTAAACAAATTAACTTAAATACAAGCAAATGAAGAACTAAATAAAGACTTAATTCATTTTATATTAAGGATTTACTTGTCAAAAAACCCATGCTCTTATCTCTACTTCTAACAGTACATTTTTGATGCTGACCTTTTTTTATAGGTAATTTTTTTTTTAAGTGGATTTAGATCATTAATATTCTGAACGCCTTATGTAATAATTGCATAATTATTCAGGTGACTTCTGCGAGATAGTAGCTATATTATATTTCCGATGTACATTTGATTGATACATTGGCCTATTAAGTATGGACTGCTAGTTGGTTGCCATTTCCATACAATATCATACAAACACATTTCACCCGACACTAACAGCTGAATCACACCCGGTGTGAAATATTTAGTTCCAAAACAATTTATTTTTAATAAGCGTCACTAGAATATGAACAGGGAGGTAAAGCTGAAGTTCACTATGAATTGATTTTTTTTAAACTTTTTTTTTAAAATAAATAATATATAAGCAAAACTATCAAGTTTTGAAATAAAAAAAAATAGTAATAAACAATTTGGCACAAGCCAACCTTAATTATCATTTATTATTTTATATTTTGTTGATATGTACTTTTGCGGTTAAGAGGGATTAGTTGACCTTCTGCCTCCTACCAATGTACGCCTCTTCATTGAAATTTTGTTTCTTATATTTAACAATCAGTTTGATTTAATCGTTGTAAGAAACCAACGTGAAGTTGACTTCTGGCAGTCCGTATCTATTAGGTTAGGTCCATGGTGCACATGGTATATAATGTTAGTTTACAGTGACATCTGCATGCTGAGTTATGTGTAATAACAGCATAAATAGTGGGTATTTTCTTTGAAGATCCAGTATTTTCACACGGTCAACTATAGGTAAATTGCAGCAACCCGAACAAAGTTTAAGGAAACCCCGAATGTCTTTATTCAAGAAAATGACGAACAAGGACGCTTTTTGAAGACATCTCAAACAAGAAGCAAAAAACCAAGAAATTTTTTTCTCAGGATATTTTCTTTTTGTTTTCTGAAACGGTTTCTTTTAAAATAAAAAGGTAAAAAATATCAATTGTCACAATTGTGACGAAACCAATAATATTGTTTATTTCTGCAATACCTATTTTAAACGAAATTAATGGTTAATCAGTTTCTTGCAGTTTTGCTTCAAAAACAGCCATATTCCGGTATCGATATGTCACTTTGTTCTCAGAATAAAGAATAAAGAACTAAAAAGATCCTTCTAAAAAAATTATTTCGAAACAAAGCGGCCTGAAAGCTGAAAACGAAGAAAAATTTCAAAAATTCCAATTTGGCGAACTTCGCATTGTGAGGAGAAATAGCAAATACCATGGACGTATTATGTATGGACTACTAGTTGCCTACCTCAAAATGGTTCCATTTTATTTTCAGTTATATAATAATAATAAAAAATCCCTTTTTTCCTTATAGTGCTTTTAGCTTGTCTTAGGCACAAACCAATAAAAAAAGGAAGTTGTCCACGATCTAAAAAAACAAGAGGCAAAATACCAAAGATGTCGCACATTTCTATAGATGGAATTCAAAAGTGTCAGTTATATTTTACCGGTAAATGCCACTTTTTAAAAACAGATGTCGCGAGCTTCTATGTCAACATTTTAAGTAGTTATTTTTTTCCTGAAGTGGGTTCAGAAGAGCTAGCATCGCATTCTTAATTTTGGTGAAATTTTTTTGGCAATTGTTGTATGAAGCTGGCATTAGACTAGCAGTCCATATATAATGCGTCCATGGCAAATACAATATGTGCAATTATCAAAAGTTTGCATAAGCAGTCAGATGAATGGGTGTTCAATTATAAATTCGAACGAGAACAAATACAACAGATAACCCTGTTAATTTAGAAAACGAGAATTTAAAGATCAATATTAATTAAAATGAATATTTTTTAAAAAATTTGTTTGAGGATTGTTTCGGGACCAAAAAATTTTAAAATAAAATAAAAAAAAATAGTACAAATAGGCTAATTTAAAAAAAAAAGATACTGGACACAAAATTAATAGGCCAAAAAAGGACGGTCAGTCTACGAAGGACGTAAGCAAAAAAAGGTAATGAAAAACCTGAAAAAGGTCGAACATTTTGCAGTTCACCTCCCCCACATTTTTTGCACGAGGCCAACGAGGTTGAAAAACTTAAGAAAAGGTTAATTTACCATCCTCTAACATTATCCCAAGGTTTAAATAAGTTCCGACCTTTGTCGACCTAAAACTACCTGTCGACATGACTATATTGCAAAATTTAGTTAATACATAATGTGACGTTTTGGCCTGGAGTTCGACAAATAAAACTCAATCAAAATTCCAAAATAATACAACAAATCTCTTTATTTTATAAAACACAACGTCTTTCAGTTTAAATAACACCAATTTTAACTTATTTCACTTATTCACAATTCAAATACGTTCTTATAATTCAACACTTTTTATTTAATCTCAATTCAATCACTTTTTACTAACGCTTCCAGTTGTTAACAATTCCACTGAACTTTCAATGCAATCTACTCTTGTATTTATACAAGTTTACAAGCTTCTGGAAGCTTCTGTCTGGTTCTGGCACAATCTAAGCTTTCGGTACTAATTCGAGTCTTGAATTAGTACTTCAAGTTCGATTTAATACTCAGTTAAAACATATTGCAAATATGTAGCATACTTTTAGGGGCATGGTTGTTGTACACAATAAATGTTGGTTGTTATA
Organism: Platycheirus rosarum; assembly: GCA_963971375.1. NCBI lineage: Eukaryota > Metazoa > Arthropoda > Insecta > Diptera > Syrphidae > Platycheirus > Platycheirus rosarum. Next base: position 33,300,708 of record OZ020509.1, on the reverse strand, counting down.
CACAATGAATCCAACAGATGTCGTTAGTTTACAAAATGTATTCTCCGAATATCTAAGCTTGTTGCCACATCACATTGTCCCCCTCTTAGTTTTGTTCGTCCCGAACAAGCACATCATCATTGTTTCCGTGGTAACGATGCAGTCGATCCACATGGACAATTTTCATTTTTGCTCTTGGTCCTCGTTGGATTCGGAAAACGACGTCATTAATGCGCGTAACTACTTGGTAGGGACCTTCCCAGTCCTGCTGAAGCTTGGGCGATTTTCCCTTTCTTCGATGTTGGTTATAAAGCCATACCAGATCTCTTCAAGGTCTTGTTAAATCGTTCTACCATTCCATCAGACTGTGGATGAAGAGGTGTTGTTCTTGTTTTCTTTAACCCGAGTGATGCGCATACTTCCTGGAATAACTTCGACTCGAAGTTTTACCCTTGGTCGGAATGCAATTCCATAGGCACCCCGAACCTGCACTATCTGCTCGACAACAAACCTAAAGAAAAGTCTTGGTTTAATTCTGAGTGTAAAGAAGCTCAGGCTCAAAGAAGTAAGTTTCCGTTCTTACAAAGCCAACCCTACAGAGGAAAATCGGAACAAGCACAAACAAGCAATAAACTCATGCAACTCCGTTATTGAAAGAACCAAATTTTTGCATGACCAAAAATTACGGCAAAAAATTCTGCAGTGTCCCAAAGGCAGTAAAAATTTTTGATCATTTGTAAAAAATATTAAAAACTCCTCAACATCTTCGGTTCCAACGCTCATCGACAATAACAAACCAATTGTTTACTCTTCAAAGAAGGCAAACTTGCTCGCCGCCAATTTCGCTGCCAGCTCCACGCTGCCGCATAGCAACGTTGCCCCTCCTGTACTTGAGAATGTAATTTTTTCCATGGGACAGATTTTTTTCCGCACTCGTACAGTACCAAGAGTTCTCAAAGATCTCGATATACACAAATCCGCTGGCCCGGATGGTATACCCCCGATTCTTCTGAAGAGGTGTTCCTCCACACTGGCAAAGCCACTGCGTAAGCTTTTCCATCGCTCCTACTCTTCTGGAATCTTTCCTAGAAGATGGAAAACAATTGCCCCTCTCGAACACCGACGCAATGTTTCATGTCTTTCCTTATTTTATCGTTTCTTTTATAAAAAATGTTCACTCTTAAAAGTTTCGCCCGTAATACTCGTCTTGCTAGGAATGCCCATCAGTTCACCCTTGAGCCCAATTTCGGACGTACTAATATATATATAATATAGGGATTCTTTTTTTAGCCGTACAACACGACTTTGGAATGGTTTACCCGGCGAGATTTTCCTTTGCCATTTCAATTTGCAAACATTCAAAACCAATGTTAATCGACGCCTCCTATCTCTTCCCTCCCTATCTTCCTAATGCCCGCGCAGTGTGTTACATTAAAAGGGAAACAAATAGTCCCTTGTGCACGCGTTAATTATAAAAAAAAAAAAAAAAAACCGTCTTAGCTTCTTGATTGGGTATCGCAAACGCCTCCGGCCACTTGCTGAAGTAGTCCATGACAACAAGGATGTAACGGCTACCGTTTTAATTTTCTGGGAACGGGCCTGTGATGTCAACGGCGATTCTTTCAAACGGGGCGCTCACGTTTTACTGGTGCATTTTACCTCGTGTTTTGACTTTGGGTCCCTTGCTAGCCGCGCATGTTGTGCACTTTCGACACCAGCTCTCTACATCGATTTTGCGCTTAGCCAATAAAAACGTTCCCGTAACTTTTCCAGTGTTTTGTTGATTCCCAAGTGCCCAACGGATACTCCATCATTCATATTTTGTAGGATCTCCTCTACTTTCTATCGTGGAACCAGAAGCTGCATCTTAAAGGATCTTCCATCTGGCATTTCCCAATTTCTCCGCAAAACACCATCTTGCACATGGAGAGAGTCCCACTGCACCCAGTATGCCTTTAAAGTAGGACTTCTGTTGGAGATGTCTCTTGAATTGGGTTTCTTCATAGATTCCTTCCATGCAAGGATTGGCTCGATGTCAGGGTCTTCTTTTTGTGCATTAAGAAGTTCTTTGGCACTCCAACCCTCTACAGGCTCGGCTCTTATTCTCTGAACAGAAATACCTTCGTCCTTTTTCTCTTTTCGCGCACAATGTTTGCCACTGGGTTCACATGGTCTGCGGGAAAGCGCGTCCGCATTGCAGTGCAGTCTTCCTTTCCGATGCTGTATTTTGAAGTCGTAAGTCTACAATCGTTCGATCCATCTTGCTACTTGCCTCTCAGGATTTTTGAACTGTAGCAACCATTTTAAAGCGGCGTGATCGGTACGCAAGATATATCTCTGTCCATACAGATATTTATGGAAATGTTTTGTCGCCAGTATCAGAGCAAGGAGTTCCCGTTTTACACAGTAGTTTCTCTCTGGTCAACAGAAGTTTGCTGAAATAGGCTACCACTTTCTCCTGTCCATCGTGTATCTGCGATAGAACTGCTTCAACACCCACGTTACTAGCATCCGCGTCCACAATAAATGTCTTGCCAGGGGTGGGGTAAGCTAGTATTGGTGCCTCACAAAGACGCTATTTTCGATGTTGAAAGCTTCTTTTGCTGATGCAGACACTTTTCGATTCCGGGAAAATCCTTGACGAACCTCCTGTAATAAGTGGCGAGACCTAGAAAGCTTTTAAGCTGGTGTTTATCTTCGGGAACCGGCCAATTTCTCACGGCTTCGATTTTCTCCGGGTCAGTGTTTACTCCATTTGATGATATCACATGTCCCAAATACTTTACCTCAGCTTTGAACAGAGCACATTTCTTTGGACTTAGTTTCAAATGTGCTGTTTGAAGTCGTGTAAACACCTCCCTCAAGTTGTCGCTATGTTCCACAAACGTCTTTCCCACAACGATGACGTCATCCAAGTATACCAAGCAGGTTTTCCATGTCAGACCCTGTAACACACGTTCCATTAAACGCTCAAAGGTGGCTGCAGCGTTACACAAGCCAAATGGCATAGCGGTAAACTGCCATAGTCCATTTCCCGTTGTGAAAGCGATCTTTTCTTTGTCTTCTGGATGGATCTGTACCTGCGAGTAGCCACTTTTCAGATTGAGGGTGGAAAACCATTTCGCTACAGAAAGGGTATCCAAGGTATCATCTATTCGAGGCAAGGGGTAGCTGTCCTTCTTGGTGACATCGTTGAGCCTCCAGTAATATACGCAGAATCGAGTGCTGCCGTCCTTCTTTTTCACAATGGAAGTCTTCTAGCAGATTGTCGGATCGGTCTGCTATCGCCGGTGTCTATTCGGTGCTGTACTATGTATGTTCGACAGCTCACAGTTTCCAAGGATAGCATTACATACCTCAGCCAATTTTGTTGCAGAAACAAGACTCGCGGATTCACTCCCAGATGTTGTCGATATGGCTGCAATGGGTACGCATCTTCCAATCACCTCTCCTTGTCTGAGCTTGACGGAGTGTTTGTTCGGATTCATCAGCCTTACCGGAACCATGTTTTTCTTTGGTTCTACTAAAACTTTTCCAACGATATAGCTTGAAAAGTCCTCTTTATTATCTGCTTCAATGAAATAGAATCGTTGTTCCCAGGATCACCCTCCAAACGCGTCCAAAGAACTGTCTCGGAAGAAAAAGGTAGGACTTCATCTCTGCTTATAACCGCCTGAAGATTCACAACGTTCTCGTTTCCGTCTCTTCTGATTATGGAGGCTGTGACACCCGTGTCGATAGTGACCACAAATTTTCTGTTTCTGATGACTGCCTCCACTGTCAAGCTCTTGCTGCAGCGTGTAGTTTGCGAAACTTGGATGATGGTCCTGGGGGCGTCGATTCCATCAACCAACTTCAGCCCCGCGAAGTTGGTTCTTAGGCGTTTCCCGCCTGCTGTTGATCAGATGCATGTCCAGCAGTGTGAGTGTTATTCCTGTCAGATGCTTCGTCATTCTGCCTCCTCCTTGCGCAATATGGGCAGCTTACCTGTCTAGGTGGAGATCTGCATTGTCGCTGTAGGTGTCCTAGCTTGTTGCAATTCCAGCATCTCATTTGACCTAAAGCAGTGTTCGGGTTTTGTCTTTCAATGTCGACACGTCAACATGAGCACTCTAACGTAGCCATTTCCGTGACGCGATGGCTACCTTGCGAAGCTTGGTCTGCTGCTTCCATTGTCAGGGCAAATTCTAAAGCCTCAGCGAGCGTTTTCTTACCTGCCATTCTCACAGCCATTTGTTGTTTTCCATCTGCAATGGCATTAGTGAACGCATTGGTTGCCAGTTCGTTTATGATTTCCCTGCTGGTATTGGGATAAGACAAATTCGCCAAGCGCTCAATGTCAGCTTGCAATTGTTGTAGCGTTTCACCTCTTGTCTGGACCCTTCGGCGCAACTGGACTTGGTAAACTTGCTGCATGTGGTCGTCGCCAAACCTCACCTCGATTGCCTTGACCATGCAGCCTTGACGGCAGCTGTTCCTCTGAGCGCAAGCGTAAGAGCAATTGATTTGTCTTCGTTGTCCCAGTTGTTCGTCAAGGCGGCAGCTTCAAACTGCCTCTTATAAATTGGCCATGATGTTTGACCATCGAAGACAGGTAGCTGCATTTCCTTTCTTCGTGGACCGTCGCTGGAACATTCCCGAACCTTCTGCTTTTTGCTTTCCGAACTTTTCTTCTTAGCTTTCTATTTGGGCTTCAAAATTCTGATCTACTATTTGAAGTCTTTCGCTTAGTTAATTCTGTTGAGTTTCTAATGAATTCTTTTGTTCGTCGAATTTACTTTTGGGAACGTTCCTTTGGTCTTCGAGAACGTTCCTTTGTTCGCTTAGTTGTTGCTGGAGAATTTCCAACGAATTCTTCTGCTCATTCTTTTAATCTTCGAGAACGTTCTGTTGTTTTTCGAGAAAGTTCTTTTGTTCTTTCGAGGAACTTTCCAAAACATCGAATTTCGACAGAAGCAACTTCATGAAAGTAGGCATTTCATCGACGGTACTTACTGTGCTTTCTCTCCCCTGTTCTTCAACATCGAACAACATGGTATCAGGGTTTTCACCATCCTGAGTGATAGCATTCTGCAGTCGGAGCCAGAGTTCCTTTTCCAGCCCCGAAGTCTGAAGATTCCTTTTTCCTAATTCTTCTTTCAACTCAGCTGTTGTTAATGGTTCTTATTTTCGACCCATTTTATGTAACCGAAACACAATTTTCACAATACTCTTTTATTTATACAAGTTTACAAGCTTCTGGAAGCTTCTGTCTGGTTATGGCACAAGTTCGATTTAGTACTCAGTTAAAACATATGCATATATGTAGCATACTTTTAGGGGCATGGTTGTTGTACACAATAAATGTTGGTTGTTGTACACAATGAATCCAACATATGTCGTTAGTTTACAAAATGTATCCTCCGAATATCTAAACTTGTTGCCACATCACAATAAACACATTTATCATACATACTTACCTCCAAAAAACCATTAAACGCCATATTTAAAACTTTAATATATAAACTAACTATTCACAAAACGATATAATACGCTTAACAACAAAAAAACTATATTCAAACTAAAACTACACGAAAACGGGCCTGATTAAACAAAAACAAAACTACAGTACCAGCACATGAATGAAAAATGATCGCGGTACGTAAAGTCAACTTGATGTTGACAGGTGACAGCTTGAGTCTCGAGGCTCGATGCTGATATTACATTCCAAAAGACTGGGATGTTATGAGTTTAAAGTTTCAACTAAATAAATTATTTAAATTTTTTTAATCCATTATTGAAAATTTAATTAACATGAATTATCTTTACATGTCAGACGAGAAATTGATCATCGAGCAACGGCTAGACGTGTTGAGATATACGATATGTACGATATACTTGAATTTACGATGTAAATCAAAAGTTAGATGGAGGACAAATAAAAAGGTTTTTTTCTCTTCATTTATCACTTTGAAAAATGTTTTATTTAAAACGTTTGAGTTAATTTTTAAATTTGGCGAATTTTTGAATGTTATACCCAACACCTGGGGAGCAACCAATTCCAATGCCAGAGATCATTCATTTTTGTTTCACTTGCTAGAAATTAGTAGGAACAAGAGTTTAATGAATTAGATATATGTAGGTATAACTGATTGAAACCGTAGACAGTGGAATTTGCGAACAATAAGAGAAAGACACAGCATAGTGTAGTACAGTTATTAAAGAGAAAAGTAACGTTTCGATATTCAATAATAGAAATAATTTGTATTTATTTAAAGTAAATATATATTCAATTCTTATATATGTAGTATTATGTCAATAGAAACGATTTGATTTCAAACACATGATTGAAAACAGTCTACTTACCTTACATTTGTTTTTCTTTTAGTAACATAACAGTTGATAATACTGAAAGTGCAGAACTAGTTTCTCATTATGAATCGAGCCTTTCTCTTCCTGATATTTTGCCTATAACAACGAAAAACTATGATAAGAATCGAGCTCCTAAACTTTTGGGACAACCAACAGTTGTCTATTTCCATGTTACTGTATTGTCATTAGATTCAATTAATGAAGAATCAATGGTGAGTATAAGGGACAACGCATTTGAACATTTTACTAACACTATTTTTTTTAGACATATGTTACTGATATATTCTTAGCTCAAAGTTGGCGAGATCCACGCCTTCGTCTTCCAGAAAATATGAGTGACGAGTATAGAATATTGGATGTAGACTGGTTGCATAGTATATGGAGGCCAGACTGTTTTTTTAAGAATGCAAAAAAAGTTACTTTTCATGAAATGAGTATACCCAACCATTATTTGTGGCTCTACCATGATAAAACACTTTTGTATATGTCGAAGTAAGTTTGCTCTATTTGCCCAAAAAAAAGAAATATTAAAAAAGAAACGTAGTTTAAAGTTTTGCCAATATGTTTCTTCATATTAAACAAGATTTCGATGTTTTTAATAGATTTTTTACATTAAAACTACATACTTCGTACGGAATCAAATCAACGTTGTGCCTGCAGAAACAGTTGCTCAAAAAAGAAAGCGGAAACTTATTGTTTTCGTCTATTCGTTAAAAAATTTCATAAAAATATCCTTTTCCAAGGTCATGGCCTAGTACTTGAAATGGGGTAACAAAAATTTGAGTTCCAATAAGACAATATTAAATTATTTTTTTTATTGTGAATGCCTTGATTTTGATCTCAAAAAATAAATCAGACACTTAATAGTAGGTTTAGTGCAGAAAAAAAAGACAAACAAATTACCATATTACGAAAAACTTAAGAACGAATTGACGTACGGAAATCATTAATATGTCATTTTGGTCATAATTTTACTGGATACAAGTAGTTCTTAGTTCCTTTTTAGAAAAATAGGCGTTTAGGAGCTATTAAGCAAAATAAAATAAATTAGTTTTTTTCAAGATGGCGGCATTTTCACTCGGGTACCACTCTTAATATAACATTAATTTATTACATTTTTCCATTATTTGTACTACAACCCAATGTTTAGGACCGTTTTTCTCCAAATCCATTAATTGTAGATACGATAAGAAATGACAAATATTTTTGGTGTAGAATTGCATGCGCCACAATGTGTACCTTACCTTACCTTAGGTGGTGCTACAGTCCGGGGTGGATGTGGGCCTTAACCAATAAACTTTTCCAACCAGCCCCTAGCTAGCTGCATCCAGTTTCACACGTGGAGTCGGTTGAGGTCCTCTTTCAATTGTGTGCGCCACCTGAATCTCGGTCTTCCTCTACTGCGCCGTCTCTCTGGGGTGGAATCGAAGATTTTCCGGGCCGGAGCGTTGATGTCCATCCGCTCTATATGACCCAGCCATCTGAGACGTTGAATTTGTACTCTTTTGGCTAGGTCTGTCTCGTTATACAGTTCTTCATTGTTTCTTGTTATCCACTCTCCACTAATGCATACGGGGCCAACAATCACCCGGAAAATCTTTATCTCGAAGCAATCTAAAGCATCCACAGCGTTTTTGACATGCGTCTGCACTATAGAGCAGGACTGGGATGATGAGTGTCTTATAAAAGGACAATTTAGTTGCCCGAGAGAGGGATTTGCTTTTCAATTGGCTTCTAAGCCCAAAGAAGCAGCGATTGGCAAGAGTTATTTTTCGTTTGATTTCAGCGCTGGTGTTGTTGTTTGAGTTAATACCGGGGCCCAGGTAGACAAAGTCCCTAGCTACCTAAAAGTTATAGCTGTCTTTGTTGATGTTTTCTCCAAGACGTAAGTGTTGGTGTACGAAAATTTAACCTACATTTTTTTTAAATTTTTAATTTATTTATTTATATCTACTTAAACACAACTTGGAGACCAAAAATAAATCATGACAATTTTAATGTCATAGCTAGGACACTGGTCATATTTTTTGTCCAGGAGCTCAAAAAACATTTCTTTGGTGTCATCATCTTTTTCCTCAGTGGCGGATTGTCATGAGGCGTTCGTTGACACATTTGTAGCTCAAAACCTCTTGCCTGAGCCAGCCTCCAACGGCGAATCCAAATCCAAATAACCGCTGTTTTTGTTGTGTATAGCAGTTGCCGTTGTAAACTTTGGTGCCAGGTAGAAAAGGGTTAAGTCAGAAATAGTAATTTTCTCCACAAATTGAGATTGAAGTTTGACATTTTTTTTTAATTTAGATATTCTTTTTTCGAAAAGTTAATAATGCAAAATAGTTATTAAAACAGTCGTCTGTTATACCATTAGGCTGTTGACCAAACAATATAATTACTTACCAGATTTCCTGATGACTTATCTCTTAAGAGCCACTTAATTGTTTTGTATTTTTTTAAAATAAAGTTTTTTCTTAGGGGTTAAGTCAAGAAAAAAAATCTTTGTTTTCATTAATAACTCAGTTTAATTCATAAAACTTACAAATAAAAATAATTTAAATTTCCATTTTATTAAGAGTTTACATTTGGTCATCGTTCTTGTCCATCGTTATCTGGTGCACCTTCCGAAGTTACCAGGAGGAACTAAGATCATCAATGAGCACAAATCCCGTTTCTTTTCGGTGGATATTGGATTCATATTATTGTATTTTCGTTTTCGAATTTTTTTATATTTCTAAGCTTTCCTAGCCTTATAAAGCTTAAAACTTTAATCGTCTGAATCTTTTAACGAATTTTTATATCTTAGTAAGACTTTCTCCTTGTATTGCAGCCATTGAACAAGAACTGTTCCCCAGCCTCATTTTTTTCGGGACACTAAAGCTGTCTTCAATAAACCAGAAAAATCGAAAAATTCTTCCTGCTGTATTTCATGCACCCTGAATTGTTTTTTGTTCCCTGTGCTACGAACTAATTGGTACCAATCGTGACACATGTAGTTCATTGATTCTCTGCTAGCATTATCGTGAACAGTCAAGTTGTAGGTCCATAACTGTATTTTGTTGAATGCAACGGAAGAACCAATAAATGGTGTTGTCAAACATTGTTGCAGGTCGAAGCTAAAGCATTTGGATTATTTTGAGCCTTTCCTTGTCTATTCGATTTGCCTCATATGCTGCATTTGCTTGCTCCTGATGTATTTTTAATTAATTTTCTGCAATTTGTTTTTTGCTTGATTACCTGTATTTGTAGCAACTTGCAGCGTCATTTGAAGCGTATCACATTTAAAGCAGGTATCTATATGCGGTTTTTTAAATGCAAGTTTAAGCTTGTGGTCATAAAGAGTTCGGCCCAAAGGAGTGTTTCGTCCGTCTTTATAAAAATCATTCATAATTCCTAAGTTTAGATGAGTTAAAAGATATCTTTTATCATTGGTGCGTCTCATATAGTGATTTTCGTAAGAGGGAAAAGATTGTATGTGCGCTCGTACTTCATTTATGTCTTCCTCACTTTTCTTATTAGCGGAAGCATTCTTTCCTCTTTTATCGTCTAAAGTTATTCCAGAAGTATGTAAGTTTTTATTTTTTATTGGGGTTGCAACAAATTTTAAGTTCTCATCTAAAGTCTTACACTGAGATTTATGTCTTTCTCTTTTGAAAATATTTGTTCTATTGTGTTTAGTACTAAAGCAATAGGATGACTTAAATTTTTAGGAGCAACTCAATTATTTCAAAATATAAAATTAGTATAAATACAAAGGAGTTAAGTCCACTTACGCCCTTAATACCGAACAGTTTAAAAAACTTTCTGACTTATACCCTCTGTACAAAATAATTTGAAAAAGAAGGAGTAACGATTGACTTATGCCAATAGGACCAAACGAAGGAGAAAAAAAAGTGACTTAAACCCAATAAAAAACCCGAAAATGGATTTTTTTGACTTAACCCCTTTCTACTTGGCTAAAAAAACATTTCTTTGGTGTCATAACCTTTTTCCTCTGTGGCGGATTGTCACGAGGCGTCCAACGACGATTCCACATCCAAATAAGCGCTGTTTTTGTTGTGTATAGCAGTTGCCATAGTAGATATCGCAGTTTTTCATTTTTCTTTTGCCCGCGGCGTCCCATCGCATTTCTTGGATGGCGGTTATATCTGCCTTACAGCAATCAAAGGCCTCCGCTACCTGTTCGGCTGCACGTGGTATATTAAGGGACCTAAAATTCCACGTACATACATATCCGAAATTCGTTGTTCTTATTTCGTTTGCAGGGTTCGTCATCAGTGAATCCGTCCGTATTCGAGGCTTGTGCGGTTGTTTCGCAACTAGTAGTTTTTGACATGGCCGGGAAGTTACCCTGACGGCACAACCCCCAACCTGGAGGACCAGGTCCTTATTGTGACTCCAAGGACGAAGAGCCGGATAAACCGCTCCTTATAGGCCTGATGAGAGAGGCGATTTCCGCTGTTGCTAAAAAGGCGTTTAAGTTGGTCCAAATTTTTCGAGTTTTCATCAGATTAATGTTGTTTGCGCTGATATTTTTATATGAACTTTTGATTTTTTGGATTGAGGAGTGATTGATGAGGCAAGTTTTAAGGGCAGAGGAGATGTACTCTATGTGAGAGTCAATTTCGGAATTTGACAAGTTAATATCGTTAGGGAGATTCTGGTTTGAGATGAGATTTTCGAGTTGCCTGTTACATAGATTCCAGTTGGTTAATTTGAAAGAGAAAAGCCGTAATTGAGTATCCGGAATAGGATTAAAGTTTAAAATATAGAGTGCTAAGAAAATTGAAAAGTGGTCAGAAATGGCATCTAATATTGTGCAGGTGAAGTTTTGGAAAAGGGGGGAGCTTGCTGTTAGGCTTGGAGATGTTAAAAAGAAATCTATATACGAAGAAGATCTAGGAAATGTATGTTCACCTGGGAAGGTAATGTCTGTGCTGAAAAAATTGTTTTGGTACCAGTTGAAAAGGTTAAGGCCATTCTGGTTAGTGATGTTATCTCCACACATGGGGTGGCGAGCATTAAAGTCACCGCCGATTATGAAGTGGTTAAAGTGAGAAATAGCAATCAAAAGATCATCTAAAGCTTGGTGTAGTAAAGGGCTGATATTGCCAGGTATGTATATGGAAACTAATCTTATCTGATTGACCCATGGATTCGATAGATTCAACTCCGATGATTGTGGCAGAGATAAGTGTACTGATAAAATTAATGACGGAGTGACGGATGGAATCTTTAATGAGAATCCCTGTGCCCACTGCAAAGTCATTTCTAACGAGTTTAAATTTGTTGAAGAATCTGGTGTGAGATTGCGTAAGGCGCGTTTCTTGAAGAAGAACTACTGTAGGTTTGATGTCCTCAATGATTAAACACAAGTCAACGCACTTCTCTGAGGATATTAAAGAATTTATATTAATGAATAGGGCTTTGATGTGCATGTTCATGGTGAAAGAGAGGCGATATTCTGTTTTTTCATTATTATTCAAAGTGAGATAAGTTGGCCAAAAGAGCTTAACTTTGGATAGTAATATATTAAAAAGGACTCCGAAGAGTTTGTTAGATTCATTCATAAAATCACTAAATAAGGATGAATTATCCGCTGAATGTTCGCGAGAACTCAAAGATTGGGTGGTCTGACCCTGGTTTCTAGTGACGCTCGCATATGAAAGCGGAGTGCAATGATTATTTAGAATATTGGCTACTGATATACCTTCAGCCATTCTACCAATCCTTACCTTGTTATTTGAAGAAACTCTTGATTCGTGTTTCTTGATATACTCAATGCGTTTTTGACATTTACTAAAATTGGCTGGGTGACCTTCTTCACCGCAGTTCACACAGAAAACTTGAGAGGGAGAACTGTTATCATTTGTTGCAGATAGGCAATCTTTCTGATTCACATCATGTGAATTATTGCATTTAACACAACGCTGAATGTTGGCGCAATATCTACTAGAATATCCGAATCGTTGACACCTGAAATATTGAATTGGGCCCTCCCTTTTAATCGAGTCCCACCAGTTTTTTTTTTTTTTTTTTGATTTTATTAAGTTCTTTGTGGTTTTCTACCGTACAAATAAATATGTCTAAATCGATTTTTTTGTCGCGAGACCATTTGTGGAGAATAGTTTAATTTGGTCAATTTTTAATGAATTGTCAATTTCTAAGAGTTTCTTTCTGACCTCTTCTGGAGAGAAGCTGCCAGAAAGTCTTTTAAGTAATATAGAGGGGTTTCTTAGTGATCTGGGGGTAAATGAAAAAGCTTCAATTTTATCTGAAACTTAAAAGTTATTGATAAACAGTGAATGTAGGTTGGGATTTTTAACAAAAAGCTTAAGACGGCCGAAGCCAATATTCTGTAATCTCATAAAATTAATTTCTAAAGGGAAATCTGATCTAACAAACTTTAAAATAGTACTTGACCTTAGCCCTTTGATGAAAATTGGAGGGCACCATTTTGATTCCTTGCTGGATGGTGATGTAGCTTGTCATCCTGTACGATGTCCGTCAGATTCATTGTCCGCCATTTTGTCAGCATCGTCGCTGGGGCGTAAAACGTAAAATTTGTTGTTGGCTAGTGCGTTGTCCCTGTTTTAGGTTCAGCCTCTGGTTTTTTCTTAGAAGAGGATGAATTTGTGTTGTCTGCCGCTCTCTTTCTTCTTTCTTCCAATTTGATAAAGCAGTCAGGGTCGGTTGCTAACAGATGTTGCAGTTTCGAGGATGACGCTACATTTGTAGGCGCCATTTTAGCGTACGACGCCACAATTTATTGATGACGCCATGTGAGTAGCTGACGCCATTTTTTAGGTGACGACGCGTCGTTTTGCATAGGAATGTCTGGTAGGTTTTTCATTAATTCATCGATATTCGAATTATTGTTATAATTATTTTCCACGTTTTTGTAAATATCATTATCACTTAGGAGCTCCGATGGAGCTTTAGAGGAATATGTAGCACTGATCGTAGGGTTCGGCGTAGTCGGAATAATAGGGAAGGGTGGCTTTGGTGGCCACCCATTGTTTTTATTTTGCACAATTATTTTAATAAAACAAAATTCTTGATGCACCAGGTTTGGGAAAATATATTAAGTATTCACAAATAAATTGATTTTATTGGCTCTAGACGCCATTTTTTAATATAATTTTCGCACGAGAACTTATAGGCACGTCCACACCCGATGAAACGACACACTGGAATCTCGTTTAATGATAAATAACTTTTCAAATGAAAACATTTTGACATAGGTTTTCAATGTTACACACGACAATCGCAGAGGGTGTTTTATCAGTAAAAAGTTTTTTCACAGATTTTTTCATAAGACCAGAATAAGGCTACTGGGAGTTGTACCGTGCCTTTTTGATTTTATTATATGGAGCTCTGGAGAAAAAATCGGGGACGAAGTTTGAATACGTGTAAATTAACGAGACAAAAATTATATTTTATTTATATACCGTCTTTGAAGTTATAAACTTTATGAAGGCTACAAACTACTTATATTTATCTACATACGTATATAAATTTTTTTCAATAAATTAATTTAAAAAAAAATTACAACATATCAAATATTTTTTTTTTTATTTCATCCCTATTTACATTGAAGTCAATACCAAAATCAAACTCATTTAAATCAATACTTGTATCAGTAACTTAATATTACAATTTAAGACATCATAAGCAAAAAGTACAGAAGTTGTATTAAGAGTGCACAAGATTTTGACTTTTAGAATAAGTTACGACACTACATTTTTACTTGCGATCATATGGATTTGTGAATATAAAAAGAATTGAGATAAAAATCAAATAAGACATTACGATCACAGAGAAGCCTAAAAAGTCATTGACAAAAAATGTCCGTCTGTCTGTCTGTCCGGTCGTATATCTATGCAGCCTAAACGGGTTAAGCGTTTGCGCTCAAATTTGGTATTTGTGTATCTCTTGGCATTACTCTGATGGGAAATTTTATTTTTAGGGCTAAAAATGACGGTACCTGCCATATAACGATTAAGGAAAAGCTTATTTTTCTCGAGAACGGCTAATTAGACAGCTAATTAGAACCAAATTTACCGGAAAAGTCTATTAACGGTACCTGTCAATGGATTTCAATAAAATTTTATATTTGTAAAGATTTAAGTATCCAAATTAATTCTACATACACACATTTTAAATAATTGTTTTTGTCTATTTGTAATTAATTTTTGAATTTTTTTTTTTTGGAAAATTCAATATTTTTAAAACTTATCAAAAAGATTATTTAAAATTTTAAAATCAGGTGTAAATTAAAAAACTTTTAAAAAAATGCATAACAAAATTACATAGAAAAAAAATTTTCACAAAACTAAAAATAAAAATCCAGGATTTTATCAAAACCGGTCCTACAATTTTCGAAATCCTTTTTTCTTAAATTCTTTGTTATTTAAGACGAGTGATGGTATACTTCATTTTAACTAAAAACCATTAAGTATTTTGGCTTTGATACTTTTTTATAAGTTCAAACTAAGTTATTTTCAACGTAAATGTTAATTGTTTCTGTCCTAGATGTAATTGGGCACAAAAGAGCAAGTACGTGCGACCCAGTTGTGTCCATTTTTTTTATTATTAAAATAGAGTCCATTTATATTACTCCACTGAAGAATCTTATTAAGATTTGCCTGAACACAATTTGCATCTGAAATAGAATTATGCAGCTGAAAACTTTCAAATTATCAGAATATAAAAGACATTTTGCATAAGAAAAGAGACTTTGCACGTAATTTATAAAAATGATGAATAGCACCTGAGTAGTTTATTATTTCCTCAGGTAAGACTTTTCCAATTTTGAAAAATGGTAAGAAGAGAAGAGTAAACACCAAAGCTTTCAAGTTACTTCAATAGAGAATTGTGTTGCACACGGTTAAACAACCTTAAAAAAATCGCTATAGATATATAGTATATAGCGGAACTGAAGAATCGTTCTTAAGAGAGGACAGACATTTTAGCACATCGCTTTAAGATAAATGCAAATGACCAGCCTCAATAAAAGTATTCAAACTTCCAAAATTATCACTATTTAAATTTAAATTCAGGAAGTTAGACGGGAAAAATTAATCAAAATTGGTTCCAAATAACATTTATATTGTCTGAAAAAACACAGTTGTGCGCAAGATAAGATGGAAATGAAAGAGATTTTCTCTTTGTATTTAAAAATTACCAAAATAGAGGAATGCATCTGGCTACCTCGAGTGAACATTTTTTATAAAAGAAACGATAAAATAAGGAAAGACATGAAACATTGCGTCGTTGTTCGAGAGGGGCAATTGTTTCAGCGGCAGTTCTATTTCCTATCAATCTTAACGCTCGATTTTGTATTCTATCGAGCAGGTGAAGCAATGTTTGCGAAGAGGTGGGAGTTATACTCGAGTTAAGGGCGTATAAACGCTTTATAAATTGTAGCCAGATCAGATGGGGAAAAATACTTCTTACACCGACACAGAAAACCCAAGCACTTAGCAGCATATTTAGCGATCTCAAATTTATGGTCGTTCCAACGGAGGTCGTCGTTGACACACATACCCAGTACTGAGAGCTTTTCGGTTTCTTCGATGTACGTGGCATTCATGGATAATATTTATATATAATTCTACTTTCACCAAAGCAAATATAAAGATTTGTTCCACTGTTCGGTGAGATATATCATCAGATCACCAGTGGAACGGTTGCTGCGGAAGGCATACTGAGGGTCATGGAGAAGCTTTCGATCTTCGAAATATTCCTTAAGCTGACGGTTAATCAGTGTTTATGACCTTAGAAAGAAGGGATGTCAGTGCTATGGGTCGGTAGGAGGAGGGTCAGCTTTCTTAGGGACAGGCTAGACAAATGCTGTTTTCCATCTTCTAGGAAAGATTCCAGAAGAGTAGGAGCGATGGAAAATCTTACGCAGTGGCTTTGCCAGTGTGGAATAAAACCTCTTCAGAAGAATCGGGGGTATACCATCCGGGCCAGCGGATTTGTGTATATCGAGATCTTTGAGAACTCTTGCTACTGTAAAAAAATCTGTCCCATGGAAAAATTTACATTCTCAAGTACAGGAGGGGCAACGTTGCTGTGAGGCAGCGATATAGGTGGCGAGAAAGTTTACCTTCTCTGAAGAGTAAACAATTAGTTTGTTATTGTCGATGAGCGTTGGAACCGAATATGTTGAGGAGTTTTTAATATTTTTTACAAATGACCAAAAAATTGTACTGCCTTTGGGACACTGCAGAATTATTTGGTCATCCAAAAATTTGGTTTTTTCAATATCGGAGTTGCATGAGTTCCTTGCTTGTTTGTGCTTTTTCCGATTTTCCTCTGTAGAGTTGGCTTTCTAAGATCGGAAACTTACTTTGAGCCTGATAGCTTCTTTACATTCAGAATTAAACCAGGACTTTTCTTTAGGCTTGATGCTTTTTACTCTGTTAGGAATAAAAGCACGCATCCCTAGAAGAATCACATTTGTGATCATTTCAGCACTGGTATCAATGTCACTATCGAGGAAGCATAGTGACCAGTTAAAGTTTCGGAAAAAAATATTCAGGCCGTCCCAGTTGGCTTTCTCGTATTGCCAAACGGTCCTGGTGGGAAGTTTTTCTGTAACTAGATGGGTGGAGGATGAGAAATTAGCTGAAATGATACAATGGTCTGAAGTGCAAAATAGAGAAGTTACGCTATTAGTATATTAATCAAGGTGAGAAATAAGAAACAAGTCAAGAGTATGGGCTGCTTGCCCAGCAACATCCGGCTTACGCGTTGGCACATCGATCAATTGGGTAAGGTGATGTAACCCGGCAAAGAGCTCGACATATCTTCCTACTGGTGTTGTCTGACCGGAATAGCGGAGCCAATTGGAATTGTGTACATTGAAATCGCCCGCAACAACGATTTCAGTGCGAGGACAAAAGAAAACAATTTTCGAGATGGAATCAGACAGCGCATCAAACTCGTTACAAGTCGAATTACTGTCAAGATTTAGACTCCTGTAAATAAAACAATAATGAATGACATGCTTGCGGACAGTGAATTTGAGCCATAAAAAGTTAAGGTCCGTGTTGGAACATTGCCCATATTGGGGAAGGCTCTGGCAAGCAATATCATTCCTAACATATATCACGAGACCATGATGGGAAAAGAGTAATGGCAACAAGCTATACCCATGTAGAGCAAATTCTGATAAATCAGTATTCAGCCCTATCACAGGTTCCATCGTAATAAAATCGTACTACGAATCCCGAAAAAAGGTATCACTGCTCTTGTCGTAACGAAAATTTTCGTAAGAATTTCGGAGTTCGGGAAAATTGGTTTCACTAAACCCGAACGAATAGGAAATTTTATTGATTTTTCTACGAACCATTATTTTGCTCGGATGTCTTGTGAAACATGTAAGTATTTTCAGTCTAAAGAAGAACAAAATATAAAACTTTAAACAAATATTTAACAAAAGGTGAAAAGTGAATACGAACAGAGCCCAATTCCAAAGGCTTGGATATTCTCCAAGAGAAGCCATAAATTGTCCGGAAATTGTGGTCGAGTGGATTAAAAGCGTCTTTTAAAATACGACGTTTTATTTTTAATTTGCGGTTTCTCCACACGTTTTCTTGTTTTATTTCACAATAACAATCGCAATTGAATCCATTTTAGATAACTTTTTTTCAAAACACAATTGAAATATTCACAATAAAAGTGACATTTTGTTTTGCTTTTCACATTTTGACACAAATCAATTGATTCCGAAAGTCCGAAAAGAGGTTTGGATATTGGCTGATTCCGTTCGGGGTTTGTGATTTGAATTTTTTCGTATTCGGGGCGTAGCGTTTAGTTCGCAAATTTTCTACGAGGGAATCTGTGATAGGGCTGATTTACTCCAACCTGAGTTTCACTTAATGCCAAAACAGCTCGTCTGTATTGAACAGTGTATACGTACACGTGAAAGAAATTCTTTCTCAAACCACGAACAATAGAATACACGGCACAAAAATCACTTACCATTTAAAAATACTTACATACACAACACAACTCTGACTAAGTCGAATTGTGCAGTGAAAATCTAAAAAAATTTCTGTAATAAAAAAACTGGTGTTATGCCCATAAGACAGCTTGTATACAAAAAATCAATTTAAACATTCAGCACAATAGGACAAATTCAGATGCCCCCAAATAATTTTTTTTGACTTATCAATTATTTGTGCACGCACCTCGACGTCAAGCCTTAAGGAGCTTAAGATCAACACTTATTGCCTTTGTCGGCTTTTGTTATTATTCCGATTTTTGTTTTAAAGTTTTTAAATTAATTTATATTTTTTTTTTGGATTTTATTTTGTACTCGATTGTTTTTTAAAATATGTTTGAGGTTTTTATTGATAACTATTCTCGTTTCGTTTTGTAGTTCGGTTTTGGTATTGTTTTTTGATAGCTGCTTCAGCGTTGACGACTTCTCGGGTTATATTGTTTTTACGTTGTTTTTTCTTTTTTTAACTGTGCACGCGCTCAAGGGATTATACTCTGTTCAATTTATATTTTCAGTACAGGGAAGATAGGATATTGGTCTTTCACTCTTACTGTTGTGGATTTCAATAAGCTATCTCCATTTTAAAGCTCTCAAATGGTTGCCATACTGTGCATTATAAATTGGTATAATTCTCACACAAATGTAGGTATGGTTTTTATTAAAAGAGAAACATGTAGACCGTAAACTAAATCTAAAAAAAATTAATTAAATTAAATCTATCTCTTTCCACACCACTAAAAGGTAAGATAGTAGGCGCGTTTTTTTAAGAGTTCGCCAGAAGGCTTAAATTCTTTTAACGTAAAAATAAATCACAGAAAAAAAACGCAAACTTAATCCACAAAAAAAATAAATAAAATTAATTAAATTAAATTAAAGATCAACAAAAGCCGTTCACGCTGTAGTCCAAAATACATCCGTACAGACAGACAAACATAATTTTCCAGTAACTCAAATATGTTTCTTAATCGTAATGTCATATTTAATTATTATCTCAATTTAGTTTTGTGTACATGCATAACTTGCATTAAAGTACCTACAATCACAAGTAAAAAAAATTAGAGAAGGGTCTAAAATGCATTTAAATTGTAATGGCAAATAAAAACTTCGCCGGGGTAACTGTTCCCTATTCGTGTTGTTCGGCTAAAAAAAGAATCTCTATATATCACGAAAAGCCCGAATTTGGTCTCAAGGGTGCATTACTTGCGAGACGGGTATTGCGGCAGAAGCTTTTAAGCGGAGATGCAACTAGCTACTTCAAGTGAACATAATTTATAAAAGAAACGATACAATAATGAAAGGCATTAAACATTGCGTCGGTGTTCGAGATGAGCAACTGTTTCCGAAACATTTCTATTTCCTATAAATCTAAACACTCTGTTTTGTAACTTTAATTGGTCACTATTTTTCCTCGATAGTGAGCCAGTACTGAAATGATTAAAAATGTCATTCTTCTAGGGATCCGTGCTTTTATTCCTAACAGAGTAAAAAGCATAAAGCCTAAGGAAAAGTCCTGGGTAAACTCTGTCTGTACAAAAGCTATCAGGCTCATGCTCTAAAATTACGGTAAATTCTGCAATCTCCCAAAGACAGTCTACTCTTATGAGAAGAACTTGCTCACAGCCCATTTCGCTGCCAGCTCTATGCTACCTCACAGTAACTTTGCCTCTCCTGTACTTGAGAATGTAATTTTTCCATGGGACAGTTTTTTTCCGCACTCGTAAAGCAGCAAGAGTTCTCAGAGATCTTGATATACATAAATCCGCTGGCCCAGATGGTTTACCCCTGATTTTTATGAAAAACTCTTCTTCCTCCCTGCAAAGTCACTGCGTAAGCTTTCCCATCGCTCCTACACTTCTGGAATCTTTCCTAGAAGATGGAAAACAGCATTTGTCCAGCCTGTCCTTAAGAATATGACCTTTCCTCCCTTCCTCCTACCGACCCGTAGGACTTACCTCCCTTCTTTCTAAGGTCATGGAAACTGTCAAATTAAGGAAAATCTCAAAAAAGGAAATCTTCTCCATGACCTTTAGTATGGCTTTCGCAGTTATCGTTCCACTGATGATCTGATGGCATATCTCACCGAATAGTAGAACAAATTTTTACATTGTTTTGGTGAAAGTAATATTATTGCGATCGATGATACTCTAGTTCGATGCATTAGAAGCTATCTTCTAGACCATTCAATAGAAGTTATATCGGACGGTTTCAAGTCTAACTCTCACAACTTAAATTCTGCTGTACCCCAGGTCTCCGTTTTGTCTCCAACTCTTTTCCTTATTTTTATAAATCATCTTTTGTCTTACTTCTAATCCAGTCAACTGTTTTGCTGACGACTCTATACTCAGAGTAGAGCAAACCCAAATAATTTAATTGTTGATGCTGTCGAAACAATTCTCAAAATCGATTAACAGCAGGTTATCGTTATTTAAAGCACTGCTTAATTATAATCCTTACTATGTTTATATGATCAATGCATCATGTGTGGCATCGATAATTGCTTTTATACTATTTTGACAGCAGCAGGCAAAACGCGCATCCCCCCTCTTTTTTCCACTCTTCGTGAAAACCTTCGGAAATAGGCCGCCTCTATAAGTGGATGAAGAAGATCGCTGGATGTCGTTGCCGCTGCTTGTAAACGCTCTTCGGGAATGCCATGAAATCCACCGCTTTGTTTGTCTTCAGTGTTTTCATTGCGGTAAAAATTTCATTGCTACTAGGGGGTGTGTTGTGTATTTGTGAGTTTATTGATTCAGGCAGCTCAGAAGGTATCGGTTTAAAATCGTAGAGAGCCATATATGTTTTCAACCAATTATTGTTTTGAGCTGCGAGCACCAGTCATGACCTTTGTGCAGTTGCTTCAATGCATTGTGTTCAATAATTCGTACCCAAATATCCTCATAAAGTACAGGGAAACTTGTGCTCTACCGACTAAACAAACGTAACATACACAGATATTCATAGCATCCCAGCGGTCTTAGATGGATTCAGGTTCTGTACTACTGATTGATCTCACTCCGTGTAAAAGGTGATCTATGAATTTTTAACGTGGCGCGGGATACTTTAGTATTTTGACGTTAAACTTGGACACTCGCATGATTCTACTGGTTCTTCGAACCTCGATGTAGGAAGTCTTAGGGAATTGAAATTCTTTACCACACATAATCATTGAATTTCAAAGCATCAAATAATCAAAAAGTATTAAAAAAATAATTTTTGGTAAATATTTATTAAATTTGAATAAAGATTGTGTTTTCATTATTAATCTGATTTTTTTTTTTTTAATACATTTTAATAATTTTTTTATTGCTATTATGTAGAAATCACGAAATCAACGGCCTTGGCTCCGATAAAGCATTGCTTCCCGTAAGGTCAGCGAAATCAAGCATCGTTGGGCGTGATTAGTGGAAAGATGGAGGACCGTCCGAAAACCAACTGCGTGCTGTTGACATGTGTTATGCGTTTTCTGTTTTCCGTTCTTTCTCTATCTTCTGTTCTGTCCTGTATCAATGTCGTCTTGTGTGTTGTCTTGTAGTTGTCTGAGCCGATAGCCTCAGTAGCCAGTGCTCGTAAGTGTGTCTAACTTCGTTGATTTTATCTACGGAGTAGTTTAAAAATGTAATGTAATGTAATATATAAATAAAATAAAGTAATGATAAAAACTACCTGATTTATTTTGTTCGCTCCATCACTACACATTATTAAATGGACGCAACCAAGCAACCTTTTTAAATATATTTAATAATGTAGGTAATGTTTAAAGAATACAAAATGTTTCTTTACAGATTAACGCTGGTTTTGTCATGCGCAATGCAATTTGAGTCATATCCTCATGACACCCAAATATGTTCAATGATGATAGAAAGCTGTAAGTTAATTTGCCAATATCCTTCTGTATTTAAATAAATTGATGGGAAACTGTATGCACGTTTGCAGAAAACATTTTTGTATAGGATACATTTAAAAATCATATATGTAATATAATTTGATGTATTTTATTGATGACAAAAAACTGTATGACTTCAAGTATTACCATCTGATTTATGCAATTTCCCCTTACGAACTCAACCTTTGTGCAATTTTATTAAAATAAAAATAAAAAAAAAACGTCATCAGCTCAAACAACTTAAAATGCGCTATGAACTTATCACATTCTAAGATTTTGTATCGCTTACAATATATTGATTTCTCTAACATCTCAAGCTCACTTCTTTAAAAACATGTAATAACGAAAATCCTTAAAATATTACGATATTGGGATTGATACGTGGTTTGAGCTCACGAGATTTGCTTCTTCATTGCCAAGTCAAAACCCTAATAGCTAATTCCACAAATCCCAATCTTTATTTTGGTCGCTCAAGTAACAAAGGCATCATGTCCAAACAGTTCTTAAATTATCGCCATAGAAATACCACACAATTTTACATGCAACAACGAATTTTTAATCAAAAACAAATCAAGCATATGAAAAGAAATTTTAACCAATCTGTATTTCCGGTAATTGTCTTTTGCCAAAAAACCTTTCTGATGTACATTATGTCTCATTCTTAACTTCTGGTACAACATTTAAACTTTGGTCAGTTTTTAATATATTGGTCTAGTTTTCAATTTTTTTTAATACACCAAAAGAATATTTTATTCTCTCTTGACAAAGATGGTTATTTTAGCTTGTGCACTGCTTATGCTTCTGCGCATTTTAAAAGTCAACCGCTGGCAAAATCACTTGTTAAACTAAAGTAGCCTTTATATGATTCTTTATCTTATACTTGTTCGATAAAGAGGGAAGATTACAATGCAAAAATGTTCATGGTTGAAGATTATAGGAAATACGAGTCATGAAGATAACAATATTATAGTTAAGACGAACATTAATTTTTAAGCAATTTTTTGAACTTTTGAACTTAAAATAAAATGTCAAAACAAGACCACAAGACCAAGGTTTCTTTTCATTAATTGCAAGATTTTTATTTCGATTGATTAGATAAATTAAACACATTTTTTGGAGCTTAATATGTACGTATTTTGATATGCCAAAAAATATTTATTTTAAAATTGCCTCCTTTAAATAAGCATGCCTCAATAGAATAATATTCAAGCAAGCGTCACTTTCTAAGTTTTTATCCACCTTTTTGCACGTCGATTTGCAGATTCTCTAACTCTTAACATACTCGACCTCTATTCACATAAATATTTAAACTAAATAACCCAATAAATTAATTACAAATGTTAAAAACACACCCTTATAAATTTATTCAAGTTGTCAGTTGTTGTAAACTATTCCAAATTCGTGTTGTTCGACTAAAAAAATGAATCCCCATATTTCACACTACGTCCAAAATTGGGCTCACGGATGAACTGATGAGCATTCCTTGCGAGACGGGTATTGCGGGAGAAACTTGTAAGGGAAGGAATGCAACTGGCTACTTCCAGTGAACATTTTTTTGTAAAAGAAAATATAAAATAAGGAAAGGCATGATTAATTTTAACGCTCTTTTTTGTATTTTATCAAGCAGTTGAAGCGATGTTTACGAAGCACCTGCCCAGAGGTGGGAGTTATATTCCAGTTTAAGAGTAATAAATTGTTGCCGGAGCAGAAGGGGAAAAATACTTCTTACACCGATACAGAAAACCTAAGCACTTAACAGAATTTTTAGCGATCTCAAATATATGGTCATTCCAACGGAGGTCGTCGTTGACACATGTACCAAGTACTGAGAGCTTTCGGTTTCTTCGATGTAAGTACCATTCCTGATCAATGGCATTGGAAACATTAAACTCTATAAGATTTCTATTGCCATTTGAAAATGCTGTGTTAATTGGAGTTTAATGAGCTTATCATACGGTATCATTGCGTCTGTATGTCTGAAGGCGACGGACGTGAATCGTTGAACGAATATGAAAAGTTGAGGGTAGAGTCGTCAGCAAAACAGTTAATTGGACAAGAAGTAACAGACAGAAGATCATTTATAAAAAATGAGGAAGAGTCCGAGACAGAACTGAGTCCTGAGGCACACCAGCATTTATTTTGTGGGAATCAGACTTCATACCGTCCAATACAACTTGTATTGAACGGTCCAGAAGATAGCTTCTAATCCAATGAACAAGAGTATTATCGATCCCAAAAGCACACATTTTCGATAAGAGAGCTTCATGCCAAACTCTATCAAATGCCTTGGAGATATCAAGAGCAATAATTCTACTTTCACCAAAGCAAATATAAAGATTTGTTCCACTGTTCGGTGAGATATGCCATCAGATCACCGGTAGAACGATTACTGCGAAAGCTATACTGTCATGGGAAGCTTTCGGTCTTTGAGATATTTCTTAAAATGTCGATTTACCGGCGTTCCATGACCTTAGAAGGAAGGGACGTAAGTGCTTCGGGTCATTAGAACGAGGGTGAGGATGGGTCTCCTTTCTTAGGGATAGGCTGGATAAATGCTGTTTTCCATCTTCTAGTAAATATTCCAGAAAAGTAGGAGCAATGGAAAAGCTTACGCAGTGGCTTTGCCAGTGTAAGTGCCACCTCTTCAGAAAAATGGGGGTATACCATTCAGGCCAGCGGATTTGTGTGAGATCTTTGTGATCACAATCTTTGTGTAAACAATAGGTTTGTCATTAGCGAAGAGCGTTAAAACCGAAGATGTTTAGGAGTTTTTAACATTTTTTTTTAACATTTTTACTGATTTTGGGCAATTTGCCTTTGCAAAATTTGTCGTCGTTATTTTTGGTCATGCAAAAATTAGGTTCCTTGCTTGTTTGTATTTTTTTCCGATTTTCCTCAGTAAAGTTGGCTTTGTAAGATTGGAATCTTACTTCTTTGAGCCTGATAGCTTCTTTACACTCAGAGTTAAACCAAGATTTTTCTTTAGGCTTGATGCTTTTTACTCTGTTAGGAATAAAAGCACGCATCCCTAGAAGAATCACATTTGTGATCATTTCAGCACAGGCATCAATGTCACTATCTATATGAAAAGTTGAGGGTAGAGTCGTCAGCAAAACAGTTAATTGGACAAGAAGTAACAGACAGAAGATCATTTATAAAAAATGAGGAAGAGTCCGAGACAGAACTGAGTCCTGAGGCACACCAGCATTTATTTTGTGGGAATCAGACTTCATACCGTCCAATACAACTTGTATTGAACGGTCCAGAAGATAGCTTCTAATCCAATGAACAAGAGTATTATCGATCCCAAAAGCACACATTTTCGATAAGAGAGCTTCATGCCAAACTCTATCAAATGCCTTGGAGATATCAAGAGCAATAATTCTACTTTCACCAAAGCAAATATAAAGATTTGTTCCACTGTTCGGTGAGATATGCCATCAGATCACCGGTAGAACGATTACTGCGAAAGCTATACTGTCATGGGAAGCTTTCGGTCTTTGAGATATTTCTTAAAATGTCGATTTACCGGCGTTCCATGACCTTAGAAGGAAGGGACGTAAGTGCTTCGGGTCATTAGAACGAGGGTGAGGATGGGTCTCCTTTCTTAGGGATAGGCTGGATAAATGCTGTTTTCCATCTTCTAGTAAATATTCCAGAAAAGTAGGAGCAATGGAAAAGCTTACGCAGTGGCTTTGCCAGTGTAAGTGCCACCTCTTCAGAAAAATGGGGGTATACCATTCAGGCCAGCGGATTTGTGTGAGATCTTTGTGATCACAATCTTTGTGTAAACAATAGGTTTGTCATTAGCGAAGAGCGTTAAAACCGAAGATGTTTAGGAGTTTTTAACATTTTTTTTTAACATTTTTACTGATTTTGGGCAATTTGCCTTTGCAAAATTTGTCGTCGTTATTTTTGGTCATGCAAAAATTAGGTTCCTTGCTTGTTTGTATTTTTTTCCGATTTTCCTCAGTAAAGTTGGCTTTGTAAGATTGGAATCTTACTTCTTTGAGCCTGATAGCTTCTTTACACTCAGAGTTAAACCAAGATTTTTCTTTAGGCTTGATGCTTTTTACTCTGTTAGGAATAAAAGCACGCATTCCTAGAAGAATCACATTTGTGATCATTTCAGCACAGGCATCAATGTCACTATCGAGGCTATTGGCTTTCTCGTATTGCTAAACGGTCCTGGTGGGAAGTTTTTCTTTAACTGCATAAGTGGAGGACGACAAATTTTCTGAAATGACAGAATATTCCGAAGTGCCAAATGGTACTCTAATGGAATACTTATCAGGGTCAGAAGTAAGAAACAAGTCAAGATTATAAGAGGCTTGCCCAGCAACATCTGGTAATCGCGTTGGTACATCGATTGTTGCGTAAGATGATGTAACCCGGCAAAGAGCTCGACATACCTTCCTTCGGGTGTTGTCTTGCGGTAATTTTCATTATTTGAATTCTGAAGTGTATACATCAGAATTGTCATTTTATTTTTTTCAAGTGGGTGAGGATTCTTATATACATATAACAAAATTAAGTGTTATGTGTAACCTGTCGGGAATTATTGTCTTAACGAGTGAAATTTAAATGGATGTTTCTCAAAGACCGTAACCATAGAAAAAAGAACTGCGACTCGTACCGACCATGCCCTATAAACCCTGAAATTGAATTTTAGCATGTGAATACGTGTAAGTTTTATGTGAGAAGCAGCCAATCAGCCATACGTTTCGTGCCCACATAAATGCAAACGTATTAGTAGTCCCATAAGAAATGTACAGCGACAGGTCCCCATATGTCGCTGAACGTGCATTTTTTCAGTTTGCAGGCGAAGAGAGAAATATCCTCTCAGTTATCATTCTTGTTTCTGTTTTCTATGACCGTCAAGGCCTTGCACATCCGAAGCAGCGGAAGCAAAGCAAATCAGAAAAATATAGACCTTATGACGAGAGTTACCTCAAATATCGTTTTAAATTTTTGGATAATAAGCCTCAGTGGGTAGTTTGCGTTAAAGGATTATCTGCTGAGAGTATGAAACCATCAAAGGTTATGCGTCTTATTTGATAGCCCTTTATTAATTTTCGATCGACGATTTGATCTGCTTTAATACATTTTGTGTTTTGGATTTACTTATTTGTTTGTCCGACATAAATATATATATATACATGTACATCTGTAGGTATCTTCCCTAAAATTTTTTTTTTTTAATTTATCAAATGCCAATGAGAAAGCGTTGTTAGTCCCCTTTTATACACATACAAATATGACGTCAATTCTTCATCAATTTCATTTTGGGCACGCCTGTAGCATTCAAACTTTGAATAGCGTCACGCGACAGTTTGTGACAAACGTTACTATGTCTTTACGTTTGTTTATTTCAACGCTCTCGCTCTTACTTATAGCAAAACATACATCTGACCACAAACAGAGGAAGAAAATAATAAAGCAAGCAATGAAAATAAACGAGAATGAGAGAATCGCAACAAATTCTCGGTCTCTGCGTGATTGTGTTCCCCACTACACTTCTCAACTCCTGCGCCGAGATACTAAGTCACGCGGCGGTATATGCCGATGTGTATAAAAGGGGACGTGTTGCATTGCAACTGGATGAATCTACTGATGTTTCAGATTGTACGAAGTTTTTGTTATTTGTTCGTTTTGAAGCAGAGGAAAACATTAAAGAAGACATTTTATTTTGCAAAGCTCTTGCTTCAAATACTACTGGCAGTATTTGTACGACATACTATTTGTAGAAAGCTGTCGTAACCACGAGATTGGACAAAATGTTTTACTATTTGCAGCGATGATGCTAAAGCTTTGACGAGCGGACTCATTGCTAATTAATATCAGTAATGCCAAACGTTTCATGGACACATTGCTTTCTTCATCGAATAGTTCTGGCAGTCAAAGTTGTACCTTCTAAATTCAATGATGTGCTTTAAGACGTGATCAAAACAATAAACTGTATTAAATGCAAGGCCTTGCAAAGTCGACTGTTTAGCATCATTTGCGATGACATGGGTTGGGTCCATCAAAATCTCCTTTATAACACACAGGTAAGATGGTTGTCAAAAGAAAAGGTACTGATACGAGTTCTGGAATTAAAAATAAAAATAAAATCAGAGGATTCCTCGCAAAACCTCGTTTTTGGACAGAGTATTTGCAAAACAAAAAGATTCTTTTCCTTGCCTTCAAAAAATTCTTGAAAAAATTTTATCAGATGAATCGATGACAGTAATATATTACTCTCATGATAAAGATTTTGCATAATTTAGAGATGAAACTTTCAAGTTACTTTCCAGAGCTGGATTCTGAAGGTGGAAATGGACAGATATGGATACTGAACCCTTTTTTGAGTATGTCAGTTCAACTCGCAGATCTATCATCATCTACCATCGATAAAAATGAGAGAAAATCTTTTAGATGTGTCTGCATATGGCATGCTGAGAATGGAATCTTATTTAAAAACTAATGGACATTTCTGGGTAAAAAGAAGAGAATATCCAGAGCTGGCAAATGAGGCCTAAAAATGTAAGTGCCATTTGCCATTTCATACGTGAACTCACGACTTCAATTGGGAAATAATTTAATTCTTAACGTCTCAAAAATAAGACCTAGATCATAGACTTGAACATTTATTAACAAATTAACAGGCACACCAATTGCATTAAAAAAAATTGTTTTTTTTTGTATGTAGGATATTTCGGATGGGACCACGACCCCTCAGGAGGTCGCGACCCACTCTTTAAAAACGCAGCCTAGTTTATCTAAAATATCGGTTATGTTTTTTTGTTGGTACAATCCAAATAGGCGAAGACCATATTGAAAAACTGTGCCGTACTTCACTGGCTTAAGCATATCCGACATTTTTTTCTTCCCTATGAATATGAGGGTACCGATAAGACTTAGTACAAATCAGTACTTCGTCTTTTGTTTCGATCTTGTGTTTGATTTGATTCGAAAGGGTTCGATGCTACCCTTCTTGAAAGTAAATTATTTAACGTATTCTTTACATAATTTGTGAATTTCCTTCTTCTTTTCAGGGTTTAAATGGTCGGTCCTGATTAAGTCGGCAACACTTCTTTTTAGGACGTTCGTGTTTGAATTGAATTGTAATCAATCACAATCATGATCATGCTTATCTATTGCCTGTGTTTTTATTGGTTGCTCAATGACAAAGGAGGATTCGGAAGTATCAATTACTTCTTCGAGGGTATACTAATTTTGTGATTTTTATATTTCCTCAGGTATTGTAAGCTTATCTCTTATGAATATTGGTTTGATATATAAACTACCTATTTCAACATCAACAGCTATAGGTACGGCATATAATTATCCTATGTCCTGGAACTGTATATGGCTTTGATGTCGAATTATGTTTAAAGCTACGGTTAATACTAACATCCTTTGAAGTATTGAATTTTCAAGGTCTATTTTCATTCTTAGTTTCTTCAAAATCTCCATAACAATCAACCCATCGAAATAATTGTGAAACTTAAATCAACTAATTTTTTTATTATTTTTTGTGTTAAATTCTTTTAATCCTTTTTAATCTTATTTGTCTATTAACTAAATGAGTATTGAACATTGTTTTTTATTTCTACAGGATCAATACAATCAATGTCTGTCTGCATTATAATTTATTTTATCTGGATTAATGAATGACTTGTTACTCCCTGTGTCTATTAGGGGTTTTAACTTATTGTTCTACTGATCAACATTTACATACTGTAAAACATTGAAATTACAAATTTTAAGGTCTAAACGCTATAGGTTCCCCCAGGCAAGTACACGAACATATTTGTCATCTACGAGTATCTCGTCAATATCATCACTTCTTGGATTTTGGCGACAATTATTTCTGTCGGTGTTGGAAAAAGTATACTCTTCTATGTTAAAAGTGTGTAATTTATGATTTTGGGAATTATTTCTTCCTGAAGAAATTGCAAAACTTCAATTATTAACGTTTGCACTTGAGGCATCTATGGATTCGGGAGGTGGATATGTAAGAAATGAATTTTGATTCCCTGGTCCAGAGGGTTTCTGTGGACGAATGTATTGATTTTCGCTAGAAAATTAATATGGAAGACTAGAGACCTGTCTTAAAATACGTTGAGGATTATATAAATTTCTATTGGGTTGTCTGAAAGGCTGCGGGTTAAAATGTTGCAATTTAAAAAAAATTGGTCGAAAGCAATTGTTATGTTGGTTTAATTGAGGTGGCTTAGTAAAAGATTTACTGTTTATATATTTATTAAATTATTTTAATTTCATCCCACTCTAGACTGAGGAAAAAACGCAACGTTTAGGAGATAACAATATTTTAATGTTAACCTACCGAGTTCGCCTGTTAAATTTTGCAGTCTTCAAAGTGAATTTTTTTCAAAGAAATGAAAAAATACTTTATTTAAAGTTTATTTTATTTTAATTCTATTCATTTTGAATACCTACAGAAAAAGACTTAAATTCTAATGAGGTTTGTGCCTATCCCTATATATTAAAGTTAGGCCACACCCAAATACCATCTGATGTTTACTCTTATTCAATGTTTACGAAAGCTACTGACTAATATCGAAACATAGACTGTTGGGTTGGTCAGACTTGGAGTAAGCAATTAAGTCATTCTTGTGATAAAATATGATGTGTTGGATGTATCAGTTATAAACCACATATATTTATAATAATTAATAATATTGTGATGTGGCAACAAAATGTTTAGTTATTCGGAGGATACATTTTGTTTGTAAATTAACGACATCTGTGAGATTCGTTGTGTACAACAACCAACATTTATTGTGTACAACAACAATGCTCCTAAGCGTATGCTACATAATTGCAATATGTTTTGACTAAGTACTAATTCGAACTCGAAAGCTTAGATTGTTCCAGAACCAGACGGAAGCTTCCAGAAGTTTGTAAATTTGTATAAATACAAGAGTGGATGGCATTGAGAGTTCAGTTTATTTTAAAAAGTGGAATTGTTAACAACTGGAAGCCTTAGTAAAAAAGCAATTGAATTGAGATTAAATAAAAAGTGTTGAATTATAAAAACGTATTTGAATTGTGAATAAATAAAATAAGTTAAATTTGCTATTATTTAAACTGAAAGACCTCGTGGTTCATAAAAAGAGATAGAGATTTGTTGCATTATTTTGGAATTTTGATTGTGTTTTATGTGTCGAACCCCAGGCCAAAACTTCACAATATATAATAATAATTGGAAGAATTCATACCGCTGTAAAAATATGTTCATAAGTTTAAAACTTCAATAAAATTAAAGACTTACTACGATCTGGAAGCCCAAACCGTATGTCTGGATCTGGAACCAAAAGCGGGGAAGTACGGGTTAACCGAGCTGCAAGTGCCGTTAAAGGCCCAGGTCCACCTCGGACTATAACGTCACCTAAGGTGGGTGCATTAAATACATTTGGAGTTCCGATAAATGCTGGTATGATAAGTAGGAGAAGTGCCACGGAAGAACCCACACATTTCACACAAAATTCAAAAACCCCGCCTTAGTTACGCCAACAAAAGAAAGATTTTCTTTATACAGACAAAAGCAAATTTCAAATTTAAATATAAAACGGCAACCTTACACTTGGAGAAGAAGAAACGGAGTATGTATATAAAAAAAGAAGCTGAACTACCATTGACAATCAATCAATAGAACATAATGTGGGAGTATTTGAAGAATCAAGTTCGTAATCGAGCCATAACATTTGTTATGAATTACAGTCAACAATTTATATATATTGCTTTTAAATTAAAGATTGAATTTTACTAAATAAACTGACTGAATTTTATTTACCAAAGAAATTGTTAACTACCCTACTAAAATCTCTTAAAGTATGTCCATGCCTAAGGAACATTTTTGAACATTTCAGAAACATTTAAAAAATACTTTTATTTTCTAAATGTTTCTGAAATATTTATTTAGTTCTGGACGCTTCGCGAAACATTCCTGAAATGTTTTTCTGTTTCCCGTTTTTTAATCTACATTCGGGATCTACTTTATATAGCAGTTTCACAAACAATTTTCATTTTTTTCATTTCATTCACAAATAATTTTAACAGCGAATTGACTGCCCTAAAAGTGACAACAACAACATCCTCCTTTCTATCTTGTCATATTCGATAAAATTTGGTTTACTTCAAATCGTGCAATCAAAGCAAACATTATTCTCACGCTGCTCTTTTTATTCATTAAACTGCTATGAAATTGAAAGTTAATACAAAAATTCATTGATGGTATTGTTGCTGTCAAAGTTAGTCCAATAGACTAGTATGTAAAAATGAAAATAAAAAAACTGTATGGATGATTTAGATCGTTTGCTCGATGCTGCTGTACTGAAGTATGTACTCTAAATGTTAAGAATTAAGAACAACAAAACCAAATCAATTATAGGAACAAAAGCATAATAATCTATATGTTTATTTACATTATCTTTATTAATATATTTGTTTATATTAAAACTTATTAAATTAATTAATATTGCTTCTTTTCGTCTCTCTGGTTGATGGTATTTTTTTGGTTTTTTGATGGTTTTCTTTTGATCTTGTGAATATAATCAATTATTTCTCTATAAAATGAGTAGTAGTAATAGTAGCAATATTCTTCAGAAAAGGTACAGGAGAAGTTCCAAACAGTACCATATTTTTTACCGAGGTAGAAGAGAGCATACAAAATAAAATCTGGATCTGGTTTGTTAACTCACAATGATCATATGTTGGTCTTGAAATCAATATTTCAAATCAAATAAAAAAAAAAAAAATTATTGGCGCGACAGCTCCTTATGGAGCCAAGGCCTAGTGACTTATACTCTCAACCATTCTTGTGTGTGTGTTGTTAATCTGCAAGAATAGAAGGGACCTGCAGTTTACCGCCGAGTCCGAACGGCTACATAAGATGCACTTTTTCGAGACAAATTTTACTCTTGGAGGTTTTATCAGTTCCTCGCAAGAGGCAGTACCACAGAAAAATGGTGGCTATGAGCTGGATTTGAACCCAGGTTTTTTCGCTTAGCAGTCCGACAAACTAACCACTAAGCCACGGGGCACTACTTTCAAATCAAATGCCGTAGAAAATACTGAATGAATACATGTTTAATATCCTATACATTAAATTAGATTAGATAAGTCACTTTGTTATTAATCCATTTTTGGCTAAAATTCACTGTCCGCAAGCATGTCATTCATTATTGTTTTATTTACAGGAGTCCAAATTTCGACAATTATTTGACTTGTAACGAATTTGATGCGCTGTCGGATTCTATCTCGGAAATTGTTTCCCTTCATCCTCGCACTGAAATCGTTATTGCGGGCGATGTCAATGTACACAATTCCCACCAGGACTATTTGGCCATACAAGAAAGCCACCTGGGACGGCCTGAATATTTTTTTCAGAAATTTAACTGGTCACTATGCTTCCTGGATAGTGACATTGATGCCAGTGCTGAAATGATCACAAATGTGATTCTTCTAGGGATGCGTGCTTTTATTCCTAACAGATAAAAAGCATCAAGCCTAAGGAAAAGTCCTGGTTTAACCCTGAGTGTAAAGGAGCTATCAGGAAGTAAGTTTCCGATCTTACAAATCCAACCCTACAGTGGAAAATCGACAAAAGCGCAAACAAGTAAGGAACTCATGCAACCCTGTTATTGAAAGAAGCAAATTTTTGCATGACCAAATATTACGGCAAAAAATACTGCAATGTCCCAAAGGCAGTAAAAATGTTTGGTCATTTGTAAATAATATTAAAAACTCCTAAACATCTTCGGTTCCAACGCTCATCGACAATAACAAACCAATTGTTTACTCTTCAGAGAAGGCAAACTTGCTCGCCGCCCATTTCGCTGCTAGCTCCAAGCTGCCTCACAACAACGTTGCCCCTCCTGTACTTGAGACATTGGATAGATTTTTTCCGCACTCGTACAGTAACAAGAGTTCTCAAAGATATCGATATACACAAATCCGATAGCGCAAATGGTATATCCCCGATTCTTCTGAAGAGGTGTTCTTCCACACTGGCAAAGCCACTGCGTAAGCTTTTCTATCGCTCCTACTCTTCTGGAATCTTTCCTAGAAGATGGAAAACAGCATTTGTCCAGCCTGTCCCTAAAAAAGGTGACCCATTATCCCCTTCCTCCTACCGACCCATAGCACTGACATCTCTTGACATCTCATCATTTGATACAGTTTTGCATGAATCTCTTTTATCGAAAATGTGTGCTTTTGAGATTCATGACACTCTTGTTCGTTGGATTAGAAGCTATCTTCTTGACCGTTCAATACAAGTTGTATTCGAAGGATTCAAGTCTAATTCCCACAAAATAAATTCTGGTGTGCCCCAGGGCTCTGTTCTATCTCCGACTCTTTTCCTCATTTTTATAAATGATCTTTCTATCTGTTACTTCTAATCCACTTAACTGTTTTGCTGACGAATCTGCCCTCAGCTTTTCATATTCGTTCGATAATTCACGTTCTTCGCCTTCAGAGGTACAATTGCAACTGTACCGTATGTTAAGCTCATTAAACTCCGATTTATACAGCATTGTCAAATGGTGTAATAGGAATCGTGTAAAGTTTAATGCTTCGAAAACTCATTGTCTTCCCCCCAATGCCATTGCCAATGAAGTGCACTTGTATCGAAGAAACCGAAAAGCTCTCAGTAATCGGTATGTGTGTCAACTACGACCTCCCCTATTTTATTTTTCCCCTTCTGGTCTGTAAACATTGTGTGTGCTCTACATTAAAAGGGAAACAAATAATCCCTTGTGCGCGCGCTAATTATATAAAAAAAATCCATGTGATAAGTTTTAATGAGATTTTTCCAATGGAAAAAGTAAGAACGGTTTCGATGCTATCATAATGAGAACAAAGATTGAATTTATATACTAAACAAAGCAATTTGGTTACGAAAGACAGCACAAACAATTGTTTTATTTGAAATTTAAACCGTTTTCACAGTTTTTTTTTTAAACAACGTATCGCGTTGTATTTTTGAATACCGATTTTGATACCACACGAGGAAAATGTTAAATATTTTTCTGGATTAAAAGTTTGTCATGCAAATGTTCAAAGTTTGTTATCAAAAATCCGTCAATTACGAGTAAATAATAATTGAATCAAAAACAACTGATGTAATTTGTTTGTCTAAAACATTAGTAATCCTACACAAAAAGCGTACTTTCGGAGTTGAGAATTGAAGCCTATCGAATTTTTAGGTAAAGAATGTAAAATATTCTATTTTCTTTGCTAAAATATTGCTATAGAATTAATAAATACCTATCCTGTATTAAGAGTAGGCCCAACTTAGGATTTTCTTAATTACATTTTAATTACATTTTTTTTATAGAATTTCAATTTTTACTTAAAACGCCATAATAAATTACATATTTCAGTGTCGCACACAGTTCAGGATTTAGTATTTATATGGAACATGACTGATCCACTGGTAGTTAACAGCGAAATCGAATTACCTCAGCTGGATATTTCAAACAACTATACTACAGACTGCACTATAGAATATTCCACAGGTAAGCTTTCAAATTTAGTATTTAGTGGTCTGTTCCGTTCGTCAATGTGTCAAAAATGATGATGCATTAAAATCCGAACAAATTTAAATATATGGAAACTTCTAAGTGCATTGCAAATAGTTTTAGTAGAACTAAGTCAGGGTATAATAATGAACATTGAAAACAGATAATTTTTAAGACAACATTTATAAATTATCTAATTTATCTCATTTCCATCTAATTTCAACGACATTAGGTTGTAAATTGTGTAATGTGAAGTTAAACACACCTCATTTGAAAACAATTGAATCACAAACACAATTAAACAAGGTTTCTTAACAAACGTCAAAGTTGACATCATAAAAAGTCAAAGAAGAAAAAAAAAGGTAAGAAGGCAAGACTGGGTCGCAAGTACTTGGTAATTTCAACTGTAGTGAAAACGTAGTATAACATAGGTTGTCTGACATTTGTGGAAAATAAAAAGAATAAAACAAGCTGTGCGAGGTTTTTAGGAAATTTTTGTTTTTGTTTCAATTACTGCCATATTCCCAAACAGAGGTGAGACGTCTAATTTTTAATGACTGTAGGAAAGTTCTGAGTTCTTTTCACAGCAAATAAACCTGCCCTAAAATCATTCTTGTCGAAGGACTATTATAGTATTCCTTTTTAGCATAAGAGCCCGCAATGTGGTTTTGGGTTCGAGGTAACCGATTAAAAAATTCAACAATTCAGCGCTCTTAAATTTGCGCGCTCGTGTACTTTGCCATTAAATTGATGAGTTTACCTAATAAATTAACAATGGCAGTTCGATGATTAGTGAAAGCGTGGGTTCACAAATTAAATTCAAAGTTGTCAAGCCCCAATTGGAAAACCCGACATTGTCTGACCATAAGAATGCTGTATACCGACCAATGCAGCAGTCTCAAAGAATGCGGGCACGCGAAGATGAATATTGAATATAAAGCGTTCCGAAGAAAAGAGAAAAGACTTCACAGATAAAAAAGGTAGCCTGGGAGAAAAGCACTGCTTGTGAATTGAAAAGAAATAGAGAGCAAGACCCTCACCAGGCGCGGAAGATCTACCAATCCGTCAGGAACATGTTGCAATATTCACGACGCTTCACATACTGTAAGGACAGAGAACTAAATCTGATCACCCATCCTGCAGATTTTCTCATCCATCCTGTAAGAACGGATAGCCCCATACGCTAAAACTATAATTGGCAAATATCAATGTATTTTTATACCACGCAAATCAACTATTAATCAAATTTTTACCTTTAATCAGATGATAGGAAAAAGTCTGAAAATTAACATTCTAACAAATTATTTAATTAAACGCTTTCAAGGCGCCTACCATAGCAGAGCACACCAAATAAATTGACACGACTATGCTTCCTGACAATGACCAAAATTACATGCTAAGTAAAAGTAGCCGGTTAGGTGTCCAGACCAATCAACATCTTTCATGGACTCCGACAGAAGTTGGTTAACATCGATCTTAAATATTTTCAAACTCAATGGTAAGGAAAACCTCGTCGAATAAACACGATAAACGGATCGGCAAACATGTTGACATACCTTTCTTCGGCTGTTGTCTGACCAGAATAGAGTAGCCAAATAGAACTGTGTATGGATGGATGGAATGGAAACAATGCCTGCAGTAGATAAGGAAAAGATAGTTTAACACAAAGGTTTTAAGGACAGATAAGAGGAGGGATTTGCAACGCATGTGTGTATTTTTTTTCTTCCACGGGCGATTGGGTATTTTTTCTTTCTTCCAACAAGGCGAGTTGGTATTGTTTTGTTTTTCACGACACATGCGAGTGGTATTTTTTTTCACAGACGTTCGCGCTTTTGGACGACGGATTATTATTGGCACTTATGGAGAAAGAACTATCCAAAAATTTGAAAGTTAAAGGAACTCCTCAGCTCTTGTCCGCGTTCTTGGTACTTTCCAATATTTCCGGCTCAAAACCCTAACAAACTAAAAAAGATAAGGATCCTGCGAGAAGCGGCAGCTACCTGTCATCGCGGGGTGTCCTTTAACTATGTCTTGCTCAAAATCCGTCAGAAAAATGTCGCATAATACACTACGCTTAACATACTGTAAGGACGGAGAGCTCAATCTGATCACCGATCCTGAAGGCATTCTTGAGCGATGGAAAATGTTTTTAATGAATGGTTGAACGGTCAGCTCAACATTATCAACACCTACAATAGTACCTACACTACATTATCCACACCTATAATAGTACCTACACTGATTTTGTTCATACAAAATCTTAGAGTCGTTTACGGGAGTTTTATTTTTACGAAGCTGTTATATGATAGGTACGATTAATATTTGAGCTACAAAAAATTAGAGAAGTCCTTTTGTAGAATGTCAAAATAATTTTATGTTCTAAATTTGAAGACGATCGGCCCAACCGTTCAGGCTGTAATCGGAAAAACATCCGTACAAACAGACAGACAAAATTTTGCGAGTAACTCAAGTATGTTTTTTTATCATCGTAAAGTCATGTTTGATTGTTATTTTTTTTTTGTAAGCATACATAACTTGTATTATACATATTACTTGGAATCGCAAGTAAAAACTACCCAACACATATTGCATAACTGTATTTTAACCGTAACACAGTGAGGGCGTTTGGAAAAAAGGGAAGGAGGCAAAAGGAGGTAACGATGCACATTTGTTTAAAAGTTCTGCAAATAAAAGTGGGAGGGAAAAACAGGTCCGGCAAGGCATTCCATTTCAATTGCTCAAGTTAGATTACCTGGGTGAACATAATGCAAAAACGGAGCTGGAATACGGAGCTGCATGCGTATTAGCTGTCAAACGAGGACATACGTCCCAGCTTGCAACTGCCCATAATGGCGCTGTGCAGTTTTTTTGACATAAGTCAGATATCAGCCCATTTATTATAATACCTTGTTTACATCCCTTTATTGTTTCTTCTTTTTTTTTTGGCACAAAAACGAATTGAATAAAAATTTAAAAAAAATGTTAGTGTTGAGCTTTGGCATTTCTCGTTCGCGAAAGAAAATGCCGGCACGGACTAAAAACAAGACTTTTTATACTCCCAATGGGCCTCCGCACACGAGACTAGTTCTGCGAATGAAAACCAGTTTCACTCAACTGTTCGACTGCACACGGGATGAATTATGCTGGAAGAAATTTTTTTATACATGAACCATATTTCAATGTTTTTGTATTTCTGTGCAGTCCTCAAAATGAAAAGTTGTGTATGTATTAGTTTATCCTCTTCGTTCTTCCACTCCAAACAAGGTAGAAGATTTTCTGCCGTTCCGCCTGCACACTCTGCTTCTCTCCCCTAAAAACTACTCCTACGCCAGGAAGAACTAGTCTCGTGTGCGGAGGCCCAAACAAATTTTTCTTTTGTGGTAATAGATAATTTTTAAAACAACGCCGTTTATAACGATATATGAAAGTATTGGAAATCGTGATAATCAAGATCAAGATTATAAAGGTTCTCCTTTTTCGTTTTTTTTTTGTGTGCTAAAGTTCCATCTAGACAGGTTTCAAAATTTGAAAAAAAGTCAGCCATTCTTCATATGTCTTATCAGGAAGAAAAGTAGCCCAGAAATTTCAGGATACCTTTGGATTTTTTCGCTGTTTCCATAGTTCTACAATCAATTTTTAAAGTTCTTATTTTTAGACCATGTCAAACATTTCCTTTTTCAAACGAGAAACATCAAAGCTCAACCCTTAAAATATTCAAACTTTCATTCTTCCATTCGTTAATTATTTCCCCTACTGATATACACCTTTTACAATTTTTGTAAAAATAAGAATGAAAAAACTACCTAAAATAGGAATGATGTAAACGTACCTTATCAAAGATCTTTCAAAAAGAATGCACTCCTATTGTGGTCCATTTGTTTCTTTGTGAAATGTCAAAAAACTGCACGTCTTTATCAAAAGTTAACCAACCTTTCCGTCTCCGTATTGCAGCTCCGTCTGCAGCTGCGTCCCATTGTGTTCGCAACATTGAATTTGTGTATATTCAACATTTTTGACATCTGTTCCAGCTCCTGCTCCATCTTCCTTTCCAGCTCATTGTTTTCAGCTAGTAAACCAGCACCAGCAACGTACACAGCGTCGTTAGAGCAAATTCCTAAATTTGTTGTTGCTGTTCCATTGCTACCAATTTTGCGCTAGTGGAATTCAGGGGCACCATTTTGCAGAAAAAACAAAAATATTGACAATCTTATTTTGCGCCCGTCGCCTTTGTTGTGCTTTCAGAAGCTATTAATTAATTTATAATTTGTTTCTAGTAGTGGAAGAAAAAGTTATCCAACCAAATGGTAAAAGAAAATGCATTTCTTTTAAAAAAACTGTTAAGGAAATACGATTTTTCATTTTCCTTTAATAGTGGCGATTCGGCTTCTTCAACATATTGGTCTTCAAAAATTCTTCAAAATTCATTTCAACTTTTTCTTAACATACGAAGTTGTTAGTTCGCGTTGATGGATTCCACTTGTTCTTATTATAATTATACTTCTTAATACAACGTTTTGTACTTTTTGAGAGTATACAGGAGTAAAAACAGGAGCTCCAGTTTCAATGTATAACATTTAAATATTTAAGGGTATTTTTTGGTAACCGATATATCCTCTGTATATACATCCTAGACAATGTATATTTTGATGCATCGCTAACACGTTGCCTAGTTAAATTACCTGCAGATAATGTTAAATTAACTTTGGTTGATTAACTACCCTCATTTATTATTTATGAAAGTCGACCATCAGCTGAGAGGATAAACCCCAAGCAGATGGAAAAACATAGGTTGCCTACCATCCTCTGAAGCCAACTGTGGGGTTGCCACATATAAACAGGTAAGTTAGCGTAGCCTATATACCCTCTTAAATTATTTAATCGAATTATATTTCATGTTTTATTTGATCCATTCCCAATCCAACGGTATAGAGTTGCCTTATCGAAAAGCTTGCTTAATCTATGGTTGCCTAGATTTAAGATATTTTATTTATATTATCAGCTTGATTCTCGTCCTTGTGACGAATCAACATACCATCGTGAATTTTTATTGTGACTATTGTGAACAGCAGATGACGAAAAAAACAAAACAAACATGGCAGCTATAAATTACAAGAAAACAAATTTTATTTCGAAAAAAGTAAAAAAATGTTAACAATATAGTTTTGTTCATTTCTTCTGTGCTATGGTTATAACTTAACCTTCCATATTCGGATGTAATTCCTGCAATTACATGCACCACAATCAAATTGACTTCCTTTTTTTTATAAATTAGCTAATTGCAATTTACTAAAACCTTATCAATATTATAAGCTAGTTAAAAATGATGTGCTTTTGTAAAATTCTTACTTTTTATTTTCGAATACAACTTCAACCTATTTATATATCAAATCTCAAAGAGTTGTGACCTGCTGTGAAGGAGGTCACAATTTCGATTGTTTTTGTACTCCCACAAGTTGTGACTTTGAAGGAGAATACGAAAAAGTTAAAAAAATCTATTTCACCTCTTCTTGTGACTTGTGAGGCGTCAGTGATGATGTGGAGAATCAGGCTGTATATTTTATAATTACAAAATTCGTTTTGTTTCTTAAACCAATATTTTAGTTTAAAAGTTTTGTTTTCGTATACACTTATAGACTGGGACACATCATCCGTCGTGTGCATTTTATTGAACTTGGAAAAATTGCTGCGATTGACACTACTTGTCATATTTTAAGTTTTGGGAAATGTGTTTTTAATTTAAAAATACAAACAAAATAACTACAAATATTTTTTTCGTAAAAACATTTTCATTTATTAAAATATATCCGTTAAAATATTTAATCGCCTCAATGCAATTATTTCATCATGTATCAACCAAAGCGCAGAGTTCCAGGTAATATTTTCTTTGCAAAGTGCAAACAAATCTTTACTGATGCGACTTTTTGACGAAGTCATGATGGGAATCATTTTTGCCCAACGTTGTATAACGTTAAAGGGTAAGTCTTTTTAGATGCTTATTTTGTTGCCCTTTAATTTCATAGCATTTTATATAAAAGGGGACTAACTTCGTAATTGTGATTCCCACTACACTCCTCAACTCTTTCGCCCAAGTACTAAGTCATGCTGCGGCATATGCATATGTGTATAAAAGGGGAACAAGCTAGCGCAAATTGTTTTGCTCTTTCGCGCATGTCAGTTTGATCTTCAACAGGTAGGTGTTCCATAAGCTAGCTCTCGAGACTTTTTTATGCTCTTCCAGATAGATAAACTCTGGTCCTTATCATTCTTTTCGCTCACTCTATGCTGAAATTTGTTTGTAGAAAATCTGAAATCTGCCTTTGAGGCTAACTGTTCAACTAGTTTTTGGTTGTTTTCAAAAAGAATTGTCTGCCTTATTTAGACACTCAGACCACTTTTATTACACATTGGTACCGTCGCTTCGTTACTTTAAGAACTATTGTATAATAAAAAAATAATAAACAGTGAATACATTTTTCAACTTACACCTATGTAGCGAAATGGCCTAGCCAACTATTTAGACCAAGGTGCAGAGCTTGTGAAGTTCGGCCTTGTACAGTTAAGGCGTGTCGTGTAGAGATAAAAGCTTGCCTCTTTATGAGATCTGATAATTTTTTGATAGTGCGAGGCATATAGTTTCGTCTTTACAACATTTTACATAAAATTGTTTTTTCTGGGATGGGATTTTTCTTAATTTACAAAATTAATACATAGATTTTCTATATTTATTTGCATTTTGGAATCTATTTTAATAGCTTTTTCTTATCATCTCCTAATATTTGTTTCTATGCAAAATACAACCTGTACAACAATTTTCAGCTTTTATAAACTCATTGCAATATCACGGTAATCATGACACAGCATATATCTGACACCCGTTCTACAGTTCGCTTGACTAACCGCAGTATGTCTGTATGCACAACTACTATAACCCATTGTCAAATTATCAGCTTTTATAAGCCCAGAACATTTTTTTTTGACTTGGCTATTAGACTATTAACTTAAGTAAAATTCTCGTATCTAGACAGATGCGGTTGTACTTTTCTTGGATATAATTGAAAAGAGGTCATTAGAAATAATAGTTGCATAACCTTTTCCTTTCACTTTTTCCTAAAAAATACAATGCTGATATTTCCCTTCAAAACTCATGCTTTATCAAATATACCTTTCAATTTACCCTTGAGTCTATTTGGGCAAACAGAAAGCACTCTAGCCGCTATACGCAAAAATGGAAAGTACATCGGAACCTACTCATATTTTATCAAATTTTCGTAAATGCTCGAAATGTGTT
The DNA here is from genome assembly GCA_963971375.1 of Platycheirus rosarum. Lineage (NCBI taxonomy): Eukaryota > Metazoa > Arthropoda > Insecta > Diptera > Syrphidae > Platycheirus > Platycheirus rosarum. The sequence goes on along the minus strand of OZ020509.1, from coordinate 33,257,668 downwards.
AATCCATGATAAGGTTATTGTAAGCCCGTAAGGGTGAAAACACACCGCATTAGTCAAAACTTTTTTTCTTGACTCATGAAACAACATAACATTGACTCTTATGAGGCAACCCACACCAAAAAAGGCAAACCAAAAAAACTGTTTTGGTTTCGTTGAGATCTTGTGTGTGTTATGTGAATCTGAAAGAATGGAAGGAGCATTAAACTTACCCCCGAGTCCGAACGAGATGCAGTTTTTAAAGACAAATTTTACAATTTTTTTTGGGAGTTTTGTCAGTTCGGTGTCTCTGAAAGGCAATCGAACCCCGAACCTTGGCTTAGGAGTCCAACACACTTTCCACTAGGCCACAGGCCGTTAAATCCATAACTGGTTGTCGTAAAAACTTTGCACGCGGCCAACACACAATGAATCAAACAAATGTTTTTAAAACTATCGTCGTTGGCTGAAATTGCACACTCTCTTATGATGTAAAACACACCGTACGCAGCCAAAACAAAAAAAACTTTTTTGTTGAAAACAACAATCATAAGTTCAGCGTTATTTTTTCTCAATACACACCAAACGAAACCGACAACCGAAATGATTTCCTTTATTTCTTGGTGTTTCAGTTGGTGTGTCTTGAAAAAAGGCATATTCTTGACTTATTCAAGAAACAAAACTGAGCCATGTCTTTTTAGCCTAATGAATGAGCGATGGTATTATTTCAAAAGTTTCCGTCCTAATATCTCAAAAAAGCACAGCTACAATTTGCCAATAATTTCTTGTGGCTTTTCTCGTAGAATTTTCATTTTGTTTTTGGTGTTTCTAATTCAAATTAATTCGTGATTTATAATTTAAAGATTTGTTGCTAAGTATCGAGGTTCGTTAATCCGTATGCTTACGAAAAAAAAATAATTTTCAAATCAGCAAAGTTGCTTTTATTTCAACTACATTAAAATTTTATTGAGTGTAATGTATTGAATATATTACATTGATTGAATGATATACTTTATGTTTTAGTTCCAAACATGGCACTTTAAGATTGATATTATTTATATTTATACATATTTTTTGTATCAGATGATGAATACTTTTATTTACTCTTTTTAGGCAATTTCACATGTTTAGCTATCGTTTTTAATCTACGTCGAAGACTCGGTTATCACCTTTTTCACACGTATATCCCTTCAGCTTTAATTGTTGTTATGTCGTGGATATCATTTTGGATTAAGCCCGAAGCAATTCCAGCTCGAATTACTTTAGGTGTAACCTCATTGCTAACACTTGCAACACAAAACACTCAATCTCAACAATCATTACCACCCGTGTCTTATGTAAAAGCTATCGATGTTTGGATGTCATCATGTTCGATTTTTGTTTTTTTGTCCTTGATGGAATTTGCTATCGTTAACAACTATATGGGACCTATAGCAACGAAAGCAATGAAAGGATATTCAGATGAAAGTTTGCAGAGTATTGACCATTTTAAGGTGACTGAAAAATTATTAGAGCGCCTATGTATTAACACAAATCTCTTACAGAAAGCTCACAGGGAATCCATGACAGTTACTCAACGTGATGTCTCAAGTAACGGGCACCCAACGGCAATTTACATAGACAAATTTTCTAGATTTTTTTTCCCCTTTTCTTTTTTTATATTAAACATTGCTTACTGGACAACATTTTTGCGATAAGATAGTCCTGAAAGCTTAATAAAATAATTTTTGAATGCTTTGTGTTAACAATCTATTTACATTAAAAAATAATAAATTTAAATTTAAATGATAATCTCAAAATGAAAATATTTAGTCTTGAATTATCTATTAACGTGTTGCTATTTGTTTCTCAAGTGGCTGCCTTGGGGGACCCCGGCGGAGGTTGCTAAAGAAATGCAGGGTAGATCTTAAACGAACATTTTAATATAGGTTTGCTCCCCAAGAAGAAATACGTTTTATAAGGATTGGTTCAAAGCCGAGGGAGAATAAAGCTCAGAACATATTAAACCCGCAACAGCACACCCAGTCAACAGCGAACAGCTCGCTGACCAGCAAAAAATCCTGAATATCGCTTGTGTAGTTGATAGAAATGGAACAGCAACAGCAAATTAAGGACATTGGTCTAACGATGCTGTTGACGTTACTGTTTTATGTCTATTCTAGCTTGATCAATTTAAACACATACTTAGGATGTGTGTCAATTGCGTTGAAATGCTGGCTTAATTTGATCCCCTGGCTAATTTTTTTAAGTTTGCACCAAAAAAGACACAATTTAAGCTTGTTGCTGTGATAATTGGATTAAAAAGAATAATTTTAACCCACTATTCGTCTTTATTTACCATATATGTAAATAGTACATTTTTTCTAGAGAACAAAATTTATGTTGATTAAATGTACTACTTTTTTTTATAGGAATAACTTAAAAAAATACCGAGATAAATGATTTTTTATATATATATTTTATGTAAATAATTTTATTTTTTGAAATAAAAATCCCAAATCTCTGCAAAATAATTTCCAACACAGATAATTTATTTACTAGTCTATGAACACTAGATTCACGACGAATGACATGAACAACAAATTTATATTTATCGTCTTCTCTTTTACACCAACACAAGCAATAGACGATGTCAAAATTTAGCCCACTGGTTAAAATTTTGCCTGTAATCTGTCCATTTGTCGAGCAAATAACTTATGTATACTCAATAAAATACATGTGACGCCCGCGCCGCAAGCATACAATTAGTTTATTGTGCCATTATCAAAGCACGCTATACGATTCTGACACATTGTCAGCGCACATGAAAAATATTGTTATTTTAAAGTCCAAATTAATCAATATTTCGAATTAAATTCAAATCAAATTTATAAATAAAATGCACAATAATAACTTAACAAACCGAAATGATAAATTGTGTTCTTTAAGCATTTTTTTTTAAATACGATTTTTAACATCTTCACTATAATATGCAATCTTCATATTCATACTTTCTATAATATTTATACATGAAGATGATCTGCATTTTGGACTCCCCTCTCTATCGCACAAGTATGATTTGTGTATTGTGTGTCTTCTTTTTTTGAAAGAGGAAACAAATAATAAAGAAACTAAATTCAAAAACAATAGCTTATAGCCGAAAACAGATGTGCAGTTGTTTTCACGCATAACTGCGTGCAGGAAACGCACCTTTTTTTTTTTTTTTTTTTTATAATTAACGCGCGCACAAGGGATTATGTGTTTCCCTTTTAATGTAGAACACACTGCGCGGGCATTACGAAGATAGGGAGGGGAGAGATAAGAGGTGCCGATTAACATTGGTTTTGAATGTTTGCAGATCAAAATGGCAAGGGAAAATCCCGCCGGGTAAACTATTCCAAATTCGTGTCGTTCGGCTAAAAAAAGAATCCCTATATTTCACGGTACGTCCGAAATTAGGCTCAAGGGTGAACTGATGAGCATTCCTTGCGAGACGAGTATTACGGGAGAAACTTTTAAGGGGAGGAATGCAACTGGCTACCTCGAGTGAACATTTTTTATAAAAGAAACGATAAAATAAGGAAAGACATGAAACATTGCGTCGGTGTTCGAGTGGGGCAATTGTTTCAGCGGCAGTTCGGTTACCTATCAATCTTAACGCTCGATTTTGTATTCTATCAAGCAGGTGAAGCGATGTTTGCGAAGCACCTGCCCAGAGGTGGGAGTTATACTCGAGTTTAGGGCGTATAAACGCTTTATAAATTGTAGCCAGATCAGATGGGGAAAAATACTTCTTACACCGATACAGAAAACCTAAGCACTTTGCAGCATTCTTAGCGATCTCAAATATATGGTCGTTCCAACGGAGGTCATCGTTGACACACATACCGAGTACTGAGAGCTTTTTGGTTTCTTCGATGTAAGTGCCATTCATGGACAATGGCATTGGGGGAATGTTTAGCTTTAACGACAGAAGACAGCATTGAGTTTTCGAAGCATTAAACTCCACACGATTTCTTTTACCCCATTTGACAATGCTGTATAAATCGGAGTTTAATGAGCTTAACATACGGCACCGTTGCAATTGTACGTCCGAAGGCGAAGGACGTGAATTATCGAACGAATATGAAAAGCTGAGGGTAGAGTCGTCAGCAAAACAGTTAAGTGGATTAGAAGTAACAGACAGAAGATCATTTATAAAAATGAGGAAAAGAGTCGGAGACAGAACAGAGCCCTGGGGCACACCAGCATTTATTTTATGGGAATCAGACTTGAATCCGTTCAATACAATCTAGAAGATAGCTTCTAATCCAACGAACAAGAGTATTATCGATCCCAAAAGCACGCATTTTCGATAAGAGAGCTTCATGCCAAACTCTATCAAATGCCTTGGAGATATCAAGAGCAATAATCTTACTTTCACCAAAGCGATGTAAAGATTTGTTCCACTGTTCGGTGAGATATGCCATCAGATCACCAGTGGAACGGTTGCTGCGGAAGCCATACTGACGGTCATGGAGAAGCTTACGATCTTCGAGATATTCCTTAAGCTGACGGTTAATCAGTGTTTCCATGACCTTAGAAAGAAGGGATGTCAGTGCTATGGGTCGGTAGGAGGAGGGGGAGGATGGGTCACCTTTCTTAGGGACAGGCTGGACAAATGCTGTTTTCCATCTTCTAGGAAAGATTCCAGAAGAGTAGGAGCGATGGAAAAGCTTACGCAGTGGCTTTGCCAGTGTGGAAGAACACCTCTTCAGAAGAATCGGGGGTATACCATCCGGGCCAGCGGATTTGTGTATATCGAGGTCTTTGAGAACTCTTGCTACTGTACGAGTGCGGAAAAAAATCTGTCCCATGGAAAAATTTACATTCTCAAGTACAGGAGGGGCAACGTTGCTTTGAGGCAGCGTGGAGCTGGCAGCGAAATGGGCGGCGACAAGTTTGCCTTCTCTGAAGAGTAAACAATTGGTTTGTTATTGTCGATGAGCGTTGGAACCGAAGATGTAGAGGAGTTTTTTATATTTTTTTACAAATAACCAAAAAATTTTACTGCCTTTGGGACACTGCAGAATTTTTTGCCGTAATTTTTGGTCATGCAAAAATTTGGTTCTTTCTATAACGGAGTTGCATGAGTTCCTTGCTTGTTTGTGCTTTTTCCGATTTTCCTCTGTAGGGTTGGCTTTGTAAGATCGGAAACTTACTTCTTTGAGCCTGATAGCTTCTTTACACTCAGAATTAAGCCAGGACTTTTCTCTAGGCTTGATGCTTTTTACTCTGTTAGGAATAAAAGCACGCATCCCTAGAAGAATCACATTTGTGATCATTTCAGCACTGGCATCAATGTCACTATCGAGGAAGCATAGTGACCAGTTAAAGTTTCGGAAAAAGAAATTCAGGCCGTCCCAGTTGGCTTTCTCGTATTGCCAAACGGTCCTGGTGGGAAGTTTTTCTTTAACTGGATGGATGGGGGATGAGAAATTAGCTGAAATGATACAATGGTCTGAAGTGCCAAATGGAGAAGTTACACTAATGGTATATTTATCAGGGTGAGAAGTAAGAAACAAGTCAAGAGTATGGGCGGCTTGCCCAGCAACATCCGGTATACGCGTTGGCACATCGATCAGTTGGGTAAGGTGATGTAACCCGGCAAAGAGCTCGACATACCTTCCTTCGGGTGTTGTCTGACCAGAATAGCGGAGCCAGTTGGAATTGTGTACATTGAAATCGCCCGCAATAACGATTTCAGTGCGAGGACAAAGGGAAACAATTTTCGAGATGGAATCAGACAGTGCATCAAACTCGTTACAAGTCGAATTACTGTCAAGATTTGGACTCCTGTAAATAAAACAATGTGCATATTTTTTGATTTGCTGTAATCATGGACGTATTATATATGGACTGCGGGTTGCCTACCTCAAGTTGGTTCCATTTTAGTTTCAGTTATTTTGGGTGACACTAGCCCTCTTGAGTACACTAGCGGCAAAACAAATGAAACCTCAATTTTGACATTTCATCCAGTAATCCCAGACTTTGGCAGCAGGTTTTTCCACGTTGGCATTTTAAAATTTCCTTTTTTCTCCCCGTGTTATTTAGAATATCCCACAATTAATTAACAAAAAATTCCCTTTTTCCTTCTAGTGCTTTTAGCTTGTCTTAGGCACAAACCAATAAAAAAGGAAGTTGTCCACGATCTAAAAAAACAAGAGGCAAAATATCAAAGATGTCACACACTTCTATGGATGGAATTCAAAAGTATCAGTTATGTTTTACCGGTAAATGCGACTTTTTGAATTTTTTAAAAACACATGTCACGAGCTTCTATGTCAACATTTGTTGTTGTAGCAGCAACAAAACTAGGCATAAAATTTAGAAATAGAGACATCGTGCAAATTCTGCAAACCTGCAGAATTTTGGGTTGTCATCCCCTTCCCCATAAGAGCTTGTGTATTTTTGTATGCACGGAATTATCTGCACATCTGTTTTTTAAATTTTAAAATTCATATTAAAACAGATTTTTGACCATCGAACTATTCAATTGAAAGAGCCATTTCTTAACGCCTTTTAAAGACAAATGAAAAAAATGTTGTCTTCATATATCATATACTAATCGATTAAAAAGTTTAGGTCTGATGCAGTAAAAAATTAAAATTGAAAATTGGGTTTTATTACATATTGGAACGTTTACCAAGTTCTGAGAATTTCATAATGTTTGACTGTACCCGCTTCGTATGAAAGAAACTTGAAGAACCTTATGTACACATAGATTAGTGTTCTAACGGAACAATTAAACGCTCTTGAAATAAAGGCCAACTACTAGTTTTCTAGTTTTCGTATATACATTGAAATCAACTCCAATACACGAACCGTCACAGATTTTAAATACAAAAATATTAGTGATTTTACGAAAAATCTTTTGTTAATCCGTAATTTATGGTTAAGAAAGTGAAAGATGATCTTGCACAGACACCTTAATAGATGCAATTTTGAGTACAAAGAACTTCAAATACAGTGCCTAAGTAAAATAATTAAAGAGAGAGTAAAACAAGATCTTGATCAAGAGTTTAAAACACGTCTCAATAAAATATGCTTTTAAGGAAATTGGTAGAATAACAGGAACAAAATCATTTGAGCTCATATTGTCAACGATGTTCTCAATATTGATGGGAATGATCTGCTTGACGTTGAGGAGAAATTCAATGCATTTAGAACCTATATTCCAATCGCTTCATCGATCGAACACCATTTTGTGACCCAAATTTTAGCAACGGCGTTTCCTTTATGATTGACGACTAACATAGAGATTAACGTCCCCACTATTATCACCCAGTCAAACACCACATCTAATCAACCTTTTTTACCCTTAACAACACATAAAAAAGTCAATATGTTTTTTTTGTTATTAAAGTTTTTCGTCGATAAAAACGTAGATAAATCAGAAAAGTACAGCAAATTATATAAATAAGCTTGTTTTAGTTCATTTTTATATAGTTTCTTTTATGTTTTCATTTTCTCCTCCTTTCATCAAGCAACCTAAAAAGAAGTGTCTAATACTAAATGAGCTCATTTTTTCCAGCACTGAGCTTTCTGCGTTCATCGTAGATACCATTGAAGGAGAAGTAAATTGGGCGAAAAGTAGGTACAATATTGGGTAATTTAGTATCTGGCCTTCTTTGACGCATAAGAATGGAATTGGACATTCTATTTCTACAGAGGCATGAAAGCAATCTTACCACCAACATCAGCGAGACAAATTCTAACTAATAATTGTTCTGAAGTCGATAAGTCGTGCTGTCACATTGACATTTCAAAAAATTAATAAACACAATTAGGAAGTGATAAATAATTTACTTGTTTTATAAAGTGTATTATCCAAATAATATATAATAAAGATATTCTCAATATTGATGGGAATGATCTGCTTGACGTTGAGGAGAAATTCAATGCATTTAGAACCTATATTCCAATCGTTTCATCGATCGAACACCATTTTGTGACCCAAATTTTAGCAACGGCGTTTCCTTTATGATTGACGACTAACATAGAGATTAACGTCCCCACTATTATCACCCAGTCAAACACCACATCTAATCAACCTTTTTTACCATTAACAACACATAAAAAAGTCAATATGTTTTTTTTGTTATTAAAGTTTTTCGTCGATAAAAACGTAGATAAATCAGAAAAGTACAGCAAATTATATAAATAAGCTTGTTTTAGTTCATTTTTATATAGTTTCTTTTATGTTTTCATTTTCTCCTCCTTTCATCAAGCAACCTAAAAAGAAGTGTCTAATACTAAATGAGCTCATTTTTTCCAGCACTGAGCTTTCTGCGTTCATCGTAGATACCATTGAAGGAGAAGTAAATTGGGCGAAAAGTAGGTACAATATTGGGTAATTTAGTATCTGGCCTTCTTTGACGCATACGAATGGAATTGGACATTCTATTTCTACAGAGGCATGAAAGCAATCTTACCACCAACATCAGCGAGACAAATTCTAACTAATGATTGTTCTGAAGTCGATAAGTCGTGCTGTCACATTGACATTTCAAAAAATTAATAAACACAATTAGGAAGTGATAAATATTTTACTTGTTTTATAAAGTGTATTATCCAAATAATATATAAACGGTTTAAAAAAAACAATGCTTGCGTTACTATTTGTGGCTTAAGCTGAAGGAACAAAATGCGAGTTCATCGACGAAGGCTTCGCGACACAACGTGCATAGAAATCTGAAATCAGCTCTCGAAAATAAAAAGAATGGATGTTCACTGAACTGGTAAGTCCAATGATCCATGATATGCATACATTGGCTACAATAAAGTTTTGGTAAGAAAAACATTTTTAGTAAACTCTAGTAGCCTCACCTGATTTATGATTTTAGTTTGGTCATTCGCCAAATCAGTCAACGTCTAATAAATTGAGTACGTGAACTGAACCTTAAAATCGAGTGCACAAGTAGCCAACCGGAAGACAAAAAGAATGAACTATTCAGAATATTCCGCGAAACTCAAAACCTTTTAACCGCAGAGGGAGAACGCTCCCTGAAAGTTCTTTTCTTTGCCAAAATGATTTTCATCGCGAGCAAGACGAATAGTACCTTAATCGGAATAGATAGTTTAGCCTTACGGCCAAAACGAGTGCAAGTCGCCGTCAATTAAAAATTCACTAAGGGTCAAGGTTAAAGCTTTAAATTGTATCGCTAAGATTCACATTCAAGCTAGAAGTGTGAATTTCCCTTGGCATCCTGGTATTAAGGTAGTGTTACAAATATTGCTCACATCTAATGCCTCGGTTAAAAAAATAAACGAAATGTCAAACTTGCAACAACGCGAAAGAGAGCTGTATGTATGTATTTTTTAAGTCGTCTGTTTTATCCAGCATAACAGTAGTTTACATTACATTACATTACATTTTAATCTACTCCGTAGATAAATCTACGAAGTAGACACACTTACGGGCACTAGCTACTGAGGCCACCGGCTCAGACAATTTACAAGACAACACACAAGACGAAATTGATACAGGACAAAAGAGAAGACAGAAAGAGGACGGAAAACAGAAAACACATAACACATGACAACAGCACGCAGTTGGTTTTTGCCAACGAACTGAAGATTACACATTGTAAACTTGGAATTGAAGTGGTAAATATTATTTGTATATACAAAAACTTGTCTTATTTGAATACTTTGTATTCCAACAGGAAGAGTTTCTTATATTTATGGAACTTTGCTCAGAAATATCACTCGAATCTCTTGTAGAAATATCTGGTGGTTTCCCTGAGGATCTGACCCGAAGATTTTCTCGATTCGATAATGAAATAGCAATTAGTATACCAAGTCGCAAGAATGGGCGGGAAATATTGACAATAATATGTAATATGTTGTCCATCTTCCATCCACCCATAATGGATTTTGAAAAAAATTGCAGAAGTAGCTACTGGGTTATTTGGGTGCAGAATTGCTGTAAAAAAGTGATAATATTTTTTTTGTAAAAAGGAAGAATCATTTTTGTTTGTAAAAAAATGAAAGAACTTCAAATAAAGAACCAGATTCAGATTAACATTTTCAAATAGTGGAAGATATAAGACTGAATATGATCATGTCTCATGTGCCATAATGGGCCGTGCTTATAAAACATTTCGGCGGTGAAGTCGAAACCGTCCACATTCCTCGGGTAACCCATGTGCTGTTTCGCATTCAGCGGCCTTGAGTTGATGAAGTTATTATGCAAGCAATACACAATGCAAAACATCAAACCACATCCTTTTGGCTATGCGACATAGGTATGAAAAAAACTAATGCAATGAATCAAACAAGACTTCAGTATAGTATGAATCATTTACAAAATAATAAAACAAAAACAACTTTACATCACAAAACAAAGTATAAGACAGGTTTTTTTAAGTTCTACATTTGTTTGGGTATTACTCTTCCGAAACGTCAGGGGTTCGGTCCAGAAAATTAATTTACTACAACCTCATACTTTATTTTATTAACATTGGAAGAAAGTAAAATATAAAATAGTAGGGGTATTCATGCAATGAGATAAATTCATACACCGTAGAAAATTCTATCCTTCCGCAAGCATTTGCATAAATGCCCCTAAAGGCTGGGCCCTCATCAAGTAAGGTTGACGATATCGATTGCGATATCGAGAGCGATAAATGGGCTTCATGTAACAATGAATATCCCATATCTTCTAAGTGATATCGACTGAACGATTTGATGTTTGCTTCACGTAACACTAAAAGTTGTCAAACACTATCGTTTCGACGATAGCAATTGCACGATAGCTAATTAGCTATCGTCGTCCCGTTTGTGTCCTTTAAGTTTATTAAAAGTACCTAAATTGTTTCGCAGTTATGCATTATTCATGCCGAATGAGGAGGAAATCAAAATTAGAATAATACAAATAAGAAGAGAACTTACGAGATGCATCGGATCTGTTATCTCTTCGAACAAAAATCTAAGTTAATATAAAACCTATTTTTTCTTCATTGTATAACAAATATTTTTGAATAATTACAGCTTTATTAATCGCTTCCGTCTTTCTAAGGAAACTGCTTTGTTTTTTTTTTAAGTTTTAAGAAGATTGTACTTACATTTTGAAAAACAAAAGTCGATTTGTACTGTTAATTTGGAATCTTAAGTGGTTCTCAAACTGTAACAACGAGAGCGATAGACAACACGAGAGCGATGTGTGACCACTATGCGTGTGCGAAACCAATGTAAGGAGTTTCTTTACTCTGCTAAAGCGTTCCAACATGGGAATAATTGTACCATCCAAACATCTCGTTGTCGATTGGAGTGCTACTGTTGTTAAACCACATAAAACTGAAGGCCAATATTCAGCTTCAAGTTGGTCCAGGCCTTGGTTTGATTCCTGCCCGGCTGGGCCTAGAGTAAGGGCTCCTATTGATTACCATTATGGATCTTGCCACCATAGAGGATGTCCAATGAGCCCGGAGACACCAATGCCTCGAATGCGAAGTATGCTGGGCTCTGAACGAGCTTGGCCACATAGGGCTTCAGGGCCGAGAGATTATTTTGCAACCAGCATAAGGCGATGCTGGAGTTCTACTTTAGGTAATTTTGATATGCCTGTAGTCCTAAGGAACCCGGATTCTGTCCAGTGTTGATGTGAGTAGATATTCTAATCGAGGAATGCAGTACCTTTCAAAGAGGCGACGCTTGTTCGATACGTCGGTAGGGAGACTTGAAGTCGTCCTTTCTCGTCTATGGTAAGCAGATATAGGACTGCATAAGCTTTGGAATTGGCATTACAAAAAACATGTATGTTGTAGTATCATGGTGATGCATGCCCAGCTATAGTTGTTATGTCCCAACGGAGTCCAAGTACTGTGGGGGCTGGGCACTTGATAGCGGGCTCTGTGGAAAAAGAAGAGGAAATATTGTTAGTGATATTACCAACTATGTTTGCGATATTCGAATTCCATTTGCGTAACTTAAGATGGCCAGCTTTCAGGATGGAGCTGGTATCAGCAGTTAGAACAATTGCTTATAGCTCGCTGCTAAGGCTGGTAAGCATGTTGTCTACATAGAACGCTTTCTCGATTGTCATTCATGCTGCTAATGCACGAGTGGGGTCAGGAAGCAGGTGCTGATTATCTCGTGCACACAGCACCGTTGATTTCTCGGATGTATCGCGGCTTAAAGCTTTCAGTTGTCAAAGCGTTCTGTGAGCTCTCGCCAGCTCCTTGTAGCCTCCGGAATAAATATTTCCCAAAATCACCACGTCGATAGGGAGCACGTGGACCGCTTTCCTTGGTACTGGTATCTCTGCGTTCGAGTGTACCTGGCTTTCGAAAGCTTTCTTAAATGCTAGCCAATTAAAGAGGATACCGTCAAAGCTGGGTATCACGACACTATCTAGCTTCATTTCCAGTCTGTAGGGAGAGAGCCCTACTGCTGGAGAGACTTAAAAAGTTGTCATGCGTGAAGTTCCGGTTGTAGCTCCATTACAGTCGGCGGACCAATACCGCCGAGGCGTCGTTATATTGGTCCTGAATTAACCTGAGCAAGGCGTCATGGAGCAACATGTCTTCCTCTTTTATCTCACTTACTATCAGTATTTTTGGGTATCCGCTTAATAGGGCGCACGTAGCAGATTTCCTTGGCAATTGCGTGAGGGAAAATAAAGAACAAAGTCACTGTGACCACAACTAAATAAAAATTTATTGGATAGCTATGTCAGTTGAATGAAACGAAGAACTCTATAAGACGTCCACGCCAAACGGTTGGAATGAAAATTCCATCGTTGTCCGGGAGTGTATGGGCTGGAGGCCATACCATACGTCACTATCTACAGACCGAACATTTTCTTCACGTCAGTAGTTAAAGAGATCGTATCGCCGGAAATCAAAAAAACACATTCACAAAGGACTCTTGTATGGTGGGACCCAAAATTTGAATGCCATTGAACGAAACACCCGTGGCTCCAGTTTCCAGAATTCCAGTATGTTTTCTGATGCGATAGTGTCCGCAACGCTTTGGCTATAAAAGGCTTGGACTGAACACTTTGTATGCATGTTTTTTTATAATTAACGCGCGCTCAAGGGACTATTTGTTTCCATTTTATTGTATGTAAGTACACTGCGTGAGCATTAAAATAATACGAAGGTATCGATTAAAATTGGTTTTGAATGCTTGCCAATCAAAATGGCGGGGGAAATATCACCTGGAAAACTATTCCATATTCGTGTTGTTCGTCTAAAAAAAAGAACCCCTATATTTAACGGTACGTCCAACATTGAGCTCAAGGTAGAACTGATGAGCATTCCTTGCGAGACGAGTATTACAGCTGGCTACTTCGAGTTAACATTTTTTATAGAAAAGAAATAAGGAAACATGAAACATTGCGCCGGTCTTCGAGAGGGGCAATTGTTTCAGCGGCAGTTCATCGGACCAAAGATCAAATATGTTTGTTGCACATGTGACTAGCGCGGTTGACCATGTATGACCAATTCTTGAAAGAGACTGTCCCAGATGTCAGTCTCCAGAAGGATGTCGATTGCTCCAGGAGTTCCAAAATGTCCGTTGGTGTATCTGGCAATGAGGACGTAATGGTAAGAATTACAACAGCGGTGATGGACATAGTAAATGAGGATCGGGTTGAGCGGAGTGACAGTATCACTTGGCCATGAGTAGTGGATTGTTTGGAAACGCTATGACATGTACGGCCACCTCACACAGGGCTCATTTGAGCTTCATCATGTTGGGTAGAGTAAGTTAATAAAACTTACCTGCGATCTAGGTTCGTAGAGAGCATGGGGATGCTGCTTCTCGGATGTGGCACCGTACGCGTAGCCCAAGGCTGCTCAGAACCAATGAGTCACTCTTGTTGTCACGCCAGGTAGTGAAGGGTATGCGACCGATATTGCCATGTTATGGGTGCAACAGCCACTCCTCGGGATCCTGATGCTTTTCTGACTTGCGTAGTGTTATGATTGTATCTATGCCCAACTTGCGAGTATTATTCAAAGTTCTTCAACCGATTTTAGCCCGATCATCAAAGTGCATAATCGTTTTCTTCTAAAGTCGTCACCCGAAATATAAAGAGTCAAAATAAGTTTTAAGACTAACTTTTATTTTCAAACGTTATTTTCTATCTTACAAATATTTGGATTCATCGCCACTATTACAATTTTGATTTTTCTTATCAATATGCTATTTCATTATTAACCCACATATGATGGCCCGAATGACGACAAAGATTCGAATTCCATTTGAACAGAATGAACATTCAATTCAATCCACCCAAATGCAATTCGATGCCTTAGCCAACGCGACACCTTCACGTACAGTCATTAATTGCTCTATTTATGAATCAATGAATCATTTTGTGAACAACGATTTACAATGGGAAAGTTACTGCGCGGTGTGCCTGATAACAGAAACCACACTGGATTCCTTCCACTACGGTAACATGAATTCTCGTCACCGGTTTCTGTCGGTTGCGTCTGCAATTGGAGCTCAAACTTGTCAAAGGTCCACCAAATGCGGATTGAAAAATGATTTCTGTGGCCAAACTATGCGCTCTTTGCTGTAGGTAGGCAAGGAGGGACGTCAACGTGGAAATCTCTTTGGTTTGAAGTATATGCGCCATGCCTGCCTAGTCTTCAGTAGTAGTTGTATAATATTAGTGGGACTACTAAGGCATCCCAATGCTCCATGGATGGCTTCATAACCTTAAGGACAGGCATTGTTTCCTGGGCACTGTCCACAATACATAGGATGAATTGGCTGACTCTTCAGTTCCAGCCCTTCATTATTTAATTAGCCCGTAAACGTGTATCTCGGCTAAAAGCTTCGGGTTGTCAAACATTTCGTCACCTCTTGCCAGCGCTCTTCGTAGCCTCCGGAATAAATATTTCCCAACATCTCCAAGTGGATAGGGAGGACCACATTCCGTAACTTCCGCACTTTGTATGCTACTGGTAGCTCAGCTTTCGAGTGTACCAGGCTCTCGAATGCTTCCTTGAAGACTAGCCAATTATGCAGGCTACAGCCAAAGCTGGGTATCACGACGGTATCCAGCCTCATTTCCAGTCTATAGGGAGAGAGCCCTGCTGCTGAAGCGACTTAAGAAGTTGTCATGCTTCGAGGTAGATTTCATATATTGCATGGTTTTATCTTCTCTGGAATCATCTCCTCTTAAACATAGGACCAACAATTCTTCATGAGACATTCCTCTGGAACGGGGATAAGAAATTAGAGTATTTTTAAGTAAGCACCCAAATCTCGCATCCTTGTGTAAAAATCGAAAATCAGTAGCGGTCAGCTCCAGCCGATTCAAAAAGAAAAAGCCTTTTATATGGTTCCGAACAGATAACACAAATCTATTATGTATGGTTCACAAGGGACTCTTGTATGGTGGGACCTAACAGTTGAATGCCAATGAACGAGACACTCGTGGCTCTAGTTTTCAGAAATTCCTGAGTAGTTCTTCCTGTAGGTTTTCTGATGTTGTTGTGTTCGCAACCATTTCGCTATAAAAGGCTTGGACTGGAACCTGTGTATGCATGTTTGCTTATAATTAACGCACAAGGGACTATTTGTTTCCCTTTTAATGTATGTACACTGCGTGAGCATTAAGATAATAGGAAGGGCAAGGACAGAAGGTGTGGATTAACATTGGTTTTGAATGCTTGCAAATAAAAATAGCGAGGGAAAATATCGCCGGGATTAGCGCGGTTGGCCATGTATGACCGAATC
The DNA here is from genome assembly GCA_963971375.1 of Platycheirus rosarum. Taxonomy (NCBI): domain Eukaryota; kingdom Metazoa; phylum Arthropoda; class Insecta; order Diptera; family Syrphidae; genus Platycheirus; species Platycheirus rosarum. The sequence goes on along the minus strand of OZ020509.1, from coordinate 33,241,972 downwards.
TTAAAAGAGACGGCCCCAGATTTCAGTCCCCAAAAGGATGTCGATTGCCCCAGGAGTTCCAAAATATCCGTTGGTGTATCCAGCAATGAGGACGTAATGGATAGAATTACAAATGTGGTGATGGACATAGTAAATGAGGATCGGGTTGAGCGGAGTGACAGTCATGAGTGGGGAAGGTTTTGGAGAAGCTAGTTTGAGCTTCATCCTGTTGGATAGAGTAAAGGTAATAAAACTTACCTGCTATCCAGGATAGTACAGAGCACTGGCAAGCTGCTTCTCGGATGTGGCACTGTATACGTAGACCAAGGCTGCTGCGAGCAATACGGTGGTGTTCGGACCAGCGAGTCACTCTTGTTGTCACGCCAGTTAGTGAAGGGTATGCGACTGATCTTACCATGTTATAGGTGCCACAGCTGCTCCTCGGGATCTTGATCTTTTCTCACTTGTAGACTTGTTACCGCTGGCTCTCAAAAGCTTCCCTGAAGGCTAGCCAATTATGAAATCTACAGCCAAAGCTGGGTATCATGAAGTGATCCAACTTCATTTCCAGTCTATAGGGAGAGAGCCCTGCTGCTGGAACGACTTAAGAATTTGTCATGCTTCGAGATAGATTTCATACAATGCATGGTTTTATCTTCTTTGGAAACATCTCCTCTCCTTACCGAAGATGATGTTCAAATCATAAGAAAGCAATTGAATATCAAAGCCGGCTTTTGCAACCAACATTTGTTCTATTGCATCCAAAAGCCTTGTAAGAAACCTGATTTAAAAATAAATAAAAATTCTAATTAACAAAATATAATAGAAAAGTAATTTCATCCTCACTGCAAGCTGAGATTCTTTTGTTCTTTTTTACTTACGCAGTTCCCCTTACCTTAGTCGTTAGTGTGTCGGACTGCTAAGTGAATGAGACTGGGTTCGAATCCAGCTCATAGCCAACTTCTTTTCCGGGTACTGCCTCTTGTGAGGAACTGCCAAAACCTCCAAGAGCAAAATTTGATTCGAAAAAGTTCATCTCATATAGCCGATCGTGCGTTATTCGCATTCTTACCTTGGTTGCAACAAGGTTGTGATCCGAATCGTGGTTAGCAGCGCGAAAGGTGCGAACATCCAAAATACTGAAGGCGTGTCTTGCATTGATCGCAACGTGATCAATCTGATTGACAGTTTTTTGATCAGGGTGCCGCCAAATCCCTTTATGTATATTGAGATCAGGAAACCATGTGCTTCCAACGGTGACCTTTTATTATATTATACGTTTACAGACGTTGTGTCGTGTAGGCTATGTTTTCCGACACTCCTACCAAAGATTTCCTCTTTACCTATTTTGGCTTTAAAATCGCCTAGTACGATCTTAACGTCGTATTTAGGGCATTGCTCATGGGTTTTGCCGAGGAGCTCGTAGAAGTCATCATTGGTGGCGTCATCTTTGACCTCTACATAGGCATGAGCGCATATAAGACTAATGTTTGCGAATTTAGCCTTGATACGGATTGTCAAAAGTCGGTCACTTACGTGTTTAAAGCCCAAGACTTCTTGCTTAAGTCTGCAGCTTATGATGAACCCGCATCCAAATAAACGCTGTGGTCTTCTTGGACAATCACCGTAGTACACGTCGTCGGGTCGGCAACAGTTAATCCGTTCTTTTCCAAGGCTATTGGTCGCTTCGCAACTATCATTTTTTCCATTGCGGCGTTGCACCCAACCTGAAAAGCCAGGTCCTTTATTAGATTCCTTGGACAAAAATCTATGTATAGCAGATAGCATTATACTTAAATGTTTTAATTATTTATATTAAAATAAGTGACAAAAATTATTTGTATACAAAATATTGAAAAACGTTACTTTTTTGAAAATAATTTTTAAATTGTATTCGCCACGTTCATCAATGGCCCATGGCCCATCTTAATGAAATTTAAAAAGCGGAAAATCATCTATTCGTTTCCTACTTCCCCAAATTGAAGACGTGTTAGTAGTCCCGTAAGAAATATATGTTGTGGTACATGAACCTAATAGATATGGACTGCCAGGAGCCAGGAGGTTTCCTAAAGCGCTTGAGAGAAACTGATTTTCAAATAAAGAAATGAAATTTTCACGTACGTATCTTTAGGATAGGTTACCATGCTTGTGTTTGGGTTTTTTTGTGAACGAACAAATCCAACCAAATAGGTAACCTTTCAAAATTCGAAGTCAAAGAGAAACCCAGTCGGCTGTTCATCAGCTGGTCGCGTATTGAGAAAAATATCCAGTCATTTTAGGATACATTTGGATGTTCTCCAATCAGCTGGAAAACAGCTGTTTTTAACCATACTAATTACAAAAAGGTAACCTATCCAAAAGTTGAGTTCGTGAACGTACGCAGGTTCAAAGCAAAAAAAACATATTCAGATGTTCATCACATGTTCCTTAAAATTGAAAAGTTTGCGACAAATTTGAATATACGTTTGTATTTTCTTTCTGTTTCCATATGTGCTCTAATCAGCTGTATATTTTTTTACCGTTTTTAACCATACATATTACAACAAATCAAATTGAGAGCAAAGGCGTACGTTCATGAACGTAACTTTTGGGTAGGTTCCATTCGGTAAGTTCACCAACGGAACTTTCGGATAGGTTACCTTGCTTTTGTTGTAATTAGCATGGTAAAAAACGGCTATTTTCCAGCAAATTGAAGGACATATGGAAGAAGAGATAAAATCCTAAAATTTGATGGATACTTATTTCAACACGTGGACAGCTGACTGTGTTTCTGTTTTGCTTCTAATTTTGAGAGGTAACCTATCTGGTTGTATTTTTTCGTTCACAAAAAAACCCAAACACAATCAAGGTAACCTAACCAAAAGTTACGTTCGTGAACGTACGCATTGCTTGTGGCTGGGTTTTTTTGTTAACGAACAAATACAACCAGATACCTAACATCTCGAAATTCGAAGCAAATGAGAAACATTAAAATTAAAGACGTTCCTTGCCTTACCAAGGAGGAATTGAATTTGGGACACCAAATCCTCTACCGCCTTGCTCAGTCCCAAGCCTACAGCTTCGAAAATCACCTTTCATTAAAAGACCCCCATTGTATGTTACCTAAGTCGAGCCCTCTTCGCCGCATGTCACCGTTTACTTACTTACTTACTTACGGGGCGCTACAGCTCGGGACGAACCTGACCTTAACAAACATGACTCTTCAGCCAGCTTGGTCTTTGGCTAGCTGCTTCCAGTTTTGTACTGCAAGTTCGTTGAGGTCGTCCTCGACTTGGACGCGCCACCTAAGGCGAAGTCTTCCTTGACTGCGTCTACCCTCTGGAATGGAGTCGAAGATGCTGCGAGCCGGGGCATAGCGATTGGCTAGAGTAATTCTTCGCTTTATACCTCAAATAAATGCCTCAAAGTTGTACCTGTCTATTGTGATGTTTTGTCCAAACCGTCGGTGTTGTGTCCCTTTTTGTGAACAGCAGGTACTTCGTTTTGGCCTCATTGACCACTAGTCTCATCTCATCCGCTTCAGCTTCAATGCCAGCAAACGTTCCAGTGACAGCTCGCCGAGTTCTGTCAATGATGTCTATGTCGTCAGCGTATGCTTACAATTACACAGGCTTGAAAAAATTGTCCCACTACAATTGACTTGCTAGTTTCTTATAATTTTTTCAAGTATGAAAAGCTTCTATGAGGTCAGTACCAACCTCGACGGAACAGCAAGAGTTCTCCATAGTCATTCTGCACAGTTGGACGAGTTTTGTGGGGATGCCAAAACCTGACAAAACCACGTTAAAAAGTTCGGCGGGTATTCTGTCGGGTGCAGCAGCTTTGTTGATTTTTGGTTTATATATTGCTATCCTCCCTTCATTTTGGTCAGGTGGACGGAAGTTTTGTCTGTCATCGTCCATGTTGAATGGTTCATTCTGCCTGACAGCGGGATTTTGGTCTTCATTTGGAGAAGCCGGTGTTCTTCCCGTCTTTTCTGCTCGTAGAGCTCGCAAGCAGCTCTCGTCCTACTTTGCAGCGCCGCTTTATAGCCTCTTGTTTGGCTGCATGGGCCTGTCTGCATTCTTCATCGAACCAGAGGTTTCGTGGTGGTGGTCTGGTGGAACTTAGCACATTAGTTGCGGCATCTCTGATGGCTTGATGGCAGTGTTGCCTTTGGTCTTCGGCACTTGATGCTGGCGGTACTGGATTTCTTGAGAGGTTACGGGATATTCGATCGGCATAAGTTCTGGCGGTTTCTTCAGATTGCAGTTTTCCGACATTATATGTCCTCACAGTTTTACTCCGTTGTTGTGGTGTTCGGGTTATTCGCATTCTTACCTTTGCTGCAACAAGGTAGTGATCCGAATCGATGTCACCTGCTCGGAAGGTGCGAACACCCAAGATACTGGAGGCGTGTCTTGCATCGATCGCAACGTGATCAATCTGGTTGACGGTTCTTTGATGTGGGTGTCGCCAAGTCTCTTTGTGTATATCGAGATGAGAAAACCATGTGCTTTCAATGGTGACGTTATGTGCCGCTGCGAATTCAATTAGCCTGTCCGTTTTCAGACGTTGTGTCGTGTAGGTTATGATTTCTAACAGTCCTACCAAAGATTTATTCTTTACCTATTTTGGCTTTAAAATAGCCCAGTACGATCTTAACGTCCGGTCCATTCCATCGCACTTCTTGGATGACAGTAATTCCTACTCTGTAGCATTCTAGGGCCTCCGCTAGTTGTTTGGCTGCACGTGATCTGTTAAGAGTTCTAACATTCCACGTGCCGATCCGAAGGTCGTTGTGCCTAATTCGTTTTTCGATATGGTGCTGTCTTTACATGCCTTAATTGTCGAGCGGTCCATATTGAGCTGGCCCATAGCTTAACAATGAACTCATGCGTGATGGTCATCCGAAATTTCATTTCCCGTCGGGGAAGCCCAATACAGTTCAATAGTGATAATGGAAATAACCTGAGAGCAGCCGAAAAAGAGCTACGAGAGGCACATGATAAGACTAACTTCAACGGCATTCAAGCTAAGTTCACTACACAACACATGAAGTGGGAGTTCATTCCAGCAGGGAGTCCGCATTTGGGATGTGCGTGGGAGCTATTAATTCGCTCTATTAAGACCATCCTCTACCTAATTATCACGCGTGATACGAAGATGACTCATGAAAAGTTGAATAACGTACATATAGAACACTCACCGTTTTGTCATTAGACACTGCGGAGCAAAAGTCCCTTACACCCCACCACTTTTTGCTGGGATCATAGTCTGGAAATAAAGCGCCTGGTGTATTCAAAACTACCGACATGTTCGTCAAGTCATCGTGGTGCCATTCCCAACTATTTGCTGACGCTTTCTGGAAGAGATGGATGGTAGAAGTTTAACCCACATTGACACGACGGACCAACTGGTTCGACAAAGCCAAACCAATCAAGGAAGGGGATGTGGTAGTGATTGTAGATCCCACACTACCCCGGTATTCTTGGCCGAAGGGATTAAAAGTAAGAACGTTATTAGCCAGAGATAGCCAAGTTCGAAGTGCTACCGTTCGTACAGCGACTGGAAACTGCCATCGCCTTGCAGCAAAGATAGCAGTTTTTGACGTGATGTAGGGAGATCAAAGCGGTTGTTAAACCAAATGAGTATTTGCCTTCTTCAATCGCCATACGGGGGGTATGTTAACTACGTGTTCAATCAGTGTCACGTGTAAACCTACTCTTGGTCTGTGTTGATGCCGTTCGATCGTTTTTGATCACTGACTACGTTCACTTACATCGTTTAAGAAAATGCCAATTTGACAACCAAATTGAGAAGTCGAGACAGAATTAAAAGAACCACAGAAAAAGCCAGACGGAAGAAAAGCGAGCGGCATCAACCCAAACCAAGAGTAAGTATAAATGTTAACGTATAAAGTATTTTATTAGTAAAATAAACAATTTTTAAAAGTTATCCATCAAGAAAAGAAAATTTCTTAATAAGCTTGAAAAGGAACGAGAAGAAAAGTGCAACAAAGAAAAGTCGTCGGATTGACGACACCATGGTATCAAATTTAGCCAGCATTTTAAATCATTTTTATAATTTCGAAGCTAAAGCGATACACAGTCAGTTCATCAGCTGTTCACGTGTTGAGAAAAGTATCCAGCAAATTTTAAGTTACTTTTGAATTTTTTCTGTTGTTTTTCAATCAGCTGAAAAACAGCTGATTTTAGCCATACTAATTACAACAAAAGCAAAGTAACCTATTCAAAATTTACGTTCGTGAACGTACGCTATTTTTTGGCTTGAGAAATTATCCTCTCAGTTGTCGTTCCTGTTTCTTTTTTCTATGGTCCATGTGTATAATTATAGAGTAACAATATTATAAAGAGGAAAATCTTTGGTACGTTCCATCCTCCAACACCCGCAGTTTTTGTGATATTTTGTATAACATCGTGTTTTACTAAACTTTATCCGAAATTGTCAATGAAATGACAGTTCATTCGTTGTGTTTTACTCATACTTATCTGAAATGGTCAATGTGATGACAGTTCAAGCTTGTAGTCATTGTCAAAGGAAGGCAGAAGATTTATTTCTCTGTGATATATTTACTCTATAGGTACGGTGTAATCTTCTATTCTATCATTCTTTAATTAGTATCACTCTCTTTGGATTTGCTTTATGTAAAGTGCTTTGAAGAATGTAGAATAGAGAATATAGTCGTTCGTATGACATACAGTGTGATAAAATAATTTTCTCTGTTGTCTGTTTTATTGTGAACAGTTCAAGTTACATTTGCACATTTGCTTTTTTAAAAATCATTTTGCCTTTTATCTCAATTCGAAATAATCTTATATTGGTTTATGCGTCTAGAAAATTGATAAAAATCGCATTGAATATAAAATATCACATATTTGATTGAATTGTAATATGAGTAATGCTATTAATCAAAATGGCACAGGTCTAGAGCAGCAGGTATTCTTATTTTTTCTTATTTTTCACATAATATCAAGCAATCTGTTGAAAACAAGTTTTGCATCATTTATAATATTTGGGAATAGTGACGGAAGTGTTATTTCGTTCAATAAAATTTATTTTCTGTTGCAATCGTTTTTATTTTTATTTTCTTATAAATATTTTCAAGATTGCTGGTCTGGACTTGAATGGAGGCAACGCCAATAAGACCAGCCATTCAAATAAGAATCTTTCTTTATCATCTGCGGCTCGCTACGTGCCACCTCACTTGCGTAGCAAGGGCAATAACGATTCTTTTAATCTTCGAGAAAATAAAATTGAAAAAAAGGGAGAATACCAAACTGATTTTCGCAGGTATGAATATCAATATTTTGATTGTTTTTAGACATTTTAAAACGTGTCAATTAATTTTTTTTATTTCTTTACAGAGGAAATAATAAATCAAATCTCCAAGATAGGTCTGAACGATCCTCTGAATTTGGAAATTTTCCTAAAAGAAAAGGATTTGATAATGCACAAAGTGGTAAGTATTACCCTTTTTTTTTTTTGTATTAATGAGATGTTTTAAAGGCTGACCATGATTTTCTATCACAAACAAGCGAGGAACTTAAAGGCCCTATTTTGACTCGCGATCCGCCAGAAATATTTGTCGATTGCGAATCGCCTTATTACTTCCGCCCCATATGTCAAAAAATGTGAATTGAAAACTAGTTCAATTATTTTTAGTGATCTGTCGGAATCGGTCGAACTTCAAATCCTAGTGAAGAAGAAGAAGTTTATTTTGAAAAGCGTGTTTTTTAAGTAAAAAATATCTTTCTCTTCTGTTTGAATAATGATGCTGAAACTTAGTCGGTGCGATGATTCCTCCGAGTTCCATCCACGCATCCAACAACTCCAGGCAGTCCAAGATTTCTACCTTGTTACTTCTCCGAATTGGACGTATCTTTGTTTTAAGCACGTCAAGAACTTCGCTTATAACAACATACACTCTAAAAATCCTCCTCAATCTACTTGTCTTAATGTTTTCATTCCTCATCTGTTGACCTTCATCACACAACAGTTTTTGACATACACATTTAGTTTTAAATGTTGGTAGCATTGTTATGAGAGGCGAACGTTAAAGTTCGCTTTTTGTAATACCACGACAAGAGTAGTTCGCTAAATTGTTCGACATCAGTCGAACGTTCAACTCGCAAATCATAAAAGAGCCCTAAGAGCCATTTTCTTCACTGCAAGTTGAACTCAACTTGAGGATTTTTATTTTCAACTTGTGATTTTGTTTTTCTTCACTCAAAGTTGACAATTACAGCTTTCGATTTTCATCTCCCGAATTAATCAACTTCCAATTTTGTCAAGTTACGAAAAAAGTTCAAGTTGAAAGAGCAAACTTGAAAGTTTTCTGTCAAATTAAAATTTCGTCGCCTGAAAGCTTAAGTGCCTCATATCCATCGAAATTATTCTTCAGAAAACGAATTTTAAGGTTTAAAAAATAATTTCGTTACTTTCTACTTAACTAATATGACTTTTGAATGCTTATAGATATTAATTGAACATTTTAATTTTTAAAATTAAATTTTTAGTGATAAAAATATAAAATAAATATGTACCTCTATCCTTGTACAATTGCTATGTACGCCCTCATCTTGAGTATGATTCACAGGTATGGACTCCTTATTACGAAATTCATGAAATCGAATTGAAGCTATCGAACACAATTTTATCCGTTTTGCCCTGAAAGGTTTACATTGGAATGATCCACTCAATCTGACACCTAATGAACAGCGAATCCAGCTTTTCTAGATGCGATTTAATATTTGTTCGTCAACTTACTAAGGGCGAAATTGATGCTCCTTAGTTATTAGCCTATACTTACTTACTTAGGTGGCGCTACAGTTCGGGACGAACCTGGGCCTCAACCAACATGCCTCTCCAGCCAACTCGGTCTTTGGCTAGCTGCCTCCAGTTTTGCACTCCAAGTTGGTTCAGGTCGTCCTCCACTTGAGCGCGCCACCTAAGGCGAGGTCTTCCTTGACTGCGTCTACCCTCTGGGATGGAATCGAAGATCCTGCGAGCCGGAGCATTGTTGTCCATTCGCTCTACATGACCTAGCCATCTTAAACGTGATATGCGTATTTTTTGACCAGGTCAATGTCGCTGTACAGCTCGTATAGTTCTTGGTTGAACCTTCTCCTCCAAAGCCCGTTAACGCAGATAGGGCCAAAAATCTTCCGAAGAATCTTACGCTCGAAACGACTAAGGATATCTTCATCCGCTTTAGATAGAGTCCATGCCTCGGCGCCATAGAGCAGGACTGGGATGATTAGGGTCTTATACAGAGTCTCCTTTGTCTTTCGAGAGAGGGCTTTGCTACTCAATTGCCTTCCTAGCCCATAGAAACAGCGATTGGCAAGAGTAATTCTTCGCTTTATTTCTGACGAGATGTTGTTGTCAGATGTTACAGCGGATCCGAGGTACACAAAGTCCCTAAATACCTCAAAGTTGTACCTGTCTATTGTGATGTTTTGTCCAATCCGCCGGTGTTGTGTGTCCCTTTTTGTGGGCAGCAGGTACTTCGTTTTGGCCTCATTGACTGCTAGTCCCATCTTAGCCGCTTCAGCTTCAATGCTAGCAAACGTTCCAGTGACAGCTGGCCGAGTTCTGCCAATGATATCTATGTCGTCAGCGTATGCTAGCAATTGCACAGACTTGAAAAAAATTGTCCCACTACAATTGACATACGAGTTTCTTATAATTTTTTCAAGTATTAAGTTGAAGAAATCGCACGATAGCGCATCACCTTGTCGGAATCCTTTTTTGACGTCAAAAGCTTCTGTGAGGTCATTACCAACCTTGACGGAGCAGCGAGAGTTCTCCATCGTCATCCTGCACATTCGGACGAGTTTTGTGGGAATGCCAAAACCTGACATGGCTCTGTATAGCTCGTCTCTATAAATGCTATCGTACGCGGCCTTAAAATCAATAAAGAGGTGGTGGGTATCGATTTGAAATTCTTGGGTAGTTTCCAGGATCTGCCGTAGCGTGAATATTTGATCGATTGTGGACTTTCCTGGTCTGAAACCACACTGATAGGGGCCAATCAGGTTGCTGACGAAAGGTTTCAGGCGTTCACATAGTACGGCAGAGAGGATCTTATAGGCGATATTCAGGAGACTAATTGCTCTATAGTTGGCGCAGTTTAGGGGGTCTCCTTTCTTGTGGATCGGGCAAACGATGCTGAGATTCCTCACAGTATAACTCCGTTGTTGTGGAGTTCGGGTTATTCGCATTCTTACCTTTGCTGCAACAAGGTAGTGATCCAAGTCGATGTTAGCTCCTCGGTAGGTGCGAACATCTAAGATACTGGAGGCGTGTCTTGCATCGATCGCAACGTGATCAATCTGATTGACGGTTCTTTGATCTGGGTGTCGCCAAGTCCCTTTGTGTATATCGAGATGAGGAAACCGTGTGCTTGCAATGGTGACGTTATGTGCCGCTGCGAAGTCAATTAGCCTAAGTCCGTTTTCAGACGTTGTGTCGTGTAGGCTATGTTTTCCGACAGTCCTACCAAAGATTTCCTCTTTACCTATTTTGGCATTAAAATCGCCTAGTACGATCTTTACGTCGTATTTAGGGCATTGCTCATATGTTTTGTCGAGGAGCTCATAGAAGTCATCCTTGGTGGCGTCATCTTTGTCCTCTGTGGGGGCATGAGGGCATATTAGGTTAAAGTTGGCGAATTTAGCCTTGATACGGATTGTCACAAGTCGCTCAATTACGTGTCGAAAGCCCAAGACTTCTTGCTTAAGTCTACCGCTTATGACGAATCCGCACCCAAATAAACGCTGTGGTCTTCTTGCACAATCACCGTAGTACACGTCACAGTTTTTCATCCTCCTTTTGCCCGGCCCATTCCTTCGCACTTCCTGGATGGCAGTAATTCCTGCTCTGTAGCAGTCTAGGGCCTCCGCTAGTTGTTTGGATGCACGTGATCTATTAAGAGTTCTAACATTCCACGTGCAGTTCCGAAGGTCGTTGTCCTTGATTCGTTTTTCCGGGTCGTCAACAGTAAATCCGTCCATTTCCGAGGCTATTGGTCGCTTCGCAACTTTTTCTTTTTTCCGTGGCAGGGTTGTTAACCCCACGCACAACCCCCAACCTGGAGGGCCAGGTCCTTTGTTGGATTCCTTGGACAAAAGGAACCGAAAAATCCGGAGTCAGTAACCCACTTCGGGGATATGAGCGCTGCCGTTCGCCCATTAAGGGTTCATCCGCCACCATCTCATTTCAATGCCCTGACTTGCATTTAATTGTCTCAATGACCTTATCTCGAAATACGTCGAAGTAGTTCATTAGGGCGTCTGGTTCGTTGACTGTTGACGCCACCGTTGGTCCAATTGGTTGGGCTCATCTGCCGTACGTCCTCTTTCTGAGGGGCTCGTGCAAGACTTCTGCGAATCGATCAGAACAGTCATTAAAGCAGAGCATTATAGTGTTATTAGCCTATATTGGGTTAAATTTCTCACCACCATGTTGACTTTCGTTGAACAAACTGGCATACATGAAGCTCTAAACCGTAGGAGCAGACTTTTTAATTTAAACGCTTCTTCTATAGTCTTAAACTTAAGTTAAGTGGGATTAAAATCTTTATTTCGAACCAGTGATCCATTGTCGTGATTGTTTTTTTGTATGTTTTCTTGTACATGAGAAACTGGCATGATTACATTTTAGTTATTTTATTTTATTTTTATTTTACTAACAACTAATACATGCACTTATGATGAGCCTCTGATTGCTTGCTCTAAGCTTACTACATCAAAGAATCTGAAGTGTAAAAAAAATAATATTTCTGTGGCTATGCCTTACTTTATTATAACATTGGTTTATTTTTAAGTCGATAAAACCCTATCAAAAGTACAAATTATTTTAATATTAAATTATGAAAAATAGCTTAAATATTATCGATAAAAACTTTTCTGTGCCCCAAATGCGACAATTTTGTTTGTTTACATAACCGCCAAGATCAGAATAAGCTTCATCTGAAAAGATAATTTTTTTTGGCAAAATCGGCATCTTCTCTAAGTCGATCGCAGGTAGTAGTGTCGTAATATTTCAATCGTATACACAACTATATTCGTTCAGCGGAAGGATAAAACTAATTATCTGTCAAATCAGACAAGAGCTAATTGTTACCATTCACAAAATAAACACTAGTTGAAAAAAAAACGTTAGATGGCGGACCCTTTATAAGATAATTGCCCCCCAGACAGCCATCCCACTGTACAAAATAATTCATAGTTGCCATTCGACTAAAAAGTCAGGGAATTTCAAAACTTTTCGTATAACCAGTGGCAACGGATTAACTACATATTTCAAACTCCGCCTTTTATTTTATTTGTGTGACAAGGGAATGAGGGTTTATTAAAAAAAATCTATAACCAAATTTAAATTAAATGATGTGCCTTTATAGTCTATTCGACAGGTAGTTTTAGATCGAAAACAATCGGAATTTAATTAAACTTTAAAACGTTATTCAGGGATGGATAATTGATATTTTCTCTAGTTTTGGATCTCGAGGAACATGTGCAAAACGGGGAAGGTTGGGGGAAAACCATACAAAAAAGAAAAAGAAACTGCGACCCGTACCGACCATACCCTGCAAACAATGAAATTTTATTTTGTGTATGTTAATACGTGTGGGAAGCAGCCAATCAGCCATACGTTTCGTGCCCACATAAATGCAAACGTATTTGTAGTCCCATAAGAAATGTCGCTGAAAGGGCATTTTTCAGTTTGTAGGAGGAGAGAGAATTATTGTCTTTCTTGTTTCTTTTTTCTATGGGGAAAACTGCAACATTTTCGACGTTGTCAGGTTTTTCATCAATAACTTTTTCTTCTCACGTCCTACGCCAAAATTATCCATTTATTTATTTATGTATGTTTAGCGTGAAATTTCATACATTTTGACTATTCATTCATGTTTGTATGTTAATTCGTTATTCACAGGGTAAAAAAGGTATATTTTTTTTCAAATTTCGCAACAAACGCAAAAATGCAGAATTACACCATATTTCTTCTGTTATACCCGAAATATGATGAAATGGTGCATTTAAGTTGGCTTCGCTTTTCTGGCCAGACAACACCCGAAGGAAGGTATGTTGAGATTTTCGCTGAGTTAAACCATCTTACTCAGCTCGTTGATGAACCAACCCGAATTCCTGAAATTGCAGGTCAAACCGCCAACACTCTAGACTTGTTTCTTACCTCCGATCCTGATAAATGCACAATTCGTGTATTATCGCCTCTAGGCACATCTGACCATTGTGTCATCTATGCAAATTTCTCGTGCGAACTCAATTCAGTTAAAGAAAAAAAACCCGAGGAGAACCGTTTGGCAATACGAGAAAGCCAACTGGGACGGTCTCAATAACTTTTTCAGGACCTTTAACTGGTCACTATACTTCCTCGATAGTGACATTGATTCCAGCGCAGACATGGTCACAAATTTAATTCTTTTAGGAATGAGAAATTTTATCCCAAATAGGTCGAAGAGTATCAAACCTAATTAAAACTCATGGTTTGATGCGAGCTGTAGAGAGGTTATCCGGTTAAGAAATGTATGTTTCCGTTGTTACAAAGCCAACATCACTGAGGAAAACCGGAAAAAGTTTCCGCAAGCTAGAAAGGCCTGCAATGTTCATATTCGAAAAACCAAATTTTTACATGAGCAAAAAAATCGGCAAAAAATACTGCAATGTCCCAAAGGCAGTAAAAATGTTTGGTCATTTGTAAAAAAAAGTAAAGAATTCTACGTCATCATCAGTTCCTACGCTCGTCTTCAACGATACTCGTGTTGTCAGTTCTCAAGAAAAAGCAGATCTGCTTGCTTGCCCAATCGCGTCAAACTCAACGGTGGCCGCAGGTGTTAGAACTCCTCCTGTACTGTAAATGATTTTATGGGACCAATCTTCTTTCGCACTTGTTCAGCCGCAAGAGTATTGAAAGATCTCAACATAAATAAATCCGCTGGCCCGGATTGTATCTCCGCAATTTTTTTTTTTATAATTAACGCGCGCACAAGAACTACTTGTTTCCCTTTTAATGTAACACACTGCGCGGGCATTAGGAAGATAGGGAGGGGAGAGATAGGAGGTGTCGATTAACATTGGTTTTGAATGTTTGCATATCAATTACCCGCCGGGTAAACTATTCCAAATTCGTGTTGTTCGGCTAAAAAACGAATCCCTATATTTCACGGTACGTCGGAAATTGGGCTCTAGTGTGAACTGATGAGCATTCCTTGCGAGACGAGTATTACGGGCGAAACTTTTAAGGGGAGGAATGCAACTGGCTACTTCGAGTGAACATTTTTTGTAAAAGAAACGATAAAATAAGGAAAGACATGAAACATTGCGTCGGTGTTCGAGAGGGGCAATTGTTTCAGCGGCAGTTCTATTTTCTATCAATCTTAACGCTCGATTTTGTATTCTATCAATCAGGTGTAGCGATGTTTGCGAAGCACCTGCCCAGAGGTGGGAGTTATACTCGAGTTTAGGGCGTATAAACGCTTTATAAATTGTAGCCAGATCAGATGGCGAAAAATACTTCTTACACGGATACAGATAACCTAAGTACTTAGCAGCATTCTTAGCGATCTCAAATATATGGTCGTTCCAACGGAGGTCGTCGTTGACACACATACCGAGTACTGAGAGCTTTTCGGTTTCTTCGATGTAAATGCCATTCATGGACAATGGCATTAGGAGTATGTTTAGCTTTAACGACAGAAGACAGCATTGAGTTTTCGAAACATTAAACTCCTTACGATTCCTATTACCCCATTTGACAATGCTGTATAAATCGGAGTTTAATGAGCTTGACATACGGCACCGTTGCAATTGTACGTCCGAAGGCGGAGGACGTGAATTATCGAACGAATATGAAAAGCTGAGGTTAGAGTCGTCAGCAAAACAGTTAAGTGGATTAGAAGTAACAGACAGAAGATCATTTATAAAAATGAGGAAAAGAGTCGGAGACAGAACAGAGCCCTGGGGCACACCAGCATTTATTTTGTGCGAATCAGACTTGAATCCGTTTAATACAACTTGTATTGAACGGTCCAGAAGATAGCTTCTAATCCAATGAACAAGAGTATTATCGATCTCAAATGCACGCATTTTCGATAAGAGAGCTTCATGCCAAACTCTATTAAATGCCTTGGAGATATCAAGAGCAATAATCTTACTTTCTTAGGGACAGGCTAGACAAATGCTGTTTTCCATCTTCTAGGAAAGATTCCAGAAGAGTAGGAGCGTAAAAAATTATTCAGGCCGCCCCAGTTGGCTTTCCCGTATTGCCAAACGGTCCTGGTGGGAAGTTTTTCTCTAACTGGATAGGTGGAGTATGAGAAATTAGCTGAAATGATACAATTGTTCTGAAGAAGTGTTCTTCAACGCTGGCAAAACCTTTGCGTAAGCTTTTCCATCGGTCCTATTCCTCTGGACTCTTTGCGAGTGCATGGAAAACAGCATTTATCCAGCCTATCCCTAAAAAAGGTGAATTTTCTGCACCCTCAAACTACCGACCAATTGCACTAACGTCCCTTCTTTCTCAGGTCATGGAAACGCTGATTAATTTTCAGCTTAAGAAATATCTCGAAGAACGAAAGCTTCTTAATGACCGGCAGTACGGCTTTCGTAGCAACAGGTCCACTGGTGATCTGATGGTTTATCTCACCGAAAAGTGGAACCAATCTCTCCATCGTTTTGGTGAAAGCAAAATTATTGCACTTGATATTTCTAAGGCATTTGATAGAGTGATAGATAAGTGCATTAAATTCTGATCTTGACAGAATTGTACAATGGGGAATAAGAAATCGCGTAGAATTTAATGCTTCTAAAACTCAATGTTTTCTTTTGTCGTTAAAGCAAAACATATCTCCAATGCCCATATCCATGAGCGGCACTTGCATTGAAGAAACAGAACACCTCTCAGTTCTCGGTATGTGCATTACAGACCAGCTTCTGTGTGGAATGACCACATATTTGACATCGCAAAGAATGCTGCGAGGTGTTTAGGTTTCCTTGGAAGATGCAAGAAATTCTTCACCCCGTCTGATCTGGCTATAAAGCATATATTCGACCGAAAGTCGAGTATAGTTCCCATATTTGGGCAGGTGCTCCTATAACACACTTGAGTTTTCTAGATAGAATTCAAAAAAGAGTTTTGAAAATGATAGGCGACCGAACAATAACAGAAACATTTACATCTCTTGAGCACCGCCGTAATGTTTCGTGCCTTTCGTTATTTTATCGTTATTTTTACAAACATTGCTCTAGCGAAATAGCCAGCTGCATCAGTTTACCCTTGAGCCTAACTTCGGACGTACTGTTAAGTATAGAGATTCTTTCTTTAGTCGCACCACAAGAATGTGGAATGCTTTGCCAGGCTCTGTTTTCCCCTCCCATTTTGATATGCCGAACTTTAAAAATAATGTGCATCGGTGTCTCCTCTTTTATCCCTCCTAATTTCCCTAATGTTCGTGCGGTGCTTAAACATTTTAAGGGTACACTCAAACCCCTTTCCAGCGTGTAAATTATAAAAAAAAATCTTAAAATCGATAAAGAGGTGGTGGGTATCGATTTGAAATTCTTTGGTATTGTGGACTTTTCTGGGCGTTAACATTGTACGGCAGAAAGGATCTTGTAGGTGATATTCCTCTATAGTTGGCGCAGTTTAGAGGATCTCCTTTCTTGTGATGCTGAGGTTCCATTTATCAGGCACACTTTCTTCTGACCAATCTTTAGAGATGGGTTGGTGTATGCACTCCACCAGGTCATTTCCGGCCGCTTTAAAAAGTTCGGCGGGTATTCCGTCGGGTCCAGCAGCTTTGTTGTTTTTTAGTTTAGATATTGCTGTCCTTACTTCATTGGTCAGTTGGACGGAAGTTTTGTCTGTCATCATCCATGTTGAATGGTTCATTCTGCCTGACAGCGGGATTTTGGTCTTCATCGTCGTTTATCAGTCTGCAGAAATGGTCCTTCCATGTACTCAGCACCGACTGTGACTCTACTACGGAGTTTCCATTCCTATCTCTACAGACTTCTGTGCGTTTTTTTTCCTTGGCACGTTCTTTTTACCTGTTGGTAAAACTTCCGCACGTTGTTCCTGGAGTAGCATCTCTCAATATCTTCGATCGCGCGCTTCTCCTGCTCTCCCTTTTTCTTTTGGAGAAGCCGGTGTTCTTCCCGTCTTTTCTGTTCGTAGAGCTCGCGAGCAGCTCTCGTCTTTCTTTGCAGCGCCGCTTTATATTCCTCTTGTTTGGCTGCATGGGCCTGTCTGCATTCTTGATCGGACCAGAGGTTTCGTGGTGGTGGTGTGGTGAAACCTAGCACATCAGTTGCGGCATCTCTGAAGGCTTGCTGGCAGTGTTCCCACTGGTCTACGGCACTTGATGCTGACCTCCGAAGCGGGTTACTGACTCCGGATTCTCCGGTTCCTTTGGTCCAAGGAATCCGACAAAGGACCTGGCCCTCCATGTTGGGGGTTGTGCGTGGAGTTAACAACACTGCCATGGAAAAAAGAAGCGACCAATAGCCTCGGACGGATTAACTGTTGACGACCTGGAAAAACGAAATAAGGACAACGACCTTCGAAATGGTAGAACTCTTAACAGATCACGTGCAGCCAAACAACTAACGGAAGCCCTAGACTGCTACAGAGCAGGAATTACTGCCATCCAGGAAGTGCGGTGGGGTGGGCCGGGCAAAAGGAGGATGAAAAACTGTGACGAGTACCACGGTGATTGTACAAGAAGACCACAGCGTTTATTTGGGTGCGAATTCGTCATAAGCGGTAGACTTAGCCAAAAAGTGTTGGGCTTTCGACACGTAATTGAGCGACTTGTGACAATCCGTATCAAGGCTAAATTCGCCAACATTAACCTAATATGCGCTCATGCCCCTTCGCAGACGACTAAGATGACGCCACCAAGGATGACTTCTACGAGCTCCTCGACAAAACCTATGAGCAATGCCCTAAATACGACCTTAAGATCGTACTAACGCCAAAATAGGTAAAGAGGAAATATTTGGTAGGACTGTCGGAAATCATAACCTACACGACACAACGTCTGAAAACGGACTTAGGCTAATTGACTTCGCAGCGGCACATAACGTCACCATTGCAAGCACACGGTTTCCTCATCTCGATATACACAAAGGGACTTGGCGACACCCAGATCAAAGAACCGTCAATCAGATTGATAACGTTGCGATCGATGCAAGACACGCCTCCAGTATCTTGGATGTTCGCACCTTCCGAGCAGCTAACATCGACTCGGATCACTACCTTGTTGCAGCAAAGGTAAGAATGCGAATAACCCGAACTCCACAAAAACGGAGTAATACTGTGAAGAAGTATGACGTCGGAAAGCTGCAATCGCAAGAAACCGCCAGAACCCATGCCGATCGAATATCCCGTAACCTCTCAAGAAATCCAGTACCGCCAGCATCAAGTGCCGAAGACCAGTGGCAACACTGCCAACAAGCCATCAGAGATGCCGCAACTGATGTACTAGGTTTCACCAGACCACCACTACGAAACCTCTGGTTCGATGACGAATGCAGGCAGGCCCATGCAGCCAAACAAGAGGCATATAAAGCGGCGCTGCAAAGAAAGACGAGAGCTGCTCGCGAGCTGTGCGAGCAGAAAAGACGGGAAGAACACCGGCTTCTCCAAAAGAAAAAGAGAGAGCAGGAGAGATTCTACTCCAGGAACAACGTGCGGAAGTCTTACCAACAGGTAAAAAGAACGTGCAAAGGAAAAAAAACCGGCATAGGAGACTGTAGAGATAGGAATGGAAACCTCGTAGTAGAGTCACAGTCGGTGCTGAGTACATGGAAGGACCATTTCTGCAGACTGGTAAACGACGATGAAGACCAAAATCCCGCTGTCAGGCAGAATGAACCATTCAACATGGACGATGACAGACAAAACTTCCGTCCACCTGACCAAAATGAAGTAAGGATAGCAATATCTAAACTAAAAAACAACAAAGCTGCTGGACCCGACGGAATACCCGATAAACTTTTTAAAGCGGCCGGAGATGACCTGGTGGAGTGCATACACCAACTCATCTCTAAAGTTTGGTCAGAAGAAAGTATGCCTGATGAATGGAACCTCAGCATCGTTTGCCAGATCCACAAGAAAGGAGACCCTCTAAACTGCGCCAAATATAGGGGAATAAGTCTTCTGAAAATCGCTTACAAGGTCCTCTCTGCCGTACTAAGTGAACGCCTGAAATCTTTCGTCAGCAACCTGATTGAGACCTATCAGTGTAGTTTTAGACCAGGAAAGTCCACAATCGATCAAATGTTCACGCTACGGCAGATCCTGGAAACTACACAAGAATTCCAAATCGATACCCACCACCTCTATCGATTTTAAGGCCGCGTACGATAGCATTTATAGAGACGAGCTATACAGAGCCATGTCAGGTTTTGGCATCCCGCAAAACTCGTTGTTAGCATACGCTGACGACATAGACATCATTGGCAGAACTCGGCGAGCTGTCACTGGAACGTTTGCTAGCATTGAAGCTGAAGCGGCTAAGGTGGGATTAGCAGTCAATGAGGCCAAAATGAAATACCTGCTGTCCACAAAAAGGGACATACAACATCGGCGGATTGGACAAATAATTACTAAGCCACGGGGCACGGTGTATGTCTACAATCTGCAATGTTTTAGTAATTAAAAAAACTCGGGTTAGAGCGAACACTGGGGTGCCAGCACGTAACTTCAATCAATCGAGCATCTATGATCGTCTTTGAAATCGAAACAAATATTTTGTGACTTGCGCTAAAAAATGTCATTGTGAACTATAAGGTAAAATACCTAATGGATATTTTTTAATGTGTTTTGATGTGTTTTTCACACTGTCACCTAGGTTTCTGTCGCAACTAGGTTGCTATCTATACTGTTAAACAGTAGAAGCTTTTTTGAATAAAGAACAAGCTTATGTGTACTACCAACAAGTTCATAGGCTGGAGTTAGAGCTATTTCACGGGGGCCTTTAGTTAGTGGGGCTTTATCGCTTTATGTTCAATTTTATTAATAAACCGTTTCCGCAGAAAACGTCAGGTACTTAAAACCCAGATCACGAAACAATTTAAGTGTGGCAAAATAGTGAACAAGAATTTGGTAGAGTGGTTCAACGATAAGAAATTTAAAAAGAAACAAATTGGTATTTTACCAAAGAGCTCTCTAAACTAGTGAATTTAGTGTTTGGATATGTATAAGAAAACACAAAAAAACAATACAAAAAAGAACTAATCAAAACTAAAATACGATTTGTTAAAAATAAAATTCTTATGCAATCGAATAAAAAAAGATGTGGAGAAACTTAAAAAATATGCAATAGGGTCTAGTAAAATGAATGCTGCAGATAACATTGTGTTTGATGGTGTAAAAACTAGTGATACAAAAAAATATCAAATAAATTTTATTCTATTTTTGTTTGTAAACAGTGTGTGTTAGCAATACCCTGTAAGTGAAAACTGGCAAAATCCCCCCCACAACAAGATGACGCTTTATATCAAATTTAATAAAATTTCATGTACTTAACTTTGTGCGTCATGGCGATAATGGAATGGCCATCTGCCATTGTTCTCTATCATTTTGCCGCCAGAGCACGTGGAAATTTTATTCACTTTACTTAACTAATTGATTAATAATAGAATCCAAATTAAATTAACTAAACTATTTAAAAGAAAATGAAACAGTTGTAAGATACCTTATAACATAAAACTGTTAATTTTATTTTTCTAATTTAATAAAGGTTGTGACCTTCAAAAAAGTTTCGTTGTTGGAATTTTAATCTCGACAACAATTTTTGAGAAAGCCAATTTACAATTAATCACTATAGTTTGTTGATAATGCTGCCTAAAAAGATTTGGACCTTGTCATCGATTTAACGAACAAGATCGCTATCTGCCCAGGAGGAGTTCAACTGCTGCGCCTGTACAGAACCTGACTGCAGACAATATGGTACATTGTGACAACTGTGAGGGAAGGTGTCACTAAACGTGTGCCGGTGTGAAAAGTTCCATCCAGGAAAAATGGGTTTGCAAAACTTGTTACAGGTAAGAGTGCTCCTTTACTTCGTAGTGTAGAAGTAGTTTTTGCGTCTGCCGAACGAAATAATGCCAGCCTAGATTCATGTAAAACAAAGCACTAAATAATGTCGCGGATACTGTTAATACAATTAACGAGAAAGCCAATACTGTATGTAGTTTTTTAAATACCTATACTATTACAAACCAAACACCAAATTTAGTAGAGAATGAGCCAGCCGATAATGGAGTGTTTCCTTTGCTCGCAGTAAGTATACCCGCAAAAAATAGCAGTAATGGTGCAGCATACATCGCCTAAGCTGCAACAAATAACGCAGCATATTTCGCCGAAGCTGCCACAAATAACGACGCAGCTAATACATATGCCGCCACAACTGCTGCGGTTTTTACTTCGAATAAGACATCTACCATTTCAGGAAACATCTTGAAACCTGCTACTAGTAATATAGGTAAAAAAGCCACAAGCTCTGTTGGTACAACTTTCCATGCACCGTCATCGCTGAACTATACAAATACAATTGCTATTCCAAGGGTCGGTGTGCAGACTGGTATAGTGAGTGCGACACATAAACCTACCAGTGGACGAAGCCACTAGCGCTATGTTCTATGCAAATTTAGCACAAAGTGATCACAAAAACCACAGACCTAAAACAAGAACCAGCTTAGAGACGTCACACAACAACAAAGCGGGGCTATGTGGGTACTAACCTAAATCTACATCAGTTGTGAAAAGGGACTAAGGTAACATTTTCAATGAAGCTTTACTCCACCGAGAGCATCAATCAGCTTATTAGTTGAAGGATTTCGACCAGCTTCCAGGGATCAATAAATCCGAAAGCCAAAAACTGCAGACGCGAGTGAACTTCACCCTCACCATCCAAAATCTTTGTGCAACCATAGAAGCTTCTGGACTGACAGCACACCTAAACAATACATCCATGCTACATAGGCTCATAAATAAACTTCTACCAGCGATCCGCCTCGACTGGGCTAGATACAAGCATTGGTTACCTGAATGCAACCTTTCTAATATCAGTGCGTGGATCTATCACCTTAAAGATGCAGCGAACAGTGTACTGGTGCCAGAGATTCCAACCGCGTACAGCGATAACAAGGACGAACCGCTAGGGTGAAAGGGTTCGAGAATGCTTACTTTGGCCAGCTGGACGAGAAGGATGACCAATAGCCGACATCAAGTAACAAGTGCTATATCTGCAAAGAGGATTGCCAGTCATTGGCCCATTGCAAGGAGTTCCGAAAGCTTACCTGCACCATGAAATGGTTTGAATGTAAAAGAGCATCAGTTTTGTGGGCGATGCCTAGAGAAACACGGCAATCGAAACTGTCGTTCGACCACCATCTACGGAAAGAATAGATGCACTTTCAAGCACAATAGACTGCTGCACAATGATGGGAAGGATCGAGAGCAGTAACCTACGCTTGGTAGGATATCATTTCATATGCAAGCACATTGCAATGCTCACAACTATAAATCGAAGGCTTATTTTTTTCGGATTGTAGGTGAAAGGAACTCCTCAGCCCTTATGTTTAAAGTGGACAGGGAATACGCGTAGCACCTCGAGTGCTTACAGGTCTGAACAACGCTAAGATGAATTTCCCCTTGCTTGACCAAGAAGGAAGAGCGGAAGAACCGATCGCGACGTAAATACGTTTGGGGTGGGTTGTACAATGCAACTACGACAATCAAGTCCCCGAGATGTATGTGTCACTGGTCATGATAGTTTACATATCCACAAGTGTGACTGCGTGGAACTACAACGGTTTGTGGAAGATTTCGTCAGTAATGACAATTTCGGAACTTCAAACTGCCGAAAGATGGCGCAGCCAACTGGATACAAAAGTGCGTTGAAACTTCTGGAATCATATACCGCACTCAAAGACGGATATTTTGAAACCGCATTACTTTAAAAAGAAGAACATGTCCAATTGCCAGACAGTCTTCCTATGGCAAAAAACAGATTCACGTGTCCCTATAAAAGAATGAACCACATTTAGCAGATATAACAGCCATATGCGTATAAATCATGGAGATTTTTAACCAAATAAAAATCCGCAAAGAAGACAGGAATTTTCAGAGGAGTAAGAGCGAAAATCATACAAAAGCCGTATATGTAATGAAAATGATGACCTTTGGAGCAACCTGCTCACCCTGCCGCGCCCAGTACGTAAAGAACAGGAATGCAGAGGATTTGCAGAAACATTTCCAAGAGTCGTTCGATCCATAAAAGAAAATAATTACGTGAACGATCTGATGGATAGCGTAAAGAACGAAGAAGCTGGCGAAGTTCGATACATACATGAACAGGTTGGGTTCCTTATATCAAACTCAGCCTACGTCCTTAATGCATTGAAAGCTGACCTGATTGAGAACGAAGACCTTAACTTAGAAGTGGAACTAACAACAGAAAAAGTTCTGAGGATGTGGTAGTGCACATCATCGAATCGTTGTACGTTTAAACTAGCCACACACACCAAAGAAAATGGAATTCTCCTTGGAAAAGTCCGCCCGACAAAACGTGAAATGCTGAGAAACGTAATGATGATATTTGATCCCCTGGGCCTGCTAGCACATTTTTTATGTATGTTAAGATACTATTGCAAGATATCTGGCGCAGCAAAAGAGGATGGGATGAGGTTTTAAGTACGCAGAGTATAGCAAATGGTTAAAATAGGTTAAGTATCTGCCACTTATGGAAAAACTCGAAGTTCCAAGATGCTACTTAACTAATTGTCCAGCATCCAACTCAGAAGCAACTACACATTTGTTGACGCCAGCGAGAAAGAAAAAAAATTAAAAAGTCTGGACCCTTGTCTTAAGAAGAACTTCAAGTCGCCGAGATTTCAATCTCGAAGGAAGCGCAGGCCGGTGCATCTGCCGAGGAAATCGCTGAACTCAAAGGCGGTCGACCACTTTGCCCTTGCTTGGAAACTAACGGCATTCTATGATGAACAGTAGAATACAGCTCTGAATTCAAATCAACGAAAACTTGAAAAGACCAATCATCTTTGCAAGCATCGAATTATTCAACTAATCATCATGAACCTCCATTGTCGCTAGCACCATCTGAAACATGAAACAGCTGTGAACGCAATAAGGCAGAAATTTTAAATTTCGCAGATAAGGGCTGCAGTCAAAGCAGTTAGAAGAGAATGTCAAAAATGTAAAAACAACAGCCCTAAAACAGTGCCACCTATCATGGCCCTTACACCCGCAATGAATAAACTGTTTCGGGACAATAAACGTTAACATATATCGAAAGAGAGATCCACCTTGAAATCGCTAACTCATTGTCATCTGAGTCCTTCATACTGGCACTGCGGAACTTTATGGCTCGTCGTGGAACCCCGATCGAAATCTATATTGATATGTATTAAAAAAAAAAAACAAAAGAATGAAAACTATGAGGATGAAGACACTAAAGAGCAATAAATGGAAGAAATGTTTTGTGTGTCTTGTTTTCAATTCATATTATTATTGTTATTTAGTATGTGTAATGTTTCTAAGGTATATCGTTTAGATATATCTATGGTTCAAAGGGAACAAGAACAAATGAGAGCGCAATATGGCAATATGTTGCACACATTCCAGCGCCACCAGCACAATGATCGATTTGCCAAATATGTATTAAACGTAAACACCCAGACAATCAATTTCCTTAAACAGCACAAGAACATCGTCATAGTACCAGCTGACAAAGGGAACGTCACAGTGGCGATAGAACGGGTAGAGTATGATGAAAAGATGAGTGAACTGTTGTCTGATAGAAATACATATAGGCGAGTGAGAAACAACCCAACAACAACACTACAGACTCGCAACTGAGAAACAATAATTTTATAGATGATCGAGAAAAAGGGAGAATGACAACATATACAGCACAGGTTCCATCTATCTATGGCTTACCTAAAATCCATAAGCCATACATGCCCTTGCGACCCATTACGTCATCAATAAAGTTACCATGTTCTTGCAAAATTTGTTGGTAAGGTTTTACAGTACGCGACGACAAAATCGACATACTCGATTAAAAATTCGTTGGAATTTATTGAGAAATCCAAAAAAATTTAAATTAAAAGCCAACGAGGTTTTAGTATTTTATGATGTAGTGTCTCTTTTTACAAACATTCCCATATGACTAGCTGTCACCATAGTAAAAAAGAAATGGGAATTGATAAGTAAGAATACCAACATCAATCAGAAAAAAATTTTAGAGATACTAGATTTTTGTCTCAAGGAAAACAATTATCTACAATTCAAAGATGATATCTTCAAGCAGATTTTTGAAATGCCTATGGGTAACCCTCTGTCACCCACAATCGCTGACTTAGTACTAGATCACGTACTAGACGAATGTTTCGATGCCATGAAAGAGAGACCTTCGTTCATCGCTAAATATGTAGACGACATAGTTGCTGTGATTGACAAACAGGAAGTTGACAAAGTGCTTCTTATCCTCAACGGATTCCACCAAAAATTACAACACTGTTGAAATGGAACACAATAATTCGATTTCATTTCCACAGGGAAAGCGACAGCTTATTGTACAACTGGCATCAAAAACATACAGCGTCAGGCAGAATAATCAATTTTCGTTCGAACCAAGCTAAACATATCATCATGAACACTGCCTCCAACCTCGTAAGTAAGGTTTTCGCTCTCAGCAGCGAACAATTTCACCCTTCCAACGAAAAAAGAACTAAAATCCTCAAAGATAATGGCTATCCTCCTGCTATAATTCGTGGTTTAATCTTCAAACACAGATATAAAACAAGCTACAAGAACAGAGGATTCAAACAATGGTTTCTACAAAAGTATAGTGTACGTTCCAAAACTCACTGAAAACTTCAAACAAGTTATCAACAAAACTGTAAAAGATGTTCGTTTAGCTTTCAAATCAAACAAAACACTGAACCATCTATATCCCAAACTAAAAACAAAACCAGACAAACACAAACAAACGGACGTTCTACAAAATTAATTGCAACGGCAAACCGTACGAACCTTGCAACCTATGCTATATAGGAACTACAAAACAATTTCTTCGACAGCGGATCTCAAACCACAAATCTGATATAAAATCCAATAGTTCTGCGAAAACAGCCCTGGCAAGTCACAGCATCGAGAGTGGTCACTCTCCAAACTTCGAAGATGTCAAAATCCTACAAACAGAGAAACATGTATTTAAACGATATACCTTAGAAACATTACACATACTAAATAACAATAATAATATGAATAGAAAACAAGACACACAAAACATTTCTTCCGTTTATTGCTCTTTAGTGTCTTCATCCTCATAGTTTTAATTTTTTTTTAAATACACAGATTAAACTTCATTCGAAGTTTCATTTTCTTGTTTACATTTTTTTTAATTTTTTATTTAAAAAAGTAAGTGTAATATTCTCACTGTCATAATTGTCACTTTATATTTTCATATAACTAGTGTATTGTATTTTTGTTCAAATAAAGTTCCCCTGAGGAAGGCAGCAACCCCTGCCGAAACGTCGGGAAAAGCAAATGTAACACAGTTATTTCATTGCAAAAACTACAGTGACCAAAAAGCCGACGGAAAGAACCTTTCCAAACACAAATTAATAACTCCAAATTGGTCAATACAATATTCTTATAGCTCTTATCGCTATTTATCTTTAGTCCTCATTTAAGGTAGTAGTCCCACAAGTTTCTTATGTGACCTTCAACTCTCCTGGCTGCGATTTCTAGTGAAATGGATGTTGCATATGTTAAGGAGTCGTCGGCAAGTAGCTTCGTTTTTGTCCCTGGGATGTTGGTAGGCTGGTCAGCTTTATAAAGGTTGAAAAGTATGGGGCCCAACTTGGAACTTTGTGGAACTCCAGCGCTGATCGTCTTTCTTTGTGAATATTCTTTATTAACCTGTACATAAAAAGATCTATGTGTTAGAAAATTTTTGATTAATCTTACCAAGTGTTCAGGTAGTCCTTGGCTTGACAGTTTGAATATTAGTCCTTTTATCCAAACTGAGTCGAAGGCCTTTTCGCTGTCCAGTAAGCAGGCTATTGTCGTCTCTTTCTTCTTCAGTCCGTGTGTCACATCGGAGTGCAGTCCAAGAAGCGGTGGAGTGTCGTGCTCGGAAACCATACTGACATTCAGGTATGAATTCCCTTTCCCTGAAGAAATGATGAAGCTTTCTCAGGATAAGTCCCTCCAGGATATTGCTGACACAGCATAGAAGCGAAATCGGCCGATATCCCTCGACGCTAGTCCTGTTGGTTTTCTTCGGAACGGGCACCATGTTTGCCGTTTTCCATGTTTCGGGGAAGTAGCTGTTATTAAGGCAGTTATTGAAGATGATCGTCAGCAGTAGGATGGCGAGATTTTGTAGCTTTTTAAGCAGAAAGTTAGAAATCCCATCATTTCCTGCTGACTTCTTAGAATTTCCTCCGTGAATTATGTCAGTTACTTCCTCGATGGAAGTAAAAGCATCTCCAGTTGGTCCGAGTGCAGGATTGTCCTCATTAAAGTTGGTGACTGAAGTATTAGAAGCTGCAAGTTCTTCAAACTTGTTTTCAACTTCTTCGATGAATTCAGGAAGGTGATTGGGCGGGCGATCCTTGAAGGTCTCTTCAAAATGCTTAGCAAAAGCTTCTGCTTTTACGGTTGGTGTTATTGCAGAAGGTTGTCCGTGCATTATTGTATCTGGAATCGAGCTTTTTTTCCCAACGAGCTGGTTAATTTTCTTGAAGGCATCGGGTCCCGGTTTGATGCTCGCAAGTCTTTTCCTGAATTCATTCTCCTGGTGATGTTTCACTGCCTGGTTGAACATGGTGTTGGTGCATTGAAGTTCGGAGTTTATGCATCTATACTCGTCGTTCTCTGTGGTATATTCGTTGAAGCTTTTTGCGGAGTCTCTGTCTGTGAGCATATATGGCCTGTATATGTTCCGGCATATTCGCATATCGGTCTCTGCTGGTTTTTGCGGTCTTGAGCTTTTCCAAGGCGTTGGTAACTGTTGTCTCGAATTAGAGTATGGCACTATCAATTTCGCTGATTGAGAGATTGCTGCTGGTTGGGACTTCCGAGAGATCTCTTTTAATTTCGGTACGGAATGTTCTCCAGTTCACCCTGTTATACCTTATGTGGAGCTCTTTTTCTGGTTGTTCGCAGGATATCCTTTGATTAAGTCGTACCCTAACTTCTACTGCCAGATGGTCGGAATCACTATCGTGTGCTACGCAATTGTAGTTCGGAAGTTCAGGTAGTATGTTGATGAAGTTCGACGTAACCAGAAAGAAATCCAAATGAGATGGAGTTCTAGGGAATGTTGGTTTTGGTTGAGACACGACAACCAAAGAGTGATGCTCGGGATTTCCTTGTAGCCAGTCAACAATTGCTTTGCCTTGGTGAGATTCCGCGGTATCCATCCATAGAGGGTGCCGACCGTTGAAGTCTCCTCCAATGACACAAAATGTGTATTGATTAGCAATAATGTTGATAATGTGGACATCGTGATGTATGTCGCTTCTTGTTGAGTTGCACTTGATGTATACTGAGACTAGCAGAAGCGTCTCAGACTCGGTCAGTTTAGTGACGACTGTCGTTGTTTCCATGCATCTAAGTCCAGTTATTCTTTTCTTTTCGCTCCTGAGGTCCGATTTGAGAAGAATTCCTGTTCCTCTGCCGCTCGCTCCTTTGTCCTCTCTGTTGGATGTGTAATGGTCTGGCTTAAAGTTGTTCTTCGCTGTGATGTTGGTTTCCTGTAAGAAAATAATGTCTGTTTTTTTTTTTTGATTTTAAAAACAGAGAAAGAGAAATTTGTTTGGCTGTGGAATAAATAGAATTAACGTTATATGTTATAATTGAAAGTTACATAATTTGAATATAAGTTTACCCAATATAGTTGTCTTATCTTTATCATCCAAAGTACCGTAGTTGCTTGGAATTATCTCTTTTGCCTTCTGGAGAAGGGAGAAGAGATCTGCTCCAAACAGTCTTTCGGTATCCTCGAAGATGTTGAATGACATTGATCCTTTCGGCATCTGATTGCTCGTTGTTGATGGTCTTTGATGATAATTTGCTTTTGATGCCGTTGGCTTCTGTAAGGCTTGTGTTGGGAGTTGTGGTGAGGTCTTTTTTCCTGGCTTTTGAGCTGGTTTCGTAGGTATTGGTCCAACGGATTTGGGGGCTGGCCCGACTGCTGCTGCTATGTTGGCGTACCAAAGACCGCTAAAAATAGTTCTGGTTGCTGATTGGACTGCAAAAGCGTGTTTGTCTTGTTGTTGGGTTGCAGATTTTACCTTCTCGGCAAGTTTCTTCTTTCTAATTGGACATCCATTGTAGCTTGCTGGGTGTCCTGTCTGCTGGCAGTTTACGAAGTAAACTTTGGCGTCCGTTATGCCGTTGCTGGTTCTTGTATCATGATACTCAACGAACATATCCTTAAATAATAAAATCTTACCAACCTTCAAGTACATATTTTTTCTACATTCCAGTTGGTTGGCATTTCTTTCCAGCTTTATCTCAACTTATTATATTCACTAATTTCACTAACCTATTTATCGACACTCTATCTCTATTTTTCGTCATCTATGTATGTATAACATTGAACTTAAAGACACCTTCACACAAAAACATGTTCCGCACCCGCAATAACAATAACTCTCCCGTGATCATCATTAAATTTAATTCGCCACAAGATAGAGCAACAACTCTTAAATCCATTGCTCACTTCCGAAGCGCTAACACGCGTTAACTATGCTTACGCGACGTAGGGATTCAATCGGATGCTCTTATTTACTTGAGGGAATGTTTGACCACAGCAAATCAGAAAATTTTGCAGGCTGCATTCAGCATGAAAAATCAACAACAAATCTCCGCCGTGTTCTCATTGCTTGGGCGATTATATATCAAATTAGATGCAAGCGGTAATAAAGCCACTGAAGTAGATACAATTGACAGCTTACTAGGTTTAAAATTTGGTTGTAATTCATCGGAATTCTGACTGTTAATGTTAGTAACTTAATATTTATTGCTTTTTTTATCTTTTAAATAACTTTATTATTATTTTTTCTTCTTGTTCTTTGAATTTTATTAAACCAAATGGTTTTCTTTTTTCCTTTTGTAAAACAAAAACATCGACTCGTATCACTTGTTGCAGCCAAGGTAAGAATGCAAAGGATTGTAGAACACACTGCGCGGGCATTAGGAAGATAGGGAGGGGAGAGAGAGGAGGTGCCGATTAACATTGGCATTCGCATTCCTTGCGAGACGAGTATTACGGGAGAAACTTTTAAGGGGAGGAATGCAACTGGCTACTTCGAGTGAACATTTTTTGTAAAAGAAACTATAAAATAAGGAAAGACATGACCACCACAACAACGGAGTGTTGTGAGGAAGTATGACGTCGGAAAGCTGCAATCGCAAGATACCGCCAGAACCTATGCCGATCGAATATCCCGTAACCTCTCAAGAAATCTATCAAGTGCCGAAAACCTGTGGCAACACTGCCAACAAGCCATCAGAGATGCCGCAACTCACGTGCTATGTTTCACCAGACCACCACCACGAAACCTCTGGTTCGATGGGGAATGCAAGCAGGCACATGCACCCAAACAAGAGGCATATAAAGCGGCGCTGCAAATAAATACGAGAGCTGCTCGCGAACTCTACGAGCAGAGAAGACGGGAAGAACACGGGAGCAAGAGAGGTGCGCGATCGAAGATATTGAGGGATGCTACTCCAGGAACAACGTCTTACCAACAGGTAAATAGAACGTGCCAAGGGAAAAAAACCTGCACAGAAGCCTGTAGAGATAGGAATGGAATGCTAGTAGTAGAGTCACAGTCGGTGCTGAATACATGGAAGGACCATTTCTGCAGACTGTTAAACGCCGATGAAGACCAAAATCCTGCTGTCAGGCAGAATGAACCATTCAACATGGATGATGACAGACAAAACTTCCGTCTACCTGACAAAAATGAAGTGAGGATAGCAATATCTAAACTAAAAAACAACAAAGAATTCCAAATCCTTACCCACCACCTCTTTAATGATTTTAAGGCCGCGTACGATAGCATTTATAGAGACGAGCTATACAAAGCCATGTCTGGTTTTCGCACCCAAAACTCGTCCGACTGTGCAGGATGACGATGAGAACTCTCGCTGCTCCGTCAAGGTTGATACTGAACTCACAGAAGCTTTTTATGTCAAAAAAAGATTTCGGCCAGGTGATACGCTTTCGTGCGATTTCTTCAATTTAATACTTGAAAAAATTATAAGAAACTCGCAAGTTAATAAATTGTTGTGGAGAAATCTTAAGGAAATCATTAGCAAACCAAATAACTTCAGCGCAGAAGAGTTGGACTGTAACCTATTAAACAATTCTTATTGCGTCGATTCCCCAGCCATCTTTAAATTGAATTCAAAGTTTTCTGCAGATAATTTTTGAACAATGCACACTAAAAGGTCTTTTGGTTTTACTTGTATTAGAGCCGAAGATATAGTTGAAAGCTTTATTTCAATGAAATCTAATGCTGTTGGATTTGACAAACTCCATCCCACTTTTCTGAAAGCCATGTTACCCATAATATTACCGAATTCGATGTTTTTATTTTATTTGAAACATATGTTGTAGATTATAATGGAACTAGTTTATAAGAATATTTTTACAATTTACGATTTAAAATGTATATCAGCTGGATAATATCAGTTTATTTGGGAGAGGAAAAGTGATGAACTCTTCGGATATTATAAACAACACAAAGATGATGTAATAAAAAGAAGTATAAACGAAGCTCGAAAAATAGAAATCAAACTAGACGGACAAATTAATCACATCATTTCAATTTATCTAAACTGTAGCCATTGGCAACGTGACTTCGAAAAACTCTACCTGATCTCATTAATGTGTTAGAAGTTAGAACCAGCAAATTTGATGCTCATCGGAGACTTCAATCAAAGGATAGGTCTTTCACAAAATAATTTTAGCTGTGGAATTGACGCACAAAGTATTGTTTACCGAAATTTAAACTCAATAATTCAACTCTGACTGTGAAAATAGAGCTTATACATTCTGACGGATATTTGTTATTGAAATAGTAATTGATGGTCTTAATTGCGGTAGTATAATCTGGAAGCTGAAAAGAAAGCTCTAGTTAAATGCTGGTCGCAGATTTTGTGATCAACCTTAGCAATAACAGATGCAAAAATAGCCTGCCATTCGCTAGCGTTACCTTCAGATAGGGATATACTGATGTCGTGCGATAGAGCCAGTTGATTCCAGTCCCTAAAAGGAGATAAATTTATTTGCAGTAATCTTACTAATATGGCTCTATGAAGACTGTTAGCGCTTCTTTCTATGACTTTTGTTATAGATAAAGACTAGCTTCAAATATATGTACTTATGTCTATAATAAGATTGCAATTAGATAATTGAATAAATATTTAATTGAAATTTAGATGAAACATTTAATGATTGGTCAAATAAGTTATTACATCTATTATTAAGAAGAATTAATAATTTAAACATTTTGTTTAAAGGAGAAAATTATAAGGATTTTGCCAACAAAGGCAAATTGCAGAAATCATTTTTGACCACGTTCCAAACTTGTGACCAAACTTGGCAAGCGTGTTCAACAATGGGACGGACAAATCTTATAAAAAGCTGTTTTGTAACAAAGGGGTCTGAAAATTGCCGCGACTATCTCTTAATCCAACCTAGAATCGAATAAGCTCTATTTGATATGGTGTTGATGGGCTGAATACATAATAATAAATAATAATAAATTCAAGCTTTCGATCGAATATAACATCAAGAAAAGTTGCGTTTTCAATACATGATAGGCAAATTCCATTTAACGATTAATTAAATGGAGTTACTGAAAGTTTTCTCACATCAGTCAACAAATAAATTAAGTTGCAAAATCACTAATTCTAGAAATGGTCTTAAAAATTGTCACATCATTCGCGTAAACGAGGCATTTAGAATGCTTCAAGACAATTGGTACGTCATTGATAAATAAAATAAAAAAATATACGGCGTCAATAGCTACCTTGTGGTATTTCAGAGTTAACTTTTAAGTAAATTGATGGGCAATCGTCAAACAACGATGCGTAAGATCTGTTTAATAAATAAGATTGAAACCACAAAACTAAATTTTCGATAGAACAAAGATTTATTAGCTTTTTTAGCAAGATCTTATGCGAGATTTTGTCAAATGCCTTACTAAAACTCGTAAATTTCTTTCTTTTTTTAAATGCATCAATGCAAATTTCGGTTACATTTACGTTACAGTAGAGCGATCTTCTGTAAAACCTTGTTAATTCGGAACAATGACTGATTTGACAAAAATTCACAACTAACAGCCTCAAAACGCTTCGGAATAACCGATAGTTCAGCTATAGGCCTATAGTTTTGAGTTCGTTTTTTCTACCTTTTTTGTGTAGAAGGATTATGGAGGATTGTTTCCAAATGCATGGAAATTGACAAGAAAACAGAAAACTATTAAAGGGAGTGGACAACGGTAGAAGCAAATTATTTGCGATTTTTTTTTTTAAATAATAGAAGGTATACCATCCGGCTCTGGTATTTTGTTCTCATCAAGGTTAGATATAAACTTGGTAACGTTATCAGAATATATATTGAAGTTCATATCAGTCTAATAAGAAAACGGATTTCAAAAAGCCAACAATTTTGTCAAGTATATCACAGTTCGAAGTATCATAGTTTAATCACATATGTTAGTATCATAGTTAAAGGCACTTTAAAAAAATTGGGCAAATAATTGTGTAATAACACGAGGAACATGACTAGTTATACCATTTGACTTAAGAACAGACGGATATGGACCAATTTTCCTTTTACTATTTACAAATTTCCAAAAATATTTCGGATTCATTTAAAGATCTCTTTGTACCTTCTGCTGATAGTTCAAATATTTTAAACTTAAAGATCTATTGAAATTTTCACGAGCACGGTAAGTTTTCAAAGTGGACTTCACTCGAGATAATTTGTAAATTGGCCAAAACCTGTTTCTGAGGTTCTCAAGGCTTTTAATTTCGCTATCGTTTGCGTCACCAGATTTAAGATGTCCAGTTGGAAACATAACGTTTGTTTCAGGACATCGTAACCAAGCAATAATGCTTAGATTAAAATCACCGAGGCAAATCAGCTTGTCTTAATAGTCTAATAATATATTGATATAGTTAATGAATTCAAAAGCTTATCATAAATATCAGAGCGACTTCCGACTTTATATAGAGTAACAATGTAAACGTTTTAATTATTTAAAGCGTTAGCAGAGAAATATATTGTCAAGAACTATAGAAACACATGTACGAAAGAAGATCTTACAGCAATAAAGATTCCACCTCTCACGGTATCTATATTCGGATTTGAATACCTATAACGTCTAAAAACATTAAATATGCTATCAAAAAGTTCGCATTCTTTGATACCAGCAAACAGCCGTGTTTTGGTGAGGGAAATAAAGTCATAAGAGTATGTTATTGTTGAATAGTAGACCTTGTTGGTCTTTGTCCGAAGTCCTCTCACATTTTGATAGAAAATATTTATTAATGGCGACGATTATATGTCTTGTCAGTTTGTTTACGAACATTTATTCCTTTTGTTTACAAATTTATGAAAAATTATATTATCCGGCCAATATGATTTTTCAATTAGTTGATTGAATATTAGTCATTACTTTTTGTTTGAAGTTGTTCAATTTTTAATTTGGCATTTGAGAAAAGGGAAGTAACGAATTTACAAATATTCTCGCAGCTTGTGTGATTTAAATAAGCATTTAAACCTTTGTGCTGCCTTAAGTTGGATTTCATTAATCAAGTTTGAATTTGAAGACGATGATAGCGATGACTTGTTGGTAAATTTGATTAAATTGGTTGTGTGTTTGATGATGGATTAACTGATAGCGAAGCAGTTGTGATATCTGTTGTTTTTGTTATTGAAGTAGGTAAGGTAAACGAAGAGGATTGATCTATTTCAGTTGAACTTGAATTGGCAAGTGCTGAAGCTGATATCGATTGAAGAACAATTTGAGGAATTGCAGAATTCTGATTATAATTAAAATTAGTAACTTTACGACAAACTGCATGAGAATGAAATATTTACGTAGCCGTTTTTTCGGTGAAGCATTTTGCAGAGCTTTCTGCATCTAATTCGTTTACAATGGGCGTGGTATTTTTATTTTTTGTATTATTTCTTGTTTGCCGATTAGCGTTTTGTGGTTAAATATCGTTTGATAAACAGAGGCTAATGTTTCAACTTTTTTAGTAAAATTTAGGAATTAGTCATGTAGATTTTCAAGATTATTTTTTGTTTTCTAACACGTAGTGATATTTGTGAGAACAAAAGGGTCACACTCGTTGCAAAAATAGTAAAAGGAATTTCTGTTTTTAAATAGCTTAATTGTGCTTAAAGAAGAGTCGATGTATGTGACGTAAAATAGTTTTCTGCAATTGTCTTGACACATAACTGAGTCAATCATATAGTCTGTGACATTTTCACATAAAGCACATGCAGCCATTTTTTAAAATAGCAATAATTTTTTTTATTTGTATCTTTGCTTTTCAGTGGCCAGTGTAATTTTTTAACTTTGGTAGTGGTTTGTGTATGAGATGCAGTGTCGATAATGTCGAGCAGCTTCATATATGCAAATTAAAGTAACCAAAAGGTATTTTTTGTAATCTCAATTATGCTTACGGCAGAGCATGTACTAAAAAAGGACTCACCAAGAGGATAGACAAAGTTGTCATGGAGATAAAGATAAAATGAAGATAGAATTACCGCATTAAAAAAATTATTTTAGGTTACACTCAAACAGAATATGCCATATACGTAAAGTACGTAAAGTTTAATGCCTAAAACTTGTTAAAATGATTATAATGATTAACACAAATTTAATTTGAGAGTTAACACAATTAAACAAAATTAAATAAAATTACGTAGAGGTAGTTCTAAACACAACTTGAACATTCTTGATGATGTAACTTAAGGTTTTCTGCTAGCAACACCAAGTCATCAGCATAGAGGAGTACCTTTATGTGATTTCCTGCGAATCTTACACCACCAGGAAGAATCTCAGTTATGGAATCAATTAACCAGGCAAAGAGTATAGGGCTTAAAATGGAACCCTGTAAGACACCTACAGGCGTATAAAACCATTCACATAACTTGAATCCATCCCAAACAGCTGGACCTGATTCCGATAAAAATGTTGCATATACCAGTAAGAACTTTCTTGAAACTCCAAGAGAAGCCAGTTTATAAATTAATGCTTGCCTGTTGACTGTATCAAAATCTTTCTAAGAGAATTATAATAGAAATTCCTAATTAATTTTCGGTTCGACTTGAATCAACACCTTTTTTATATAAGGCAAATATAAGCGATTTGGTAAAACCAAGCATCATTAAATATCAAATTTAAGTAATCCACAATACATAATGTGAGTTGTTCCGTTCCATATTTATAAAATTCGATTGGAATGCAATCAATATCCCGAGCTTTATTGTTTTTCATAGCCACCAATGATGATTCAAGTTCGTTTAAAAAGATCGGATAGTCTAGTTCAGATACAACACAAATTCGTTCTGTAAGGCATAGCTAAAAGTATGAAGATTCTCCTCCGCCAACAATAGAGTTTTAAAATGAGCTGGTGAAGTTTCAGAATCGAGAATTATCTTCATACTTTTGTTCCACCCACCTTACTTACGTACTCTGTCCCAGAAATATTTTCAGTTTTTAGAAAGTTGTAACTACATTGCTACCCTTTGAGAAAAAGAATTATTTTCGTGACATAATTGTTTAAAATGCTTATTTGCTTAATTTTGAACTGGGTGGAGTTTGTTGATCTAAATCGGATTGCCCTTTGCCGCTTTTAAAAGTAAGCTCACCACACCTGTCACCATTTGCTACCCCATTCAACATATGTAAAATATGAAAAGGAGAATTTTGATACTCGCCAATGCCGGCGTTTAGATGCCCGATAATCAGTATATTTTCCAAACAAAAATTGTTTATGAATCCACGTATATTTTCAAAAACATTCATTTATTGCAATTAAGGTACACCGGAACATTAAAAAAATTATATTTATTTGTTAAAAATTGAACAAGTCTATTTTCAATAAATATGCATTGAAAGAAGTGATTAACTTTGGTTTTGATGTTACATGAGATATCTCCGCTCGTTTTCCAATGTACATTAGATCTAACTGCTGGAACAAAAGATAATTAATAATTTATAAAATATTTATACACTTTATTTTCATTTTTTCGTCTAAAAAAGTTTCTAAAGTATTATAATATCAAAATCTAAAAAAAAATATAAAAACAAACAAAAATCAGGATGCAAAAGTTTGCTTTTTAACGCCTGTAATATAATATGCGAAATTTGATAATTTAAGATGGATGAAAATGTTTTCTTCTTTCGGCTTTTTATGGTCACTGGTTTTAGCAATGAAAAAAGTTAACATTGATTTTTCCCGACGTTTCGACAGAGGTTTCTGCCCTCTTCAGGTGATCCTTTATTGAAACATAAAATGGCAAATATGTAGAACATAAACATAAAAAACAATGCAAAATAGTTAATGACTTACCTTAAAACAAACAGATTTTTTTTTAATCTTTTTAGTTTGCTAGTTCTCTAGCATTTCCTCTACGACGCACTAGTGGCACTTTTGGATTTTACGAACTTTTCTCTTAAATGGCTTTCCATATTTGCATTTCTAGTAATCACCACTCTCAGATATTTGTAGGCTCTGACGATCATCGGTTCATTATTTGAATGCCACTTTTCTTTTCTGTACATTCTTCCTGTACCCTTTTTAAAGACTATTATTTTTGATTTGTTAAGATTCACCATCATACAACCGGCAGTACGAATCAAGTCGGAATCAGCTTGGTCTTTAGCTAGCTGTCTCCAGTTTAGGGCCCAAAATCTTCCGAAGAATCTTACGCTCGAAACGACTAAGGATATCATCATCCTCATGCATAGAGATCACAGAGTCTCCTTTGTCTTTCGAGAGAGAGCCTTACTAATCAATTGATTTCCTAGTCCATAGAAACAGCGATTGGCAAGAGTAATTCTTCGTTTTATTTCGGACGAGATGTTGTTGTCAGATGTGGCGTAGATCGTCGATAAACACGGCAAATAACAATGGGCTCAAAAGGCATCCTTGCTTGACTCCAAAAGAGTCTGAAACCATTCCGATAGGCAATCAACATTCCAAACAGCTGCATAGTTCCCATCATAAAGATTTTCTAAGACTTTTCCTAATTTTAATGTAATTCCAGCATTATGGAACTTGTAAAACAAAACTCTTCTGTCTACCGTGTCAAAGCTGCCTTTAAAATTGATAAAAAACATTTCTTCTTTTGCTCCAGTAGTATTCCCGCAATACTATCATCATATTCGATACTAACTTCTTTTTAATCATTAGCTGTTCAAAACCTTCATCGATTTTTATTAATGCGTTATAAAAACGATTATTTTTAAAAGATTTGACCTTAATGCACTTGAATTCATTACATATTATTTTATTTTGATATAATGTCTACAATTTTTCTCCTTCTATAAAACTCACTAATTCCAGTAATTTACATTTTTTGAATTTTCGGTAAATGAACTTCATAATTTTCACGCAATTTCTCTTACATTTATATTGCTCATTTCAAACGCGATTCATTAATTTACAACGAATTACGTCCTATATTGACAGTGTTGACAGTTAATTTTTTTCTTTGGTTAAAATCTTTGTTTTCTCGCTTTCCTGCTTTTCTTTAGGTTTTAATATAACCAGAGCACCAGCACAAGATTCCTTTATTTGATCAGAATATGAGCCTTTGTTTTTTTCACTACTCTCATCAGATCCTTACCCGTGGGCAGGTGATGGAAAAGATTTAGGACTCCAATATACCATTTTCTTATAGACTTTAAAGGCGCCTACGATAGCATAGCCAGAGAACAACTTTAAAATAGCAAGACAAAATTCGGCATTCCAAATAAATTGACAAGACTTTATTATTTATATTTAGTACAATATAAATAAACAAATAGTTTTAATAAAAAGAAAAAAATAAAACTATATAAGTAAACAATAACTTTATGAAAACTATTACACTGTCATGTTTAGGATTTTTAAAACATAATTTTGTAACATGTAAACATAACTTTTTCAATAACTAAATCAGTTACTACTACTACTACTTATCTGAACCAACAGCAACATATTGGCTGAAATGAGAGAGACCGACTCCCACTGTTCGAGATCTCCTAAAAGATCATCCTCAGTAGGCAGATCCTCAAGAATGGAGTCGGCTTTCGTGGCCAAGTAATCGCAGTTATAAATCGTTTTTTATTTTATTCACAGATATTTTATGCAGTCAAAATTTTTTAAACATTTGCTCTATACGATTATCAAAGTTTACAGTCAAAAAAAATTGCCGCAAGCAAGGGTTGTCACGATTTCTTTTATTTGTTCCGTCAATTTTCTAGTACAAATATTTAAAAGACTTCTATAATTTAAATTAAGTAGCATATATTAATATGTATGGAGTGTTGACACAATATCCAAAGCTCAAGAAGAGCGGACGTGTGTGGTGTGCGCACAGAAGGAAAAATATATAAATTCCGAACAAAATATTACCCAAGTTGTTGTGTCGCGTTATCTATTGTTTTGACCATCGCTTGTGTGATGCGCGTATAAGATAAAAAAAAGCATATACGAAAAAATATGCATAATAGCAAATAAATTTGTTGCATTTGTCATTCGCGTGGGATAAAAAAAATACCGCTCGCGACGCAGATCTCCGTATCCATTACCACCTACACCTAGTGCTCAAATGTTTCTTGTTATGTATTACATCATCGTAGGTTTATATGTTCATGCAGTACACAGAAAGGGTGCATATGTTTTTGTTTTGTCATATCGTAGGTTTCTTTAAATTTTTTTTTTGTATGTAAGTTGTCTTATGGGCATAACACCTAGGACAGTTCACTTTATGCAGGAGAGTATTTTTGCCTACACTTCACAGTTTGACTTAGCCAAAATTGTGTTTTGAGTTTTTTTTTTTTTTAAAGGTAAGTAATTTTCTTGTATATTCCAATATTCGTGGGCTAAGGAAAAAATTCTTTCATGTTTATGCCCATACTGTGCAATATAGGCCAGCTGTTTTGGCAATACTTGAAACTCAGATTGGAGTAAATACTGAATTATCAGAATTTGCTCTACATGGGTATAGCTTGCTACCTCTTGTTTTTTCTCTTTATGGTCTAGTCTATGTTAGGAATAATATTGCTTGTCAGAGCCTTCCCCAATATGGACAATGTTCCAACACAGAGCATATCATGCATTATTGTTTTATTCATAAGAGTCCAAATTGGGACGGCGATTTCAATGTACACAATTCCGATTGGCTCCGCTATTCTGGTCAGACAACACACGAAGAAAGGTATTTCGAGATCTTTGCCGGGTTACATCACCTTACCCAACTGATCGATGTGCCAACGCGTATACCGGATGTTGCTGGGTAAGCCGCCCATACTCTTGACTTGTTTCTTACTTCTGATAACACCCTGATAAGTATACCATTAGTGAAACTTCTCCATTTGGCACTTCGGACTATTATGTCATTTCAGCTAATTTCTCATCCTCCACCCATCCAGCTAAAGAAAAACTTCCCACCAGGACCGTTTGGCAATACGAGAAAGCCAATTGGGACGGCCTGAATATTTTTGTCCGAAACTTTAACTGGTCACTAAGCTTCCTCGATAGTGCAATTGATGCCAGTGCTGAAATGATCACGAATGTGATTCTTCTCGGGATGCGTACTTTTATTCCTAACAGAGTAAAAAGTATCAAACCTAAAAAAAAGTTCTAGTATAACTTAACGTATAGTGTAAAGAAGCTATCAGGCTAAAAGAAATAATATTCCGTTCCTACAAAGCCAACCCTATAGAGGAAAATCGGAAAAAGCACAAACAAGCAAAGAACTCATGCAACCCTGTTATTGAAAGAACCAAATTTTTACTGACCAAAAATTACGGCAAAAAATTCTGCAATGTCTTAAAGGCCGTAAAAATATTTGGACATTTGTAAAAAATATTAAAAAATGTCGCAACATCTTTGGTTTCAACGATAATCGCTAATGCCAAAAAAATTTAAAAAGACAAATCTGATTGCAGTCCATTTCGTTGCCAGCAAAGCCACTGTGTAAGCTTTTCTATCGTTCCTATTCTTCTAGAATCTTTCCTAGAAAATGGAAAGCAGCATTTGTCCTGTTCCTAAGAAAGTTGGCCCATCCTCCGCCTCCTCCTACCGGCCCAAGCCCTTAGGTCCATTCTTTCTAAGGTCATGGAAACGCTGATTAACCGGCAGCTTAAGGAATATCTCGAAGACCGAAAGCTTTTTCATGACCGTCAGTATGGCTTTCGCAGTAATCGTTCCACTGGTGATCTGATGGCATATCTCACCGAACAGTGGAACAAATCTTTACATCGCTTTGGTGAAAGTAAGATAATTGCGCTTGATATTTCCAATGGATTTGATAGAATTTGGCATGAAGTTCTCTTATCGAAAATGATTGCTTTTGGAATCGATGATACTCTTGTTCGTTGGATAAGAAGCTATATAAATTGTATTGAACGAATTTCAAGTGTGATTTACACAAAATAAATGCTGGATTGATGGGAAAACTGTTTCTGAAACAATTGCCCCTCTTGAACACCGACGCAATGTTTCATTTCTTGTTTATTTTATGTTTTTTTTTTACATAAAATTTTCGCTCGAGGTAGCTTGCTGTATTCCTCCCTTTAAAATTTCTCCCGTAATACCCGTCTCGCTCGCAATGCTCATTAGTTCACTCTTGAGCCCAATTTCGGACTTTCGGTAAAATATAGAACTTCTTTTTAAGGCGAACAGTACGAATTTGGAATAGTTTACCGGGCGAGGTTTTTCCTTGCATTACAATTTGAATGTATTCAAAATCAATGTTAATCGACACCTTCTGTCCCCCTTCCGTAACTTCCTATGCTCGCGCAGTGCATTAAACATTATAAGGGCAACACATCCCTTTTGCGTGCGTATGACTACAAAATAAAATGGCTTAGGAAAAAACATACTACAAACTCGACAATTGAAAAAAAAAAATGTTTATATTAATTTTTGTCAAAATTAAGATTATTTCCTTTCGGTTTTTGTTACTTTTATAAGTTCTTAATCGATCACTGAAAACTAGTTGATAAGTTTTCGAGAAAATTAAAATTTACTTAATCTACTTTTTTACCATAACTGATTAGTATTTACACTATGCATTTCTGTGAGTGCGATAACTTTGCCGTCAAGATATGATAACGGATTTTTTTGTAGAACTAAATACATGCATTTAATAAATACTATCAAACTTATTGTAACTTAATTGTAATAACAACAAATATTTTTTAAATCAGGAAAATGGAACAAATAATGATGGCATAAATATTACGATTTTAGTTATTTTTTTTTGGAAAAGTATTGATCAATATTTTTTAACATTAATAATTGCTTTTTATTATACAAAAATTATTTTGTGTTTAATTCCCATTACAATACTGAAAAGGACATCTGTTTTCAGGATTAATAATAATTCTTGAATCTTGAAATATTATTTTGATATATTTCAAGATTCAAGATTCAAGAATTATTATTAATCCAGCAGGATTTCAAATTGTTATTGTAATACGTGCTAAGACATAATCCGGAACCAGATCCGAAGATAATAAAACACAGCTAATGTTAAAAAAATATGTATATTTATTTTAAATTAAAATCATTTCATTTTCTGAATCTACATATACTTATATCATCTGATTCATTAAAGGTTTCATCCATGTCAATGTTTTCAACTGTATCTTCTTCGTGTTCATCACAATTTAAATCAGCTGTCATTGGTGTCGGGTCACTAATGAACCATTTTGGTTTAAACTTACCATCAATTAATGACCAACCGTAATCTTCTGCATTCAATTTGACACACACACAGGAATGATTGAGAGTATATAAGTCACTAGGCCTAGGCTCCTTAAGGAGCTATCGCGCCAATAAATTTATTTATTTATTTTAGAAGTAACAAATACCGAAAGCAAATTTAGTAAATAATATTTTAATTAGAACAAAAATCAATGCATTTTTTTTATTTTTTCACTGGCAACCTTGAATAATCGTATAGAGCAAATGTTGAACATTAATTCAGTTTATTATTTAAAAAAAAAAAACAGGTGACTACAAAAATT
The DNA here is from genome assembly GCA_963971375.1 of Platycheirus rosarum. Taxonomy (NCBI): domain Eukaryota; kingdom Metazoa; phylum Arthropoda; class Insecta; order Diptera; family Syrphidae; genus Platycheirus; species Platycheirus rosarum. The sequence continues at coordinate 33,198,641 of OZ020509.1, read as the reverse complement.
CAACATTTATGCGGCTGTTTACACCTGGCAACCCTAAGGTTACTTCAAACATATAGCGACAACCATGTTTTTTTTTAATTCTTGACATCATTTTCTTTCAATCAATGTACGAATTGTTAAAATAACATATAGCTGCAATTCCTATAAAAAAAATTAAATACACAAAGTTTAGTTACAGGTACTTGCGGCAAATTTTTCTAGGCAACCCTGAGCTAATGCATTATCTTCATCACTAATCATTCATTTTAATTAAGATTCATTAAGAAAACATGCCTGCAGAATCGAGCTGTGGGATCTCGGATTAATAGTTTCGTGTATCTCTGGTTGCTGTATTGCCTGCTTTGGTAAGATTGAGAAGATCTGGCCAGTTGAATGATTCGATCATATTGCGAACTGCGATGCGTAACTTAAAGGGAAAAAGGTTTTGTAGAATTTCTAACAAAAGATCTTAGAAGAAAGGTCAATTTAGCAAAACTTTTAATTTGTTTTGTTTAAATATATCAATATTATCTTTTCGTTACATAATAATGTTTGTTTTTAATTTGTTTCTTTATTATTTTTTTGTATATTTAAATGTGGAGTTCTTGAACTTACTTATTTATTTGCCTCAAAACATTTGTTCTTGTTATTTATAATTTATTTTTATACATTTTTTTATTTTTATTTTATGACAAATTTCAAGTAGACATTTTTAATTAACGAACTATTTACAACACGCCGCTGGTGTTTTTCAATGCTATGGATGAGTTGATAAATACAGACATTTCAAATTCTCCAATAATTGCAAATGTTAAGTATTGTTAATTTTGTTTGTTTGTAAAAATATTTTTCAAACCGAAAATGAAGCAAACAACTTCACAAATGTTTGTGATTTCTAAAGGCTACTATGGCCAACTGATATACTGACATATCGGAAAGAAGCTTTTCGTTCGATTTTGATATTAAATTCCTTTTTCTTTCGCATATTGCGGTTGGGCCTTTAGGCTCTACAGCTGAATTGCTGAATCTCACTAAAGGTGTCTTACTTTATTTTTGATCCTTTCATCTATAGCACCATAACAACATATTGAAAAGACCACTTACATTATAATTTGTTGATATGCCTTACTTTTTTGTTTCAGCTGATGGCGAAAACCGTAAAGACGATTGGAATCGTAGCGGAAACCGTTTCCAGAACTATCGCAATGGAGATAGAGTTCCTCGTGAATACTTTCGTAATGAGCGTTCTGGTGAGCATACTAATACAGATGATGGTGTGCGAAACGAGCGTTGGCAGGAGTCAACAAATCGCAATGAATCAAGTGGGCATTCATTTGGTGGCAAATGGAAAGACGAAAAAAAGAGCGAAACTGATTACACATCCCTTGGACCGCGTGATGAGCGCATTGAACTTGAACTTTTTGGCACTGCTAACACTGGTATTAATTTCAACAAATACGAAGACATACCCGTGGAGGCGACGGGCAATCAAGTGCCATCACATATCACAACTTTTAATGACGTTAACTTGACAGAAATAGTTAAAAACAACATTGCATTGGCCAGATACGACACCCCTACTCCAGTCCAAAAATATGCTATTCCAATTATTATCACCGGCCGTGATTTGATGGCATGTGCCCAGACCGGGTCTGGTAAAACTGCTGCTTTTTTGGTACCAATTCTAAATCAAATGTATGAACATGGTGTTTCGAATCCCCCACAAACAAATCGTATGTTTGGTAGACGTAAACAATACCCATTAGGATTAGTTTTGGCTCCAACAAGAGAATTGGCAACTCAAATATTTGAAGAGGCCAAAAAGTTTTCATATCGTTCAAAAATGCGTCCGGCTGTTCTCTACGGAGGTAACAATACAACTGAGCAAATGCGGGAATTAGATCGTGGCTGTCACCTTATTGTTGCTACCCCGGGTCGCTTAGAGGATATGATAACTCGTGGAAAAGTTTGCCTTGACAACATTCGATTTTTAGTTCTCGATGAAGCTGACAGAATGCTGGACATGGGCTTTGAACCTCAAATCAGACGTATTGTTGAGCAAAGTAATATGCCAGTTACAGGCGACCGTCAAACCTTAATGTTTTCAGCAACATTTCCCAAGGCTATCCAAGAATTGGCAAGCGATTTCTTGCATAATTATATCTTTCTTGCAGTGGGTAGAGTAGGATCTACTTCCGAAAACATAACTCAAACTCTTTTATGGGTGTATGAGCAAGACAAACGTTCATATTTGCTTGATTTATTGCAATCGATAAAGGAAGGCCCAGAGTATTCGAAGGACAGCTTAACTTTAATCTTTGTAGAAACAAAAAAAGGTGCCGATTCTCTTGAAGAGTTTTTATACCAATGCAATCATCCTGTTACAAGCATTCATGGGGATCGTACACAGAAAGAAAGGGAAGAAGCTCTGCGATGCTTTCGTTCAGGCGATTGTCCTATACTTGTGGCTACTGCAGTTGCCGCGCGTGGTTTAGATATACCTCATGTAAAACATGTTATAAACTTTGATTTGCCATCAGATGTTGAAGAGTATGTTCATCGAATTGGTCGCACTGGGAGAATGGGTAATTTGGGTGTTGCAACAAGTTTTTTTAACGAAAAAAATCGAAACATATGCGGAGATTTAATGGAACTTTTGATTGAAACAAAACAAGAGATTCCAAGTTTCCTTGAAGAAATGATGACTTCAGATCGTTCATATAATAGCAACAAAAGATCATTGAATCGAGGAAATGGGCGCTATTCAGGGGCTTTTGGTTCTCGTGATTATCGCCAACAAAGTAATTCGAAAGGAAACAGCAATCGTGCACCAGGATCTTACCGCAGCGTTGGCAATTCATCTTTCTTTGGTAAGCCAAACCATATATTTTATTTTCTAAATTTTAAAGACTAAGTAAGCTGTAATGAATGAGAAAGTTAGAAACTTAGGTTTGTTATTATTATTGCTTATTACAACATAAACAAATTTACTTCATAATGTTAATAACAGCACTGGCTACCAAAGGCTTAGAGCTATCTAATTTTACCTTAGTTGGCGCTACATTTTGTGTAGAAGTGGGCCTAAACAAACAATCTTGTGCAGGCAGCTCGATCCCACCTAGCTGCTTCCAGTTTTGCAATTGAAGTCGTGCGGAGCCCTTTGTCTCGGCCTTTTTCAACTAGGGGCGCGGAAAAAAGTCCGTTAAAGCTGATCTCCAAAACGGGTTTTAATGAAATTTTGCACACATGTTAAGACATAGTTGCCCCACGAATGGAAACAGGGAACAAAATTTTTTTCCAAAATTGATCTTTTTCATATTAAAATAGTTTAATCCTTCTTTATACTCTGTCTATACTTTCGCGCCTTTGGCATACTCGTATAACTCCTTTCTGGTGTATTTTAACGCAAAATGACTTAATATGTCACCTTGTAGCAAATAAAATTTTCTATAATTTTGGTCTGTAAAGCTTTTTTGTACAACCAGTATAGCGACGGTGCTATTAAGCAGCCAAAAGAACTTCTTATTAACGAGATAAAGGCGTATGAAGACGTGAGTGAGTAGCGAAATTTCACAAGAACTGCAAGCTTCTTTATGTGCGCTTACAAAGAAATTTGTTGTTAAAAAATGCAAAATTGATAACTTTTCTAAAATTTAAATTTAAAATACTTTGAGTCAAAAAACTACTTTGCTAAATTTGATAAACAGAATACAAAAAAAAAACAAAATTATCGGAGTAAAATTCCTTAACATATTTTTTGTAAAATAAAATTAATTAAAACAAAATAAAGCATTGTCCCATCTTAGGTGGCGCTAAAGTCCGGGGTGGACCTGGGCCTCAACCAACAAGCTTCTCCAGCCAGCTCGGTCCCTAGCTAGCTGTCTCCAGTTTCGCACGTGGAGTCGGTTGAGGTCCTCTTCCACTTGTGTGCGCCACCTGAGTCTCGGTCTTCCTCTACTGCGCCGTCCCTCTGGGGTGGATTCGAAGATTTTCCAGGCCGGAGCATTGATGTCCATCCGCGCTATACGACCCAGCCATCTGAGACTTTGAATTTTTACTCTTTTGGCTAGATCTGTCTCGCTGCACAGACGGTAAAGTTCTTCATTGTATCTTCTTCTTCACTCTCCGTTTATGCATATGGGACCAAAAATCACCCGGAGAATCTTTCTCTCGAAACAGCCTAAAGTGTCCTCATCCGCTTTTGACAGCGTCCATGCGTCTGCACCATAGAGCAGGCCTGGGATTATGAGGTTCTTATAAAGGGACAGTTTAGTTGCCCGAGAGAGGGCTTTGCTACTCAATTGCCTTCTAAGCCTGAAGAAGCAGCGATTGGCAAGAGTTATTCTTCGTTTGATCTCAGCGCTGGTGTTCTCTGAGTTATTAGCGGAGCCCAGGTAGACAAAGTCCCTGACTACCTCCAAGTTGTAGCTGTCTATGGTGATATTTTGTCCAAGACGTCGATGTTGGGTGTCTATTCTTGATTACAGCATATACTTGGTTTTGCTCTCATTGACTTCTAAACCCATCTTTGCCGCTTCTGTCTCAATACTTACAAAAGCGCTACTGATATCACGCTGCGTTATTCCGATTATGTCAATATCGTCGGCGTATGCGATTAATTGGACGGACTTTTGAAAGATCGTGCCTCTGGTGTTGGTGTGAGAGTTCTGTACTATTCATTCAAGTATGATGTTGAAAAAGTCGCATGACAGCGCATCGCCTTGTCTAAATCCTTTTATGACTTCAAAGGTGTCGGTGAGGTCTTTACCGACCTTGACGCAACAGCGTGCGTTTTCCATCGTCATTTTACACAGGCGGACGAGTTTAGCAGGGATGTTAAAAATGTATATTGCTCTATATAACTCGTCTCTATAAATGCTGTCGTACGCGGCTTTAAAATCGATGAAAAGGTGGTGGGTATCGATTTCAAGTTCTTGAGTTTTTTCCAAGATCTGCCGTAATGTGGACTTTCCTGGCCTAAAACCGCACTGATATGGACCTATCAGGTTGTTGACGAATGGTTTAGGCGTTCACACAATACAGCAGAAAAGATCTTGTAGGCGATGATGAGGAGACTGATACACCTATAGTTGGTGCAGCTCAGAGGGTCTCCTTGTTCGGAGATCGGATCGGCCAAATTATGCTGAGATTCCATTCATCGGGCATGCTTTCTTCTAACTATATCTTGCTTATGAGTTGGTGCATACTTATAGCCAAGTCATCGCCTGCAGCTTTGAAGAGCTCGGCAGCTAGGCCATGTTGCTCTTAAGTTTAGATATAGCTAGCTTTATTTCATCCAGATGTGGTGGTCGGAATTGTTGGTCTACTCCGCCCAGATAAAGTGGACCATTCTGCCTGACAGCGGAATTCGTTTCGTCATCGCCGTTATACAGTCTGCAGAAATGGTTTTTCCATATTCTCAGCATCGACTGCGATTCCACTACGATGTTCCCTTGATCGTCTTTGTAAGCTTCAGTTCGAGCTCTGTTCTTTTGACAGTTTCTTTGTACCTTTTGGAAAAACTTTCGAACTTCATTCCTGCAATAACTGCTCTCCATTCATTCTCCATTGTTCCCTTTTTTTCTTTCTGAGAAGGCGGTGTTCCTCTCTCCTCTTCTGCTCGTAGAGTGCACGGGTAGTTCTGGTCCTTCTTTGCAGCGCCGCCTTGTAAGCATCTTGTTTAGCTGCTTGCCGTGCTTGCCGACACTCATCATCAAACCAGGGGTTTCGTTGTGGTGGCCGTGTAAAACCCAGCACTTCAGTCGCGGCTTCCCTGATGGCATTTTGGCAATGTTGCCACTGGTTCTCAATACTTGATGCTGGCGGTAAAGGACTCCTTTGGAGGTTATTTGAAACTCCATCGAAAAGGATCTGGAGATTTCTTGCGATTGCAGCCGTCCGACGTTAAACTTCCTCACAGGAAGTCGTAGTGAGCGTACTACCGTACGCGGTAGTGGTCCGAGTGAATGTTTGCCCCTCGGAAATTTCGGACATTCATCATACTGGAGTAGTGCCTTGCATCGATCGCAATGTGGTCAATTTGGTTGACAGTGGATTGATCAGGGGATCTCCATGTCCCTTTGTGAATGTTGAGGTGTGGGAACTTGGTACTTGCTATTACAATATTTCGCCCCGCAGCAAAGTCAATTAACCTGAATCCGTTATCGGAGGTGGTGTCGTGCAAGCTGTGTTTTCCGATTGTATCACCAAAAACATCTTCTCTCCCTAGCTTGGCGTTAAAGTCGCCTAGGACAATTTTAATGTCATAGCTAGGGCATTGCTCATATGTTTTGTCCAGGAGCCCAAAAAACATTTCTTTGGTGTCATCATCTTTTTCCTCTGTGGGGGCATGCGCGCATATGAGGCTAATATTGGCAAATCTAGTCTTGATGCGGATTGTCATGAGGCGCTTGTTCACACATTTGTAACTCAAAACCTCTTGCCGGAGCCTGCGTCCAATGACGAATCCACTTCCAAATAAGCGCTGTTTTTTGTTGTGTATATCAGTTGCCATAGTAGATATCGCAATTTTTCATCTTTTTTTTTGCCCGGCCCGTCCCATCGCATTTCTTGGATGGCGGTTATGTCCGCCTTACAGCAGTCAAGGGACTCCGCTAGTTGTTCGGCTGCACGTGGTCTGTTAAGGGGCCTAACATTCCACGTACATATCCGAAATTCGTTGTCAGGGTTCGTCATCAGTGAATCCGTCCGTATCCGAGGCTTGTTAATGCTTCGTAACTAGTTGTTTTTGGTGTGGCCGGGAAGTTACCCCGACGGCACAACCCACAACCTGGAGGACCAGGTCCTTATTGTGACTCCAAGGACGAAGAGCCGGATAAACCGATCCTTATAGGCCTGAGCTCCGAAAACGTCGTAGTAGCCCATATAAGGTGTTCAATAAGTAGTTCAACCTGACTATAACTGTAGTCGCCACCGTTGATTCTATCTAGAGAATTCTTCCGCTGCCGCCAGGATGCAAGGAGTAGTGCCTTAGTGGTAACACTCCTCCCCTCCCACCCCCCCTCTCGTTTGCTGCCACCAACAACCTTCCAAAGGGGTTGGAACCCAATCTCCAGTTGAGGTACAAGGCACCCGATGTTCACCACGTGGAGGTGAGGGTAGGAGTTGATAGACAGGGGTGATTTTCGGGTGCCACACACATATCTACCCTTTGAACGTCAGGATTAAAAATCTCCCAAAAAACACGTAATTTTTGTTTTTGCTCTAGGTTAGGTTGAGCGGGGTAATAATTCGATAGTCAAATCATCTCACTCGGATCTCAAGGATCCATTGCGGTCCCCAGAAATAGGAGGAATAGGTGAGCAATTTGTGGAGAGTTGGTTATGGAATGCCTCCTTAAACCATCCTGAGATTTTGATGAATTTCAGAATGTTTTAAGTGCCTTTTTTGAAACTTCTCCGCTCAAATCGTCAAAAATATTTTCACCGAGAGCTGTTTTCCTAGTGGTCTGAGCAAGGCTGGGGCATTCACAAAGGAAGTGATATGAGCCGTCTTCTGCATCAACGTTTTGACACCCTCTACATAAGTTGAATGTGCTAAAGCCCGAGATATGATTTTTATTTATAACCCGGTTTTCCCTCCACCATTCTCTTGTAGAAAAGTCTGCTAGTGCCACCGTGTTAAAATCTAAGTGCGGTACAGTATAGTCGGTTTGGCTATCAGTGTCTATATAATTTTCTATAATTTTATGACCATACTTGCCTTTGTTCCAGTTGCTTGAATGTCTTAATCTTAAGGGAATTTTTGCCGCCAACTCCTTTATGAAAAGGTCTATTGGGGCTAATGAGAAGAAAGTTTCTAGGGCTGCGGTTGGAGTAGTTCTTAAAGCACTTGTAGTACCAATGCAAATGCACGCTAGTCTTTGAATTTTTGTCATAGATTTGAGATTGGTTGCCTTGTCAAGGGCAGGCCACGAAAACAAACATGCGTATGTCAGAATTCGTCTGACGATGGTAGTGTACATCCAATGAATGTTTTTTGCGCTAGGTAGGAACTCATCTCTCTAAGAAGTGATTATACAATTTTTTTATTTAGGCTTTATTAAAGACCGAAATAAACCTAATTTTAGATCGTTATTGTTCAAAATTTAGAAGTTTTGTCAAACGGCGCAACAATATCATCTATTAAATTCGCCTTATATTATGTAATATAGGTAGTTTGATTTTTTAGACTAATTTACAGAATTAAACAAATAAAAAAGATTGTAATGATTTTTTTAATACTTATTGTGTTGTTATGTTATGTTATTTAAATTACGTCCCAGTGAGTTTGCAAACCCTTACGTAAAATTTTATTTTAAGCTTCTCTTGAGAACTGAGTTCCATTTTTTTTATAATTTTTTGAAGTGAAAATATTTTGTGTAACTTATTTACAATCGAAAACTTTTTATTTCATTGAAATATTCCGAAAATTATGGAAGTTAAATAACTCAACGCGAAGCCCTAAACTATTTTTTGTATGGAAACATTTTCTTAAGTACCTCAATTTCATGTGATATATTTTAAGCATACAAACATTAAATGCAGTTAATTATTTTTAAGTCAGGGAATTTTATTTTGAAAAATAGTGGCAATTATGTATGATCAGCCCTTTAAATATTTGGTCCAAATTTGATTAAACAAAATTATCAGAAAAAAAGTTATTGACATTTTTCAAAAATTGTAGGGTAAAAGCAAGGCGCGGAAAAATAAATTGCATGACTAAATTGCACGCAGTTGCTCTTATGTCCAAAACAAAAATTCGATCGGACAAAGAAAGTCCTGTAAGCCTAAAAACTAAAAAAAAATGTCCTATTGTGCCAAACTGTAATTTTTTTATAGCACAAATAATAACCAAAATGTATAAATCAATACAAAAATAACCAAATCAAAAAAAAATCACTAAAATTCAATATTACTCAAAATTACTTTCTAGGAGTTTTTTTTCTTAAGTGACAGAGTGCTACGAAGTGACAAAGAAAGTGTGTTATATCCTCAAGCGCACATTCGTCGTCAAATCTTCAGCACAAATCATTTGTGCTGCATTTTCATTTCTTTTTGTGGTATAGCTGCATGTTGTGCCCGGTCAGTATACTCACAATAGAGCGCAGCATTTTCTTATTCATCTGTAGAATATTCACGGTTGTGTCTGCCATTTAATATTTGTTTCTGTCAAAAAAGTTGCGCAAACAAGAGCTTCTTAAAAAAGGCAAACAAGTAAATAAAACTGGCAATTGCATCATTTCTTTATTACAAAAAATTTGTGTTTATTATTTCTCAAAATAATATATAAACTCGTAGTAAGTTATAAAGGTTGAATCAAAAATCACGATTAAACAAAATTCAAACCAATCCTAACCACAATAAATGAGTTAAGGGGATTGCAGAAACTTCACCATATAAATTCGACACTGAAAATAGAGTTACTAGTTACTATTACAAAATGTCTAAACCCAAAATATTGGTCTCGGTAGATAGTTATTAAAAACAATTCTCCGAGAAAAAATTACCGAGTTTGTCAAAGATCTTCCCACAAAAAAACTTCACAGTTGTAACAACTTTAAAAACAAGACGCGGTGAGATTTCAGTCAAACTTTGCAATTAGAAAAAAAGCAAACAGTTAAAAATCCAAATCGATAATCTTATGAATAAAAACAATAACGAAAAGAATCTTATTGTTCGCTTAGCCGTTGAAAATAATGTGGGTATGAGAGAAAAGACCAAATCTGTTTGTTCGGAAATCCTTAACCTCAACTAAAAAAACCGAATGGAAAGCACCTTCAAGTTTTAAAACCGAGATCTAAATAAAGCTGCAATATATGTATATATATCAGAAGATTTAAAATGCGAAAATACAGATAGAATTCAAGCTTTGTTCCAAACATTAGGAAATATACCGCCAATAGTAAAAATCAAAATCAAAGCAAATGTTAAATTTGAGTGTGGCTTTCAGTAAAGGGATGACAAGAGTTAAAGAAAAGAACAGCCGAAAGGAAAAGAAGTGAAGGAATTAAGTCACTGTTTTTGGTTTTATTTTTTTAAAGAAACTTGTTGCACAATTATTTATTTTTCTCACAGCACAGCACATACACTGATTTTTTCTTTAAGTTGATCGCCGAAAATTTATTTAATTTTTGTGGAATTATCCCAATTATTGGTGTTGATAATCTGTATTTTATAATCCATGGTCTTTTAGACGTCCTTGGTGAATGGGATGCTAATCGAGGCTGAAAATATCATTGAAAATCATGAATGGAAGAAAAAACCAGATATCTATACAAGCATGCAACCTACAGGCGCGAATATGTGCGTTTTAAAACACCACATAGATATTTTATCTTATTGAGTACTGTTTAAAGTATTTTTGATCTTGCAGAAACGATTCAAGTTACCACAAACTTTTAAAACAATAAAGCACCGGGAGAAGATGGAATTGCCTTTAAATTTGACAAAAACTGCACCGCCGAATTCGTACGCTTTTAATCAAAGTTTTGATAAAAAATCCTTCATTAAAAGGTCTATACAAATGCAGTAAACTACAGAAGGATTTCCTTTCTAAACACTGCTTCCTAACTATTAACAAACTTTTGAAATAGGTTAAAAACAAAAACATTTTAACGGATGACCAAATCTTTACCCAAAAAAATTACTCTATGTTCGTTGACTCAAAATTAGCTTTGAACTCAAATATACACATATATTACAAATTATTATTACATATAAATGTAAGCTGGTTAATACCATAAAAGCTCTGTACGAAAACAACATACCTCTGGCTTGGGATTGAAATTGTTGGAAAAGTTGAGATAAGTCAGGTCGAGATTCTAGCTCTCATGTATGCAAACGTTATTGTCTTCCTAGCAGATTCGGTTACTATCATGTAACTTAAGATCAATAAACCAAAAAGATACTGTAAAAATTAGAACTTAACGGTAAACTTGAAAAAACAAAAAATGTTGGTATTTTAGGAGCAGGGGAGGTTGTTTCTTGTGAATGAAAACTGGACATACCAAATATAACTAGTCGAAGAAGTACGAGAGTATAAGTACCTTGGGGTTCTGTTTACCGCAAATCTGAACATCGAAAAACAGCTCAACACAAAACTGTCCGAACAAAACGGGCAATCTACTCTTTCTGGAATATTTGTCTTCAAAACAAATATGTAACCCACAGATCTAAACAAAAACTGATTAGATCAACTGCCCAGACATTCCTTCTGTACAAAGTGCAACCTGTGAAACGAATTCAAAGATTCTGTATAAAACGCGAAAGCCGAACAATACTCTAAACTACATAATATATGTTCAAAGGGTATATATGTGCAGCCACAATCCAGCTCTATCTATCAACTCCTACTCTCACCACCACGTGGTGAACATCGGGTGCCCAGTACCTCAACTGGTTCCAACCTCTTTACAAGGTTTTTGATGGCAGCAAACGAGAGAGGGGGGAGCTGTGTTATAAGGAGCGGTTTATGCGGCTGTTCGTCCTTGGAGTCATAGTAAGGACCTGGTCCTCCAGGTTGGGGGCTGTGCCGTCGGGGTAACTTCCCGAACGGATTCACTGATGACGAATTTTAGGAATGTTAGGTCCCTTAACAAAACACGTGCATCCGAACAACTAGCGGAGGCTTTGTACTGTTGTAGGGCAGATATAACCGCCATCCAAGGAATGTGATGGGACGGGACGGGCAAAAGGAAAATGAAAAACTACGAAATTTACTATGGCAACTGCTATACAGAAAAAACAGCCCTTATTTCGATGTGGAATCGTCGTTTTAGGCAGACTCCGGCAAAAAGTTTTGAGGTACAAATGTGCGAACGAGCGCCTTATGACAATCCGCATCAAGTCTAAATTTACCCCAAAGAGAAGAAATATGATGACAACAAAGAAATGTTTTTTTGAGCTCCTGGACAAAGAATATGAGCAGTACCAAAGCTATAACACCACACCTCAACATTCTCAAAGGTACATAGAGATACCATGTACAATCAACTGTCAATCAGATTGACCACATTGCGATCGATGCAAGGCATTACTCCAGTATTATTGATGGCCGAACTTTCCGAGGGACAAAAATTGACTTGGACCACTACTGGTGAGTGTCGGCAAGCACACGCAGCTAAACAAGAATGTCGATCTTAAGCTCGCCAAGGCCGGACGTTGAGGTGCGCGCACAATAATCGAAAATAAAAGTAAAAAAAAAAAATTTATTTTCGCATTGTTGTCGCGAGTGTTAAAAAAATATACACTCGTTTGAAAAAACGAATAATACCCCTCGTGTGTTCTGTAAAGAATAAAATAATACCCACTCGCGTCGTTGGAAGACAAATAAATATGCCCACTGGCGCTATGGAGGAAAAAAAATAATAAAAATATGTGTAGTTTGTATGTGACCTTTTTGTTTTAAATGTTTTTTGGTTTTTTTACGATGGGCTTTAGGTCATTTGAAATTAAAACAAAGTCTTTTTTCTCTCACGTCGTTTCGTCCATGATTATGGACATCATCAGGTAAAAAAGGGTTTTTTCATTAATTACATTAAAATTAAAATTAAGAAGCACAAATTAGTTGCTGCCAGTGACACAAAGTATAATTAACAACTAAAAATCAAACAATGGTTGTTTGTGAGAAGTGAGATGTTTAGTTGTTTATTATACAACTACTTTGTGCTCCTTAATTTAAATTTTAATGTAATTAATAAAAAAAAACCTTTTTCACTCAATGATGTCCATAATGATGGACAAAACGTCGTGAGAGAAAAAAAACTGTTTTATTTTCAAATGACCTAAAGCCCATCGTAAAATAACAAAAAAAAAAAAAAATACGCACTCCTTGCAATTTATCCTCTTATCTGTCCCAAGACCTTTGTGCTTAACTGCCTCTTTCTTATCTACTGTAGGCATTCTATGACCATCCAATGCTTGCAGTAAATAGATAAGGGCATCTGAATTTTGGATGTTTAAATTGATTTTTTTTATGCAAGCTGTCTTATGGGCACATAACACCTAAGACAGTTTGTTTACTACGAAAACTAATTTGGACCTTCACTGCAAAGTTCGACTTAGTCAGAGTTGTGTTTTGTATGTAAGTATTTTTAAATGGTAACTGATTTTTGTGTCGTGTATTCTAATGTTCGTGGTTTGAGAAAGAATTTCTTTCACGTGTACGTCTCCATTGTTCAATACAGGCCAGTTGTTTTGGCATTAAGTGAAACTAAGGTTGGAGTAAATACTGCCATTACTCTTTTCCCATCATGGTCTCGTTGTCTGTTAGGAATTACAAATGTGATTCTTCTAGTGATTCGTGCTTTTATTCCTAACAGAGTAAAAAGCATCAAGCCTGAAGAAAAGTCCTGGTTTAACTCTGAATGTAAAAAAGCTATCCGTTATTGAAAGAACCAAATTTATGCATCACCAAAAATTACGGTAAAAAATCCTGCAATGTCTCAAAGGCAGTACAAATGTTTGGTCATTTGTAAAAAAATATTAAAAACTCCTCAACATCTTCGGTTCCAAAGTTCATCGACAATAACAAGCCAATTGATTACTCTTTTCGCTGCCAGCTCCACGCTGCCTCACAGCAACGTTGCCCTCCTGTACTTGAGAATGTAAATTATTCCATGAGACAGATTCTTTTCCAAGAGTTCTCAAAGATCTCGATATACACAAATCCGCTGGCCCGGATGGTATACCCCAAATTTTTCGGAAAAAGTGTTCTTCCATATCTCGAAGATCAAAAGCTTCTCCATGGCCGTCAGTATGGCTTCCGCAGCAACCGTTCCACTGGGGATCTGATGCCATATCTCACCGAACAGTGGAACAAATCTTTACATCGCTTTGGCGAAAGTAAGATTATTGCTCTTAATATCTCCAAGGCATTTGAAAGAGTTTGGCATGAAGCTCTCTTATCGAAAATGCGTGCTTTTGGGATCGATGATACAAGTTGTATTGGACGGATTCATGTCTGATTCCCACAAAATAAATCTTCTGTCTCCGACTCTTCCTCATTTTTATAAATGATCTTCTGTCTGTTACTTCTAATTCATTTAACTGTTTTGCTGACGACTCTACACTCAGCTTTTCACATTCGGTCTATAATTCACGTTCTTCGCCATCGGACGTACAATTGCAACGGTACCGTATGTCAAGCTCATTAAACTCTGATTTTTTCAACGTTGTCAAATGTGGTAATAGGAATCAATGCTGTCTTCTGTCGTTAAAGCTTAACATATCCCCAATGTCATTGTCCATGAATGGCACTTATATCGAAGAAACCGAAAAGCTCTCAGTACTCGGTATGAGTGTCAACGACGACCTTCGTTGGAACGACCATAAATTTGAGATCGCTAAATATGCTGCTAAGTGCTTAGGTGTTCTGCATCGGTGTAAGAAGTATTTTTCCCCATCTGATGTGGCTACAATTTATAAAGCGTTTATACGCCCTAAACTCAAGTATAACTCCACCCTCTGGGCAGGTGCTTCGCAAACATCGCTTCACCTGCTTAAGATTGATAGGAAATAGAACTGGCGCTGAAAGAATTGTCCCTCTCGAACAACGACGCAATGTTTCATGTCTTTCCTTAATTTATCGTTTCCTTTATAAAAAATGTTCGCTCGAAGTAGGCAGATGCATTCCTCCCCTTAAAAGTTTCTCCCGTAATACCCTTCACCCTTGAGCCCAATTTCAGACGTACCGTAAAATATAGGGATTCTTTTTTTTAGCCGAACAACACGAACTTGGAATGGTTTACCCGGCGAAATTTTCCCTTGCCATTTTGATCTACAAACATTCAAAACCAATGTTAATCGACAGCTCCTCCCCCCCTGCTATCTTTCTAATGCCCGCGCAATGTTTTCTAAATTAAAAAGAAAACAAATAGACCCTTGTGCGCGCGTTAATTATAAAAAAATGAAGCATACAAGTCGGCGTTGCGAAGAAGAAGGACCAGAACTGCCCGTGTACTCTACGAGCTGTGGATGAAGGAGGGATACCAGCTTCTCAGAAAGAAAATTAGGATCATGAAAAACGTGCGATCGAGGAAATTGAGAGCTGGTTATTGCAGGAACGAAGTTCGAAAGTTTTTACCAAAAGGTAAAAAAAAAATTGTCAATGCTACAGAGCTCTAACTGAAGATTGCAAAGACGACCAAGGAAACATCTGGCGAAGTAGACAAACAATTCCGCTCACTATAACTGGGTAAAGCGAAGCTAGCGATAGCTTAAGAGCAACAAAGCTGATGGAGCCGAGGCATAGCTTCTGAGCTCTTCAAAACTGCAGGCGATGACTAAACCATAAGTGTGCAACAACTCAAGCAACATATGGTTAGAAGAAAGCATGCCCGATGAATGGAATCTCAGCATAAATTGCTCTATCCTTTAAAAAGTATACCCTCTGAACTGCACCAGCAATAGGGTTATTAGTCTCTCAATATCGCCTACAATATTACATTACATTACATATTGATCTGCTCCGTAAATAGATCTACGAAGTAGAAACACTTATGAGCACTGGCTACTGAGGCCATCGGCTCAGACAATTACAAGTCATTACAAGACGACATTATTGACAGAAAAGTCCACTATCGATTAAATATTCAAATTACGACAGATCTTAAACAAAAAAAAAAAAACAAGAACTTCAAATCGGTACCCACCACATTTTCATTGATTTCAATGCCGCTTACGACAGTAGTGCAGACGGCGAGGATGGGTTTAGCAGTCAATGAGGGTAAAACCAAAAAGATGCCGGCATCAAGAAGACACATCCAACATCGACGTATTGAACAAAACATCACCATAGACAGCTTTAACTTTGAGGTAGTTGGGGACTTTGTCTGCCTGGGCTCTGCTATTAACTCAGACAAAAACACACAAAAACACCAGCGCTGTAATCAAACGAAGAATAACTTGCCAATCGCTGCTTCTTCGAACTTAGAAGGCAATTGAGTAGCAAGGCCCTCTCTCGGGCAACTAAATTGTACCCTTATAAGACGCTCATCACCCCAGGCCTGCTCTATGGTGATGACGCATGGACGTTATCAAATGCGGATTAGAACGTTTTGGCTGCTTCGAGAAAAAGATTCTCCGGGTGATTTCTGGTCCCGTATGCATTGACGGAAAGTGGAGAAGAAAATACAATGAAGATCTGTACCGGCTGTACAGCAACACAGACCTAGCAAAAAGTGTACCTATTCAATGTCTCATATATTTGGGTCATATATAGCGGATGGACATCAATCATCCGACCCGGAAAGAGGTACGGTGCAGTAGAGGAAGACAGGTGGCGCACACAAGTAAAAGAGGGTCTCAACCGAATCAACGTGCGAAACTAGAGGCAGCTAGCTAGGGACCGAGCTGGCTAGAGAAGCTTGTTCGTTAAGACGCATGTCCACCCCGGACTTTAGCTCCACCTAAGGCAAGGCAAAACATGATATACCTCGAGACAAGTTGCTCTCCACTTTTATTAACAACATTAAAGCTTCACTTTGATTATAAGGAACGAATATTGATTTTTTAGATTTACGCTTTGTTTCACAATGTCTGGCAATACCTTCAGTTAAGCTATTGGAAACTTATTTCTCAGTTATCATATTAACTTGCATTTTAAAATATCTGTGTTTTTTAAAGGCTTTAAAGGATATAAGGAACAATTGCCAATGTTTGATTTTATCTTTGATAAAGGTTATGATAACATTTCATATCTTACCACCACTTCAAGATCCAGCTACTTCTCTTGAGCAATTATATAATGAATGGAAAATTAGAAGAAGTAACGTAATGAAACAAACATTATGGTGCATTTAAGAACAGATTCCTTATTTCAGCAAAGAAAATATTATGAGACGTGTCATGAGTACAAGCATTGATAGTTGCATGTGCCATTCTAAAAGGTATTTTATTATGCGCTTCCTGCGCATTATAATTTCTAATAATAATAATAATTTGTATAAAATAATACCAACTCTTTTAATTCGTTTAAAAAACCCATTTTGTATTGAATATAATATATAATTTAAGCCAAAAGTGGTAATTTTTGGCCTATAGTGGTCGACGTTGACAGTGATGGCCTCGCCAACGTCGTTTTAAAAGAAATTGGTCGTTGATGCCTCCAGCCCAAAATCCACACCAAACCGTGACTTTTTCGGGTTACATTCGTTGGGCCCTCTTTGATCTCATCTGGATTGTTATCTAACCATTTATTATTGGTTGACATACCCAATCACCTACAAATGGGAATCATCGCTGAAGATGATATTTTGTCTATTTTCAACATTCCAGAGCCCATTCAGCAAACACATCACTTCTTTTATTTTATTTTTATTATTCCAAACAACACATTTTGTTATTAAAATCACATTTGAATATTGTATTGTTAAGAAGCTTTATTTCAATAAAATGTCATTCAATCTAAGCTAACTAACCGTTTAAATTTAAGTTTTAGTTTATTCATTACAAGTAAATACTAAGACTGTAAAATTAATCTTATAAACTAGTCATAGCAAATGTAGTAAAATATACAATTTCAAAAAGAAAATAAGGTTAAAATTAAAAATTAAAATTAAAATTTAACATTAATAAATTAGTGATGATTTGATAACTAAAAAAAAGTAATTTATTGACGAAGAACTATACAAAAAAATAAAAATATAGATAGTAAGATAAGAAAAAAACGAAAAGAGAGAGGAGAGCATGAAAAGAAAAGAATTAATAGGTTAATAAGTAGTAAGTAAATTGCTTTTGTTAGACATTATTGAAAAATAGTTTAAGCTTAATTTCAAATTGTTGCATGCTGTTTGACTCACGTATTTGAGTTGGGAGTGAATTTCAAGAAGTACAGCGAACAAAACTTTATAAAATTATTGAAAGACATGTGTAGAAGGTTTGCAGCTAAATGCGACACATGGACATATTTTTTCAAAGATATAACGGATAGTGTTGTTGAAAGCTTCTTTTAATTTTCATTGCATAATGTAAGATGTAACGCATAATCCACACCAATTATCGCTGGACCAAATTTGTACCTGGCTCCCGGACTTTTAGATGTATTTAAATTTGTTTTGGGCATGAGGGAAACATGCGTTTTAAATATGGAAACATTTTCATTTAAAAATAGAATTTGATCGTGAAACGATGTCATATAAAAGATATTATCCCAAAGAGTAATACTAATATGCTGTTCGGGATTTGTTGCGTTCAATGAGTGGGCGTTGTCTTATTGACTAGTTGTAGAGCCAACGATTCCAGTTGTTCACAGAAGCAGTTTTCTATTAGGACGTTATTTTTAAAGTCACCACAAAGAAAAATGTTTGCTAAAATAACTGTGATCCCTTCGATTAAATTGTAAAGCCAGTCACCGACTAGCTCTCGAACCGATAACATCGTTCTCAAGTTATTGTGTGATTAGTTTTGCCGCCAAGCGCGTAAACTGGTTTCCCTTTTCAAACCGTCTCTCCCTATCTTTATTTTCTCTTAAGTGCACCCAATAGCCAATACCCATAAAAAAAAATTATTAAAATGGCCAGTCGGCCAAATAATGTAGGTGGTCGATTCGCGACTCTTAATCCTGACCCTCCTGATCCCGACCCGCAGCCCAAAAAAAAAATATAGCACTCTACCTATTAACACATTCACAGACCTCCCACCTTTATCCAGTGTAAAAAAACCTCGATTTATTATTGTACCACCAAAATCCAACGAAAAACCCATTACTTCATTAAGCCCTTTTCTTCTTAAAAAATCCATCGACGCTATAAGCAAAGATTATGAAAACATAAATCAACTTCGCCACGGAAGCTTATTGGTATTTGTGAAATCACAAAAAACCGCGGACATTTTCCTTAAAGTCAATGATCTTGCTGATGTTTGTCCAGTTACTGTAAAGCTACATGATAAGCTTAATCGAACGAAAGGAATCTGTTTCGCACCGTAATTAAAAAAAATACTCCCCACAAAATTATACCTTTAAACACAAATCTGCAAACCCTCGCTGTTGAAATACAACATAACATAAAATTCAATTATGTTAATATATACTTACCTCCAAAACAACCCATCAATAAAAGTGATCTAGAAAACATTATTAAACAAGTCAATTCACCGATTATATTCGGAGGCGATGTCAATGCCTGGAATACACTTTGGGGCTCTCCCATCAACAACAAAAAAGGTGATCTATTGGAACATTTTTTCTCTGAAAACAACCTTTTTATATTAAACGACGGCTCCCCCACCCATCTTTCAACGCACAACACTCTCACACACGTTGACGTTACCTGTTGCTCACCTGAGTTGCTAACAAAAATAGGCTGGAAAAGGTTAAATGACCTTTACATCAGCGACCATTTCCCAATAGTGACAACATTAAATACTCGTCGCATTACAAATTCTAAAACATTCGTCCCAAAATTTAAAACAGACTTCTAATTGGGCAGTATTCAAAAAAAATACCACCGAAAATATTACCAATAATAACCCTTCCCCAAACAACAATAAAGAAGCAGCGATAATGCAAAAAGCAATCCGAATAGCCGTAAACTTTTCAATTCCTCAAACTGCCCCAATCAAACGTAAAAACGTGGTGCCCTGGTGGAACACTGAATTATGAACCCTGCGTAAAGAAAAAATGACAGCACTTAAAAATTTTCAAAAAAAAAACCTACTACGCAAAACTTATTTATTTACAAGAAACAAAGGACAGCAAAGTAAAAAGTTTCTCTGAGATCACCTCAAACATCAATCCCAACTCATCTCCTTCAAAAATATGGCAACATATCCGTCGGCTGACTGGAGATTCTACATCACTTGCTATCAACAGCATTGGCTCCAGAAATGGTATAATCATTGATCCGGCAACAATTTCAAACCATTTTGCCCAAACTTGGTCAAAGTCTTCTGAAAATATAAATTTTTCCACCACTTTTATCGAAGAAAAAAACAAAAATATTGAATACTCCCTCTTCCCTACAAGCCACAAATCTGTCATCAACACTCATTTATGAACCCATTACTTTAATTGAGTTTGAGACTTCACTAAGCAAAGTTAAGGGCAAGACTCCAAGTAGAGGTAGGATTTCCTACCCTATGCTTAAAACCTTCCACCACCATTGCTCCATATTGATTACTTCACATCAAAAGCACTCTCAGCTAAAAACCATGTTTCTATCCTGTCTCTTGACTTTGAAAAAGCATTTGACAGAATTGGGATACATATCGTTTTAAAAAACCTCTTAAATTGGGGAGTTGGAAGAAAAATATATAATTACATAAAATCAGTCTTAACTAACAGAAAAAATTGTATTAAAGCCAATAAAACATACTATACCAACTACCCATTAGATAATGGCATCCCCCAAGGATCACCTTTATCAGTAGTGTTATTTTAATTGCATTTAAGTGTCGATCTTAAGCTCATAGCGGCCGGACGTCGGGTCGAGGTGCGCGCATAACAATTAAACAAAAGTCAAAAAAAAAAAAAAAAAAAAATTATTGCGCATTGTTATCGCGAGTGTTAAAAAAAAATTATATTACACACTCGTTTGAGAAATTGGCAAAACCCCCTCGCGTGTGCTGTTAAGTTAATAACAATATCCACTTGCGTCGTTGGAAGACGATAAGATGCCCATTCGCGCTGTGAAAGAAAAAAAAAAAAAAATAATTCACACTTGCATAACAAATTAAATTATCCTCCTATCTGTCCCAACCCTTTGTGCTTAGCTTAACTGCCTCTTTCTTATCTACTGTAGGCATCGTATGCTTGCGGTAAATAGATAAGGGCATCTGAGTTTGTCCTATTGTGCTGAATATTTAAATTGATTTTTTGTATGCAAGCTGTCTTATGGGCATAACACCTAAGACAGTTTGATTATTACAGAGATTAATTTGGATTTTCACTGCATGGTTCGACTTATTCAGAATTGTGTTTTGTGTGTAAGTATTTTTAAATGGTAAGTGATTTTTGTGTCGTGTATTCCAATGTTCGTGGTATTAGAAAGAATTTCTTTCACCTGTACGTCTACACTGTTCAATACAGGCCAGCTGTTTTGGCATTAAGTGAAACCCAGGTTGGAGTAAATACTGATTTATCAGAATTTGCTCTACATGGGTATAGCTTGGTGCCATTACTCTTTTCCCATCATGGTCTCGTGGTCTATGTTAGAAATGATATTGCTTGCCAGAGCCTTCCCCAATATGGGCAATGTTCCAACACGGACTTTAACTTCTTGTGGCTCAAATTCACTGTCCGCAAGCATGTCATTCATTATTGTTTTATTTACAGGAGTCCAAATCTCGACAGCAATTCGACTTGTAACGAGTTTGATGCGCTGTCTGATTCTATCTCGAAAATTGTTTCCCTTTGTCCTCGCACTGAAATCGTTATTGCGGGCGATTTCAATGTACACAATTCCAATTGGCTCCGCTATTCTGGTCAGACAACACCCGAAGGAAGGTATGTCGAGCTCTTTGCCGGGTTACATCACCTTACCCAACTGATCGATGTGCCAACGCGTATACCGGATGTTGCTGGGCAAGCCGCCCATACTCTTGACTTGTTTCTTACTTCTCACCCTGATAAATATACCATTAGTGTAACTTCTCCATTTGGCACTTCAGACCATTGTGTCATTTCAGCTAATTTCTCATCCTCCACCCATCCAGTTAAAGAAAAACTTCCCACCAGGACCGTTTGGCAATACGAGAAAGCCAACTGGGACGGCCTGAATATTTTTTCCGAAACTTTAACTGGTCACTATGCTTCCTCGATAGTGACATTGATGCCAGTGCTGAAATGATCACAAATGTGATTCTTCTAGGGATGCGTGCTTTTATTCCCAACAGAGTAAAAAGCATCAAACCTAAAGAAAAGTCTTGGTTTAATTCTGAGTGTAAAGAAGCTATCAGGCTCAAAGAAGTAAGTTTCCGTTCTTACAAAGCCAACCCTACAGAGGAAAATCGGAAAAAGCACAAACAAGCTAGAAACTCATGCAACTCCGTTATTGAAAGAACCAAATTTTTGCATGACCAAAAATTACGGCAAAAAATTCTGCAGTGTCCCAAAGGCAGTAAAAATTTTTGGTCATTTGTAAAAAATATTAAAAACTCCTCAACATCTTCGGTTCCAACGCTCATCGACAATAACAAACCAATTGTTTACTCTTCAGAGAAGGCAAACTTGCTCGCCGCCCATTTCGCTGCCAGCTCCACGCTGCCGCATAGCAACGTTGCCCCTCCTGTACTTGAGAATGTAAATTTTTCCATGGGACAGATTTTTTTCCGCACTCGTACAGTAGCAAGAGTTCTCAAAGATCTCGATATACACAAATCCGCTGGCCCGGATGGTATACCCCCGATTATTCTGAAGAGGTGTTCTTCCACACTGGCAAAGCCACTGCGTAAGCTTTTCCATCGCTCCTACTCTTCTGGAATCTTTCCTAGAAGATGGAAAACAGCATTTGTCCAGCCTGTCCCTAAGAAAGGTGACCCATCCTCCCCCTCCTCCTACCGACCCATAGCACTGACATCCCTTCTTTCTAAGGTCATGGAAACACTGATTAACCGTCAGCTTAAGGAATATCTCGAAGATCGTAAACTTCTCCATGACCGTCAGTATGGCTTCCGCAGCAACCGTTCCACTGGTGATCTGATGGCATATCTCACCGAACAGTGGAACAAATCTTTACATCGCTTTGGTGAAAGTAAGATTATTGCTCTTGATATCTCCAAGGCATTTGATAGAGTTTGGCATGAAGCTCTCTTATCGAAAATGCGTGCTTTTGGGATCGATAATACTCTTGTTCGTTGGATTAGAAGCTATCTCCTGGACCGTTCAATACAAGTTGTATTGGACGGATTCAAGTCTGATTCCCATAAAATAAATGCTGGTGTGCCCCAGGGCTCTGTTCTGTCTCCGACTCTTTTCCTCATTTTTATAAATGATCTTCTGTCTGTTACTTCTAATCCACTTAACTGTTTTGCTGACGACTCTACCCTCAGCTTTTCATATTCGTTCGATAATTCACGTCCTTCGCCTTCGGACGTACAATTGCAACGGTGCCGTATGTCAAGCTCATTAAACTCCGATTTATACAGCATTGTTAAATGGGGTATTAGGAATCGTGTGGAGTTTAATGCTTCGAAAACTCAATGCTGTCTTCTGTCGTTAAAGCTAAACATACCCCCAATGCCATTGTCCATGAATGGCACTTACATCGAAGAAACCGAAAAGCTCTCAGTACTCGGTATGTGTGTCAACGATGACCTCCGTTGGAACGACCATATATTTGAAATCGCTAAAAATGCTGCTAAGTGCTTAGGTTTTCTGTATCGGTGTAAGAAGTATTTTTCCCCATCTGATCTGGCTACAATTTATAAAGCGTTTATACGCCCTAAACTCGAGTATAACTCCCACCTCTGGGCAGGTGCTTCACAAACATCGCTTCACTTGCTTGATAGAATACAAAATAGAGCGTTAAGATTGATAGGAAATAGAACTGCCGCTGAAACAATTGCCCCTCTCGAACACCGACGCAATGTTTCATGTCTTTCCTTATTTTATCGTTTCTTTTATAAAAAATGTTCACTCGAGGTAGCCAGCTGCATTCCTCCCCTTAAAAGTTTCGCCCGTAATACTCGTCTTGCTAGGAATGCCCATCAGTTCACCCTTGAGCCCAATTTTGGACGTACCGTGAAATATAGAGATTCTTTTTTTAGCCGTACAACAAGACTTTGGAATGGTTTACCCGGCGAGATTTTCCCTTGCCATTTCAACTTGCAAACATTCAAAACCAATGTTAATCGACACCTCCTATCTCTCCCCTCCCTATCTTCCTAATGCCCGCGCAGTGTGTTACATTAAAAGGGAAACAAATAGTCCCTTGTGCGCGCGTTAATTATAAAAAAAAAAAAAAAAAAAAAATTTAACAATATTAATACTATTTTACAAAATCACAAGCTACTAGATCACTGTATTTATGCAGATGATGTTTAAACTCGCTCTAAAAGATATTTTAGAGTGGTCCAAAATATCTGGTGCCACATTATCTATACAAAAATGCAAGCTACTTCATATTTGTGGAAAAAAAATTGTCCAGAACTAGTCATTAATGTCAACAATATACAAATTGAAAATGTTAGTAATTTAAGAATTTTAGGATTAATTTTTAATAATAAATATTCTTGGAAACAACATTGTTTAGATTTAAAGAAATCCCTAGCTGCCAGAACGAACATTGTTAGATACTTAGCCTGTAAAAAAAATCAAACTCATATAAACACTTTGTGACATATAACTAATATGTTAATCTTAGTAAAATCGATTATGGGTTATATATATATGGGTATTGTCCAAGATCTATTTTAAAAATCATTAAACCGACTTACCACCAAGCATCAACACTTTCCCTACCTTCAAATCACCAAATAATATCAAACTGATGTGGACTCCGGGACACGTTGGAATCCAGAGAAATGAGAAAGCTGATATTGCAACTAACTCGGCAAAAAACTCGCCGGTCTATATGTTCAACGTCTTCTCAAAACTAGATCTGCTCAGAGTTGCACAAAACGCCATAAATACCAACTCTAAAAACGAATGGAGTCTATACCAACACCACTATAAGAAATTCAACCCTGAAAAACTACAGCCTATGTATCCAACAGACATCTCCAAACAAAAAAATTCAAACTTGTTCGCCTACGACTGGGACACACACACCGCTCATCAACACCTCCTAACAAAAAACAACCCTCCAATTTGTCCTACCTGCAATACTAATTTAAACTTAAACCATATTTTAGAAAACTGTTCCGTTTCATCACCCAATATACCAAACATTTTTGAAAATGATTCAATTAATGACATTTTAAGTAAGCCTTACTTACTTACTTAGGTGGCGCTACAGTTCGGGACGAACCTGGGCCTCAACCAACATGCCTCTCCAGCCAACTCGGTCTTTGGCTAGCTGCCTCCAGTTTTGCACTCCAAGTTGGTTCAGGTCGTCCTCCACTTGAGCGCGCCACCTAAGGCGAGGTCTTCCTTGACTGCGTCTACCCTCTGGGGTGGAATCGAAGATCCTGCGAGCCGGAGCATTGTTGTCCTTTTGCTCTACATGACCTAGCCATCTTAAACGTGATATGCGTATTTTTTTGACCAGGTCAATGTCGCTGTACAGCTCGTATAGTTCTTGGTTGAACCTTCTCCTCCAAAGCCCGTTAACGCAGATAGGGCCAAAAATCTTCCGAAGAATCTTACGCTCGAAACGACTAAGGATATCTTCATCCGCTTTAGATAGAGTCCATGCCTCGGCGCCATAGAGCAGGACTGGGATGATTAGGGTCTGATACAGAGTCTCCTTTGCCTTCCTAGCCCATAGAAACAGCGATTGGCAAGAGTAATTCTTCCCTTTATTTCTGACGAGATGTTGTTGTCAGATGTTATAGCGGATCCGAGGTACACAAAGTCCCTAACTACCTCAAAGTTGTACCTGTCTATTGTGATGTTTTGTCCAATCCGCCGGTGTTGTGTGTCCCTTTTTGTGGACAGCAGGTACTTCGTTTTGGCCTCATTGACTGCTAGTCCCATCTTAGCCGCTTCAGCTTCAATGCTAGCAAACGTTCCACTGACAGCTAAGCCTAACACGAATATAGTAAAAATATCGAATTTCATAACAGAAGCAAACATTAATATCTAATTTGTATATATACTCTAGAGCTAATAGTCCTGGCAGCTAGGCTCGTTAAGCTTAATATTATCAGGTAATTTTAATTATTTGGTAATAAACAATAATAATAATAATAAATTGTAAAGCGCTTCTAGGTCAATGTTATTATTTGGCCTATAAATAGTACCCAAAATAATATTGCTATGCGTGCCTATGACTTCAAAAAACAAATATTCAAAAGCTGAACCGATAATGTGACGAGTAAATAATTTTACAAGATATATCTTCTTTTAAATAAATTGCCACACCACCCCTCCACGATTACATCTATCCGCTCTAGAGTTTATAACCTTTTAAAGAGTACAAGTTACCTTTGAAATCCTTTTTAAACCAGGTTTCTGAAATATAAATTGCAAATAATACCGAATTGACAAATGAAAATCTTTGATCTTAAGCATCAAACTGTGTGCAATTAAATGAATAACGTTAAAAACTTTCTTGCGATTTGTTAAGACTTTAATCATTGATCTAAGTATAACATCACTGTGCCCGCTCCTGGAATTCCTTAAACACTCACTCATCTCTGAGTCTACATTTTATTTTATACGTAAACAGCAAAACTTTTAAGATGTTATTTGACTCAAAGCAATTACTTTCACAATGATTCAAATAATCAATGATGACAAATAATGATTTTATATAAAGCCTAAGAGAAAGAGAAATGCAGAATTTTATAATTGTGTTTCAATTTCTGAACAGTGTTGTCTATGGTATTAATAATCTTATCGCTATCAATAAAGATGGTTTCAGCGCTCAGACTTTCCTTAATATAAACGTTTCAATAGCGGATAAACACACCGAATAGTTTGCCGTATCTTTTATATTGTAAAGCTCGTTGGTGGTACAAACAATTTTTTCTCGTGATGCTTCTAAACATATAGATGTGAGAATTTTGTTTGGATTGTATGTAAGCGTCTGTAACACACTGCTGCTTGTTATTGTTGTTACAGAACTTAGAAACTGCTTGAAGAGTAGAGTTCCTATCACGAGCAGAGAAGAATTTAATAAAAATGGAACTTGCTTCGGTGTCTCTTGATTTTGGGTTTTGCTTTCTTTGACAGTTGTAGCAGAGAAAAAAATGATGACACGAGAGAAATATTTTTTGAGCTCCTGGACAAAAAATATGAACAGTGCCCTAGCTATGACATTAAAATTGGCCTAGGTGACTTTACCGCCAAGCTAGGGAGAGAAGATGCCTTGGTGCTTTGGGGGAAACATTCATTCTACGTACTACCTCGTTGTAGCCAAAGTACTACTGAAGATATCCCGACCAACGCCAAGAAGAGGTAATACTGTGAGGAAGTTTAACGTCGGACGGCTGCAATTGCAAGAAATTGCCAGGTCCTTTTCCGATCGAGTCTCTAATAACCTCCAAAGGGATCATTGCCAAAATACCATCAGTGAAGCCACCTCTGAAGTACTGGGTCTTACACGGCCACCACCATGATACTCCTGGTTTGATGATTAGTATTGGCAAGCACATGTAGTTAAACAAGAAGCATAAAAGGCGGCGCTGCAAAGAAGGACCAAACTGCCCTACGAGCAGAAGAGGAAGGAGGAACACCGGCTTCTCAGAAAAAAAATTGATCATTTGAAGCGTGCGATCGAGGAAATGGAGAACTGTTTTTTACCCAAAAGCTTAAATGAAACTGTCAAAGCTACAGGGCTCGAAGATTTGATTTGTGTATCGAGTCTAGACTTTATTTAAATGACAATCTAACAACCAAATGTAATGTTCGGAAAGTTTGTGTGAATCTACTCCAAAAAGGCATTCAGCGCCGGTTTGAATTTTTTTTATTGTAAATCTTGATGGATCATTTAAAATTATCTTTTTTTTTTTTATATAATTAACGCGCGCACAAGGGACTATTTGTTTCCCTTTTAATGTAACGGGTCCGCCAAATAACTTCTTTTTTTATTTGAAAGTACAATCCTTCCCGTTAATAATGGAAAATAATTTCATTCAAATGGCTGCCTCGGCTGGCCATGCAGTAGCCTACACGATCGGTCCAATTTTTAAGCACATTATCGATTGTGTGCAGCTGTATTTCACCAATGGCTTCACGAATATTGTCCTTTAAAGCGTCAATTGTCTCTGGCTTGTCGGCGTAACACTTATCTTTTACGGCACCCCACAAATAATAGTCCAACGGTGTCAAATCGCAGCTCCGAGGTGGCCAAACGACATCAGCTCTGCGGCTGATAATGCGATCTTCAAAAACATGGCGCAAAACATCGGCTGTGCGGCACGTAGCGCCGTCCTGTTAAAACCAAATGTTGCCAATATCCTTGAATTTTTGTGAACAAAAATTCGTTCAACATGGCCCGATAACGATCGCCATTGACTGTAACGGCCACTCCTTGCTCATTTTCGAAGAAAAATGGCCCAATTATGCCTCTGGACCAAAATCCGCACCAAACAGTGACTCGTTTTGCGTGTATCGGCTTTTCAATGTATGCGTGCGGGTTTTCTGTGCCTCAAATGCGACAATTTTGCTTGTTTACATACCCGCGAAGATTAAAAAGAGCTTCATCTGAAAAGATGATTTTTTTTGCAAAATCGGCATCTTCTCTAAGTCGATCGCAGGCCCACTCAGCGAAGCGAAAATGCATTGGATGGTCAGTTGGCTTCAACTCCTGAACCAATTGGCGTCTTAATACCAAGGTCTTTATGCAAAATTCGTCACAATGATGTCTCCGAAATGTTCAATTGTTGAGAACGACGGTGAATTGATGTTGATGGCTCTTCACGCACACTGCCACAGCAGCAATATTCTCGGGTGTACGCACTGTTTTTGGCTTTTCCGCTTTGGTTTATCGATGAGGATGCCAGTTTCTTTCACTTTTTTCACAAGATAACGAACATATGGGGCTGACGGTGCTTCTCTTCCAAAATCCGTACGCAATTTTCACACACATTCTGCAACATTACCATGATTTTCAAAGTAATGTCGCAATATTCCCCAGCGCTGTTCAAGCGTATACACAACCATATTCTGTCAAATCAGACATGAGCTAAGTGTTAGCATTCACGAAATAAATAAATAAGTTGAAAAAACGTTAGATTCGGACCCTTTAGAACACACTGCGCGGGCATTAGGAAGATAGGGAGGGGAGAGATAGGAGGTGTCGATTAACATTGGTTTTGAATGTTTGTAGATCAAAATGGCAAGGGAAAATCTCGCCGGGTAAACTATTCCAAATTCGTGTTGTTCGGCTAAAAAAAGAATCCCTATATTTCACGGTACGTCCGAAATTGGAACTGATGGGCATTCCTTGCGTGACGAGTATTACGGGAGAAACTGTTAAGGGGAGGAATGCAGCTGGCTACTTCGAGTGAACATTTTTTTATAAAAGAAACGATAAAATAAGGAAAGACATGAAACATTGCGTCGGTGTTCGAGAGGGGCAATTGTTTCACCGGCAGTTCTATTTCCTATCAATCTTAACGCTCGATTTTGTATTCTATCAAGCAGGTGGAGCGATGTTTGCGAAGCACCTGCCCAGAGGTGGGAGTTATACTCGAGTTTAGGGCGTATAAACGCTTTATAAATTGTAGCCAGATCAGATGGGGAAAATACTTCTTACACCGATACAGAAAACCTAAGCACCTAGCAGCATTCTTAGCGATTTCAAATATATGGTCGTTCCAACGGAGGTCGTCGTTGACACACATACCGAGTACTGAGAGCTTTTCGGTTTATTCGATGTAAGTGCCATTCATGGACAATGGCTTTGGGGGTATGTTAAGCTTTAACGACAGAAGACAGCATTGAGTTTTCGAAGCATTAAACTCCACACGATTCCTATTACCCCATTTGACAATGCTGTATAAATCGGAGTTTAATGAGCTTGACATACGGCACCGTTGCAATTGTACGTCCGAAGGCGAAGGACGTGAATTATCGAACGAATATGAAAAGCTGAGGGTAGAGTCGTCAGCAAAACAGTTAAGTGGATTAGAAGTAACCGACAGAAGATCATTTATAAAAATGAGGAAAAGAGTCGGAGACAGAACAGAGCCCTGGGGCACACCAGCATTTATTTTGTGGGAATCAGACTTGAATCCGTCCAATACAACTTCTATTGAACGGTCCAAAAGATAGTTTCTAATTCAACGAAGAAGAGTATTATAGATCCCAAAAGCACGCATTTTCGATAAGAGAGCTTCATGCCAAACTCTATCAAATGCCTTGGAGATATCAAGATTAATAATCTTACTTTAACCAAAGTGATGTAAAGATTTGTTCCACTGTTCGGCCATACTGACGTTCATGGAGAAGCTTTCAATCTTCGAGATATTCTTTAAGCTGACGGTTAATCAGTGTTTCCATGACTTTAGAAAGAAGGGATGTCAGTGCTAGGGGTCGGTAGGAGGAGGGGGAGGATGGGTCACTTTTCTTAGGGACAGGCTGTACAAATGCTGTTTTCCATCTTCTAGGAAAGATTCCAGAAGAGTTAGAGCGATGGAAAAGCTTACGCAGTGGCTTTACCAGTGTGGAAGAACACCTCTTCAGAAGAATCGGGGGTATACCATCCGGGCCAGCGGATTTGTGTATATCGAGATCTTTGAGAACTCTTGCTACTGTACGAGTGCGGAAAAAAATCTGTCCCATGGAGAAATTTACATTCTCAAGTACAGGAGGGGCAACGCTGCTGTGAGGCAGCGAAATAAGCGGCGAGCAAGTTTGACTTCTCTGAAGAGTAAACAATTGATTTGTTAATGTCGATGAGCGGAACCGAAGACAGGAGTTTTTAATATTTTTTACAAATGACCAAACATTTTTACTGCCTTTGGGACACTGCAGAATTTGTTGCCGTAATTTTTGGTCATGCAAAAATTTGGTTCTTTCAATAACGGAGTTGCATGAGTTCCTTGCTTGTTTGTGCTTTTTCCGATTTTCCTCTGTAGGGTTGGCTTTGTAAGATCGGAAACTTACTTTGAGCCTGATAGCTTCTTTACATTCAGAATGAAACCAGGACTTTTCTTTAGGCTTGATGCTTTTATTGTCTGACCAGAATAGCGGAGCCAATTGGATATGTGTACATTGAAATTCCCGCAATAACGATTTCAGTGCGAGGACAAAGGTAAACTCGTTACAAGTCGAATTACTGTCGAGATTTGGACTCCTGTAAATAAAACAATAATGAATGACATGAACAGTAAATTTGAGCCATAGGAAGTTAAAGTCGGTGTTGGAACATTGCCCATATTGGGGAAGGCTCTGGCAAGCAATATCATTCATTACACGAGACCATGATGGGAAAAGAGTAATGGCACCAAGCTATACCCATGTAAAGCAAATTCTGATAAATCAGTATTTACTCCAACCTGGGTTACACTTAATGCCAAAACAGCTGACCTGTATTGAACAGTGCAGACGTACACGTGAAAGAAATTCGTTCTTATACCACGAACATTAGAATACACGACACAAAAATCACTTACCATTTAAAAATACTTACACATAAAACACAATTCTGACTAAGTCGAACCATGCAGTGAAAATCCAAATAAATTTTTGTAATAAACAAACTGTCTTAGGTGTTATGCCCATAAGACAGCTTGCATACAAAATATCAATTTAAATATTCAGCACAATAAGACAAACTCAGATGCCCTTATCCATTTACCGCAAGCATTAGATGGTCATACGATGCCTACAGTAGATAAGAAAGAGGCAGATAAGCTAAGCACAAAGGTCTTGGGACAGATAAGAGGATAATTTGATTTGTTATGCAAGTGTGTATTATTTTTTTTCTTCCACAGCGCGAATGGGCGTCTTATCTTTCTTCCAACGACGCGAGTGGATATTGATATTTAAACACTCGCGATAACAATGCGCAATAATTTTTTTTTTCTTTGACTTTTGTTTCAATTATTTGTGGGCGCACCTCGACCCGACGTCCGGCCTCCATGAGCTTAAGATCAACCCTCTGGTGCGAATCCGACATCTTAAACTCCATTGTTTACGTTGATAATAATATTCACACTAGTTCTTCAAACGCTCATCTTGCTGCAATAACTGCACCGAATGGTATAATACCAAGCCTCACTAATGACTCCTTCTATATCATTATACAATAATTTATAAATTTAGTTTTTGGAGTTTATTAGTATGGTGAGCACACATTTGCTTTCATTAAATTGATTATTGAGTCTATACACATTCCTACTTAAATCTTTTTTCTATTTTTACTTGCGACTATAGGGACTATAAGGCAAGTTTAGGATTCGTAAATATAAAAAAATGAGATAAAAATCAAACATGACACTACAATCATAGAGAAGTCTAAAAAAGTTAGTTTCAAAAA
The DNA here is from genome assembly GCA_963971375.1 of Platycheirus rosarum. NCBI lineage: Eukaryota > Metazoa > Arthropoda > Insecta > Diptera > Syrphidae > Platycheirus > Platycheirus rosarum. The sequence continues at coordinate 33,166,633 of OZ020509.1, read as the reverse complement.
ATGTCTGTCTGTCGGTCAGTATGTATAACGAGCTGCAGCCTAAACGGCTTAAGCGATTATCTTCAAATTCTGTGTGTATTCTCCGAGGGGAAATTGAAATTTTATTATTAGGCCTAAAAATAACGGTTTAGGAAAGTTTTAGAAAAGATTTTGATGAACATTTTTGAGAATTTGTTTGTTGGTACTAGCTATTATTTGATCCGAACCAAATTTACGGAAAAAATCTATTAACGGTTACCTTTCATATATCTGTTTTTATCAATTTTTGGCTTTCTCGGTAACGGCTCTTTGAATTTCTGTCGAATTTTATATTTGAGTAGATCTAGGTAGCCAAATTAATTCTGCATATCAAAATTTTGAATAACTTTTCTGTGTAAAATTAATTTTGAATTTTTTTTTTTTAGTCAATATTTTTTTCTAATTAAAATTTATTTTTAGACTGTTTATCAATATTTTAAAAACTAATCAAAAAAAATATTTTAAATTTTATAATCACATGCATATTAATAATAAACTCTAAAAAACTGCATAACAAAATAAAAAAAAATGTATTTCAAAAAACTAAACATGAAAAACAGGATTTTATCAAAATCCGTCCTACAATTTTCGAAAAACTTTTCTCATAAATTCGTTATTATACAAGACGTGTAATGACGTACCGTTAAGTGTTGTGGTTTTGACACTTTTTAAGTTCAAATAGTGTTATTATTCTACGTGGATGTTACTTATTTTTTAAATTTTATTCGACTATGTGAGCAAGTACATGCGATCCTGCACGACTGGATTTTTATTTATTTGTAATCGATCTTTCGGATATCAACCAACTAATATACCATTAACTTACTACTGGAACAGTGCTATCTAGATTGAGAGTTTGTTCCAATAATTTAGTAAGGTATGTTTATTTCTTAAAGAGGGATCACATAACTGGTTTTGTAAGTTCATTTTTAAGGATGTCCTTGACTGCCTTTTTGGAATTAAGAGTTTTATACGCGACGCGCTACCTACCCTAAGTTTATGGTACTATTCCTATAACCCGCAGGCTTACCAAGAAAAAATAATTTTTGCGTTTATTTTCTATCGCACTAACATAATTTAAATCCATCAGCTGATGTATTCCGTTTCGTCCTATATCTGGCGAATATGGAATATTTTTCAAATTTAATTGCACTAAAAAACTAATATGCCGCCTAACGACAAACATCTGAGTCAATTGAACTGATGCGTGCGCATTGTATTGATTACTTGGCTGATATCGAAAAGCCCAGGACTGTGAATTCAGTATTCACCGGAAGAATTTCTTCTTGTCGGCGTTGTCGTTCAATAATCGCATGCCGAGATCTCGCTTTATCACGTTGCCGAATACGTTGTAAGTTTTGTATACCTCTTCTGATTGTCGGTCACGATTTTCAACCATTCTGATTCTGGCTGATCCTCTTTCAATAGCACATTCCTCTTCTGTTCGACCTGCTGTGAAATTTCGGTGTCGCGTTGCATTCTCAACGCTGCGCCGATAAATATTACCCTGACCTCTTCTCGGCATCGTAACAAATACAAACTGTAAATGAAGATCACTATAAATCGCACAAAAAGCTTTCAAAAGATGCAATTGAAATATTGAAACTAATATTAAAACAAAATAAATCGATTACCGATCTATTACAATGGAAAAGGGTATTGGTTTTCGCCGATAAAAAAACAATGATTTTACTTTTTTGTGAACGAAATACAAATATCAGTCAGCCATCGATAAAAAGATCAATGAAAAGTGATAAAAATATCATCAAAAAGAACAAAGAAATGTCTAAAAAATTATTCAGATTTTTCATTTTAATTTATACGTTTTGGATTATAAATATTAAATTGTGTAATTTTGAAAATATTGAGAAATTTAGTGTAGCGATTACGAACAAACCTACAGAAGAAATTATCCTAATTGGCCCAGTCGTTTTCAAGTTTTAAGCATCCGAAAAATCATACTACTCTCCTCAAGATTAACATCAAAGTTCGGGGACCGTGATACTTTTCGATTTTTGTTGTAGATCACTAATCTATGTAAATGTCAAAACGACGTCTATAATTTTTGTTTCTTCAAGTTACTGAGTGAGTTAACCAAAAGTTGATGGATCATACCTTCACTCTCTCAATAGGTTGAACGAAACACATGTAGAGAGAATTTGTTTTAAAAAGGAATGGCTATACAGTGATTGGAAGAATGATCATTATTACAGCAATTTTTTTACCGTTACAAAAGTATTGTGGGTCAACTAGATCACAACGTATTAACAACACAACAAAGGTAGGGAAACCATCACACCAAATATGGCAGTCGCATCAAAAGAAGCAAAAAACAAAATCAAATACAAACAAAAAACTAAAAAAAGTACTCTACAATCCAAATGGGACTTATGAACTCAATCATTTATCATTAAATGAAGAAAAAGCAATTAAAAATGTGCCTGAAAACGAAAACTGTATCATTCAAACTTTCAAACAAAAACATAACACAGCAGCCAGGAAAGAAAAAAGGACGAGGAGGATAAGTAACCGAATACATGTTGCGAACGTCTGAATTTGCAGGTGTAATGATTACCCACATATTATTTATTAGGATTCATGTTGCTCGTAATTTGGAAAACATTGTTGGAAATTACAATTTCAAAAAATAACTCGGTAGGAATCGAGTTATATGGACGCCACGCCACTGATGTGGGGTAAACCTTATCTTTGATGAATATCCTTTACAGAGTACCCTAATTTCCCTACTCTTAAACTGAGGACAATTGACACAAATGACAATCTTCGGAATTCTTCACCGCTTGCATTAATAGGCGACTAAAGGAGAAACACGTTTAGGAAATGAACATCGTGGTGATCCTACCGAAACTAAAACACCTAAAAACCTTTTCCACAAGTGTGCATGCAAATTCCTTGGTTGACACGACCGAAGATCACCGTTTTCGACAAATAAAAATCAAAGAAAAAATAGAGCATGTGTCGAAAAGTTTTATCGCGGAAAAAAGGCAGGCGCATAAACTCCTAGATTGAACAAACGACACCTGCATTTAGTTGGCCTCAACCATGGAACACTCCAAAACTGGGAATCATGTCGACGTTTTCTGAGGTCAACCTAGCGAACCCCATATGGTGACCCTCATGCCGAAGAAGAGTAGTGGGAATATTGTGTTCCCAGTCGAGATCAAAACAATTATCGGTTAAAGAAGAAGATACTCGTGTTAATTTAAATAAACTGATTTTGAGGAGTGCATAACATACAGCGTTTATTATTTTTAAGAAAACTAGAGCCATTAATATAAATGAAATTATAAAACGGGCGTTGTTTATTTATAGGCGAAAAAGAAAATCATTTAATGTCGTTTAATATAAACGGAATCTTGAAATCAATTACCATACACGTTAACGACACCATTGACAGGCTCAACTTATTAAAACAAAACATTAACTTGATTTCGAATTCAGTAAAAATGCATTGGTTCTCTGTATTTTTACCGGCGGACATCTCGTTTTTTTCCACTGCGGCACACAAAAACAATGTGATGAAATAAAAAAGTATTCAATGACGTCCTTACACCGATCAATCAGACTGATACCAATTCCTTAATAAAAATCAAATCGATTTTGGTTTTCACCAATAAAATGTCCACAAATGTATGTACGTTCTTGGCCTGTGTGGCTTGTATTTACTTTTGTGGAGTTAGTTTTGTGATGTGATTCTGCTTTCTCTTTTCTGCTTTTCTGCTGGGTTCGATAATTATTATAACTATTATTATTGTAATTGTTTTTAATATTGTATTTATTTTTCAAGCGGTTTATTTTTATGGCGAAAACACAATCAAGCTTTAGCTTAGGTTTCGCCTGACGTAAATTAGTTAAAACAAAGGAAATCAACACATATTATCAGATACAAGATAAGGTAACGTGACTGAAACACAAAGCTGAAAGTAGAAACTCGTTGAAGAAAAAAAAAACAAATACAAATTTGGAAAAGGTCACTTAAGCGAATACAAAGCGTTTGAAATTTAACGTAATCGAAGCCAAAGTTAAAAAGCTAGTGTGATTGTATTTTAGCCCTCAAACACTTATTTTTGTTAAAACACTTCAAAAAGCATAACCGAGTTTCTTATTTCAGGTGGAAATCCTGGACAGATGGGAGGAAATTCTGGTGGTGCTTATGGAGGAAGCTACAACCAAGCTCATGCAAACAGCTCTTCAGGACCTGACTGGTGGGCCAACTAAAAATATTCACTTTTTAATGAATTTCGTAATTTATTAAAATATAAGTCGAGATAGCAGACTATAAGGTTCTTGTGTTCTTTATTGCTTTTTCGGAATTCACGTAAATAAAATTAATTACCTACATTTTCAGTGTATTAAAAAGTTCGTTTTAAATATCCAATTTTTATTAATGTTAACAGAACAAATGTTTGTTGATGATCTGGAAAGGTACATTGCAAATCTTCTCAAAAAGAATACCCACAAAGTATTTATCTTATAATTTAGAAAACAGTTTGAAAATTATTTTCAATGCATTTTGAATTTTTGGGAGCATAAGCCAATGTTTTAGTATAGTACAGATTGTGTGTATCAAATATCATTCATAGCCAATTCCCATAATATGAATAATTTTGTATATCTAGCAGCAAATAATTATTGTATTGAATATTGGGTATTGTTATTAAACTTTTTAAATAATATTTTAACTATGTGCCTGTAAAGCACAATGTCTTTTAGAATGCAACTGGGATATTGCACGACACTAGTTAGAAGAATTAGAGAGATAAGAAGAATTTTTTTTCGGCTGTTAATACACATTTTTGAATTGCTGTTAAAAAAGAATATCTGTACTTAACAACAATACGTCCGAAGTTGGGCTCAAGGATAAACTAATGGGCATTCCTAGTAGTGCTCGAGAGATGTAAGTGTTTTTGTAATTGTCTATAACCTAACTAATTAAACTAACTTAAGTTATAAGGAGGAAAGATGATGTAAGAGGAGGGCTTTAAGACAAGGACTTGGCAGGTTGAAATCGAAATCGAATTGATTTTATTCGGGTTTAAGGTTCATTGAGACCATATAAAGTACGATGGGGAGGAAGGTAAAAACGACGCGATGATCTTAAGTTGCGTGGGTTAGTGTTGAACAAGATGCGATCAAAAAGAGGGGATCAGTCAGTGGCACCTGTAAGAAGCCGATGAACGAAAATGATGTTAAACACATTCCTACAGACTGCAAGGGGGTGTAGATTTATATTTTTGAGTCGGTCAAGGTAGGGTGGCAGAGATAAGAAGGTGTTAGAATCATAAAGACCTCGGAAAGCAAAGAGCAAAAAACGACGTTGAACTCTTTCAATTCTAGAGATATGAACCGCGTGATAGGGGGCCATACATGCAATACATACTCAAGGAGAGGACGAACATAGGAAATAGAAAGGGATTTGGTTACAAATCTTTGGACCACCTTTTAATAAAACGACGGGCGGAGTTAGCTCTTGGTATAGCATTGCTGATATGAGAGCGAAAATTTAATTCGCAGAAGGTTCTGAAGATGATAAGATCTGAAGGAAGGTTTTTGACTTTTTCGATAAAACGTAATAAGCTCACATTTGGTAATGTTAAGTTCGAGAAAATTCTTACTGACAACTTAATTGAGGTCACTTTGAAGCAGGAGAGAATCACAATCAGAGATCACCTTGAAAATTTTAGCATAATTAGCATAAAGGGAGATAGAAGATGATTAAATTATCTTTTCAACCTTGGGGCACCCCAGAGGTGGCCATAAAAGGAACTGAAAGAGCAGAACGAAAACGGTTGTAAAGATACGAGAATATCCATTTAAGAAGATTAGGGCTGAAACCGAGAAAGGAAAGCTTAAAAAGAATTAAACTGTGAGAGATTTTGTCGAAAGCCTTGCTGAAATCTGTAGAGATGACGTCTATTCCATAGCTTTTTTCCATTGCAGAGAGTGAAAATGTAACGAACTGAACAAGATTTGCTGTAGTAGATCTTCGCTTACAAAAACCCTGCTGATTTGAGGATACCAAAGATTTGCATTGGAATGAGAGTGAATCATACAGAATGCTTTCGAAGAGTTTGGGAGAGACAGTCTGGCGATGAGCCGATAGTTAGAAACTTGGTTTTTCGGACCTTTTTTATAGATTGGTGGTGTGGTAGTGGATATTTTCCATTATTCGGTGAAATATCCGGTGGAAAGTAATAGCTTGAACGTGTTAGTAATAGGAAGGACTAAACTCGAGCAATATTTTTTAAGTAAAATGGCATACCATCGGGACCGTAGTGTCCGTGGCTTAGTGGTTACTGTGTCGGACTGCTAAGGGAATGAGCCAGGGTTGGAATCCCGCTCATACCCACCTTTTTTCTATGGTACTTCCTCTTGTGAACTGACAAAACCTCTAAGAGTTATATATGTCTCGAAAAAATGCATCTCATGTAGCCGTTCGGACTCGGCGGTAAACATTAGGTCCTTTCCATTCTTGCAGATTAACAACACACACACACATGTTTATAATCTGAAAAGAAGGGATCATATTTCTTCACATTCTAAAACAATTTTCGGCTACTCTTTTAATAATCTTCTTAAACTCCGTGCCATAATTTACTATTTTGAAATTATGCAATCACGTCAACCTGAATACCTATTTAACGGGCTCGTCTTTTTTGTGCCTCAAAGGTCTGGTGTACTTATCCAACCCATACACTCTTGCCTGACCTCCGAACGCCAGTCATTCAAGCCTCACGCTTTCGAAACTCCCTACCCATCGAGCTAAGACCATATACGAATGCAAAACTTAAAAAAAATCTAATATTGTATCCGGCCAATGTTCATAATTACATACGTTTCAAAATAATTAGTAAAACGATGAATGCTGATCTTAACCACTGTACCTATCTCTCTTTTCATCTTTCTTCTTTCATATTGTGTTTGTATTAATATCTATTTTTATTGATTCGCTCAAATTAATATTTCAAATTATAATATTACATTAACTTATATGATAACTTAAAATGTAATAAGAACTTAAATAATAACAAACTAAACTAAACACAGGAATGATTAAGAGTAAAAGTCACTAGGCCTTGGCCCCTTAGGTGGTGTCATGCCCATACATTTATTTATACCATCGGGACCACGATTATAATACTCGTCTTTAATTTTAAGCAGGCCATTAAGGATTAATGAAGTATCAAGATAATTCACATTTGAAGGGCCGGCCAGTATTAAAATAAGGAAGGTAGGAAAAATAAGATTTGTAAGGAGTAATCGAAAATTGAACGAGAACGAAGATATTTAAGCCAAAGCTTATTATTATTATTATTATTATGAAAAAAGAGAGAATGAGAGGGGGATGAAATTGATCAACTACAGATAATGGGGTGTTGCTTTCTGAAACAGACGAGTTAATCGGGTGAAGATAAGATCGAGTTGCCGACTCATGTAATTCTGAATTCCACTCACTTGGTAAAGGGCGGAATGAGAAAGACCATCAACACTTACTTACTTACTTAGGTGGCGCTACAGTTCGGGACGAACCTGGGCCTCAACCAACATGCCTCTCCAGCCAACTCGGTCTTTGGCTAGCTGCCTCCAGTTTTGCACTCCAAGTTGGTTGAGGTCGTCCTCCACTTGAGCGCGCCACCTAAGGTGAGGTCTTCCTTGACTGCGTCTACCCTCTGGGATGGAATCGAAGATCCTGCGAGCCGGAGCATTGTTGTCCATTGGCTCTACATGACCTAGCCATCTTAAACGTGATATGCGTATTTTTTTGACCAGGTCAATGTCGCTGTACAGCTCGTATAGTTCTTGGTTGAACCTTCTCCTCCAAAGCCCGTTAACGCAGATAGGGCCAAAAATCTTCCGAAGAATATTACGCTCGAAACGACTAAGGATATCTTCATCCGCTTTAGATAGAGTCCATGCCTCGGCGCCATAGAGCAGGACTGGGATGATTAGGGTCTTATACAGAGTGTCCTTTGTCTTCCGAGAGGGGGCTTTGCTACTCAATTGCCTTCCTAGCCCATAGAAACAGCGATTGGCAAGAGTAATTCTTCGCTTTATTTCTGACGAGATGTTGTTGTCAGATGTTATAGCGGATCCGAGGTACACAAAGTCCCTAACTACCTCAAAGTTGTACCTGTCTATTGTGATGTTTTGTCCAATCCGCCGGTGTTGTGTGTCCCTTTTTGTGGACAGCAGGTACTTCATTTTGGCCTCATTGACTGCTAGTCCCATCTTAGCCGCTTCAGCTTCAATGCTAGCAAACGTTCCAGTGACAGCTCGCCGAGTTCTGCCAATAATGTCTATGTCGTCAGCGTATGCTAGCAATTGCACAGACTTGAAAAAAATTGTCCCACTATAATTGACTTGCGAGCTTCTTATAATTTTTTCAAGTATTAAGTTGAAGAAATCGCACCATAGCGCATCACCTTGTCGGAATCCTTTTTTGACGTCAAAAGCTTCTGTGAGGTCAGAACCAACCTTGACGGAGCAGCGAGAGTTCTCCATCGTCATCCTGCACAGTCGGACGAGTTTTGTGGGAATGCCAAAACCTGACATGGCTCTGTATAGCTCGTCTCTATAAATGCTATCGTACGCGGCCTTAAAATCGATAAAGAGGTGGTGGGTATCGATTTGGAATTCTTGGGTGGTTTCCAGGATCTGCCGTAGCGTGAACATTTGATCGATTGTGGACTTTCCTGGTCTGAAACCACACTGATAGGGGCCAATCAGGTTGCTGACGAAAGGTTTCAGGCGTTCACGTAGTACGGCAGAGATTATCTTGTAGGCGATATTCAGGAAACTATTTCCTCTATAGTTGGCGCAGTTTAGAGGGTCGGTGTATGCACTCCACGAGGTCATCTCCGGCCGCTTTAAAAAGTTCGGCGGGTAATCCGTCGGGTCCAGCAGCTTTGTTGTTTTTGAGTTTAGATATTGCTATCCTTACTTCATTTTGGTCAGGTGGACGGAAGTTTTGTCTGTCATCATCCATGTTGAATGGTTCATTCTGCCTGACAGCGAAATTTTGGCCTTCATCGCCGTTTAACAGTCTGCAGAAATGGTCCTTCCATGTACTCAGCATAGACTGTGACTGTACTACGAAGTTTCCATTCCTATCTCTACAGGCTTCTGTGCGGGATTTTTTTCCTTGGCATGTTCTTTTTACCTGTTGGTAAAACTTCCGCACGTTGTTCCTGGAGTAGCATCTCTCAATATCTTCGATCGCGCGTTTCTCATGCTCTCTTTTTTTCTTTTGGAGAAGCCGGTGTTCTTCCCGTCTTTTCTGCTCGTAAAGTTTGCGAGCAGCTCTCGTCTTTCTTTGCAGCGTTGCTTTATATGCCTCTTGTTTGACTGCATGGGCCTGCCTGCATTCGTCATCAAACCAGAGGTTTCGTGGTGGTGGTCTGGTGAAACCTAGCACATCAGTTGCGGCATCTCTGATGGCTTGTTGGCAGTGTTGCCACTGATCTTCGGCACTTGATGCTGGCGGTACTGGATTTCTTGAGAGGTTACGGGATATTCGATCGGCATAGGTTCTGGCGGTTTCTTGCGATTGCAGCTTTCCGACGTCATACTTCCTCACAGTATTACTCCGTTGTTGTGGAGTTCGGGTTATTCGCATTCTTACCTTTGTTGCAACAAGGTAGTGATCCGAGTCGATGTTAGCTGCTCGAAAGGTGCGAACATCCAAGATACTGGAGGCGTGTCTTGCATCGATCGCAACGTGATCAATCTGATTGACGGTTCTTTGATCTGGGTGTCGCCAAGTCCCTTTGTGTATATCGAGATGAGGAAACTTGTGCTTGCAATGGTGACGTTATGTGCCGCTGCGAAGTCAATTAGCCCAAGTCCGTTTTCAGACGTTGTGTCGTGTAGGCTATGTTTTCCGACAGTCCTACCAAAGATTTCCTCTTTACCTATTTTGGCATTAAAATCGCCTAGTACGATCTTAACGTCGTATTTAGGGCATTGCTCATAGGTTTTGTCGAGGAGCTCATAGAAGTCATCCTTGGTGGCGTCATCTTTGTCCTCTGTGGGGGCATGAGCGCATATTAGGCTAATGTTGGCGAATTTAGCCTTGATACGGATTGTCACAAGTCGCTCACTTACGTGTCGAAAGCCCAAGACTTCTTGCCTAAGTCTACCGCTTATGACGAATCCGCACCCAAATAAACGCTGTGGTCTTCTTGCGCAATCACCGTAGTACACGTCACAGTTTTTCATCCTCCTTTTGCCCGGCCCATTCCATCGCACTTCCTGGATGGCAGTAATTCCTGCTCTGTAGCAGTCTAGGGCCTCCGCTAGTTGTTTGGATGCACGTGATCTGTTAAGAGTTCTAACATTCCACGTGCAGATCCGAAGGTCGTTGTCCTTGATTCGTTTTTCCGGGTCGTCAACAGTAAATCCGTCCTTTTCCGAGGCTATTGGTCGCTTCGCAACTTTTTCTTTTTTCCGTGGCAGGGTTGTTAACCCCACGCACAACCACCAACCTGGAGAGCCAGGTCCTTTGTTGGATTCCTTGGACAAAAGGAACCGGAGAATCCGGAGTCAGTAACCCACTTCGGGGATATGAGCGCTGCCGCTGGCCCATTAAGGGTTCATCCGCCACCATCTCTATTTCAATGCCCTGACTTGCATTGAAAGACCATCAACAAAAACACATTTTTTTATGAAACGGGGTTGGCAGCGAAAGATAGCACAAATTTTCCACTGAAGTTGGGGAAGATTGAAGTCTCCAATGATTAGAACTTCATCTTGCGCTTCAGAAATAGCTAGCACTTTATCAATGGCATCAAAAGTAAGCCTGTAAGATTGGACGGGTTGGCCAAGAAGGATGTAGAAACACACGGGGTAGAGGGACTGATTTGGAAGTGACAGTTTAATGAATATGTAGTCTAGGAGTATGAAGAAACCAGGGTCGAATCGAACTTGTTCTGGTCAGCAATAAGGAGTTCCCTGCACGGAGGACGAAGAAAACAGCTCTTAACTTTTAATTTCTTTAGAAAGGTTTATTTCAGTAAGCACAAAAACGTCATAGGGTAGAGCTTATCTGTGAATACACAGAGTGTGTTTTAGTAATAAAGGCAGTGTTAGGAGCGATAAAATTTATCAGAGTCTGATCGAACTCTTTAAGGTGGAAATTCTTTTAGAATGAAAAAATAAAAAAAAGGCAGAGATCTTTGGAGATTCGTTTTGAGGATATGTTCAGAGGCTCGTGGTATTTGTCGTATGGTATAGGATCAGTAGGCAGAACTTTCTTTTTAATGGACGCTCAGAAATAAATTTCGTTGTACAGTCTATGCACAAATTGCCACGTTTATCGTGGATATAGGTAAGTGTTAGATTCAAAATAATAATACAAATGAATCACAAAGAGATAACAAATTAAGTGACGACAATGCACCTACATGTGTCACAACAATACAACAAATTGGGTGCCGACAATGCACATACATATGTCATAACAATTCACTGGGTCAACCATTAATGAGCCCAAGTGTTGACGGCGCTGCGCAACAACACCTCATTTTTAACTGGGTTGCTGAATTTAATATTTTTTGGTTGTAGTTTTATATTAATTGATTTGTCATGTTATTGTATAATAATTTTTGTACCTTTCTTTTGTAATATTCGTAGAATAAGTTAGATTTAAGTATAAAAGAAATGTTAAGTGTAAATAAATGTGTAGTATTATACCAGACGATATTTTGAGTTCTTGTATCAGTTTTGGATTCACAATTCTCCGTAAGTGAACAAGTTAAAGTGCTTGTTTTCACACAAATAATTTAAATATCAAGTTTATGTGCTTGATGTTAAACATTTAGACATTTTGGTGACCCCGACGTGATCCAAACTGATTATTTGAACAACAATAAATTAATTTTTGTCTTATTCTACGGATTGCAACAAGCGTGGAACAAACATGGCATCATTCGATGAGCTTATTGTTACCCAATTGGCAACTGGTCAGGAAATTCAGAGAATTATTTCTAACTTTAAGAAGGACTCCAGCGATCGCAAGAAGACAAAAACGTACTTTGAAAACAGACTACAGTGTCTAAAAGAGCATTGGACAAGGTTCGAACAAGTTGATACAAGAATCAACTCATTAACAAATATATATAATACAAAAAGAAGAAGAAGGAATATCTTCTTTTGACGTGGACCTAGGCCAACAATCATCTACATCGCAGAGAAATATATCAAAAAGTGATACAGCAGACGAAAACTCACCAAAAATCATTGGAGCTATTCGAAGGCAGAAAGCAGTCATGGAATCATTGGGCAGATTGCTTGAAGGATTGTCGCTAAGCAATGATGAGCCAATGCAGTATCATGACTTAAAATTCAAATCGATAGATCAATTATGGCAGCAGATTGAATCGCTCAACTACATGATATGTGAGTTATGTGGTGACCCAATATCAAATGGATACAATCAAGAGGAGTACATCAAAATGGAACAAAGAGTACAGGAATGCCTGATTACTCTATCAATCAAGATGCAATCACAAAACAGTGGAAACGTCGAAGTCAACATGTCCAACGGCAAGCAGAATTCCATTAATCTACCGAAGATAACGATTCCTAAATTCGATGGAGATTATTTGAAGTGGCGACAATTTTTTGACCTGTTTTCTGAAATGGTGGACAAACAATCAATTCCCAACATCCAGAAAATGTGGTATCTGAAAACCCATCTAAGTGGAGAAGCTGAGAATTTAATTCGTAATCTATCATTGACCGAAGATAATTACAAAACAGCATGGACCAGTCTTCAAGATCGATACAACAACATTAGGGTTCTCACTTCAACCCTACCACAACCACAACCATCAGCACCGACTATTAAAACGGCATCTTGGGACCCCATTCTACTACACTTACTTGTGAGCAAGCTAGATCAAGGCACAAGAATTCTTTATGAGCAATCCCTTAGTAAACCAAAGGAACTTCAATCAATAAAGGAATTTTTGTCGTTCTTGGAGAACCAATTTCAATCGCTGGAATCAATTGGACAGAAAAGGAAGGATCCAAATCATCGAGCTTGTGCATCTATTACATCGAACCGTAAAGAAACGTGCAAGGTGTGTCAAACTGGAATACATCCAATATTTGCATGCAAGCAATTCTTGCAATTACAGACCATAGAACGAATTCATTTAGTTCAAAAATTAAAAATTTGCTTTAATTGCCTAAAGAGCGGTCATGGGGCAAAAAGTTGCATTTCAAGAGGATGTTTTAGATGCAACCATAAACTCAACACGCTCTTACATCTTGAAAGCCAAAGCAAGGGATCTTCCATCAAAGGGCATGCAACTAACATAGACGGGGACAGCAATTCAAGGTCACAAACGAATGCAATTTCTTCAGTGACATTATCAGCATCAAAAAATACAGAAAAACATCAATATGTATTCCTCAGCACAGCTGTCGTGGAGGTGATTACAAACAATGGACAAATGTTGGAATGCAGAGCCGTATTGGATTCCGGTTCACAAGTGAATCTAATAACAGAACGTCTCGTGAAGAAGCTAGGTCTGCATTCAAAACATACATCAATGAGCATTCATGGCATTGGCAATGGAAAGAGAGAATCCCACCATCGTGTAAACGTCAAATTGCAGTCGAGAACAAGTAGCTTTAACACCCAATTAGAAGCATTTGTTTTACCACATATCATATCTCCACAACCATCTCAACACTTCAACATTTCGACATGGGCAATCCCAAAGAATGTTCCATTAGCGGATCCGTTTTTCAACCGACCAGACAAGGTTGATATTCTTCTTGGTGCAGAGTCTTATCACCAGTTACTTTCCATTGGGCAGATACGTTTAGCAGATGATCTACCCACACTACAAAACACAGTTCTTGGATGGGTGATAGCAGGAAAGTTAACGGAGGCAAGGGCAAATACAGCCACATGTGCGATTTCTACTTATGATGACAACAATCTCCATCAAATGATTGAACAATTATGGAACCTCGAAGAAGTAGAAACACCAAGTAGAAACTTATCAAGAGACGAAGAGATGTGCGAAACTCATTTTGCACAAAACACACAAATAAGCAGTGAAGGACGGTTCATTGTGAAGTTACCATTTCATGGAGATACATCAGCTTTAGGAAAATCCAAAGACATAGCAGTCAACAGGTTTTTATCGCTGGAACGAAGATTAGCCAAGAACAAGGAAGTTAAAGATCAATACATTCAATTTATGGAAGAATACGAAGATCTAGGCCACATGACCAAAATTGACATTAACAACATAAAAACGCCTAATTACTTCATACCCCATCACTGCGTTTTTATGTTGTTAATGTTAACGGAGGCAAAGGCAAATACAGCCACATGTGCGATTTCTACTTATGATGACAACAATCTCCATCAAATGATTTAACGATTATGGAACCTCGAAGAAGTAGAAACACCAAGTAGAAACTTATCAAGAGACGAAGAGATGTGCGAAACTCATTTTGCACAAAACACAAATAAGCAGTGAAGGACGGTTCATTGTGAAGTTACCATTTCATGGAGATACATCAGCTTTAGGAAAATCTAAAGACATAGCAGTCAACAGGTTTCTAGCGCTGGAACGAAGATTAGCCAAGAACAAGGAAGTGAAAGATCAATACATTCAATTTATGGAAGAATACGAAGATCTAGGCCACATGACCAAAATTGACATTAACAACACAAAAACGCCTAATTACTTCATACCCCATCACTGCGTTTTTAAAGAAGATAGTAGCACCACGAAACTTCGAGTCGTTTTTGATGCGTCATCAAAAACATCATCAGGATTATCTTTAAACGACATAATGTACACAGGACCGACAGTACAAGGTGAACTATTTTCACCATTACTTCGTTTTCGATTACCAAGATGTCTTTTGCACTGATATCCAAAAAATGTATCGCCAAATAACCATGCATCCAGAAGATAGAAAATATCAAACCATTGTATGGAGAACTGACGAGAAAGGACCTCTTAATTACTATCAACTCAACACAGTGACCTACGGAACAAGGCCTGCGCCATATTTGGCTACTAGGTGTCTGCAACAGCTTGCCAAAGAGAGCAGCGAAAAATATCCACTTGGATCCTAGGTCCTACAAAATGATTTCTATGTCGATGACTGTTTAACTGGCGATAATAGCTTAGTTAAAACCCTGGAAATTCAAACCCAAATCACTCAAATGTTAAGTGGATCAGGATTCAAATTAAGAAAATGGTGTGCTAATCATCCCAGATTACTTCAAGACATTGCCGAAGAAGACAAGGAAATCGATCTCGACTTTGGAAATGAAAATAACGCATCAATCAAAGCACTTGGCTTAACATGGCAACCAAATAACGACAGATTTTGTGTTAAAACAAAATTAAATTCTACAAATCGAATAACTAAGCGAATTGTCACTTCAGATCTTGCCAAATTATTCGATCCGTTGGGTATTATGGCTCCAGTAGTTGTTACAGCTAAAATATTCGTACAGGAGTTATGGTTACTAAAATTGTCTTGGGATGAATCATTACCAGTTGAATTACATACAAGATGGATGCAGTTTCGTGAAAATCTGAAAACCTTAAACAATTTTCATTTCTCACGTCACATGTTTAACAATGATGTACATACAAATTCACACATTTTCTGATGCATCTGAAAAGGCATATGGTACAGTTGTGTACCTGCGAGCAATTCTGAAAAATGGAACAATATTAGTGAGGCTGCTCTGTTCAAAATCCCGAGTTGCTCCATTAAAAAGACAAACACTACCACGACTAGAACTATGCGCTGCTGTCTTAGGTGCTCAACTAACAGATCGAGTTAAGAATGACTTGAATCTTAAAGACATTCCTTCATTTTTATGGACGGATTCTGAAATCGTTCTCGCATGGATTAATTCATCATCAGCATCATTTCAAACATTTGTGGCCAATCGAGTTGCCAATATTCAAAGATTAACACTTCCCGAGCAATGGCGACGTGTTTCATCAAAACAAAATTCAGCAGATGTGATTTCAAGAGGTTTACAACCACAAACATTTACGTCATGCACGCTGTGGTTTTACGGTCCACTTTTTCTTCATGGGCAAGAAAATGTGTGGCCAGCAAAGTACTCCAAGAATATGGCAGTTCTAGACGGCAAGGAAAAAAGGGGACACACTGTAGCAACAATCATTCATAATTGTGATCAGAACATGATTTACAAGATAAATCAAAGAGAATCATTCAATACGCTTCTGCGAATAATAGCGTATATCCGACGTTTCTGTAATCATGCCAGAAATAAAGAGGGTATGCGAGAAATCCATTTAACTACTCGGGAACTGGAAGACTCACTATTAGTTATAGTTCGAGCAATGCAGGCATTTGATTTCAAGGAAGAAATCTATGACCTGCAAAAATACAAGGAACTGAAGCGGTACAGCCTGCTCTCCAGCCTGGCTCCATTTTTGGATGAAAAGGGAATCGTTCGAGTTGGAGGTCGACTAGACTCCGGATTACTTCCATTTGATAGCAAACATCCGATGCTTTTGCCATACAACAATCCATTGACAAAATTATTGATGAAAGAAATTCACGAGAAACATAATCACTGTGGCTCTCCAACGTTACTTGCTCAGATGAGGCAAAGGTTTTGGCCTATAAAAGGGAAAATAATGGCACGATCAATTGTACACCACTGTGTTAAATGCACAAGAGCAAGACCACAATTACTTCAACAAATAATGGGAAATTTACCAGAACCAAGAATAACACCGGCAAGACCTTTCATCAACTCAGGCGTGGATTACTGTGGACCATTTTGGATTCATTACAAGGTCCGTGGCAAACGACCTCAAAAAGCTTATGTGGCAATTTTCTGCTGCTTCGCCACAAAGGCGGTACATATAGAACTAGTAAGCGATTTAACTACTGAATCGTTTCTCGGAGCCTTGAAACGTTTTATCTGTCGCAGAGGACACTGTCAAAACATATATTGTGATAATGCGACTAATTTTGTGGGAGCAAATAATCAACTTTCGGAATTGTTTGACACAATCTACTCAGAAAGTGCACGTGAAACTATAACAAAAGAATGCAGTGGTCATGCAATACAATTCAACTTTATTCCGCCTAGGGCACCTCATTTTGGAGGACTTTGGGAGGCAGCAGTTAAATCAGCTAAACATCTGTTAAAGAGAAGTGTATCCACAGCATCTCTAACATATGAAGAACTAGAAACTGTGTTGATTGGAATTGAAGCGATCCTGAACTCAAGGCCATTAACACCACTTTCAAGCGACCCAAACGATTTAACAGCATTAACTCCAGGACATTTCCTTATCGGCGAACCTCTCACTGCAAAAACTGATGCCAACGCAACTCCTGTGAAGCAGACACTATTGACAAGATGGAATCTTGTATCACATCTAAAACAGGAATTTTGTGAACGATGGTCACAGGAGTATCTTCAAGAACTTCAATATCGATACAAGTGGAATAAATGCTCAACAAATATCAAGGTAGGAGACATGGTCATCATAAAAGAAGACAACGTTCCATCACTTCAGTGGCCTCTAGGAAGAATTGTCAAGACGTTCAAGGGTGATGATGGCGCCATAAGAGTCGTAGAAGTAAAAACAGCATCTGGGATCTGGAAACGTCCGATCCACCAATTAGCACCATTACCAATCGAGCATGAAGTGAGCGATTTAAAATTAAGAGATGACGACAAACAAGCAGAAAATAACGATTATTCATTGGAACCAGTACATGAGATACCTACTAAAAAACGAAAAACATCTGCAGCCATGGGTATCACTTCATTATTAACTATTCTCCTAATTATTCCATTAGTTATGAGCAATGAAATCCAGATCAATAAGTTCAAATCAAATCTTGGAATACATTTCGAAGGAATTGGAACAGCAAAAATAGCGACAAGTGAATGGAATTTTACTATTCATTATAACTTAGATCCATTACTAGAAGAATATTCAACATTCGCAAACGCAACATTGACTTTGAATCACTTGTGCCAACAAATGCAACAACGAAGTATATGCAGTAACACATTAAAACAATTTCAACATATTCAAACCGAACTGAATGCAGAAAACACAATTTTTACAAAATAGAGTCGGAGACAAAACGGAGCCCTGGCGCACACCAGCATTTATTTTGAAGATATCAGATTTGAACCCATCCAATACAACTTGTATTGAACGGTCCGAAAGGTAATTTCTAATCCAGCGAAGAAAAGAAACATCGAAAACATAGTAAATAATAACTGACATAGAACTCGAATTTCACTATTTTTTTAAAAATCCATCCTCCGAATCCACAAGAATCAGAATAGATTTATCAGATTACGCACTTTCAATATAAAAAAATTGACATAGAGAAAGTTTCTTTATGATACAGACAGGAAAAATAACCAAAAACAGGGAACATCAATTGTTACATAGCGTTACCAACATCTCCCCACTCAAAAAAAGTTAGTAAGCACTTAAGTATGCTCTGCTCTTTGTTGACATGAAGCTTGTCATTGTTTAAGTTCTTTGGTTTTGGCAACGGAAATAATGTAGCTTGTTTCCAATTTTGTGGAATAATGCCAGCATCAAGAACATTCTTATAAAGTTTTAAAAGTCTAGTGGTTGCTGAGAGGGGTAGATTTTTTTACATGGGATATGATATCCCATGTTGAGTGTACTCCCCAGTCAAACAGCGAATGTTGTGCCAAATGTCGGGCGGAGAAGAATTTGGGTTGATAGACGAAGTAAAGGCAATCAAACTTTTTGCTTTTGCAGATTTAAGTTCTTTACGAAATAGAGCATTGGATTTTTTGAATAAAATTAAATTTGACTGATTGGGAAATTTTTTTAAAAAGCCTCCAAGATTTAACTTTAACGTTTCGTAAAGCATTCAGCACCGGATTCCACCATGCCACTGTTCTTTTCGTTCCTTTTGTTGTACTTTGAGGGATCGACTTGTTTGCTGCTGTTCGAATTGCCTTAAGGATAAGAGCAGCCTCTTTGTTAATATTGTTTGAGTGATTATTTACTGATAAATATTCTGATATGTGATTGTGAAAACAATCCCAGTCAGCAAGATCAGTTTTAAATTTACGGTTAACCAGGGTTGGAGCGTAAATCGAATCAAGAACCAGTGTGCACATTATAGGAAAGTGGTTTTATTTTGCATTTCGGGGGAGCAGCATGTTATGTCGACATGTGTAAGGGTGTTGTGTGTAGAAAAGTGTGTAGGAGAGCCATCATTCAATATAACGAGATTAGAGTAAGAAATAAAATTTTCAATAATGGCCCCTCTGTGGTTAGTAATTGGGGATCCCCAGAGAACACTCCACGAGTTGACATCGCCTGTAAAAAGTATAGAAGTGTTTATTTGTTCACAAATGTTAATTAGATCATCGCTCGAAAACCGTTGGCCAGGAAGTATAATATATAAGTTGAGATCAAAGTAAATTTATAAGAGAGTTGGATTTCCAAAGCTAATGTTAATAAGTTGGAAACTATTGGAATTTTTAAATGTGGAATATTTTTTTTTAATTAAAATACTAATACCTTGTTTTGAAGTTATATTTTCTGGGTAATTTAGGAAGTATCCTGTGTATGATTTGGGTAAAAAGGGTGTAAAATTGGACCCGCAGTGAGTTTCTTGAATTGATATAATACTGGGACAGTATTGTTTAATGAGGACATTTAGTTCGTCGTAATTATTTATAAAGCCTTTAATATTCCATTGTAAGATATTTATTTTCGTTTTATGTAAGTTTTGTTGATAAGTTATTGGTCGCAGACATCTCCAGACCAGAGCCGGAGTGGGCTGGTTTTAAACCGCTTGTCCCCACTCCCGCTCTCGTCAGTGACGCCCGCGACCTTGTGGTAGGCGAAACTTGGTTATTTTTATTTATACATTGTCATCTGTATCAGAAGTGTTCATGTAATATGTTTCGTTGTTTATTAAGTTATTAGTAATTGAAGAAATTGGTGAATTTTGTAGTAAGGTGTTATTTACAGAAGTTGATGGGTTATTATTTGTGAGTTAGTTGAAAGAGGAGAGGGAAGTGAGCGATTTGTTGCTGGAAATTTATCTGTAGATGTTTGTTTGATTGAAGGTAGAGAAGAAGTAAGTGGTTTAGATGAATAAGTTGGGGTTGTTGATGATGATGAAGGAGCAACAGGGGCTGCTACTGCTACATGGCTAGATTTCGTTTTATTCAAATTGGGGTGGATCCGGTGAGGAGATGTGCTCCTTATCTTGGCTATAGGGGTTTCTTTTGCTTTTTCAGATAATGTTACGGTGTTGGATGTTGGTTGAGTCGGGTACATGAGGTTATAAGTACGTTTGGCTTCAGCCATACTGCACTTTTTACGTGTTTTTATAGTATTTCTTTATTTTGCAGGTATTTTGTACAAGTTTTTGATGAGGATGGATGTTTGTCCGAACAGTTAAAACACATAACTCGCGTGCTTTCAGAGGGATCGTGCAGTGGGAGGCTGCAGATTTCACAAATGTTGTTTTTTGTACACCTTTTAGTTGTTAGGGTTAGGAACGTATTTCTGCACCTTTGTTTTATACCATGCTATATCCATTGTAGATTGTGGCTGATACCGATCGAAAGTGAAAAGCATCAGACCAGACGGAGTTTTTATGTTATCTGAAGTTTTTGTAAATTTATAAACTTCAGTTACACCTTGAGGTTTAAGTTCATTAGCAATTTCCTCTTCTTTGATATTAATTAAACAGGGATCATAAACAACACCTTTGGAATAGTTAAGATTGGTATGTAATTTAATCGAGACAGGTTTGATTGCAAGATTAGTGTCCGCAATATTTTGCGATTTTGTTAAGATCAAAATATTTCCATCCTGAGCTGCGATATATTTTCATATTCTGTGCTTATAGCATCTATTGCTCTTCTGAGCATAAAAATGTTTACAGAAGACAATGTTTCTTTTTCATCAACAGGTGCTATTACAACAAATTTAGGATTTTTGACAATTGAAATGTTAGGTAGGTTAGGGAATTCTTCAAAGTTAGATCGTCTGTTTTTTTTTTTTTGGGTCTTGGTTCGAAATCAGGAGGATACTCCCCCAAAATTCCAAAAATATTCGCGGGATTTGTTTTCCTGGCCCTGGAGCAATTTTAACCTCAAAAATTGCCAACTGCGCGCGAAAAAATAACAAGCATACGCTGTTAAGAAATATGTGAGGGGGAAAGGGTTAGAGATAGAACACTTTTGAGTGAGAGAAAAGAAAATTGATTATGGGTACAAAAGAAAATACTCCACAGTGACTGAATTCACAGTTATTATTATTTTTTTTTATGAATTTTACTTCGTTTGGTTTATGGGACAAAAGCGCGGAAATAACATTTAGTCGAGTTGGATAGAGGCACAATACATATTAATAATTTTTTTCTGTTTTTTTTTTTTAAATTCATTCATAATATTAAACATATATAAAGGCACAAATAATTAGAAATTGAATAAACCATTTGTAAAATAAAAACAAATATTATAAGACAGTTAAATCCATATTTCTTATTTTCTCATGATATTGATATTTTAAAAAACTCTGACAATATACTCAAAAGTATTTAAATAAAATTAAAAAGGAAATTGAAGACACAAGTAAGGAAATACTGTTAGAATTATCAAAAAAAAAAAAAACAGAAATAGAAGAAATATAAACAATTTTAAGGGAAAGAGAAATAAATTCTAGAATTACTCAGACCAAAGTACCTGCAAAGCTTATAAAAGAGTTCGGTGGTAAGTCAAAGAACTTATCAAATTTTGTATGACTAATTAAATTTTATAACGTCATCTAATAGGAATTTGAGAAAAAAATTTGATCAAATTTGTAATGGAAACAAAAATAAATGACAAAGTAAGAAGCAGACCTCTTTTTTTTAGATTAGATTATTTTTATTACATCGTTAAGATTTATGTACAATTAGCCTTAAACTAACTTATAACTAAAATAAATCATGTCGGCTCAACAACAGGGGCCCGACTTACTTCAGCTGGCTCTATACAATGCTATATTTTTACTTATATCATATTTTTGTTTGCATAATCTTTTAATTGAAATTCTTAATTATAACAATTGTCTATGGTTTAAAAAAAAAATTGGGGTTAAAATGCGGTGTTGTTTATCCTCTGTTGTGTCCGTTGCTGGTTCTCGTAGAACGGGGCTCCGTCGTTGTTCATAATATCCTCGAATCGGTCGTCTGTGATGGCTCGAATGTTGAGGTAGCGATGGTTGGGCTCTAGTTGTTGCTGGAGTAGTTGCTGGATTTCCAAGTTGGGGTGGTCCTCCAAGTTACTCAAAATATTTTTGGAGAGCTGTGTCATGAACTGATTTATTAGGATCAGTTTGGTGTCTTCATATAGCTTCTTGTTTGGGACATATTTCCTTGTAATGGGGTTTCGGTGTAGACCTGTACAGCTACGGAGTGTCTTTCTTTCGAAAACTTCGATCTTCTTCATATATGTTGGTGATATGATGAACCAAATAGGTTCTTAGTATTAGTGCTTAGTCCGTTTCTTCTCCTAAGAAGCGGGTGGACCAGATGTAGGGAGAAGTTGGCTCTCTTAAGCATTAATGAAGCGTGCTTGTTGAATTTTAAGCGGTCTCCGACCTCTTGTTGCTGTTGTTGGGGTTCTGAAGCGGAAAAGCTCGCTCTTATCGCTATTTATCTTTAGTCCCCATTTAAGGTAGTAGTCCCACAAGTTTCTTATGTGACCTTCAACTCTTCTGGCTGCGATTTCTGGTGAAATGGATGTTGCATATGTTAAGGAGTCATCGGCATATAGCTTCGTTTTTGTCCCTGAGATGTTGGTAGGTAGAAGCAGATATCTTCCATTAAAAAATGAATCAGACATTTTTCTTGCTCTTAAATGAGTTTTTAAACAAATCTATAAACCAAAAACTAATCCATTGAAAATACATAGTAAATTAGCGAAATCACAGTATGGAAAAAAGAAGTAAATAGATTTGCAGAAAGAATAGAGCTACTGATATCTCAATTAAATGAGATATTTGATATTTGTAAGCTGAACAGGGTGAATCTAACAGAAAAGTTTTACACCCTATTTTGATTGTCAATTGATAATTGATATTTGATATAAAAACGAAAACAAAATAAAAAAACTATTTTGTACAAAATATCAATGCATATCAATGGGATGCTGGGAAGAGTTTTCCTTAAATCTTATAATTGTAAAAAAGACTATGAAACTTGTGTACTACCATTGATTGTCAGTGAGAAATCTCGAAAAATTACCAATTCCTCCAAGATCGGAAGTAATAAAAAACATCAATAAGGGCTTCTTGTCAATTACGTTTAAATGCTGGATCCCATGGATACAATTTGACAGGTTAAATTCGGATATTATTAAACCTCCAGAGCAGGTTAAATTTTAGCCAGTCTACTAAATTTTTAAGTTTTCCTTTGCTTGTGTAGGTGTAAAGAGAAGAAGCTTTTAACGTCAAAAAAGGATTCCGACAAGGTGATGCGCTATCGTGCGATTTCTTCAACTTAATACTTGAAAAAATTATAAGAAACTCGCAAGTCAATTGTAGTGGGACAATTTTTTTCAAGTCTGTGCAATTGCTAGCATACGCTGACGACATAGACATTATTGGCAGAACTCGGCGAGCTGTCACTGGAACGTTTGCTAGCATTGAAGCTGAAGCGGCTAAGATGGGACTAGCAGTCAATGAGGCCAAAACGAAGTACCTGCTGTCAACAAAAAGGGACAAACAACACCGGCGGATTGGACAAAACATCACAATAGACAGGTACAACTTTGAGGTAGTTAGGGACTTTGTGTACCTCGGATCCGCTATAACATCTGACAACAACATCTCGTCAGAAAAAGCGAAGAATTACTCTTGCCAATCGCTGTTTCTATGGGCTAGGAAGGCAATTGAGTAGCAAAGCCTTCTCTCGAAAGACAAAGGAAACTCTGTATCAGACCCTAATCATCCCAGTCCTGCTCTATGGCGCCGAGGCATGGACTCTATCTAAAGCGGATGAAGATATCCTTAGTCGTTTCGAGCGTAAGATTCTTCGGAAGATTTTTGGCCCTATCTGCGTTAACGAGCTTTGGAGGAGAAGGTTCAACCAAGAACTCTACGAGTTGTACAGCGACATTGACCTGGTGAAAAAAATACGCATATCACGTTTAAGATGGCTAGGTCATGTAGAGCGAATGGACAACAATGCTCCGGCTCGCAGGATCTTCGATTCCATCCCAGAGGGTAGACGCAGTCAAGGAAGTCAACCAACTTGGAGTGCAAAACTGGAGGCAGCTAGCCAAAGACCGAGCTGGCTGGAGAGGCATGTTGGTTGAGGCCCAGGTTCGTCCCGAACTGTAGCGCCACCTAAGTAAGTAAGTAAGATACGAATTATTTTACAGAGA
The DNA here is from genome assembly GCA_963971375.1 of Platycheirus rosarum. NCBI lineage: Eukaryota > Metazoa > Arthropoda > Insecta > Diptera > Syrphidae > Platycheirus > Platycheirus rosarum. The sequence continues at coordinate 33,142,155 of OZ020509.1, read as the reverse complement.
TTTGGGATTGCTGTTTCAAAAAATTAAATTATAAGTAAAAATGTATACGCCTTAAATTCGAGTATAACTCCCACCTCTGGGCAGGTGTTTCACAAACATCGCTTCACCTGCTTAATAGAATACAAAATCGGGCGTTAAGATTGATAGAAATAGAACTGCCGCTGAATCAATTGACCGTTTCGAACATCGACGCAATGTTTCATGTCTCCTTATTTTATCGTTTCTTTTATAAAAAAAAATTCACTCGAAGTAGCCAGCTGCATTCCTCCCCTTAAAAGTTTCTCCCGTAATACTCGTCTCGCAAGGAGAGAGGGCTTTGTTACTCAATTGCATTCTAAGCCCAAAGAAAAGCAGAAATTGGCAAGAGTTATTTTTCGTTTGATCTCAGAGCTGGTGTTGTTGTCTGAGTTAATAGCGGAACCCAGATAGAGAAAGTCCCTAACTACCTCAAAAAAATTTTACAAAGATCTAATTCGTGGCAAACAAGGTATTGCAAAATACTGCAAAACAAATCAGAGTAGAAAATAAAATCTTAGATATGAGTAGAGATGTGCGTGTTTCTACGAAAGGTCAAGGACTCCAAAAAGTAAACTTGCCTTTAAATAAAAAAACACAAAAAGCCAACATGCAATACTCTCAAGCCTAATGGCCTCTCAACGAATAATGCAAACACCAGTCCCTCACCCGCCCTACTTAATCTGTTTAGATCGGGTTTTAACATAAAGCCGCCAACAATAAATCCCAAAAATAAAAAACCGCAACAACACCCCTGTGCACCGTTTTCTACATCATCGAAAACACAGGATGCACAGGATGTGCAAAAAGAAGAAGGAAAGGTGGAAACGCAAAAAACGAAAACGACGACGATGACTGTTATATGCACTGAAACTGGTACTTTGAATGGACAAAATTCTACCTCTCTCATAAACCGTAGAGATGATTTAATATATATATTTAGCTTAATGCAAGTTTCATATCTTAAACTAACTTAAAACTATGAAACTCACATCTAACTTAAGTCTGATGAATCGGGAGGATGAAGTCGAAAATGTGTATCATTAGCGTAAAGAGAAGTGTGGGCATGTTTGATGATCCTTGCAATATAAAAATACTGAAATTAAAAAAAAATGGTGATTTTATGTGCCTCGTAGTAGAGTCACAGTCGGTGCTGAGTACATGGAAGGACCATTTCTGCAGACTGTTAAACGGCGATGAAGGCCAAAATCCCGCTGTCAGGCAGAATGAACCATTCAACATGGATGATGACAGACAAAACTTCCGTCCACCTGACCAACATGAAGTAAGGATAGCAATATCTAAACTCAAAAACAACAAAGCTGCTGGACCCGACGGATTACCCGCCGAACTTTTTAAAGCGGCCGGAGATGACCTGGTGGAGTGCATACACCAACTCATCTCTAAAGTTTGGTCAGAAGAAAGTATGCCTGATGAATGGAACCTCAGCATCGTTTGCCCGATCCACAAGAAAGGAGACCCTCTAAACTGCGCCAACTATAGAGGAATAAGTCTCCTGAATATCGCCTACAAGATCCTCTCTGCCGTACTATGTGAACGCCTGAAACCTTTCGTCAGCAACCTGATTGGCCCCTATCAGTGTGGTTTCAGACCTGGAAAGTCCACAATCGATCAAATGTTCACGCTACGGCAGATCCTGGAAACCACCCAAGAATTCCAAATCGATACTCACCACCTCTTTATCGATTTTAAGGCCCCGTACGATAGCATTTACAGAGACGAGCTATACAGAGCCATGTCAGGTTTTGGCATTCCCACAAAACTCGTCCGACTGTGCAGGATGACGATGGAGAACTCTCGCTGCTCCGTCAAGGTTGGTTCTGACCTCACAGAAGCTTTTGACGTCAAAAAAGGATTCCGACAAGGTGATGCGCTATCGTGCGATTTCTTCAACTTAATACTTGAAAAAATTATAAGAAACTCGCAAGTCAATTGTAGTGGGACAATTTTTTTCAAGTCTGTGCAATTGCTAGCATACGCTGACGACATAGACATCATTGGCAGAACTCGGCGAGCTGTCAGTGGAACGTTTGCTAGCATTGAAGCTGAAGCGGCTAAGATGGGACTAGCAGTCAATGAGACCAAAACGAAGTACCTGCTGTCCACAAAAAGGGACACACAACACCGGCGGATTGGACAAAACATCACAATAGACAGGTACAACTTTGAGGTAGTTAGGGACTTTGTGTACCTCGGATCCGCTATAACATCTGACAACAACATCTCGTCAGAAATAAAGCGAAGAATTACTCTTGCCAATCGCTGTTTCTATGGGCTAGGAAGGCAATTGAGTAGCAAAGCCCTCTCTCGAAAGACAAAGGAGGCTCTGTATAAGACCCTAATCATCCCAGTCCTGCTCTATGGCGCCGAGGCATGGACTCTATCTAAAGCGGATGAAGATATCCTTAGTCGTTTCGAGCGTAAGATTCTTCGGAAGATTTTTGGCCCTATCTGCGTTAACGGGCTTTGGAGGAGAAGGTTCAACCAAGAACTATACGAGCTGTACAGCGACTTGACCTGGTCAAAAAAATACGCATATCACGTTTAAGATGGCTAGGTCATGTAGAGCGAATGGACAACAATGCTCCGGCTCGCAGGATCTTCGATTCCATCCCAGAGGGTAGACGCAGTCAAGGAAGACCTCGCCTTAGGTGGCGCGCTCAAGTGGAGGACGACCTCAACCAACTTGGAGTGCAAAACTGGAGGCAGCTAGCCAAAGACCGAGTTGGCTGGAGAGGCATGTTGGTTGAGGCCCAGGTTCGTCCCGAACTGTAGCGCCACCTAAGTAAGTAAGTAGGAAGTAATAAGTGGAGTTGTTTCAAAATAAATGTGAAAAAGATCTGCATTAAGGGTTAACCTTTATTTGAATGCTGCAAATCATGTTTCATTGTTATCCAAAACGTGGATGTTTAAATAATTAATACCGGTTATCCAGTCGCCTGAAACACTAAATTCCAATAATGTACACTTTCCCGTCCTCATTTCTCAGTTGTCGTTCTTGTTTCTGTTTTTTTTATGGTTAAAGCTTTTACAATGATGGCTTTATTCAGCAAACAAACTGTAATAATGGAAAAGTAATAAATAATGCCAAAATATTTCTTATAATGGTGGTAAATTAAAAAAAAAGAAGACAAATTGCAAAATTATTAAAAATGAAAATGAAAGAAATTAAGCTTATAAAGAGGACGTCTGCTAAGCCTATTTTAATTTAACACAATCAAATCATATCCCTAATATGCTTTATCGTATTCTTGATTTAGTTTTTGTTAATAGAAGACTTGAGGTATATTTACACAGAAATAATTTCCCAGCTGTTAAGAATATTATGCATCATATATGTCTAACTATTAAAAGTTATTGGTATACATTTCAAACTCTCATTAAATTATTAAGTTCTATACTCCCTTCAATTTATATTTTCAGTACAGAGCTTTCAAACACACTGTACCTGCAAGTGTTTGCATCGCACTCAACTTAAGAAATTGCCACTTAAATATAAAAGAGAACCCTGAAATACATTGAAATGGTTGTTGTAATATTTCATTTAACCCACGTACACCGCACCAAGACCATTATGCTCCCCGGCTGCTAGGAGACTGATTATCAATTTGCCTCTCCCTTATTGTGTTTATTTTTAAAAAACACTACTGCAGAGTTACCATTCGCCATTAATGGAAATTATAATACCTTTTTCCTTGGTTTTTCTTATGAAAGTTCCCGCATTGAAGCTTTCTTAGAGAGCATATTTTAAGTTTAAAAAAGAAGGTGATGTCGTTATGTTTTTTTTTGCTTACATCTTTTCGTTTTTATTTTTCTTAAAAAAAAAAAACCGTAAAAATAAAGATACATAATGCAATATTTGTTGACAATTTTTTTTTATTTGCGGTTATAGGTACTTTAATGCGAAATTCGTACACAAAAATAAATTGAGATAATAATCAAACATGACATTACGATTGAGAAACGTATTTATGTTACTGGAAAATTATGTTTGTCTGTCTGTACGGATGTATTTTGGACTACAGCCTGAACGGCTTGGTCGATTGTCTTCAAACTTATAACAAGATTATTTTGACATTCTACAGAGGCCTTATCTTAATTTTTTGTTTTGGCTCAACTATAAACGGTACCTGTCATATAACCGTTAAGTTTAAGCTTATTTTTCTCGAAAACGGCTCCAAGGATTTGTATGACAAAAAAATCTGTGTACGTTTGGAGGTGTGGTTTATATTTTAGTGAAAAAAAAATATAAGTTGGTGGGCTAAAAATGATACCTCGGAAACTGGCTATCCGATTACAATCAAAATAGTAAGCCAGGTAGCCTAAGTAATTTTACTTCAAAATATTTTCGAATATTGTAGTTGAAAAACCGCTATAGTCCATTTTATTATTATATTATTTAAGTCCATTTATGAATGCAGTCCAGGCCAAAAATGAAAGGGAGAACCGTAAAAGTTTAAGAGCACGAAAAGAAACAAAACGGCGGAAATTACTCCATAGGATTTTTCAGAGGACGATGACGATGTTGTTTGCATTCACTGCAGAGAGCTTTAGCATTTAGCAGAACATTGGCCTTGCTGCCAGGAATGTGCTAAATGGTGTCAGGTAGTGTGAGCCGGTGTAGACCACAAAATAAACCAGTTTATTTGTGAGCCCTGTAACGAAGCTTAATAAATATGTTATCTTATCAAAAGACACTATCCCCGAGTTCATAAATGTATCAATGCAGCTTCACTGCAAAATACAATAGTAAAAATATGGTAGCATTTTTGTACATTTTTGGCAAAATTTGATTTCATTATTAAGGGCAAACATCAACACTTCTAAAAAGTTAAAAAAAAAACTATCAACTTCATTGATGCTGCAGTTTTACATTTATGAACTCGACCTATGTCATCTTATCTAAAGGAATGTCATCTTGAACTTGGCTGTGGACGTAATTTAAAGTAATTTTTAAAAATACTAATTTATAATTTTCATGAATAATGTTGAGTTTTTTTTAATTGCAAATAAAATAATAAGCTAACTTGAATTTGTTTTTATTTCTATGAATCCTAGATTTTTGTATTTTTTGATTTAAAGAAAAAGTATTTCATCTTGAGCAGAACTCCCCTACCTAAAATCCAAAACAACAAAACTACTTTTGACAATAAACGCAAAACGAAAGCTGAATGCACTCGTTTATAAAATACGAGTTTCGTTTTTTTTACGAATCTCGTTTCTCGTAATTGCAATTTGACAAATACGCTGTATATAAACGATAATCGTTTTACATAATAAGCCCCTGGCTTGAAACAGCACTGATATGAACCTATCACAATACAACAGGAAAGATCTTGCAGACGATATTGAGGAGACTGATACCTCTGTAGTTGGTGCAGTTCAGAGGGTCTTTTTTTAAGGATCGTGCAAATTATGCTTAGATTCCTTTCATCGGGTATGCTTGCTTCTAACCAAGCCATCGCCTGCAGAGTTTGGCGGCCCAATTCAAAATCTAAATTAAAAATGCTCAAATTTGAGCACTTTTTAAAATTTCGAGTTCCTTTTACTTTTAAAGCGAAATAACTTCGTAACCGTTGGATTTAGCTAGAGTTAACAAAATCTAAACAAATAACTTAATTCTATGAAGTGCCTCTATCTATAGTCCTGTCGACAGGTACGTACATTTAGATGGACAAAAATCGAAACTTAATTGAACTTTGGGATGTTAATTTCAGCATTGACTTTTTTGTCGCACATCCTACGGTAAAATTATACTTGTATTTATTTTTTTAATGTAAAACGTTAAATTTCCTTTTTTTTGACTACTCAAACATGTTTTTAGGTCCATTCGTTCCCGAGATATTGCGCTTTGAAAAAGGTAATTTTTTTTATTTCACAAGAAATGCAAATTTCACTTTATTATATCTTATCTTATTATCTGATATACGTTATACTGCAACACAAAGGAGATAAGTGAAAGTAGAAAAAGTTTCCATTTTTAGTAATTTTTACCTAATTGGGTAGGCATCGATGGAGACTTTTCTCACTTTATTTATTTAGATCTATCTTTGTATATACACTGCATATAGTACTATCATGAAGCATCATTTTTTAATTGCGAATCAAGTCGCAATGAGTGGCGCTGAATTCGCCAATTGGCGTGGATATAGAATAGGAACAAACAACAAAAACTTATTAGATACTGGTAAAATATCGGATCTCGTCTCCAATATTAAGAGTTAGTTACGATTACAAATCAACAACTGGAAGATGGCCAGACGAAAAATGACACCATGAGAGTACTATAGAGAATGTATATACAATGGCTCTATGCGAATTTATGTAAACTTGAATGTCTATTTTGACCCGACTAAGAAGATATCCTGAAATAGTAACCAAAAAATGTTAACAATAGCACTAATTGTACAAGAATCAGAAGTATATTTAGGACACTTGTTAGCAAGTAGCAAGGTATACAAACCTATCGACGTATATATAAAACTATCCTGTTCCGACAAGAGCAGATGAAGTTAGACAATTAGTAGCTTTTCCCAACTATGTATTAAAGAAGGTTCATCCCCAACTGCTGATATTGCAAAGAATTTAAACTTACTTAGAAAGAATCAACCTTTCATATGGTCAAAGGATTGCGAAGCTGCATTCAGAGATTTAAAACAAAAACTAGTTAAACCTTCAATTTAACAATATATCATATATATATATATATATATTTGTAAAATATTTATACTCAGCACTGCCGAATCGGATTTTGCATTAGCAAGAGTCCTTTCATAAGGTGATTTATTAATTTCATATGCAAAATCTACAAAATCATGTCATAAATAAACCAATAATAGAGAAGGAATTACTTGCCATCTATGTTTATGGACAGAAATCATAGTTTTTTTTTTTATAATTTGGGTTTAATAGGAGTTGCCGATGCACATTGATTTTAAACTTCTGAGAATCATAATAGGAGGGGAAGACAGAGTTAGACAAGATTCCACATTCGAGTTGTACGGCTGAAGAACGAAGATCATAAATATGATCATTCCACAAGAGGTGACTGGTGATGCTCATACCGCGAATTTCAAGATGATCAGCTTCCATAATGTAAGTACCACTCATGGATAATGGCAAGGAGGTGTATTACGCTTTAGAGACAGAAGACAACATTGTGTTTTGGACACATTAAACTCTACACGATTTCTTATTCCCCATTTGAAAGTCAGAATTTAATGAGCTTATCTTTAGTTGCCGTTGAAGATCCACATCCGAAGACCGCGGTTTTGACTCCAAAAATGAATATGAAAAGCTGTGTGTACTGTCATCAGCAAAGCAGTTTAGTGGATTAGAAGTTTCAGACAGGAGATCATTTATAAAAATGAGAAATAGAGTCGGAGACAAAACGGAGCCCTGGCGCACACCAGCATTTATTTTGAAGATATCAGATTTGAACCCATCCAATACAACTTGTATTGAACGGTCCGAAAGGTAATTTCTAATCCAGCGAAGAAAAGAAACATCGAAAACATAGTAAATAATAACTGACATAGAACTCGAATTTCACTATTTTTTTAAAAATCCATCCTCCAAATCCACAAGAATCAGAATAGATTTATCAGATTACGCACTTTCAATATAAAAAATTGACATAGAGAAAGTTTCTTTATGATACAGACAGGAAAAATAACCAAAAACAGGGAACATCAATTGTTACATAGCGTTACCAACATCTCCCCACTCAAAAAAAGTTAGTAAGCACTTAAGTATGCTCTGCTCTTTGTTGACATGAAGCTTGTCTGGGTTTGGTTCAATGATTAATTCTGGATTTACTGTAATGCTGAATGTTGAAGTAGTTGCCGTGCTCGTATCTGCACTTTATTGCGATTGCCGATGGTAACTGCGATGATTGTGAAATTGACGACTGTTTTGGTTGTAATACAAAAACATAACACATGATAATAGACTTGAGAATACATCGATGGTTTACGATGTGGATTTTGTTCTTGTGCCCACTTGGAGAAGGCGTCTTCGATGATGATGTAAAATCGTCCTCTGACTGGGCCAGCAAATGCGACCTGTGTACGTGTCCATGGCTCTACTGGTTTTGGCCACCTTGATAGAGGAATGCGTATGGGTGACTTGTTGGCACTGGTCACATAGACGCAGATACTTCTCTATGTTGGACCAATACACAAATTTATTGGATAAACTTTTTATTCGAAACTACTCTAGGTGATCCTGATGAAGTCGGGTAATAATTTGATGAAGAAAACGTCCTGTGATTACAATTCGTTCACAAAACTTAACATCAGACACTTGGTTTGAAACTGAGTGATGATCTGCGATGGCAATATGGAGTGATTTCTGTACTCATCTCAGTTTTATCTAGCCAGCCATTTCACATATTTTATGACAAGTGAGTGTTATTGATTGTGCCGCGAATAATATCGGCGTGTGATAATGGAAATGTTGATATTGCGTTAACTAATATTGATGAGATATCTTCTTCTAGTATAACGGATGCGACGACGATGTCTTCTGCATTTGTTTCATACGAATTAATTAGCCTTGATTTATATGTCCGCAAATCCGAAATGTAAGCACAGCATTAACACCGGTTAGCTGTGTAGACTGGAATGTCTTTTTGGAGCCAGGAGTGGTTCGTGGACTGCTGGAGAACAAACTATCGTCCATACACCGTCCGATGAAACTTGATTACAGCGAAAATGAGGATGAGTTCCTCTTTCTCCGTATGGCTGTCTTTCTCCTGGCGAGTGTCCTTAATGCATAATAAATCGCTTTAATGGACCCGTCCTTAAATCTGTTTAGAATGCAGGTTTCCATCCCACTGTTGGATACGTCACCAGTGACGAGTTCTTAATCTATATATATATAAAAATGGTCGTATGTATATCCGGTATGGACTCCTAAACCGCCCAACGGATGAAATTTATGAAATTTTCATGGTGAATATATGAAATCTCCCAAATTCCAAGTTTATCTATCTAATCGATTCTGAGAAGATTTAGGTTTTTAATCGGATTTAGATAGCAGGTATCTGTGAACGAACACTGGCCAAACTGGACGGAGCATTTGAACTCGGAACTAATTTCCATGACGTTGCCAGCAGCGTTTTAAACTGCTGGCTGCTTGTCTGACGTTTTGGTTTTCCAATCTGTCGCTACATCTCTTCTTTGATTAATTTTTTGTTACACGTGTTTTATATATGCCATCTCTTGAGTAGTACATATCGCCCTAAAACCAACAAGGGGTTTTGGGCATAGCGTTGGTTTTTTCTTTTGGAGTGTTTTGTTGCTGGTGTATTTATTTTTTTGGACCTGTACTATACTGCATTGACGTTGCTAACTTCAATTAATTCGGTGTCACTCTTGAGGCTGAATATACAATGGCATTGGACCACCAGACTCAGGAAAGTGGTTTGTTTGAATTTGGTCCATCTATTGTGGCGAGTAGTTTGTCCTAATGTTACGAAATTGCTGTGACAGTTCTTGTTCTGAAAAGAACAGAAAATCGATTCTGTTTTCGTAGTCAGAATCAAAACCAAAACCACGCACACAGACACAATTCAAAATTCAAAATCGTGTAACGACAGTCTGGCAATTTAAATCCTTCTCATTGCTTATTAACTTTCGCTGTGTATCCATTAAAATCTTCTAAATTTAAATATAATCTAAAAGAGCAAAGAAATTAAAAACGAGACGTTTATCTAATTTGTCGACTTAAAACATTCTGAACGTTTTTTTTATTGCGACAAAAAAAATAGCCACAAAAATGGCGTAAAAATAAGAAACACCGAATGTGAGATAGCGTTGCCAATAACGAAGTTTTAGTAAGATGCAGCGATAATACACTGAAAAATGTTTTCCAACCCTGGAGAAGTTAGTATCAGACTTCAAATGGGTACCCCTGCAAGAATTAGCGCTTAGTGAAGATTTAAAATTTGAATATATAGAAAGAAGACGGTATAAGATATATAATAGATGGCAACCTGATAACAAATACTCGTCCATGAATATTTGAATACTTAAAACCCCAAAAGATAATAGAGAAAAGAAGAATAATTAAGTAATATAAAAGATTATTTGTTGTAGATATTCTTTTAAAAAATGAGAATTTAATATGAAAATATAATATATTATGAATTTAACAGACAATATTTTATAATTCCCAAATAATTTATAGGTATTTAATTCAAAATAAATTTTTATAAAGTTTTTATATCAAAATTTTAAGATTTGTTTAAAAAAAATCATTATACAAAACTGCTGTCCACCACGAAATCACTTCCTTCGATTAAAACGTCTTCGCTTTTATTATTACTAAAGTTGGATTTTCAATCCTATTTTAGCTTAATATATTTTGTACACTCCAATAATCCCTTCTTGAATCACGTTGAAATTCGATTTGTATGTATGTATACAAATAAATATGGTTTGGAATATAGTATATATAATAAAACTCACCCCTTTATTTTAACCATCCGGAAGAAGTGGCCACTGTTGCTGGATATGTTTTCCAGGCACCTTTTTGTGCCTTTTATTTAAAAAGCACTTTATATTTTCTTAACACTTCATAAAAAAAATCCAATACGAGATTCAAAATTTTACACGGTTCGCGTCATAATCAATTCGAGGGATACGTATGTGGAACCGATGGTCTCGTATTTACAAATTGGATCCAATTTCAAAAATAAAAATTTATCGTTAATTCAAATAAGAAAAATATCAATAAAACAAAATTAAAGGTAAACAAAGAATTGGTTTCGTCTCTGAGTTTGAAATTGAGACTCCTGACTCAGTTCAGGCAAATCGACGTGTTAGCCACCTAGGCTATAGAGTTTGTTAGATTTTGTTGGGTAAATTCGGAGTAGGAATAAGATTACTTTTCCCCATTGTTTTCCTTGAATTTTCCTGTTAAGTCTTTCCAACCACGTACAAAAATAGACGACCAGAAAAATAAGAAACAAACCGCCTAAGAGAAAACATGAATAAAAAAAATCTACCAACCACAGCACTGGCTTACTTCAAAAAATTTATTAAAACCTTAAACAATTTTTTGTTTATTTAATTTTCACTTTAAACTTTAGCGAGTTTAAATCTTGATACCACTTGCCTCTCGTCTTTACTCCTGGGAATTATTTTCAAGAATAAATCTTTCTTCAAACTTAACTTCTTGTACTTGGTAAAAGACTAAGGTATTATCTTTGTTCGTTATATACTTGTGTATAACGTTTAAATTTTGTATGGAGAATAAGGTAATTTTATTTATTGTATTTTTATTTTCCATCTTCTAATTCTTAGTTCATTCGAAACCAGAATTTTCTCGTTGGAAGAAAACTTTAAACCCAACCCAATAATTATTTCTCTTAACCTTTTTTTCTATATTAACATTGCTACGAAAGAATTTTAAACTACCAAGTGTAAACTCAGCAACATTTCCTTTTTTCTTTAAGCCTACTCCTACTCCGAAATGTCATCGGTGCTTGTTTTTACTTTTTCTATTTTTTTCCAATAATAATTTTTTTGTTTTCATTAATGAAATTTATTCAGTTTCAAATATTATAATTATTCATCCCGAACGGAATTCATAATAAAATAGTCCCTTCAATCGGTTACAATTGTGAACTATGTACTAAACAAAAACAAACGAGGCACATTAAAGAGAAAATGAAAATAGCAGTTACAGAAATCCAGCAACTACTACAGCAACTAGAGCCCAGTCATCGCTACCTCAACATTCGAGCCATCACAGACGACCGATTCGAGGATATTATGAACAACGACGAAGCCCCGTTCTACGAGAGAACCAGCAACCGACAAAACAGAGGATAAACAACACCGCATCCTAACCGCAATTTTTTTTAAAACCAAAAACAGTTATTATAATTAAGAATTTCAATTAAAAGATTATGCAAACAAAAATATGATATTAGTAAAAATCATTGTATAGAGTAAGCTGAAGTACGTCGGGCCCGCCATGATTTATTTTAGTTATAAGTTAGTTTGAGACCAATTTGTACTTAAATTCTAACGAATGTAATAAAAATAATCTAATCAGTTACACCAACACAGGTATATATATTGAAAATACTATGAACTAAACAAATATGTTACACACCCTATCGAAAGTAAAGACGCAAAAATTTGCTACAACATTAATAGAAAGCAATTTATTCTAAAATATGGATGTTTCAAAATTCTCAAATCAGATAACGGAGCTGAATTTTAAAATGAACTAATGAAAAATATTAGTGAAATCTTGAAATCCAACAAATTTACTCAGCTTCCTATCATCATTAAAGTATAGGTTTTTTAGAAAGAAACCAACACAAGAATATGAATGGGATACCAGGGTTCCATATTGAGCATTTTTATACAATACAACACCACACATTGATACTCATTATACACCAAATGAATTAATATTTGAAAAATTGTCATCCTACCAAATGACCCAACAAATTCTAATGACAATACAAATACAATACAATCAGCCCATATTCGATACGACTTTTTTGGGCAAAATAATGGACAAATTAGTTACAGGATGGTAATAGAAGGATTCGCCGGTGAAAGGGATTGGAAAAACAGGAAAAAATAAATGCAAGTCCATTTTAACGGCGGGGTGGGTGGTGTGTGGTTTAGAAATTGAAAATTGTTTTTCTCATAAATAGCTGTACATAATAAGAAATAAATTCATTATTAATCCACAAGCTTTGAGAGTCATATATATAACGGCAATTTCGCCATTAGTTTGATAGTGCTACGCTTTATCTAACACTTCTTCAAATCATACAAACATACATACATTTATTGGCGCCACAGCTTCTCAAGGAGCCAAGGCCTTGTGACACACTCAACCATTCCTGTGTGTGTGTTGTGAATCTGCAAGAATGAAAGGGACCTACAATTTAGGAGATAAACTTTTTCAAAAAATTGTACCCATCAGCACCTTTTCTTTAGACCTCAACAAAACTGTAGAAACCCCGATGATTTAACAAGTACACTTGTAACAACTTTAAGTAATTCACTCTTTATACTATCAGTATTGTGTTTAAGTGATGTGTTCTCTGTAAAACAATGCTTAGCAAATCGGTATAAACAACACTTCTAGACATTAATAGCAGCGTAATACTGGTGAATAACATGATTTTCGGTCTTTCGAATCGCCGCTTCTCGCCGGGAGACCATAAATACTAATTTCAACATCTGGCAGCATGCAACAAAATTAGATGATCGATTGAATGTTGAGTTGAAAATTCCTCGTATCCCAAATCATAGTGGATGCTAAAATTTACTGAGCCGATTTTGACACATATTCATCTGAAGCGGAGGAGTACTACAGAATATCCTAATATCTACTTGACTTCGTCGTACCTGATTTGGATGAACACATCTAAAGTTTGGGTTTAAAATCTAAAACTTTAGATGTTTATAATTATTATAATTTTCATCCCATAAGATACCCTCATAATTAATACTGTTGATTTTGATACCACCGTTAAGTCTCTATTGGATGGCTTTGGACAAGTCTTCAACTTAAATATAAGCACTACCTTTTTCTGTTTAAAGGAGAGTGACTGATGTCATAAATAAATATGGTAAGGGAATATAAGCGAATTATTACCTCCCCGTTACTGATCTGAATTTAATTAAAAAATGCAAGGATGTGCTTTTTATCGTCCAATACATAGTTTTCTTCTTGTTCCTATATTGCTTTAATTTACAAATTCTTCAGTGGAGAGGTCTTTTTCTTCTTATTAAGGCCAAAAACGGTGAAAACCGCCTCCGCGGACTGGCCCTTTTACAAATCCACAGACAAATCACGATCGTTGAGGAAAAAATTACAAGTTTTAAAAAACTGACCCACCAACATTATAATAAAGTACTTAAGACCTATGTGTGTGTATACTATATATATACATGCTTATATTACTTTATTTATATTAATTCATTTGTTTTTTTATATACATACGTCTTAGTTTCTATTTAACACTTAAAGCAAACAGAGCATTATTTTAAGAGAATAACTTAAATAAAAAAATCGTTTTTATAATAAATGGAGTTTATATTTAAAATTTTTATACAGACATACAAAGAATCATCATAAATATGCGATGATTTTTTTTTTAAGTAGGCAAACATCAACCCCCCCTCACCCTTCCCTCACACTGATCGAAATCCAGGATCTGCGCCTGCTTTTTTAACACTATTTAAGAAATAATGAATTTTAATGAAAAAAAAACTAAAATTTAGTGTTAAATATTAATGTTAAAAAAATAAATTTACATATATTTTAAAATTTTCGTCCAACCGAGTATTGCGTAATACAAAAATTGTAGTATTTATTTCTTGCTTTCTATTTTTTTCTTTTTGAGTGGCAACGCTTGCTTTCAGCCTCTCCAGATCAAAACTATTTATCTAATATTAGTGATTCCCGCTCTGAAATATGAATACCACAAAGAGAAGTTGGAAAAATGCAAAGTTACTTCTGAATCGAAGGTCTTACATTTTATTATAAGAAACTTTTTATTCTTAATGTAATACTGCACCTTTTGAACATAGTAAAGTGATTCTAAATTTTAAGCCAACCCATAAGTGTTGATCTCAAATTGCTTACTCTTCCAATATCTTCATTGTTAAATGTTTCTTTATCTTTCCGACTATCTGAACTTCCAAAACTGTTATCTTCAAAAAGCAATTGAACAATAGGTTGATTTGGATACCCATTTTTTCTTAAAATTTCTAAGCTACTTTTCGTATCATCCCTTGCAACTAAGTTATTTTTGTTCGATTCCAACGTAGCTTTTGCTGTTGTTCCATGCAAATTTCGGTTAAAAAATGATATTCGAGGTGGTGGACTCAGAAAATTTAAATGCTTATTTCGAACGATAAGCTGTTTAGTTGGTCTAACATGTTTATCCGTTGAGTCGTTTTGCAAAGGTTCTGAATTTTGGAACTCCTCTGCTTCCTGATTTATTTTGCAAAAATCTGGCTTTGAGAACATACCAAATTCTGATTTACGGGTTTGTGATGAAATTGAATCTTGTTCATTTAATGTACCTGAGTTTGTTATAAAATTTATATTCCTCAATTTAATCGATTTGTGCATTGCTCTCAATGTTGAATTATTACTATTTTTTAGGGTGCATTCATGAGCTTCAGATGAATTATGTTTTTTAGGGCCAAAAAGAGGTATTTTGCTTGGCTTGGGTTTTTTACCAGATTGTACATTCCCTTTAATATGTACTGATTGAATATTAGATCGGTGGCTTTGATTAGAATCAATATTTGTATCTATTCTTATCTGATCGTGGTTTTTGCGTGGTAAATTCTTAAAATTCGTAAACTGTTCAACTGAACATGTATGGTTATCATTATTTTCAAATGAATTGCCCAATTGATTTCCAAGACACTGGGATGTTTTAGATTTTAAACTAAGCGATATAGGTGTTGGTCCTGTTGTCAACGATCTTTTTATCTGAAAAGAAATGTACAATAAGTTTAAATCATTAAAAATAAAACAAGAATATATTTTTTCTAAGACAAATTAATTTAATTGTTATGCAAAAGAAAGAAACTATTAAAATTACCTTCCGTCTTACATACTATTGGGTGGAACATTTGTTGACGAAAGTTCAAAGGGTAGATATGTGTGTGGGTACAAGCACCCGCAAATGACCCCTGTCTATCAACTCCTACTCTCACCCTCACGTGGTGAAAATCGGGTGCCTAGTACATCAACTGGAGATTGGTTTCCAACCCCTTTGGAAGGTTGTTGGTGGCAGCAAACGAGAGGGGGTGGGGTGGGAGGGGAGGAGTGTTACCACTAAGGCACTACTCCTTGCATCCTGGCGGCAGCGGAAGAATTCTCTAGATAGAATCAACGGTGGCGTCTACAGTTCCAGTCAGGTTGAACTACTTATTGAACACCTTATATGGGCTACTACGACGTTTTCGGAGGTCAGGCCTATAAGGAGCGGTTTATCCGGCTCTTCGTCCTTGGAGTCACAATAAGGACCTGGTCCTCCAGGTTGGGGGTTGTGCCGTCGGGGTAACTTCCCGGCCACACCAAAAACAACTAGTTGCGAAGCATTAACAAGCCTCGGATACGGACGGATTCACTGATGACGAACCCTGCAAACGAATTAAGGACAACAAATTTCGGATATGTACGTGGAATGTTAGGCCCCTTAACAGACCACGTGCAGCCGAACAACTAGCGGAGCCCCTTGACTGCTGTAAGGTAGACATAACCGCCATCCAAGAAATGCGATGGGACGGGCCGGGCAAAAAAAAAGATGAAAAACTGCGATATCTACTATGGTAACTGCTATACACAACAAAAACAGCGCTTATTTGGATGTGGATTCGTCGTTGGAGGCAGGCTCCGGCAAGAGGTTTTGAGTTACAAATGTTACAAATGTATAAACGAGCGCCTCATGACAATCCGCATCAAGGCTAAATTTGCCAATATTAGCCTCATATGCGCGAGGAAAAGATGATAACACCATAGAAATGTTTTTTGAGATCCTGGACAAAACATATGAGCAATGCCCTAGCTATAACATTAAAATTGTCCTAGGCGACTTTAACGCCAAGCTAGGGACAGAAGATGTTTTTGGTGATACAATCGGAAAACACAGCTTGCACGACACCACCTCCGATAACGGATTCAGGTTAATTGACTTTGCTGCGGGGCGAAATATTGTAATAGCAAGTACCAAGTTCCCACACCTCAACATTCACAAAGGGACATGGAGATCCCCTGATCAATCCACTGTCAACCAAATTGACCACATTGCGATCGATGCAAGGCACTACTCCAGTATGATGGATGTCCGAACTTTCCGGGGGGCAAACATTCACTCGGACCACTACCTCGTTGTAGCCAAGGTACGACTTAGGATATCACGACCCACGCCAAGAAGAGGTAATAATGTGAGGAAGTTTAACGTCGGACGGCTGCAATCGCAAGAAATCTCCAGATCCTTTTCCGATCGAGTCTCAAATAACCTCCAAAGGAGTCCTTTACCGCCAGCATCAAGATTTGAGAACCTGTGGCAACATTGCCAAAATGCCATCAGGGAAGCCGCGACTGATGTGCTGGGTTTTACACGGCCACCACAACGAAACCCCTGGTTTGATGATGAGTGTCGGCAAGCAAACGCAGCTAAACCAGAAGCATACAAGGCGGCGCTGCAAAGAAGGACCAGAACTACCCGTGCACTGTACGAGCAGAAGAGGAAAGAGGAACACCGCCTTCTCGGTAAGAAAAAAAGGGAACATGAGAAGCGCGCGATCGAGGAAATGGAGAGCTGTTATTGTAGAAATGAAGTTCGAAAGTTTTACCAAAAGGTACAAAGAAACTGTCAAAAGTACAGAGCTCGAACTGAATCTTGCAAACACGATCAAGGGAACATCGTAGTGGAATCGCAGTCTATGCTGAGAATATGGAAAAACCATTTTTGCAGACTGTATAACGGCGATGATGAAACGAATTCCGCTGTCAGGCAGAATGGTCCACTTTATCTGGGCGGAGTTGACCAACAATTCCGACCACAACTTGATGAAATAAAGCTAGCTATATCTAAACTTAAGATCAACAAAGCCGCCGGAGCCGATGGCCTAGCTGCCGAGCTCTTCAAAGCTGCAGGCGATAACTTGGCTATGAGTATGCACCAACTCATAAGCAAGATATGGTTAGACGGAAGCATGTCCGATGAATGGAATCTCAGCATAATTTTCCCGATAATTATAATATTTCTATATCAGCATAGTGCAGTCATACCGCATACACACCACGAGCGGAAGAAAATAATTTTAAATAATAAAATGTCTACCCATCATAAAAACGGACACACACAGGTATACCTGCGGGCTACCATAATAAAATGTAATTAACCTTTTAATTAATGTGCGCGAGTAGTTTTTCTTAAAATAGATCGTGTAATTAAATTCGGGTGTAAGTGTAATAAAAAATTCAATTAACAGTAAAAACTAAATAATCATTTTTTGGGAATCCCATTATGGGTAAATCTGAGAAAAGAAAGAGTGATGTGAAAAAGGCCTATGAAGCCTCGGAGAGCCAAATAAAGGCAGGCATAAAGATTCACGGGAAGGAATTCCTGGTATATATGCACGCTAAGCTGAGCGACATCGAGCAGTTATACGAAAAAGAAGAGGAGATGGACATCTACGATAAAGAAATTAATTGTGATGAAGAAGGTGAAGCTACTGACAATGAAGAAGAGCCAACTTAACAAAAAGTCAACGAAGAAGAAGATGTCCAAAACATGGTCGACCTTAACTCCGACTATTAAAATTTTGTGATGGTTCAACGTCAGAAGAGGAAACCTTCACCACCAACATCTCCAAAAAAGGAACCTTCATCCAAGAAGATAGCCATGAAGGACGGAAATAATTCCCCTAAAGACAAGGACATTGCCACCAATAACAAGGAAGAAGATAAAACCCCTCAACCTGCCAGCAACAGCGCCTCAACCACTGTAGAACCACGCCCCACCTTGATGCCGCCAATTGTATGTTTTGGACTCGACGTAGCCGAAACTAACAAGATCCTAAAAGAACAAGGAGTTGCTTTTAGGATTCATAAGATTAACATGAACAAATCTGTCATTACAACAAAGACGAAGGAAGACCATCAAAAAATTCGTAAAATGCTGAAAGAGGGAAGCACAGAGTTTAATACCTACATGGCAAAAGAAGACAAAAAGAAGCTGCTAGTTCTTAAAGGTATACATTATAGCCATGATGCCAATGAAGTCAAAGAAGAACTATCGAAGGAAGGAATATCTGCTATGGCAGTAAGCCCATATAAGTCAGTAAAAAAATGCAACAGCTTCGTGGTTGAAGTAGACAAGACAGCGGATATCCCTTCCATATATGGTAATACTCCCCTTATGAACCAAAAGGTTTACTGGGAGAAATTCAAAAGTACCAGCATCTCTCAGTGCAAGAATTGCCAAAAATTCGGTCATGTAGCTAGCAACTGTAGAATGAAGTACAGGAGCGTCAAGTGCAAAGATGACCATTTGCCAGGCCAATGCACAAGAACCAGCAACGGCATAACGGACGACAAAGTTTACTGTGTAAACTGCCTGCAGACAGGGCACCCAGCAAGCTACAATGGATGCCCAATGAGAAAGAAGAAACTTGCCGAGAAGGTAAAATCTGCAGCCCAAAAACAAGACAAACACGCTTTTGCAGTCCAATCAGCAACCAGAACTATTGTTAGCGGTCTTTCGTACGCCAACATAGCAGCAGCAGTCGGGCCAGCCCCCAAATCCGTTGGACCAATACCTACGAAACCAGCTCAAAAGCCCTCACCACAACTTCCAACATAAGCCTTACAGAAGCCAACGGCATAAAAAGCAAATTATCATCAAAGACCATCAACAACGAACAATCAGATGCCGAAAGGATCAACGTCATTCAACATCTTCCAGGATACCGAAAGACTGTTTGGGGCAGATCTCTTCTCCCTTCTCCAGAAGGCAAAAGCGATAATTCCAAGCAACTACGGTACTTTGGATGATAAAGATAAGACAAATATATTGGGTCAACTTATATTCAAATTATGTATATAAAAACCCAACTTTCAATTATAACATATAACGTTAATTCTATTTATTCCACAGCCAGACGAATTTCTCTATCTATATTTTTAAAATCAAAAAAACCAGACATTATTTTCTTACAGGAAACCAACATCACAGCGAAGAACAACTTTAAATCAGACCATTACACATCCTACAGAGAGCACAAAGGAGCGAGCGACGAAACAACGACAGTCGTCACTAAAATGACCGAGTCTGAGACGCTTCTGCTAGTCTCAGTATACATCAAGTGCAACTGAACAAGAAGCGACATACATCACGATCTCCACATTATCAACAGCATTGCTAATCAATACACATCTTGTGTCATTGGAGGAGACTTCAACGGTCGGCACCCTCTATGGATGGATACCGCGGAATCTCACCAAGGCAAAGCAATTGTTGACTGGCTACAAGGAAATCCCGAGCATCACTCTTTGGTTGTCGTGTCTCAACCAAAACCAACATTCCATAGAACTCCATCTCATTTGGATGCGAATAGCATTTAAAGCTGTTGAAGAAGCATCGAAGGAAGGATACCCCCAGCCCGTTTGGCTGTAAGTTGAGCGATATAATTTGACCAGTTGGGATTGCGAGTTATGTCCGATAGATAGAAACAACGTGTATGATTTCCGTTTATGACTTTTACCTTATTCCAAAGAGTTTTGGAGTCAATTATTTGATTAATTGAATCCAAAAAGGTTTTCCAAGTTTCTTTTTTAACTTCACGAGAGATAATGTTAGTAGTAGTAGCATGACTTTTTATACTGAGCCAAGCTTTTTTCTCAAAGATAAAATTTTTAATGTTTTTGTTAAGCTAAATAGGTTGATTAGCATTGGAAGGCGGATGAGAAGTGGGGATAGAAATGGCCGCCGCTCTTCTTATGATTTTTCTAACATTTGACACTTCTTTGTTAGGAATACCTTACGAAATTTGAACTGCATTTTCCGAAAATGTTGGCTGATCGACTTAAGTTTCCAAGAATCTAGATTCGATTTTTTTCTTTAAGGAGTATGCTGAGCCTGTATCGATTATTACCTTGAAGTGGTCACTTCCTTCGAACGAATCATGGGTGTTCCAATAGGCGTTATAGGCTAATGAAGGTGACACAAGTGTCAAATCTATAGGAGTGAGTGTATCTTGTACAAAAATTCGTTGAAGATCCACCGTTTACCAAAACAAGTTTATAATTTTCGGCCACAATAATCCCTGCGCTATTGGTATGTGGAGAGCCCCAAATTATATTGTTGGCATTAAAGTCACCAAGCACGATGCTATGTGGCAAGTGATTTGCTACCAGATTTAAGCTACTTGCTGTGATACGATTTGATTTGATGACCTGTAAATATTTTCAGTGTAAAGGGTTGAGCTAGTTGGATTTTCAAAGTCTGGGTTAGTATTCTGCTTGGGCAACTTGTGTAGGTATGGGGATATCTCAATATTATTTCTCTGGTGGGATTTATTATTTAAATACGCAATTCAGTCTTTATATTTAGAAGGAGCTCTTGTAAACCAATTCCTTAGGGGTTGTATTTATTAACAGGGATATCCAAATTTAGAAGGTTATTGAAATAACCTTGCATATTTCATTGGAGATTTATTTTATTGGTATTTAATGTCAAATTGTTTTGAATTTAATAGTAGTATGTTGGTGACAGTTTGTTGTTGGTCTTGGTTAGGATTAGAAGGCTTCCATTTTTGAGTTGAGATATGTTTTCATACTCCTTACTGACAGCATATATAGCTTTGTTGAGAATAAACACACTTATGTATATCTGTAAAAGGTTGTTTTTTGGACTCCTAGGAGAAATTGATATAAATTTTGAGTTCTTTAGAGTGGAAACATTAGGAAGGGGAAATCTGTTTGAGATGAGTTTTGCATTTTTTTTTTTGCAACACTGGGCTCGAATTGTTAGGAGTCCGAGTAATAGTACTCCGCTAGCAAATCAAACTGATTCCGGTTTTTTTTCCATCCTGGGACCATTTTGATGAATTAGAAATAAAAAAATACCACGCGTTACAATTAAACACGCGGTTTATGAAAAATGTATTGTGCCTAAAAAGAAACCTATATATATATATATATAATAGGTTATGATCCCACTACAACAACCTACCCAAAGAGGAGTATTCTCGCTAGAATAACACACAACACAACACCCAAAACTGGATGAGGTCATCTTTAAACAAAGATAACGGCACCAACCAGATAAGCACATTTGCATCCGACACCAAGGAAAGTCACAAGACGATAAGAGTATTTGCACACGGACCCAAGAGGAACCATAAAACATAATCAGTAGATTAACCAAACATCACAAAAACTACCAATATATCACGTACGCCACTTCCAGAAGATAACAAGAAGTCATGTACACACACAGTATAAATACCACTGGATAAACTACCAGAGGAACATTCTTATAACTCCGCTACAGTCACGCACATCGTACTACACTTTGGTTCAGTCGCGACAAATACCTCTAAGCCTTTCTTCTTATTAAAGAAATTGTCTAATGTATTAGTAACTAAGTTATACGTTTCAAATAAAGTATTTTAATCAAGCAGAATTAAAATGATGCGATCGCCTTGAGGGATAGTCGGTGACACTGATATAATAATCATACAAATAACATAATTATCAAATTCCATCAAAGCTTCTTAAAAGAATTATATTGACCATTTTAATAGCGCGAAATACACGTTGTAAACTAGGTTTTGGATGTGAGTTACCTGCTTTAAATATATAATTGAGAACAATTGAAATTTGGAGTGATTTATTTAGCTTAGTTTAAACTAGAATGTAATTAATTTATTGGCAGTTTTGTATAATTTACCTGGTTTTTAACAGTGAGCATAAGTAAATGCCTTTGCAGTTCAAGTGGGTTTGCTTCAAGCAATATTGCTGCAATTTTGTTGGAATTTGTTTCCCGAGCTTTGAGCAGACACTTTGGTGAACTTAGTATGCCGTCAAGTTTACCTAAGTGCTGAAAAGCGTATTTACAGTTCTTATAAACGTGATTTCGATTAAATGTTCGCGTAGCTAGATTGATAACCGGCATTGGATCTTTTATTTCTAAATGTTTATAAGCCATACGAATATCAGAAATCTTAGGTTCACTTGTGGTTAATTGCTTTGAGCTGCTGTTTACTTCTATGCCCTTTTCAGACATTGTTCTAGAACTTATTTGATCAGTTCCCAGATTTGTGCGCGTTGTGAAATTCAAATTATGCCCTCTCACACAGGGCTGACACTCACTTTCAAGTAGACGTCCTACAGCTACGGCAGGTGCGGCTCCCATATATGTCTGACTGTAAATATATTTGACAACCTCATGAGTAATATATATACTTAACATAAAATATATACAAATTTTCAATACCTTAGGCGATCGTAATTATGTCTAAGAACTTCAGGGTTAACACCTCCATTTTGATTAAGAGCAGATTTTAATTGGTCTTCCAGTCTATTATTGCCCGACGTAAGGAATTCCATTTGTTTTTCCATCTTCAAGATTTTCATTCGATTATTTCTTATTTCTGTTTCCAGCTGTGCAACATTTAAAAGTAATTTATCTCGCTCTTTACTAAGCTTAAGCAAATTATCTTTGAGTAGATGATTCGTATTCAACCGCAGAAATGTTGGATGCAACTTACTAGAACCCAAAATATTTTGAATACATGCCGGGGAAACATATGTTTCAAAGTGGTCATGATCGGAGGCTGGCACAGAAGAAAATTTGTGTCTAAAGGGTAAGGTTTTGCGAAAAATTACGTCTAGGAGATTGAACAACTCATCATCCGATTCACCTAGGAGACGATTAGATATGTTTGTCCCCTAAAATTAAAAATTATAAGAAAAAATGGATGTAATGTAATTATTTTTAAATAGGTATTTATTTTAGATTATGGATCTGTTTGTTAAATGGGCAACAATTTACCCCGAGTTCAAAAATGTAACAATACAATTGTAAAAATATGGTACTATTTGTGTACATCTTTGACAAAATTTTGATTTATTGTTGAGAACAAACATCAACACTTCTAAAAAAGTTAAAAAAAAACGTTCCAATGGACAGTATTTGCCTGTAGAAATAGAGCGTAAACTTAGCAGTTATGCTGCAGTTTAACATTTATGAACTCGATAATACTTGTTTGATGTTTGCATAAAAATATGTTACCAATTATAAATATTGAAATATAGATTAATTGACATCTGATGATGTTCATTGACACGAACGAAAAGTCACGGCGTGACAACAAGTTAATTTGTTTCATTGAATTTAAGCCCGTTTCACAAATAGATCCTGTATCTCCTTAGTTTTTAAATACCTGATATCTGCTATTAGACATGGGAGCTACATAGCCGTCCTTAGAGCATATTGTTTCCGTGGAAAACCCAGAATCTTGTACAGTGCTTCCACTGCCATCAGCACTCTTTGGTTCCTTTTTGCACAGATTTGAATCAATTCGTCTGTGAGATACGAATGATTGCAAATTTTCGTCAACTAGTTCCGATTGTTTATTAATTGAATTTTCCCGTGAGTTTATATATATTTGAGATTTTGTTCGTATCCTTTTTTTTTTTAATTGGTTTCTGGTAGATAAAAATTTGGATCGGGTAAAATAAATCAATAATTTTAAAGAATATTTTCAATAACTATTTATATTACCTTTGTGATGTTGAAACAGTTGAATGCATTGACATTATTCTACGTTTTATATAGGGAAATGTTTCAATAACTATGTTTCGAAATTTTATGAGTGCCTCTACTTCAGTTTGCAATATTTGGAGTGATTTAGATGTTGTTTTATAATTGAAAGATTCGAATTTCAACACCGACTCGTCTGTAGAACAAATAGATTCCGTTTGTGTGTTATTTTTTCCCCAATCGCAGTTAATTTTCTGAAAAGAAAATATAAAAAGATTACACTGTTAAATATTAAGTCTCATACATGCATCCTTGCATTATATATATTATATATATATATTAAACTTTATTTCCATGTCTACCTAAAAGTGATAATTACTTTGGTTTCGATGCTAAAACCCGTATTCTTTTTGTTTTATAACAAGCGAATATATAGCAGAATTCTTAGCTATCTCAAGTATATGGTCGTTCCAACGGAGGTCGTCGTTGACACACATACCGAGTACTGAAAGTTTTTCGGTTTTTTCAATGTTAGTGCCATTCATGGACAATGGCATTGGGGGTACGTTTAGCTTTAACGACAGAAGACAGCATTGAGTTTTCGAAGCATTAAACTCCACACGATTCCTATTACCCCATTTGACAATGCTGTATAAATCGGAGTTTAATGAGCTTGACATACGGTACCGTTGCAATTGCACGTCCGAAGGCGAAGGACGTGAATTAATGAACGAATATGAAAAGCTGAGTGTAGAGTCGTCAGCAAAACAGCTAAGTGGATTAGAAGTAACAGACAGAAGATCATTTATAAAAATGAGGAAAAGAGTCGGAGACAGAACGGAGCCCTGGGGCACACCAGCATTTATTTTGTGGGAATCATACTTGAATCCGTCCAATAGAACTTGTATTGAACGGTCCAGAAGATAGCTTCTAATCTAACGAACAAGAGTATCATCTTGCAATTAGAAAGAGCACCTGATGTGTTAGGAAGTACATATATTAATTTATTTATCATATTACATTTTACATTACATGTTGATCTACTCCGTAGATAAGTCGACGAATTAGACACTTATGAGTAGTCGCTACTAAGGCCATCGGCTCAGACAATTACAAGACAACACACAAGACGACATTGATACAGAACAGAACAGAAGAAAGGGAGAGAACGGAACACAGAAAACACATAAACATGTCAACAGCACGCAGTTGGTTTTCGGACGGTCCTCCACGCGCAATGATGCTTGATTTCCCTGATCTCACGGGAAGCGATGCTTTAACAGAGCCAAGGCCGTTGACATTTACAATTTATTATTTGAAAACATTTTACTTAACATTACATTTCATATGAACAATCAGAAATTAAAGTTAGTAAATACAAAATAAAAAAAATTATCTGGGCGAACTAGACCAACAATTCCACCCATCACATTTGGATGAAGTAAGGCTAGCTATATCTAAGCTTAAGAGCAACAAAGCCGCCGGAGCCAATGACCTAGCTGCCAACTCATAAGCAAGCATACCTAATGAAGTTGGAGAATTTGTCTCCGGGTGATTTTTGGTCCTGTATGGATTAACGGAGAGTGGAGAAGAAGATACAATGAAGAACTTTACCGGCTGTACAGCGACATAGACCTAGCCAAAAGAATAAAAATGCAACATCTCAGGTAGCTGGGTCATATAGAGCGCATAAACATCAATGCTCTAGCCCGGAAAATCTTCTATTCCACCCCAGAGCGACAGCGCAGTAGAGGAAGACCGGAACTCAGGTGGCGCACATGAGTGGAAGAGGACCTCAACCGACTCCAAGTGCTAATCGAATTAAACTCAGAGCTGGATCATTAAATTTGATCGAAACTAGGGTAGTTAGTACAATAACAAAGAGATTTGCTTATCGCAACACATAGATGGATCAAAACACAACTGTTTTGACAACATGATAATACTTAACAAAGGGAAGAGAGAAAATACAAGATGCTCTAAAAAACTATGAAAAACCACATTTCATTGTAATAACTTTTTTTATAGAATTTCAATAAAAAGTCCTCGAAAAAAGTTGGACAAAAGCCAACAAAACGTCAAAAAGAATGACATTATTTGCATTCGGAAAATAAAGATCTGAGAGCCTGTCAGAAAAAATTATTATATTTAAAAACAAAGATCACCATTCTCATAAAAAGTGTCTGTCTCATCCTCAATTGTCTGGAAGGAGTATACAAAGAAAAATGAGAGAAGTTTTGGACAATCAAGACGACATTTCTTTCAAGCTTAAAAATATTTTAAGTATACTTCGGGATACTATTTTGGTATACAATGAACACCATATAAAACCTGATCTTATAAATGAAATATACAAAGATTTATTAGTGTACGGATCCGACAATTGTTTTGAGTTATGAATTATGAATCCAAGTAATTTATTACTTTTAGAATGATATAGTCCAAGTGCAAATCAAAATATAATTTCGTATTAATAACGCGAAGGCTCTTTGGCTGAGCCATGACTGAAGTGGTATGTCAGAAATCCCGATTGCTAGACGATGCCATTTAATTGCGCACCTCAACACTTCGGACGTCCTGGTCTACACCATCTTTCTAACCCAAGCAAGGTCTTTTACCATAAAAAGAACTGCAAAAGACTTTCCGAAGAAGTTCTTCTTCCCTCATGCGAACTACCCCGGAGTCTCTTGAGCTTTATTTTTTGCACAAAAAGTGCTTCCAGGTAGATTTCGTACATTGCATGATTGTATCTTTTTCGGAATCAACAATTCTCCGTAAGACTTCTTTCAAACGGGGACAAGAGATGGGAGTGCCTTTTTGTCAGCACCCATGTCTCGGATCCGTATATCAGTGCTGGTAAGACCATAGTATTCAACAGCAGCAGCTTAGTTTTTAAGGAAAGGTTTTTGAATTTAAAGAGCCACTACATACTATAGTATGTTCTTGTTCTTTTGGATTTTAGCAGCTGTCCGCGTATTTCTTCCGCCATGTTGTTATCGGTTCCTGCTGCCTAAATAGTCGAGTGAATTTAGATGCGCATTTATCTTGAGTCAGTGTCGATCTTAAGCTCGTAGAGGCCGGACGTCGAGGTGCGCGCACAAATAATTAAGCAAAAGTCAAAAAAAAAATATTGCGCATTTTTATCGTGAGTTTTAAAAAAAAATATTAATACACACTCGTTAGAGAAACCGAAAAAAAACCCTCCGTGTGCTGTAAAGAATAAAATAATATAATAATATAATAATAATGAAAAAAAAAAAAAATAAAACGCATTCGCATAGCAAATTATCCTCTTATCTGTCCCAAGACCTTTGTGCTTAACTGCCTCTTTCTTATCTACTGTAGGCATCGCATGACCATCTAATGCTTGCGGTAAATGGATAAGGGCATCTGAGTTTGTCTTATTGTGCTGAATATTTAAATTGATTTTTTGTATGCAAGCTGTCTTATGGGCATAACACCTAAGACAGTTTGTTTATTACAGAAATTAATTTAGATTTTCACTGCATTGTTCGACTTAGTCAGAATTGTGTTTTGTATGTAAGTATGTATTTTTAAATGGTAAGTGATTTTCGTGTCGTTTATTCTAATGTTCGCGGCCTAACAAAGAATTTCTTTCACGTGTACGTCTACACTGTTCAATACAGGCCAGCTGTTTTAGCATTAAGTGAAACCCAGGTTGGAGTAAATACTGATTTATCAGAGTTTGCTCTACATGGGTATAGCTTGGTGCCATTACTCTTTTCCCATCATGGTCTCGTGGTCTATGTTAGGAATGACATTGCTTGCCAGAGCCTTCCCCAATATGGGCAATGTTCCAACACGGACTTTAACTTCTTATGGCTCAAATTCACTGTCCGCAAGCATGTCATTCATTATTGTTTTATTTACAGGAGTCCAAATCTTGACAGTAATTCGACTTGTAACGAGTTTGATGCACTGTCTGATTCCATCTCGAAAATTGTTTCCCTTTGTCCTCGCACTGAAATCGTTACTGCGGGCGATTTCAATGTACACAATTCTAATTGGCTCCGCTATTCTGGTCAGACAACACCCGAAGGAAGGTATGTCGAGCTCTTTACCGGGTTACATCACCTTACCCTACTGTTCGATGTGCCAACGCGTATACCGGATGTTGCTGGGCAAGCCGACCATACTCTTGACTTGTTTCTTACTTCTCCCCTGATAAATATACCATTAGTGTAACTTCTCCATTTGGCACTTCAGACCATTATATCATTTCAGCTAGTTTCTCATCCTCCACCCATCCAGTTAAAGAAAAACTTACCACCAAGACCGTTTGACAATACGAGAAAGCCAACTGGGACGGCCTGAATAATTTTTTACGAAACTTTAACTGGTCACTATGCTTCCTCGATAGTGACATTGATGTCAGTGCTGAAATGACCACAAATGTGATTCTTCTATGGATGCGTGCTTTTATTCCTAACATAGTAAAAAGCATCAAGCCTAAAGAAAAGTCCTGGTTTAATTCTGAGTGTAAAGAAGCTATCAGGCTCAAAGAAGTAAGTTTCCGATCCTACAAAGCCAACCCTACAGAGGAAAATCGGAAAAAGCACAAACAAGCAAGGAACTCATGCAACTCCGTTATTGAAAGAACCAAATTTTTGCATGACCAAAATTACGGCAAAAAATTTTGCAGTGTCCCAAAGGCAGTCAAAATTTTTGGTCATTTGTAAAAAATATTAAAAACTCCTCAACATCTTCGGTTCCTACGCTCATCGACAATAACAAACCAATTGTTTACTCTTCAGAGAAGGCAAACTTGCTGGCCGCTTATTTCGCTGGCAGCTCTACGCTGCCGCATAGCAACGTTGCCCCTCCTGTACTTGAGAATGTAAATTTTTCCATGGGACAGATTTTGTTCCGCACTCGTACAGTAGCAAGAGTTCTCAAAGATCTCGATATACACAAATCCGCTGGCCCGGATGGTATACCCCCGATTCTTCTGAAGAGGTGTTCTTCCACACTGGCAAAGCCACTGCGTAAGCTTTTCCATCGCTCCTACTCTTCTGGAATCTTTCCTAGAAGATAGAAAACAGCATTTGTCCAGCCTGTCCCTAAGAAAGGTGACCCATCCTCCCCCTCCTCCTACCGACCCATAGCACTGACATCCCTTCTTTCTAATGTCATGGAAACACTGATTAACCGTCAGCTTAAGGAATATCTCGAAGATCGAAAGCTTCTCCATGACCGTCAGTATGGCTTCCGCAGCAACCGTTCCACTGGTGATCTGATGGCATATCTCACCGAATAGTGGAGCAAATCTTTACATCGCTTTGGTAAAAGTAAGATTATTGCTCTTGATATCTCCAAGGCATTTGATAGAGTTTGGCATGAAGCTCTCTTATCGAAAATGCGTGCTTTTGGGATCGATAATACTCTTGTTCGTTGGATTAGAAGCTATCTTCTGGACCGTTCAATACAAGTTGTATTGGACGGATTCAAGTCTGATTCCCACAAAATAAATGCTGGTGTGCCCCAGGGCTCTGTTCTATCTCCTTTTGAAATTCCTATGCACTCATTTTGTATTCAAAAACGTATACGTTTATCGTGGACGTCTCTTATACGTAACTACACTATCATTCTGTATTTGCAATTTATATTTCAGAAACCTGGTTTAAAAAGGATCTCAAAGATAACTTGTACTCTTTAAAAGGTTATAAACTCTAGAGCGGATAGATGTAATCGTGGATGGGTGGTGTGGCAATTTATCTAAAAGAAGATATATCTTGTAAAATTATTTGCTCGTCACATTATCGGTTAAGCTTTTGAATATTTGTTTTTTGAAGTCATAGGCACTCATAGCAATATTATTTTGGGTACTATTTATAGGCCAAATAATAACATCGACCTAGAAGCGCTTTACAATTTAATCAAAGGGATTACAGTTATTTCAGCAAACATTTTTCTTTGTGGTGACTTTAAAAATAACGTCTGTGAACAATTGGAATCGTTGGCTCTACAACTAGTCAATAAGACAACGCCCCCTCATTGAATGCAAATCTCGAACAGCATTTTAGTATTACTCTTTGGGACAATATCTTTTATATGACATCGTTTCACGATCAAATTCTATTTTTAAATGAAAATGTTTCCATATTTAATACGCATGTTTCCCTCAAGCCCAAACAAAGTTAAATACATCTAATAGTCCGGGAGCCAGGTACAAATTTGGTCAAGCGATAATTGGTGAAAAGCATCAGGGAATAATATTATACAGAACGTGGTTAATAACCACATTGCCTTGACACCGGAGTTTAGGAGACCTGAAACGTGGACCGCTATATCACAGTGTAAAGTGATAGGAAAAGCGAAGGATCTTCTATTGACGAACGAAATAACAACGTGGGAAGAAGCGAAAAATGTGCTGGGATTGACCTTTAGGCCCACAATTAACCAGGTGGAAGTAACCAGAAAAATAAGCAGCATGCAGGTAAGCTCAGTGTTAGATTTATTAAACAAAATAGAGCTATTCACATCAGAAATCCATGCAATAATTATGTATGAAAATAATAAAGAAAGCCTTAAAGCACTTTTATATGGTTTAGTAATTTACAAAGTTAGGGAATTAGCAACAGGGAACTTGGCTAGGGAGATTAGAGACGAGTACGATTTATACAAAATAAAAAATATTTTGTATTCGTACGTAGGGTTTGACGAGGGAAATATAATTTCAACAGAGTTAGGGAGAAGTAGACATCATAATGCTAGCTTTGGTAGACAAAATTATAACACTAGAAATAATAATTTCTCTCTTCATATACATCAGCGACAAATTAATAATGTAGCCCAAAATATCCGTCAACCGCAACAACCACAAACCAGCAACTATAGTAACCCATCTAGGCAAACGCGGTTTAGACAAAATCCTGTTCCAATGGAAATAGATATTTCTTTTAGAACAGGTACATATCACTCTAATTCACAGAGAGAGCAGAATCAGACAAATGAAGGGATTTACATTCAAGAAGAGATCCATTCAATCGAAGCTCCGGTTTTTCTGAATCCAGCCTCACTGGTAGAAAATCACAAATAGCATTTTCAATTGAGAATAAGAAGCACATATGTTTAATTGATACAGGATCTACAATGTCAATTGTAAATACTAGTCGAATCGATTGTAGAGCATTTAAAATTCTTAACGAAGTATCTATTAACCTTTCAACTGTGAATAATCAAACGATAGAAAAACTCATAGTTTACCAAGTGCCAGTACCTCAAGAATTTGGATATAGATCGAACGTATTCATAAGAGCATATGGGAAACCCTTAGGAGATAAATCTTATAGTCTTTTGTTGGGAATGGATGTAATTAGTAAAATGGTTGATAGTATTAACATAAGAAAGCGAGAAGTATTACTAGAAAATAAAACCATTCTTCCAATCATTTTGGAGTCTGAATCGTTGATAGAATGCTATGAGTTAGAGGGAAGCAATGAAGTAAAATTAGATTACCTGAAAATAAACGAAAAACAGGAAATAGAAAAATTACTAAAAAAATACAAACATCTTCTATATAAAGATGGTGACCAGCTTACTAATTGCAATAGTATTGTTCATGAAATTAAGGTTTATACAGACCAACAAATTAACGCAAGACTTTACCGTCTTCTAAAAAAGCATGAAGAGGAGGTCATTAAACAAATTAACGAGATGGAAAGGCAGGGGATAATTCGTAAATCAAATAGCCGATATGCATCACCAATAGTAGTTGTAGCTAAAAAACCTGACAGTGAAGGAAAAATCAAATTTAGAGTATGTGTAGATTATCGAGCACTCAATGATATTACCGTGGATGATAAATACCCATTACCAAACATTGAGAGTATTCTTGATAAGTTAGGGAGGTCACAATATTTCTCTACCCTTGACTTGGCCAAGGGTTATCATGAAATTAAGGTACATCCTGAAGATATTCATAAGACTGCATTTGTCACACCAAACGGTTTGTATGAATATACCAGAATGCTTTTTGGGCTGAAAAATGCCCCAGCGACATTCCAACGTCTAATGAACGAGATATTGAGAGATTATATAGGGAAAATTTGTACAGTATATCTTGATAATATACTAATTTTCTCGACCTCACTTGAAGAACACATTTCTTCATTAAATAAGATTTTTAAAAGACTAGCAGATCACAATCTTAAGGTTCAACTAAGTAAATGTTCCTTTTTAAGGAAAAACACTGAGTACCTAGGGCGTATACTTACTTCGGAAGGAATGAGACCTAATCCGAACAAAATAGAAGTAGTCCAGAAGTACCCATTACCTCAAACAACGAAACAACTTAAAGGATTTTTGGGTAGTACGGGGTATTATCGAAAATTTATCAAGGATTAATCCAAGATTGCATATCCGATGGTGAAATATTTAAAGAAAAATATGACGATCAATACAAGTGACCCTGAATATATTCAAGCCTTTGAGCGATTGAAAGAAACCCTCGTTAAACATCCCATACTCAAATATCCAGACTTCAATCAACAGTTTTCACTCTTTACCGATGCTAGTAACTTTGCATTGGGAGCTGTTCTTACTCAAAAAGGACAACCTGTATGTTATGCATCTAGAACATTGAATGATCACGAGAAAGAATACTCCGTAACCGATAAAGAATTTTTAGCCGTTACATGGGCAACCACATAATAATTAATAATTTATTGGCGCGACAGCTCCTTAAGGAGCCAAGGCCTAGTGACTTATACTCTCAACCATTTCTGTGTGTGTGTTGTTACTCTGCAAGAATGGAAGGGACCTACAGTTTACCGCCGAGTCCGAACGGCTACATGAGATGCACTTTTTCGAGACAAATTTTACTCTTGGAGGTTTTGTCAGTTCCTCGCAAGAGGCAGTACCCCAGAAAAAAAGGTGGCTTTGAGCTGGATTTGAACCCAGGTTCTTTCGCTTAGCAGTCCGACACACTAACCACTAAGCCACGGGGCAACCACATATTTTAGGCCTTATCTTTGGGGTCAAAAATTCAAGTTAATTACTGATCACATGCCTGTCAAATATCTAACAAAAAAATATAATGGCAAAGAATTCAGTCAACGAATTCAAATAGGACTTCTCAAATTGCAGGAATTCGATTTCGATATTGATTATAATTAAGGTAAAGAAAATAAAATAGCAGATTTCCTAAGCAGAATTCCAGGGGAAGTAAATGAAACTACAGATACAATACATTCCGCAGATGAACAATTTTTAGACCATATAGCAATAAAAGATGGTATAGTAAATTTATACCAAACCCAAATAATACTTACATATTCTGTTCGAAAGTAAATAAAAACACAACATTATAAGACAATTATTGAAGTAGATATGACGAAAGATGAACAATATTGGAAACATTTGTTTAAGAAAGCAATTAAGGCAGGAATAATAGGCATATATTCTGAAGTGGAACACAGTGAATACAATAAAGTACAGAAGGTTTTAATTGATATGTATGGACATGATAAGGGAGTTAAGTTTTATAAGCTCACTCAAAGAGCAAGAGATATAGAAAAAGCCGAAGATGTTCACAAGCAAATATCTCTTTATCATAACGAAGAGAGTAACCACTCAGGTATAGTTGAAACTTATCATAAGCAAAATTTCAAAATATATTTACCAAATTTAATTAAAGAAATTTCGAAAGTCATAGGGAATTGCCAAACATGTCAGGAAGGAAAATATGATAGAAAACCGATAAGACCGAAGTTTAAACTGACAGAAACTCCAAATAAAGGAAACGAAGTATTGCATATGGACGTTTATCATTTCAATAAATTAATATATCTGACATTCGTAGATAAATTCACTAAAAAAGCTTATGGCTATAGTTTAACTAGCAAAAACTGGACTAGTAAACTAGAATGTATAGACGATCAATTGAATAAATTCGGAAAAACCAGAAAAATCGTTTGTGACAATGAATTTAATTCTGAAAATATAAAAGAACACTTTCGAGAAGAGGGAATAGAAATGCACATGACAAAACCAAACTCGCATACTGGAAACTCGGACATAGAAAGATTTCACTCGACGTTATTAGAAATTTTGCTAACAATCAAAAATAAAGATATGTCCACAAATTGGAAAATATTCAAAACTATTCAAATTTATAATAACAGATACCACTCCACATTAGGTATGAGTCCCAATGAAGCCGAGAAAACAGATCCGATAATTTTAAAAAAGAAACTAGAAGAGAAAAAGAAAAAAAAATATAGGTAAAAGAAATACTTTTAGGGAAAGCTATGAGGAAAAACGAAATGAGGGCTATATAAGGAATTACAAACACTTGAGAGACAAAAATGAAACATATTATAGAAAACATTCTTTAAGAAATGTGGACCCCACTAATATAAAAAAGACCAAATCAATTTGCAGGCAACCTTATGGCTGAAGATTGTTCTCATGATGATGACAATAATGGTAGCGGAACCGGCACTTCTAATATCGCAAATTCAAACGGACCAAGGTTACACTATTCTAAATCGCGGTTCAGTAGAACTAATCAATAATACCCAAACAATTGTTCACATTATTGATACCAGAGAAATTACAGCGGCAGTTGAAGCCATTGAAATAAATTTACAAAAACTAAAAATAGAAAATAGCTAATCAATAGTTAACGAAATTATAAATATTAAAGCAAAAGTAAGAACTATTGCATCCACCTTCCGACAAAAGCGAACAAAAAGAGGTCTAATTAACTTTATTGGAACTGGTCAAAGTGGTTGTACGGGAGCATGGACGATAATGATAGGCAAGACATTTTACAACATTTTGAAACTGTTGATATCAATAACAGAAATGCGATAGGAAATTTAAACAAACAGATAAAAATTAACGAGCATATAATGAATAATATAAATAATTTCAAGGTAGTTGTAGAAGAAGACAGAAAACATATTACTGAAATTTACAATAACGTAGTGGAGAATCAGAATAATTTTACGATTAAACTTTTGCAAACAGATCAACTCTTAAAGCTCAAAATTCTTGAAGATAAAATTGATAGCATTTTAGACAACATATCTTCTGCAAAACAAGGGATCTTACATCCAAGTATTTTAACAGGAGAAGAAATTATTGCTTCCGATTTAGATTTCTATAAGTTAAAATATGCAAAAATAGGAGCCTTTAAACTAAATGGAACAAAATTAGTTTTAGCTATTAAATTACCAAAATAATATATACAAACTCAATTAAAAATGATAATTCCAATGCCAAACAAAGATTATAGAGAAATAGGTATTATTCCAATTGAATATGTTGAAATAAATGGCACTTAATAACTTTATAATGCAAACAATATTTATGTTAAAGACTTGAAAAAAATGGATAACTGCTTAACTGATGGCATTTGTAATTTTAAAACAAATAATCAAACTAAAATTGAAAATGTTGAAGAAAATTTAATCATTTGTAAGAACCTAAATAAAGAAAAAATAACTAACGGTTGTGACGACCGAAACTTAGAATTAACTGGAAACTTTATAATCAATATAAATAATTGTACAATAAGTGTGAGGAACATATCTGCGCCTGATTTTAACTTAGAATTTGTGCATCAATTTACCTATGAAGAAAACCAAAATGTTAACATTAAAGAAAAACTAACATTCGAAACAATGTTAAAAAAATATATCAAATTGAAAATTTGAAGCATATTGATGAACTTAAATACCACAAAAACAACTATATTATGAGCATATTTATAATATCATTTGTTTTCATAGCCATTATAGTTATAGGTGTTATAATTTTTTTAATGAAAAAAAAAACTAATATAATAAGACAAATATTAAAAAATATTTAGATTCTTAAGATACCAGCGATTCAGGAGAATCTTAAAAATAAGGAGGGAGAAGTTAAATATTTGTATGGTGACCTTTAAGAATAAAGCAATGTTCAATAGGGCAATCACCTTCAGTGATTGCATTAATAGTAGGTATCTCATTTCTCCTAAATTATAATAGCAGACACCAAATGATATAAGAGACACTGCAACAACCTTCCGTTGTTGCATTTCCGTTCCGACACCATTTATTAGAATCAGCAAACTTGACGATGGGAAAATATTGAAGTTGAAGGCCGTCGTCATAATTGTCATTAGCTTTAAGAAAATAATAAAGAAGATTGATTCAGTCTCAATCGACCCAGCAAACAACAACGTTCTTTTATTTAACATATTTTATTGCACGCAGCAACGTGTGCAATATGACACACCTGGAGTACCATATGTAGTGACGGTTCCCAAGATGTAATCGTATGCTGTTTCGGAGGTTTTATATTGTCGCCCAGGGAATAGTGATTAGCCCCGATTCCCAAGACGAAGTATTATACGGATGTTATTACAACTTCCTCCTTTAGAAGTATAATTTTATTTTTTTTAATTATACTTGACCAATCCTTTAAGTCCTTTTTTATTTATTATTTCAAAAGGAATATAAAACTTAAAATATACTATATTTTACATCTAGGTTTTTATACTTATATATGTAAAATCAACGTATTTTGAATACAAATATTAATTTTTGTTTTATTAAGAAGGTATTTAGGATTAAACTAAGTAAAATATTACTACTATTACTACTATTACCATTATAACCATTTTTTTTATTAAAGTCTTAAAATTCAAAATATAGCTAAGTATAATAATTAAATTAATGTATTATAATTTGTATAAGATTTTTTAAACTTTATTCTTAATAGAGGTAGCATTTGCCTATTTACTTTAGAAATTTATTTGGTTTCATTATTATTTTTCGTTTTATTTTATAAACTAAAAACATGTTCATACAAATATTTCCTTAAAACTAGCTATTTTCCTAACTTATTTTACTACCAATATTTAAAATTCCGGAAAAAAATAAAGATAAACATCAATTTATTCAAATAGATTCTAATTTTATTGATTTTTTTTTAGATATTATTTATA
Source organism: Platycheirus rosarum (assembly GCA_963971375.1). Taxonomy (NCBI): domain Eukaryota; kingdom Metazoa; phylum Arthropoda; class Insecta; order Diptera; family Syrphidae; genus Platycheirus; species Platycheirus rosarum. The sequence continues at coordinate 33,104,878 of OZ020509.1, read as the reverse complement.
ATTTATAAGTTGAAGATTATTTACTTATTATTATTATTATTCTGTACATTTTTTAAGTCTGTTTTTATAAACCGTCAACCGTTTGTTATGTTGGTCTTCTTTGACGCAGTTTTTATTTTCATTAGTTTTTAACACTTTATATGGACCTGTAAAAGCACTATCTAACTTGTGGCCTGCTGTGTTCTCTTATAAGACCAAGTCCCCAACATTAATTTCTAACCCTATTTTTCTCGTATCGTACTGCAATTTTTGTTTAATTTTTGCGTTTTTGATTAAATTCTGGGCCCTTAAATTAGCAGATTGTAACCTAAACTTAATTTCTTTGTCATAAGAGTCAATATTGTAAACTGGGTCTATAGAGTTTTCATTCAACCACTGAAAAGAATTTGGTTTTTTCCCAAATACTAGCTCAAATGGGCAGTAGCCATGGAGTATGCGAAGAATTGTAACCACTCATTCCAATCATTTCTTTGTACCGATAATTTTTGCGTTTTTGATTAAATTCTGGGCCCTTAAATTAGCAGATTGTAACCTAAACTTAATTTCTTTGTCATAAGAGTCAATATTGTAAACTGGGTCTATAGAGTTTTCATTCAACCACTGAAAAGAATTTGGTTTTTTCCCAAATACTAGCTCAAATGGGCAGTAGCCATGGAGTATGCGAAGAATTGTAACCACTCATTCCAATCATTTCTTTGTACCGATATGTAGGAACCTAAATATTCATTGAAAGTTCTATGACTACGTTATATTGTGCCTAAAGTCTGGTGATTGTAAGCTGTTGAAGTTTGAATTTGATTTTTTTATTCGGTTCCCATATCTGTTAAAATTTTCTTCATAGGTCCATACTTCAATACGAAACCTTCAACAATTGTTCTGGCTACTGTTTTTGCACTTTTGTTTGGTATGTGTATTGCTATAAAATACTTCGTTAGATCGCATGTCATAGTTACTGCGTATTCATTATTTTTCTCTGTTAATGGGAGTGGACCAATAGTATCTCTCAACACAATATCAAAGGCTTTTTCTGTTGTGGGTGTTATTACCTTTGGCTCTTTAGTTTTGGTCAGATTTTTATTGAGTTGGCAAAGTTCGCATGACTTTACGTACGTTTTGATATCTTTTGTCATGTTGCGCCAACGATAGTCACGTCTAATTATATTTAATAACCTCGTAATTCCTGGGTGGCCTCCCCAGATTGGATTATCGTGGTATTTTTTAATGATTAATTCTTTTTCCTCATTGCTATATATTGTTATCACTTTGGGCGTTAGCGCTATAAATATTTTATTTACTAATTAATTGCCCATTTCTTTAAAATCGTTTACCATGGTTTTCTCAAAAAAATTTTTCGTTTAGTGATAACTGCAATTTAGTTAGATTTCTAATGCTGGCTTCTTTTTGAAGTACAGGAAAGAATTTGCCTAAGCAGAGATTTCCATTAACATTAATTTGTTCTAACTTAAGTGTACCAACCAATTTTCTTACGCGTTTAAAATAACAATGTTGTGAACCAAATTTTAGTTGAGTGTATTTCTTAACATCCTAAGAGTTAAATACTTCATAAACTCTGGGTTCATTTGCATAATGAGCTATATTTGTGTTCGTGCAGATTTTATTATTAAATTGGTTTTTCCTGGTGTCTTGACGAGTTTTTACTTCGTAGATTTTCTTGGCTTTTCTTATAGCTTTTATGTCATTGAAATCTATTCGCGACAGAGCGTCAGCAACATAATTTTCTTTAGCCCGAAGATGTTCTATCATTAAATCATATTTCTCTTAATCCAACCTTATCCGCGTTAATTTGGAAGACGGGTTTTTCATTGAAAACAAATACGATAATGGCCTGTGGTCAGACCTTACCATTTATTTATTTATTTATTTATTTATTTATGGCCCAATGTAAGCTGTAAGTTCCTGCTCGATGGTCGATTTTTTGCTCTCGCCCTTAGTAAAAGCTCTTGATGCATAAGTTATAGGCATGTACTTTTCGCCATATTGTTGAGTAAGAACCGCTCCGCAGGTATGCTTGCTTGCATCTGTTATTATACAAAATTCCTTTTCCAAATTGGGGTACTGCAGTATAGACGGACTTAATAATTGTTTTTTTAAATATTGAAAAGCGTTCTCACATTCTTTTGTACATAAAAATGGAACATTTTTCTGCTTAATCTTGTTAAAATGATGTGCATGGTCTGCGAAATTCGGTATGAAGTGCCGGGCTATCTTCAATTCGTATGGTAATCTTTTAAAACGAAATGATCCTTTTTCTGTGGAAAATGATGTTATGTCACGTAAATTTTCTTCAAATTCAATCTGGTGGAACCCAAACATCAAATCCAAACATGAAAAATATTTCGCTCTTCCTAATTGATCGAGTATATCGTCAATGCGAGGAAGTGGATATTTATCTGCAGAAAGTTTTTTTATTAATCTGCCTGTAATCAATTACCAGCCTCCAACGTTTTTCAGTGTTACCTGGTAAGTTTTTCTTTGGAACTAAAAGCACTGGGCTATTATATTCTGATATTGATGGCTCTATTTTTATTGGTGTGGAAACCATCGTGAATTTTTTTTCGTCTTTGCTAGATTGTGTGTCTTTGTAAATTGTATTGTCTTGTAAATCGTATGCTTAAGGGAATATCTAGTTCGAACCCATGTTTGCTAGAGACTTTAAGTAATTTATCTCTAAAGCTATGAAAGATTTCTGAACATTCTTTTTTATGCTCAGTTGTTAGTTTACTAAAATGTACATTGAGTAGAGTTCTAATATTGTTGTAATTTTGAACTAGTATTACAATATGCTGAAGAACTGTTTTATCTGAAATTGGTGCACTTTTGTTAATACACTTATAAGATTTTCATAAATTCTACTTTGTGGGGTAGAATATTATTTAGTATTATGGACCACTTGTCCATTTACGGTCGTAAACATTTACTCAAAAACGCAAAAATAATTCCATATTTTTTTCTCATGCATTCATGGTTAGTTAATATAAAATAAATACGAGAAAAAAATATTAAATGCTGTTTAATAAAACTTATTAAATTGAAAATAAGTATGTCTACTAAATCAAAACATAAGTAGAGTTCAATATATTTTGAAAAAATTTTTTTTTAACATATAATTTATACATAAAGTTTCCAAAAATAAAAAAGCCATGTAATGAAAAAGATTGAATTTTAGATTTTAGATGCTAATGTATTAACAGACGCCGATCTTTTCGGCGGGCTACGCTAATTAAAAGTAATTAACCTTTTAATCCGGATTAATTTGCGCGAGTAGTTTTTCTTAAAATAGGTCGTGTAATTAAATTCGGGTGTAAGTGTAATAAAAAATTCAATTAACAGTAAAAAAAAAAAAAAAAAAACTAAATAATCATTTCTTGGGAATCCCATTATGGGTAAATCTGAGAAGAGAAAGAGTGATGTGAAAAAGGCCTATGAAGCCTTGGAGAGCCAAAAAAAGGCAGGCATAAAGATCCACGGGAAGGAATTCCTGGTATCTATGCACGCTAAGCTGAGCGACATCGACCAGTTATACGAAAAAGAAGAGGAGATGGACATCTACGATAAAGAAATTAATAGTGGTGAAGAAGATGAAGCTACTGACAATGAAGAAGAGCCAACTTTACAAGAAGTCAACAAAGAAGAAGATGTCGAAAACATGGTCGACCTTAACTCCGACTATTAAAATTTTGTGATGGTTCAACGTCAGAAGAGGAAACCTTCACCACCAACATCTCCAAAAAAGGAACCTTCATCCAAGAAGATAGCCATGAAGGACGGAAATAATTCCCCTAAAGACAAGGACATTGCCACCAATAACAAGGAAGGCGATAAAACCCCTCAACCTGCCAGCAACACCGCCTCAACCACTGTAGAACCACGCCCCACCTTGATGCCGCCAATTGTATGTTTTGGACTCAAAGAACAAAGAGTTGCTTTTAGGATTCATAACATTAACATGAACAAATCTGTCATTAACACAAAGACGAAGGCAGACCATCAAAAATTCGTAAAATGCTAAAAGAGGGAAGCACAGAGTTTAATACCTACACGGCCAAAGAAGACAAAAAGAACCTGCTAGTTCTTAAAGGTATACATTATAGCCATGATGCCAATGAAGTCAAAGAAGAACTATCGAAGGAAGGAATATCTGCTTTGGCAGTAAGCCCATATAAGTCAGTAAAAAAATGGAACAGCTTCGTAAAATGCTAAAAGAGGGAAGCACAGAGTTTAATACCTACACGGCCAAAGAAGACAAAAAGAAGCTGCTAGTTCTTAAAGGTATACATTATAGCCATGATGCCAATGAAGTCAAAGAAGAACTATCGAAGGAAGGAATATCTGCTTTGGCAGTAAGCCCATATAAGTCAGTAAAAAAATGGAACAGCTTCGTAAAATGCTAAAAGAGGGAAGCACAGAGTTTAATACCTACACGGCCAAAGAAGACAAAAAGAAGCTGCTAGTTCTTAAAGGTATACATTATAGCCATGATGCCAATGAAGTCAAAGAAGAACTATCGAAGGAAGGAATATCTGCTTTGGCAGTAAGCCCATATAAGTCAGTAAAAAAATGGAACAGCTTCGGGTTGAAGTAGACAAGACAGCGGATATCCCTTCCATATATAGTAAAACTCTCCTTATGAACCAAAAGGTTTACTGGGAGAAATTCAAAAGTACCAGCATCTCTCAGTGCAAGAATTGCACTGACCGAGTCTGAGACGCTTCTGCTAGTCTCAGTATACATCAAGTGCAACTCAACAAGAAGCGACATACATCACGATCTCCACATTATCAACAGCATTGCTAATCAATACACATCTTGTGTCATTGTAGGAGACTTCAACGGTCGGCACCCTCTATGGATGGATACCGCGGAATCTCACCCAGGCAAAGCAATTGTTGACTGTCTACAAGGAAATCCCGAGCCTCACTCTTTGGTTGTCGTGTCTCAACCAAAACCAACATTCCCTAGAACTCCATCTCATTTGGATTTCTTTCTGGTTACATCGAACTTCATCAACATCCTACCTGAACTACGGAACTACAATTGCGTAGCACACGATAGTGATTCCGACCATCTGGGAGTAGAAGTTAGGGTACGACCTAATCAAAGGATATTCTGCGAACAACCAACAACCAGAACAAGAGCTCCACATAAGGTATAACAGGGTGAACTGGAGAACATTCAGTACCGAAATTAAAAGAGATCTCTCGGAAGTCCCAACCAGCAGCAATCTCTCAAACAGCTAAATTGATAGTGCCATACTCCAATTCGAGACAACAGTCACCAACGCCTTGGAAAAGCTCAAGACCGCAAAAACCAGCAGAGACCGATATGCGAATATGACCGAACATATACAGGCCATATATGCTCACAGACAGAGACTCCGCAAAAAGCTTCAACGGATATACCACAGGTTGTTCAACAGAGAGAACGACGAGTATAGACGTATATACTCCGAACTTCAATGCACCAGCACCATGTTCAACCAGGCAGTGAAACATCACCAGGAGGATGAATTCAGGAAAAGACTTGCCAAAATCAAACCGGGACCCGATGCCTTCAAGAAAATTAACCAGCTCGTTGGGAAAAGAGCACGATGCCAGACTAGTGTCGATGGATATCGGCCGATTTCGCTTTTATGCTGTGTCAGCAAAATCCTGGAGGGAATTATCCTGAGAAAGCTTCATCATTTCTTCAGGGAAAGGGAATTCATACCGGAATGTCAGTATGGTTTCCGAGCGCGACACTCAACCATCCATCCGCTTCTTGGACTGCACTCCGACGTGACAAACGGACTCAACAAGAAAAAGACGAAAGTCGCCTGTTTGTTTCGACACAGTTTGGATAAAAGGACTAATATTCAAACTCTCTAGTCTAGGACTACCTGAACACTTGGTAAGATTAATCAAAAATTTTCTAACCCATAGATCCTTTTAATTACAGGTAAACAAAGAATATTCACAAAGAAGGACGATCAGCGCTGAAGTTCCACAAGGTTTCAAGTTGGGCCCCATACTTTTCAACCTTTATACAGCTGACCAGCCTACTCACATCCCGGGACGAAAACGAAGCTATATGCCGATGACTCCTTAACATATGCAACATCCATTTTACCAGAAATCGCAGCCAGGAGAGTTGAAGGTCACATAAGAAACTTGTGGGACTACTACCTTAAATGGGGACTAAAGATAAATAGCGATAAGAGCGAGCTTATCTGCTTCAGAACCCCAACAACAGCAACAAGAGGTCGAAGACGTTTCGCATCACGCTGTGATAATATTCAGTATCAAGGTACCAGACAACACAGTGATAAGGACAAAGACAACAGCAAAATACCTTGGAGTGAATTTCACTAACCGCTTCCAATTCAATAAGCACATTTCATTTATGCTTAAGAGAGCCAACTTCTTAGAAGAAGAAACGGACTAAACACTAATACCAAACTCCTCATCTATAAGCAGCTGATCCGTCCAGTTCTGACATACGCTTGTCCTATTTGGTTTACCATATCACCAACATATATGAAGAAGATCGAAGTTTTTGAAAGAAAGATACTCCGTAGCTGTACAGGCCTACACCGAAACCCCATTACAAGGAAATATGTCCCAAACAAGAAGCTATATGAAGACAGCAAACTGATCCCAATAAATCAGTTCATGAAACAGCTCTCCAAAAATATTTTGAGGAACTTGGAGGACCACCCCAACTTGGAAATACAGCATTTACTCCAGCAAAAACTAGAGCCCAGCCATCGCTACCTCAACATTCGAGCCATCACAGACGATCGATTCGAGGATATAATGAACAATGACGGAGCCCCGTTCTACGAGAGAACCAGCAGCGGACACAACAGAGGATAAGCAACACCGCATCCTAACCCCAATTTTTTAAAACCAAAGACAGTAAATTATAATTAAGAATTTCAATTAAAAGATTATGCAAACAACAATATGATATAAGTAAAAATATAGCATTGTATAGAGTCAGCTGAAGTAAGTCGGGCCCCTGTTGTTGAGCCGACATGATTTATTTTAGTTATAAGTTAGTTTAAGACCAATTGTACATAAATTCTAACGAATATAATAAAAATAATCTAATCTAATCTTTTCAAATATTTTCCTTTCAAGTATTTCTTATGAACTTTATATATTTTTATTATAAAATTTGCAACTAAAAGTGTTGTAATTATAAACAACATAATTTTAATGCTATCTACATCCGTAATTTGTTGTATTTTTTCTTCAACTTTTACTTCATTAATTACGTTAGCATTCTCTTTTTCATTCTTTGAATTTTTTCCACCATTTTTTTTTTTTTGTATATTCTACAATAAAATTTGTATTTTTTTTCGATCGTTCGGTCAAATCTGATCTGCCACTACCACAATCACACACATTACAGCATTTGTTTTTATTACTAATTTTATCTCTTTTGTGAGTAGTTGTCATGTCACTGATGTTTCGTTTTCATTTATGTTGCACTCTTTCTTTCTCTCATTTTTTTTATACCATTTCGAGTATATAATTCACTAAATAGCATTTTTATTCACTCTTTTTCACTGGCCATCGCCATAATTTTTGCATTCTCTTTTTTTTCTTTATGTATTACATTTTACGCCTTTGGCGTGCTATCATTTTTTTATGCACTCTATTGTACAGTTATTGAGATTCCGCAATTTGGAACTTCTGTTTTTACCGTTTCACCGAATGGTCGCATGATTTTACGATTTTTGTTCTAGAATTTTTTTTTTATCAGACAATGTATGTATGTATGTATTTTAACACAGTTAGCTTATTTTTTCTTTAATATTTTTATAGCAGCTATTGCAGCAGCGTATTTTGTGCTCGTCTTCACTATTTAAATTTTTTTCTTTTTTTTTTTCTTCGTCACGGTCATGTAATGAAAAGATCCAATCGCGTTCGTGGTTATATTTGAACTGCCGGGATTGATCAAGTATAACAACATAATTAGGTATATGACTGGCGAGTGGCTAGACTGCCAGGTCAGCAATCACGCGCGCACGCAGCAACGTGTGCAATATGACACACCTGGAGAACCATAGGTAAAAAAAAGACGATTCCCAAGATGTAATCGTATGCTGTTTCTGAGGTTTTATATTGTCGCCCAGGGAATAGTGATTGACCTCGATTCCCAAGACTAAATATTATACGGATGTTATTACACGTGAGTCAAACAGCATGCAACAATTTGAAAATAAGCTTAAACTATTTTTCCATAATGTCTAATCAAAGCAATTTACTTACTAACTTATTAACCTATTATTTTTTTTTTTGCCCTCCTCTCTCTTTTCGTTTTAACCATATCTTACTATTTTTTGTATAATTCTTCGTCAATAAATTACTTTTTTTTTACTTTAGTTATCATATCATCACTAATTTATTAATGTTAAATTTAAATTTTAATTTTTAATTTTAACTTTATTTTCTTTTTGAAATTGTATATTTTACTACATTTGCTATGACTAGCTTATAAGATTAATTTTACTGTCTTAGTATTTACTTGTAATGAATAAACTAAAACTTAAACTTAAACGGTTAGTTAGTTTAGTTTAAATGACATTTTATTGAAATAAAGCTTCTTAACGAGATAATACAATATTCAAATGTGATTATAATAACAAAATGTATTGTTTGGAATAATAAAAAGAAAATAAGAGAAGTGATGTGTTTGCTGAATGGGCTCTGGAATAGTTGAAAATAGACAAAATATCATCTTCAGCGATGATTTCCATTTCTGGGTGAATGGGTATATCAACCAATAATAAATGTCGAATTTGGCTAGATAACAATCTACATGATATCAAAGAGGGCCCAACGAATGTAACCCGAAAAAGCGCATAATAAAATACCTTTAAGAATGGCACATGCAACTATCAATGCTTGTACTTATGACACAAGTACAAGAGCTCCACATAAGGTATAACAGGGTGAACTGGAGAACATTCAGTACCGAAATTAAAAGAGATCTCTCGGAAGTCCCAACCAGCAGCAATCTCTCAAACAGCTAAATTGATAGTGCCATACTCCAATTCGAGACAACAGTCACCAACGCCTTGGAAAAGCTCAAGATCGGAAAAACCAGCAAAGACCGATATGCGAATATGACCGAACATATACAGGCCATATATGCTCACAGACAGAGACTCCGCAAAAAGCTTCAACGGATATACCACAGGTTGTTCAACAGAGAGAACGACGAGTATAGACGTATATACTCCGAACTTCAATGCACCAGCACCATGTTCAACCAGGCAGTGAAACATCACCAGGAGGATGAATTCAGGAAAAGACTTGCCAAAATCAAACCGGGACCCGATGCCTTCAAGAAAATTAACCAGCTCGTTGGGAAAAGAGCACGATGCCAGACTAGTGTCGATGGATATCGGCCGATTTCGCTTTTATGCTGTGTCAGCAAAATCCTGGAGGGAATTATCCTGAGAAAGCTTCATCATTTCAGCTATCCGGACAATACACCATAAATCCCCCCAGAAAAAACTGCGCCTCCAGGAGCGGATTGAAGGGCCTCGTGCCCGAAAATACATTTTTTACTCATGCCTACGCACGCCTATATTTCGCTATTTAGAAGTCCTGGCTGGTTTTGCACTGTGAGATAGTAATTTCAACCAGTTGTCATTATAACAACAACATTTCAATATTATTCGTGTATAACAGATGAATGATGAGCATTCCTTGCGAGACGAGTATTACGGGAGAAACTTTTAAGAAGAGGAATGCAACTGGCTACTTCGAGTGAACATTTTTTGTAAAAGAAACGATAAAATAAGGAAAGGCATGAAACATTGCGTCGGTGTTCGAGGGGGGCAATTGTTTCAGCGGCAGTTCTATTTCCTATCAATCTTAACGCTCTATTTTGTATTCTATCAAGCAGGTGAAGCGATGTTTGTGAAGCACCTGCAGAGAGGTGGGAGTTATACTCGAGTTTAGGACGTATAAACGCTTTATAAATTGTAGCCAGATCAGATGGGGAAAAAATCTTCTTACACCTATACAGAAAACCTAAGCACTTAGCAGCATTCTTAGCGATCTCAAATATATGATCGTTCCAACGGAGGTCGTAGTTAACACACATACCGAGTACTGAGAGCTTTTCGGTTTTCGGATGTAAGTGCCATTCATGGACAATGGCATTGGGGGTATGTTTAGCTTTAATGACAGAAGACAGCATTGAGTTTTCGAAGCATTAAACTCCACACGATTCCTATTACCCCATTTGACAATGCTGTATAAATCGGAGTTTAATGAGCTTGACATACGGCACCGTTGCAATTGTACGTCCGAAGGCGAAGGACGTGAATTATCGAACGAATATGAAAAGCTGAGGGTAGAGTCGTCAGCGAAACAGTTAAGTGGATTAGAAGTAACAGACAGAAGATCATTTATAAAAATGAGGAAAAGAGTCGGAGACAGAACAGAGCCGTGGGGCACACCAGCATTTATTTTGTGGGAATCAGACTTGATACCGTCCAATACAACTTGTATTGAACGGTCCAGAAGATAGCTTCTAATTCAACGAACAAGAGTATTATCGATCCCAAAAGCACGCATTTTCGATAAGAGAGCTTCAAGCCAAACTCTATCAAATGCTTTGGAGATATCAAGAGCAATAATCTTACTTTCCCCAAAGCGATGTAAAGATTTGTTCCACTGTTCGGTGAGATATGCCATCAGATCACCAGTGGAACGGTTGCTGCGGAAGCCATACTGACCGTCATGGAGAAGCTTTCGATCTTCGAGATATTCCTTAAGCTGACGGTTAATCAGTGTTTCCATGACCTTAGAAAGAAGGGATGTCAGTGCTATCGGTCGAATGAATCGAAGAATCGGGGGTATACCATCCGGGCCAGCGGATTTGTGTATATCGAGATCTTTGAGAACTCTTGCTACTGTACGAAAAACTTACATTCTCAAGTACAGGAGGGACAAACGTTACTGTGAGGCAGCGTGGAGCTGGGAGCGAAATAGGCGGCGAGCAAGTTTGCCTTCTCTGAAGAGTAAACAATTGGTTTGTTAATGTCGATGAGCGAAAAATTTGGTTCTTTCGACAAACGGAGTTGCATGAGTTCCTTGCTTGTTTGTGATTTTTCCGATTTTCCTCTTTAGGTTTGGCTTTGCAAGATCGAAAACTTACTTTGAGCCTGATAGCTTGTTTACATTCAGAATTAAACCAGGACTTTTCTTTAGGCTTGATGCTTTTTACTCTGTCATGAATAAAAGCACGCATCCCTAGAAGAATCACATTTGTGATCATTTCAGCACTGGCATCAATGTCACTACCGAGGAAGCAGTGACCAGTTAAAGTTTCGGACAAAAATATTCAGGCCGTCCCAGTTGGCTTTCTCGTATTGCCAAACGGTCCTGGTAGTAAGGTTTTCTTTAACTGGATGGGCGGGGGATGAGAAATTAGCTTAAATGACACAATGGTCTGAAGTGAAAGAAACAAGTCAAGAGTATGAGCGGCTTGCCTAGCAACATCCGGCACACGCGTTGGCCCATCGATCAGTTGGGTAAGGTGCTGTAACCTGGCAAAGAGCTTGACATACCTTCCTTCGGGTGTTGTCTGACCAGAATAGCGGAGCCAATTGGATTTGTGTACATTGAAATCGCCCGCAATAATGATTTCAGTGCGAGGACAATAGGAAACAATTTTCGATATGGATTCAGACAGCGCATCAAACTCGTTACAAGTCGAATTACTGTCGAGATTCGGACTCCTGAAGGAAGGCTCTGGCAAGTAATATCATTCCTAACATATATCACGAGACCATGGTGGGAAAAGAGTAATGGCACCAAGCTATACCCATGTACAGCAAATTCTGATAAATCAGTATTTACTCCAACCTGAGTTTCACTTAATGGCAAAACAGCTGGCCTGTATTGAACAGTGTAGACGTACACGTGAAAGAAATTCTTTCTTTAACCGCGAACATTACAATACACGACACAAAAATCACTTACCATTTAAAAATACTTACATATAAAACACAACTCTGACTAAGTCGAACTATGCAGTGAAAATACAAATTAATTTCTGTAATAAGCAAACTAACAAACTGTCTTAGATGTTATGCCCATAAGACAGCTTGCATACAAATTAAAATCAGTTTAAACATTCAGCACAATAGGACAAATTCAGATGCCCTTATATATTTACCACAAACATTAGATGGTCATACGACGCCTACAGTAGATAAGAAAGAAACAGTTAAGCACAAAGGTCTTGGGACAGATAAGAGGATAATTTGCTACGAGTGTTTTGTTTATTTTTTTTCCTTTCCACAGCGCGAGTGAGCATCTTTATCTTTCTTCCAACGACGTGAGTGGATATTATTTTATTCTTTACAGCACACGCGAGAGGTATTTTTGCATTAAGCCGATTTTACTAATCCACCCTCCTAATATCTAATATCTAGGATGATAGAACTCGAGGTCGCTTGCCATGATCAACTGTGCTAAGTCAAACGAATCACTTGGGTTGGATACCAATTGTGATCATGAAGCAACAGATAAAAACTGTCCGGTTAATATACGAAAACTTAAAGTGCTTAAAGAACGCATTCAGTATTAGCAACTAAGTTGTTGGTACTTTAACGCTCAAGGTTTGGTAAATAATATGCATCAAGTGGAAGCTATTTTAACAGAAAACAAATTTGATATTTTTGCTATTTCCGAAACGCATTTGAAAACTGAAATTAACAATAGTGAAGTAAATTTGTCAAACTTTACAATTGTGAGATGTGATAGTACCAGTAGTCATACAGGGGGTGTTGTAATGTTTATAAACAGTAACTTGAATATTCAAATATTAAATAGTATTCATATTGAAATGAGAATTTGGTGTTTATGTGCACAAATTACATGCAGCGAAAAAACGGAAATTATTGCAGTGTTGTACAGATCACCTAATAGTTCAGAATGTGATTTTTGTGCAATATTCGCGGACTGGTTAGATCAGGCTTTTACGACTTATCCTATAATCGCTATTTTAGGTGATTTTAATATTGATCTATTAACAAGGTATACTTACGAAAAGAAAATTAATGAAATTCTGAAAGACAATAACTGTAAACAAATTATAAACAAGCCAACAAGAATAACATCAACATCACGGACCTTAGTGGACTACGTTATAACACCGATTGAAAGATCTATATGGGCGGATACTGTTCCTAACTTAAAAATAAGCGATCATGAATCAATTTTAGTAAAAATTCCGGTCACCAAACCAAACATTCGTAAAGCTATAAAAACTATACAAGTATTTAAATATGAAAAAAATATATTCAAGTCCAGTTTACAAACCCAATTAGGATCTTTAATGAATTCGAACGAAACATCGAGAGTTTTAAAAGAAAGCCTAGATAACAGTGTTCGTGAGTTGACCGTTACCAAACGTTTATATCCCCGTAATAATAATGACTGGTTCACAGAAGATTTAAATACCTTAAAAACTGATAAAATCCGCGCCTACCAAAAAGCAACGGTATATAATCTTCCTGCTTACTGGATTGAATACCGAAGGGTAAGAAATCATTATAGATATAGGCTTCAGTTAGCTAAAAAAATTTACACCTGCAATAAAATTGAACGTTGTTCCAATCAAAAAGACATGTGGAGAGTTATTAAAACTCTAGTATTAAAAGAAGAAAATTTAAATATATGTGAAGTGCAATTTGAAGACAGCATAGAAAGTGATAATTTACTAATAGCAAATAAACTAAACAAATATTTTATAAACAGCATTAATGATATTAGTAACTCTATACATAAACGTAATTTAGATTTAAGTCATTTAACAGATTTGGAAACTTCATTTCTATTTAAACCGATAAACCTTTCGGAACTTAATATTATATGCAAAAAAATGAACAAGAATAAAGACTCATCAAAATTAAACATTGAGATATTACTAGACTGCTTTGATGTTATTGGACCCTTGTTGTTGAAAATTAAAAATGACTCATTTCAAGAAGGCATTTTTTCCGATAATTTAAAAGAATCTATAATAACACCCATACCCAAAGTGCAAAATAACATTGACTGTGATAAATTTAGGCACATTAACATGCTACCCGTCTTAGAAAAAATAATTGAAAAAGAATCCAAAATCAATCGGGATTCCGTTCGGATCACCCGTGTGAAACAGCTCTCAACTGGTTGATCATGACCTTGAAAACTCAACGACACGAAAAAAATAAAATAATTACCGTTTTTATGGACTTTCAAAGAGCTTTTGAAACGATAGATAGATCAATACTCTTAATTAAATTAAAAAAAATACGGTATTAAAAATAAAGCACTGAACTGGTTTCAAACATACTTAAATAATAGAACCCAACGAACTAAAATTAATGAGTAATTATCTACTAGTGAAATTACATCGTTCGGTGTGCCACAAGGAACAATACTAGGTTCTTATATACATCAATGATGTAAGTTATATTATTAAATACTCCACAATTTCACTGTTTGCGGATGATGCACTATTATTTGTTTCCGGCAAAAACCTAGAAGTGGTAACTGAAAGATCAAACTACGATTTGATCAATGTCTGTGAATGGTTAGATATGAACAAACTTAAAATTAATATTATTAAAACAAAATGTATGGTAATAAACGCCGATTATACAACAAATATACAAATAAATAACAATCAAATTGAACAAGTGCAATCTATTAGGTATATAGGAATTATAATTGATAAAAATCTGAACTTCAATAACCATCTTAACTATATTGTAAACAAAATATCAAAAAAAATTGGATTTTTTTAATTTGTGCAATAAATATTTACATGATTATAAAACCACATTTTGAATTCTGTTCAACAATCTTGTACATGGGCAACGTAGCAGATATCAACAGGCTTCAAAAACTCCAAAATAAAGCGATGAGAGTAATCCTGAAATGCAGCTTTTATACACCGATCAATGTTATGCTTTCATGCTTAAAGTGGCTAAATATAAAACAGAGGATAACATACAACGCAGCAATTTTTGTATTTAAGATTAAAAATAAAATGGTTTCTGATTATCTTTCCTTAACTTAAGTTTAACTCAAGACGTTCAACCGTATAACTTAAGAAATAATAGCAATTTTAGATCGCCTCTTTATAGAGACAGCAGAACACAAAACATGGTCATGTACAAGGGCATCAAACTTTTTAATGATCTGCCAAATCAAATAAAAAATGAGTCAAATTTCCATATTTTTAAAAGATTGTTAATTTCTTTTATTAGATCTAACGTGTAATTTATAAGTTAAAATCATACTTAAATAACTTCCTTAAAATTTTATTAACGTTTTTAAATTAAAATACATTGTTAACGCTTCCTTTTTGGCTTTAACCTTATTCTATAATTTTTGTAGTAGCAAATAGTAAATTATACTAAATAAACGAATACATACAATAAAAAGGATTAAGTTTGCATAGGATTATCAAATCTTTTTTTCTTTCTTTCTCTTAGTCGTTGGTCATCACTCAATCTTGAGATTAAACAGAGTTTTGATACATGTCTTTCTCTTTCCTCCTCATAAGAATTTCACTGACTAATGCGACAAAAGTTAGCTTTATAGGTCGTATGTGGAAACTAATATAAATATTGTTATCGTTTCGGCTACGAAATGTCATTTATGAAACGACACGACTATAAATCAAGAGCTTGTCGTTCATGTAAAACTTCAATGCGAATAAGGGTGAATGCTAACAATCCCAATCAAAATTTTCTGAATGATTTAAATATGAGGAGTATTTTTTCCAGAAGTAATGATACACACCAGAATAGAAACCCCAGTAGGAGTAACCCACCTAACCATACCCGGGCCTCAACCAACGAACTTCTTCAGCCAGCTCGGTCCCTAACTAGCTTCTTCCAGTTTCGCACGTCGAGCCGGTTGAGGTCTTCTTCCTAAAGCGTCCTCATCCACTTTTGACAACGTCCATGCGTCTGCACCATAGAGCAGGACTGTGCTGATGAGGGTCTTATAAACGGGCAATTTAGTTTCACAAGACCGGTTACAAATACAACATGAACCACTGTGCGGCGTATGCTCGTCATAAAAAGTGAAGCTTACCACGTGTTATGAATACCCTTAATGCCTTTCAATAAAATTGTAAAGTTTTATTCGATAAAAAATATTAAAGTAAATCCCTGCCTTCAAGAGTTAATACCTTTACATATAACGCTACCAATTTTGCCGACATTACTCGTGTAAGAGAAATGATTAAAGATATTGATACGTATTTTTCGATGTATATTGTTATGGTCGCAATTTAAAACCGCTCAAGAACTGCAAGATTTTATTTATTGCCTGAAATTTGTTCATCTTTAACAAGCTCACATCGAAATTCTGATAATCTTTTAAGCATATGATATGAGCTACTCCAACGGGTCTCCATCTCTTGAATAATCTTAAGCTTAAGCTTGAAATGTGAAGGTAACTTAGTTTTTTGGTAAGTCTTCAGAAGACTTTTAACTCTTTCAACACACGAAACCCGATGCTCTGTAACAGTTGTTTATAGAACCAGTATTGTATTGTATTGTATTGTATTCTTTTTTCTACATATACTTTTAAAATTTACTCCGCAATATTTTCCAAACGTTTCGTAAATTAGATTTTTTGATTGTCTTCTCAATTGTCAAACTGACGTTTGAGCAGAAATTCACAAGGTGGGGAAATTATTTTCTCTCTCACGAGCTCTCTCTTCTGCGAATTTCTACGAAGTTTTGGTGTACGGGAACAGGTATTACCAGAAATTCGTGAAAATTCGTTCCAATTCGCAGATTGGGAACAGAAAACAAGCAGTAAGTTTGTTCCAATTGCCGTGCAAAACTACGAAATTCGGCGAAAATCACCGAAAAACTGTCCAAAAACGTTCCAGTGCACAGTTTTTCTTTTCCTGTGAGATTATTATCCCCACTCTGAAAAAAATGATGTGCTGTGAATTTCTGTGCACAAATCAATTGAAAGAAAAATGGTTCACAAACAGATGGAACGACTTTGGAGAAAAAATTACAGAAACATAAGCAGAACTGACATAGTGAAATGTCAAATGTCAATTGTTTTTTTTTTTTTTTGATAAATTTGAGTCTTCAACTTTCTGTGCACAAAAAATTCACAAGGTGGGGAATTTTTTTCCTCTCTCGTGAGCTCTCTCTTCTCTGAAAACCTAGGAAAAATTCACAAGATGAACGACTTTGGACAGTTTTTAGGTGATTTTTAGCGAATTTCGCAGTTTTGCACAGCAATTGAAACAAACTTAAGATTAAGGAGTTTTTGAGCACAACTAATATACAAATTGAGAAGCAAAATACTCTTGTCAGAAGCGTCTAGAATATTTATTCGTGCCATTGTAATGGTTTGAGAATGGTCCCAGATCCCAGACGGTCTAGGATGATCAATTGAAAATGCTAAGAGAAACAGCTCCAAGGAGAATTAATTAGTAAAGGAATTATGTTTTGTTAGTCTCCAGAATTAACATTTCACGTTCTTTGGCGTATGATAAACCATAAAGCAAACATGAATTTAGACTAATATTCAAAAACCAAATGATTGCGTTTACGAACGAAAATTATAAAGGACAAGGATAACAACACACATTATGTACGTATTTTGTTAATGTTCATACCGATATTTTGTTCAGTCGACTACTTTTTTTTATAAAAAATACTCGACTTTGGCAATAAAGTGGCTTTAGTTATGCATACTTACTTTGGAAACAATAATTGGCAAAGAATTACATCTTCTTAGTGCATTCAAACCAACACTCGGAACTATTCCTTGAAAAGTAGGGTTGTCTTCCAAACATGCAAAATTCGTTATATCTGATTTTTTCCTAACAAACTTCTTTTGGTAATCCATATTTACAACCTTATACACATATTTAGTATCTGACTAGAAACAACACAAGTGTCTTTTTAAATGTCGAACAAAACCAAAATGTTTGTAAATGAAAACATACATACACATACATATCATTCACTTTAATATATATTTGTCAAAAATAATAAGATGAATTAATAATAACAATAAACGGCCGCATCAAAACGACAAAAACCAACTATCTTAACAAATACCCAAATAATAATACTCTCAAATTCAACTCAAATCCATTAAATGCAAATTATGTAGCTGTTCTTGATTTCGACTTCAAAGTTACGTTCAAATTTTCTTTAGATTTGCAGTTTTAGATATCAAAATCAGTGACATGACTTTTTTAATAAATGTCCGAAGTATATTTGACAAAAAAAAAACGCAGTAATAGTAGTACTATTTTCAAAATATAAATAAGAACTAACATACGTAATTTAAAATAACAAAATAAACATTATTTTCTTAAAAACATAACGTAAACAGAACAAACAATAAATTAGACAACTGGATCGTACTTTCTCCTATGTGCGGTCACAACTACGAATAAAATTTGAAAAAATATTAAGGGAACTTAAATGTTGTTATTCAACTTTTGTGACTTTTGATTGTTCGAAGAAAGTATGTAAAATAGTTTTCGGCAGAATAATTTAAACGCTATTTTAATTCTTTATAAAAAATGTCAAAAAGTGTGATTTTTTTAGAAATCTTAGAACGATTTTTATATAAAACAGCTTTCTTTTATTATTTTTTTTATAAAAAAAAATAAATAAAAATGCAAACTTAAGCACAAAAATAATTTAAATTACATTTAAAAACAATATTTAAAAAGATTCCGCTTACACGTTTTCAAAATATTGATTTTTCAAAAAAAAAAATTAATTATTAAAACACTTTTTTTCGAAAATATTTTAATTTAAAATTACTTTAGCTACAAACGTTTTCCTGAAAATGAAATCTGATTTTAATCGGTTAATCAATTTTTGAGAAAGTGAAAACAAAACAAACGGTCAGTTTTTAAATGAAGGTCTTTTATGTGTTTAAGCCTAATACTCATATCGCGCTAAAATTTATCTCTCATAAAAAATTGCAACCAAGATTATGGTTACCTCGAGTTTTTAGATGAAGTGTACTTAGTTCAAACCAAATTCTAAATGTCAATCTATCGGCTAAGAAAAAAGTCTCCACAAACTTTAGCGAATGAAAGAATGATAAATACATTCTTTTACAAGATAAATTCTGACAGTTGTTATTTTAGATGCGAATATTTGAAAAAAAAAAATGGATTTTCTTGATGAATATTTGTATTTGGAAAATAAAATTAAAAAAACTCAAAACAAAAACAATTTTCCAAGGTGGAAATAAACACCTCTGTGTTTATTTATAAAGTATATTTAACAAAATATTAAATATTAACGATTTGTAAAACAGTTGATTTCTCTTCAACTTCAAAATTTAGGGTGCCTTTTTAACAAGGGTGTGTAAAGATAAAAATTGTAGAGATAAAATTAAGTTTAGCGCGATCTGAGTACTAGTCTTTATGTTGTTTAAAAAAACGTTTTTTTTAAACTGCTTCTAGAATTTTGAAAAATAAAATCATACTTCACATTCTTAAAAGAAATAAAAAGACGTTTATATATTTTTTTTTAAACTATTTTACGTACCTACTTTTTTCAAACAATTAAAACTCATAAAAATCGAATAAAAAACTTTGAAAAGTTCTTAATATATTTCTAATTTTATTCCCAAATTGCACGACTGGATCACACGTACTTGCTCTTATGTGCGGTCACATGCACAAATTAAAAACCGATACCTACAACATTTTCATTGATTTCAAAGCCGCGTACGACAACATTTATAAGAAGAGTTGTATGCAGCAATATGCAGTATGTTTTAACATCCCTGCCAAACTCGGCCGTCTGTGTAGAATGACGATGGAAAACGCACGCTGTTCCGTCAAGGTCGGTAAAGACCTCACCGACACCTTTGAAGTCAAAAAAGGATTTATACAAGGCGATGCGCTGTCGTGCGATGCTTTAGGCTGCTTCAAAAGAAAGATCCTCCGGGTGAATTTATCTATTAAAAATAAATCAAAATACATTTATATATGTAATTTTTATAAGGTCTAAACCAAGAAACAGCTTGAAGTCCTACTTAGCTTTATGAACAAATATACAGTTATGCCTCCACCGTTCGAAAATCTGCCATTGTGCACACATTTTTTGAGTGTTACGATGAAGGCAGCGACTGTGAAGTAAACAAATATTTAGTAGTAGCAGCATAAATTAAATTTTCTGTGTTTATTTATTTATTGCTACTATTTATCTGAGTGTTTACCTGAAAACAATATAGAAAAATAATGAAATGAGAGAAAATATCGCATAAATAATGTTGTTTATTAAAACATTTTGTTTATTCACTGAGTTTTATTTTTATTTCCAATAAACTTATTGGTTAGGTAGTATATTTAAAAACAAGACCTTCGAAAGATGGTAACTAGATTTTTTGTCTTCCAGTGCCCATTAATAATGGTCTAGGAGGATCTATCTTACACTGCTTCCTGCTAATCATCATTCAAAGAGAGAGTGTATGACTTAAGATATTTTCACATCGTTTATTTTCCAAGTAACAGAGTCTTACCAGAGTTTTTGTCAGTATCTGAAGCTGTAATTAAATTAAAAATCAGCTACATTTTCAAAAATCTTATAAGCTCCCCACCTCAATGTGGCCTTCTGGTAAGGGACACAAGGGACTATTTATTTCTCTTTTAATGTAGAGCACACTGCACCGGCATAAGGAAGACAGGGAGGGGAAATACAGGAGGTTTCGATTAACATTGGTTTTGAATGTATGCAGATCAAAATGGCAAGGGAAACTTTTAAGGGGAGGAATGCAGCTTGCTACTTTGAGTGAACATTTTTTATATAAGAAACGATAAAATAAGGAAAGACATGAAATATTGTTGGTGTTCGAAAGAGGAAATTATTTCAGTGGCAGTTCTTTTTCCTATTAATCTCAACGCTCGATTTTGTATTCTTTCAAGCAGGTGCAGCGATGTTTGTGAAGCACTTGCCCACAGGTGGGAGTTATACTAGAGCTTATGGTGTATAAACGCTTTATAAATTCTTACCAGGTCAGAAGGGGAAAAATACTTCTAACTAACCAGAATTTTTAGTGATCTCAAATTTATGGTCGTTCCAACGGAGTTCATCGTTGACACACATACCGAGTACTGAGAGCTTTCCGGTTTCTTCGATGATAAAAGACAGCAATTGAGTTTTCGAAGCATTAAACTCCTTACGATTCCCATTACCCCATTTGACAATGCTGTAGAAATCGGAGTTTAATGAGCTTGACATACGGCACCGTTGCAATTGTACGTCCGAAGGCGAAGGACGTGAATTATCGAACGAATATGAAAAGCTGAGGGTAGAGTCGTCAGCAAAACAGTTAAGTAGATTAGAAGTAACAGACAGAAGATCATTTATAAAAATGAGGAAAAGAGTCGGAGACAGAACAGAGCCCTGGGGCACACCAGCATTTATTTTGTGGGAATCAGACTTGAATCCGTCCAATACAACTTGTATTGAACGGTCCAGAAGATAGCTTCTAATCCAACGAACAAGAGTATCGTCGATCCAAAAAGTAGGCATTTTCGATAAGAGAGCTTAATGCCAAACTATCAAATGTCTTGGAGATATCAAGAGCAATAATCTTACTTTCACCAAAGCTTTGTAAGAATTTGTTCACTGTTCGGTGAGATATGCCATCAGATCACCAGTGGAACGGTTGCTGCGGAAGCCATACTGATGGTCATGGTGAAACTTTCGATCTTCGAGATATTCCTTAAACTGACGGTTAATCAGTGTTTCCATGAAAGAATGTGCTATGGGTCGGTAGGAGGAGGGGGAGGATTGTTCACCTTTCTTATGGACAGGCTAGACAACCAAGATCCATATGAATCTTTGTCGATAAATAAAAACATCCAGATCATGCATTATTTTGTGTTCAATTTCCATTACAATGCTGCAAAAACGCCATTTGTTTTTCAGAATTAGTACTTATTCTTGGATCTTAAAATAGATCCAGATAGAAAGCAGGATTTAAAATTGTTATTGTTACGAGCTAAGACGTAATACAGATTCCCAACTTTCATTTAACAGCACGACGTAATCTTGTTAATATCATTCTTGTATGCTAGGTTACCTTTCAAAATTCGAAGTAAAAGAGAAACACACTAAGCTGTTCATCGTACTCTTTTCCTTTACCCAGGGCATAGAAAAAAGAAAATAGAACTTCGACTATGCCCTGCAAACCCTGAAATTTTATTTAAGATATTTGCATTGTATATCTATTCTATAGTAGTATTAAGATGGGTGTTTCACTTAGCGTCACCTATTTTCGCTATCTCGCTATTTCTCATTGTAGACTTTTAGTCGGGGAGATGAATTCAACACATATGCAATGTTACAAAGAGACAGAACGGGAAAGATGTATGTATAGTGTTAGTGGTCAGAAGAAAGCAAACCATCGACACTTTTTCGTGTTATTTTTAAATCATTTGCGTATCGCTGAAAACTGGTATTGAGGGATGAGGAAATATTCACATAGGGAAGGAGGGCAATATGGTTGGCAATGCATTATGCGCTTTAAGAGAAAAGATTTAGATTTTTTTTTGCCAAGAAAACTCTGAAAAATGCAAACAAAGAGATAAAATTAAATTCTTACATACCTTCTCAACATTTGCAAATTTGTAAAAGGGAGTATCTGCAAAATAAATGTTTGAGTTTGTTCATTTTACGCAATAAACGTGACATATGTACCATTAACTAAACTAAACAAAAATATAATTAAAACTGACAAACAAGAAAACACTGTATATAGTCTTTCAATATTGAATAAAAAAAAAGGGATCGACCAAACATTCCTTAAGAAAATAAGTCCTTATTAGGGGCGCCCTACTTATTGAAAAAGAATGCGACCATGGTTTTACTCTGCCATCAGACAAAAAAGAAATAATGAATATAACTTACACTGTTTATATGTATACATTTATGTACGCAACTCGTATTCTGTATCTTTCATCATTGGCATGGATTTGGTGAAAGAATTTACTGTTTTGCAAATATGTAGTTACCATGTTTGATTATTATATTAAATTCTTAAGTCTGCAAAAAATTAATTTGAATTAAAGTACCTTATTTTACGAATAAAATACATTGCTTGCAGATGTTTGTACCTATGTTATTGCTTTTAATTATCTTCAAAAAATGGTTAACATTTTTCGAGCCGTAAAATAAAAATTTGAAAAATAAAAAATTATTCTGGGTGTTTTTAATTTTTTTGGAAAAAAATCAGGGAAACATAAACGTTTTTAATAAACATTAGCTTTTACTGTTCTTTCCTTCAATAGAAATGTTAATAGGACTATCTACGTTTAAATAAAAAAAATATATTCCTTTTTACGTTCGAAATTGAACAATATGCATTAAAACTGTAAAATGTCAAATCCGAATATGGCTACATTGGTATGTGATTTTGGTATAAGCTACAGGAATAACAAAATTTCTTGAAAAATGCAATATCCATAAAATAACTGAAGACGCACAAACTTGGTTTGTTTACGAAAAATCAAAGGGAAATCCAATAATTTTTGTTGCCCTTACTTTACCATACCATATAGTCTAGTGTCACTTCTTGAACCTTTAGCTCGTACTTATTATTCATTATTCCTACAATTGCTTGTAATCATTCAAACTCATACGTTTATGAAAATATAACATACAACCTTTTCTTTCATCGTAATATTTCACTCTACTCCCCAAAACCCATACAAAAGCATAATAAGAACTACTACAGCGCTATTACGGCAGTATCCCGCTAGTCGCTAAACTAGAAGCTGCGTGATGGTAGTACTATAGATTTCATAAGCAATGATATTTGAATACGTTTGAAAAACAGCCTTACGTTTCTTACTCCCAAAAATTGCAGACGTATTAGAAGTTTCATAAGAAATATAAAGGGACCGGTACATATCTTTCGGTTACCGAAGATTTTCAGGTGTAGACGAAAGGTGAGTGGGCATTCTTGTTTCTTTTTTCTATGACCCACAGCACTGAGTGGAAATATTATAAAGAGGAAAATCTTTGGTACGTTCCATCCCCCAACACCTTGAACTTTTTTCTTTTAATTTGAATATATTCACTGACCGTGGAAAACAACAATAAGAACGATGAGATGAGTTTTGTTCATTTTGACATTTAATTTTCTTCTTGTTCACAACTTAATAAAAAAATAAATTTATTGGCGCGACAGCTCCTTAAGGAGCCAAGGCCTAGTGACTTATACTCTCAACCATTCCTGTGTGTGTGTTGTTAATCTGCAAGAATGGAAGGGACCTACAGTTTACCGCCGAGTCCGAACGGCTACATGAGATGCACTTTTTCGAGACAAATTTTACTCTTGGAGGTTTTGTCAGTTCCTCGCAAGATGCAGTACCCCAGAAAAAAAGGTGGCTATGAGCTGGATTTGAACCCAGGTTCTTTCGCTTAGCAGTCCGACACACTAACCACTAAGCCACGGGGCACTACCTTGTTCACAACTACAATCAGTTTATTGTTTTTGTTTTTAGGAAAAGTGATAGAATCCAAAAGCAAACTTTTAGTATCGATCAAAATTTTAAGAAACACAAGGTGAATTGATTTTCGCATGCTCTTCAAAAAGCGATTAGCATATAATATAAAACTAATTGGCAATGTCTTTTGTATAGTGCGTGCGCTATATTTAACTGTAGGTTCAGTTAAGACAAAAAATGTCTGTACAATGCTTGTATGGTGTATTTACCACTTAGTACCCTACCATGCAATGAAAAGAGGAGAACCAATGAGTCCGTTGGGGCTTTTTTGACAGCTTGAATACAGCAGATAACAGAAAATGAAAATCGAACTAGCGATAGGTCGATGGGTGGGTTAAGAGTGTAAGAGTGATTTGGTAACTGGTAAAGAGCATACAAAATACTATATATATATGTATAGGTCGTTTCTTTAAATGCTTTCGTACGCGGCCTTTTTCCTTTTTTTCGGGGTCGTCAACAGTTAATCCGTCCTTTTCCGAGGTTATTGGTCGCTTCGCAAATTTCATTTTTTCCATGGCGTGGGTTTTTAACCCCATGCATAACTCCTAATCTGGAGGGCCAGGTCTTTGGTGGATTTCTTGGACAAAAAGAACCGGAGAATCAGGAGTGAGTTACCCGCTTCGGGGATATGAGCGCTGGTTTTTGCCCATGAAGGGCTCATCGGCCACCGTCTCTATATCAGTACCCCGACTTGCATTGAATTGTCTCAATGACCTTATCTCCAAATACTTAGAAGTAGCTCATTAGGGCATCTATTTTGTTGACTGTTGACGCCAACGTTGGTCCAATTGGTTGGGCTCATCCATAGGACGTCTTCTTTCTGGGGGGTTCGTGCAAAACTTGTGTGAATCGATCTCAAGAGTCATTAAAGCAGAGCATTATAGCGTTGCTATTTTTTCTTTGTTCAACACTCGCGCTATAAGTTTAGCAGGAATGTCCAGATAGACAGACCAGTACGAGGTGGTTACGCCGGAGAGGTAAAAAAAGCACAATTAATGGGTACGAGTTAGTTACAACACCATGCATCGCCTGATTGATGCCATTCAGTGCCTACCCTATTCATACAGCACCCAACCACAAACAACAAAATTCCCAAA
The DNA here is from genome assembly GCA_963971375.1 of Platycheirus rosarum. Classification (NCBI taxonomy): domain Eukaryota; kingdom Metazoa; phylum Arthropoda; class Insecta; order Diptera; family Syrphidae; genus Platycheirus; species Platycheirus rosarum. The sequence continues at coordinate 33,079,223 of OZ020509.1, read as the reverse complement.
TCTCTGCAAAATTATTCCCAGCACAGATAATTTATTTACTAATTTTATGAACACTTGATGGATAGGTTTGCATATGTTACATTGCTTGTGTCGTTGTATATACACTGCCTATAGTACTATCATGAAGCATCATTTTTAGTTCTGAATCAAGTCGCAATGAGGCGTGCTGAAATTGCCAATTGATGTGAATATAGAAGTAAGTAAGTACAGACAACAAAAGTGTAATAAATACTGGTACTATATCGGTTAAGGTTCTTGTCCCCACTATTAAGAGTTAGTTTTGAATCAACCAGGAAGATGGTCATACGAAAAATGACCACAATGAGAGTACTATAGGGAATGTATATACCATGGACGTATTATATATGGACTGTTAGTTGCCTACCTCAAGTTGGTTCCATTTTAATTTCAGTTATTTGGGCGACCTCAATCTTGACATTTCATCCAATAATCCCAGACCTTGGCAGCAGGTTTTCCCACGTTGGCATGTTAAAATTTCCTTATTTCTCCCCGTGTTATTTAGAATATCTCACAATTAATTAATACAAAATCTCTTTTTTCGTTCTTTTGGCGACATATTTTTGACAATTGTTGTATGAAGCTGACATTAGACTAGTAGTCCATATATAATACGTCCATGGTATATACAATGCTTGTGTTTGGTTTTTTTTGTGAACGAACAAATCCACCCAAACATTTGAGAGGTAAAATTCAGAAAAATACAGTCAGCTGTTCACGTGTTGAGAAAAGTATCCAGCAAATTTTAGGATAGCTTTGGATTGCGTACGTTCACGAACGTAACTTTTGGATAGGTTACCTTGCTTTTGTTGTAATAAGCATGGTTAAAAACGGTTAATTTACATGTTTTGAAATCAGCTGGAAATCAGCTGTTTTAAACCATGCTAATTACAACAAACCTATCCGAAGGATATGTTCGTGAACTTTCGCCATGCGTATCCATATAATCTGCAATCAGCTAGAAAACAGCTTTTTTAACCATGCTAATTACAACAAAAGCAAGGTAACCTATCCGAAAATTACGTTCGCAATGTATCAGAAAACTCAGCAACTTCGAACGAAAGCATTTTAATTTGTGTGATTCAACATTTTTGACATCTGTTCCAGTTGAGCTACAGCTTCTAGGTACCGTCTTCCGACCAAGGCCGTCGTGTTCATGACAAGATCACCAAAATCTTGATAAAGTTTATTAAACAATGCAAGTAATGTTAACTTGGGTTCACATAGTGAATTAATTATTTGACTTTCATACCAAACCTGCATTTAAAGACCACACTTAAAGTTTGTAATTTAGAATCAAATCTGTAATATTAAAACGAATTTCACTTTTGAATAAGTTTTAAATGCTTAAATATGAAGAAAGTTACCAGTTTGGAACTATTATATGTGTTTATTATTCTAACAACTTTCAGTTACATTCCAACAGGTGAGTCGATATAACATGATTGTTCTTCGTTAAAAAAATAAATTTGGGTCAAGTCGATTATACCTTTGTTTTGTACCTAAAACTCATTTTCGGTTCGAATTTCCATTACCATGCCACGCTTATATTTTTTTTGCTAAACAAGTTAGTATTAATAGAGCAGAATTATACTAAATGTTAGGGACACCAAGAATTCAGAAAAAAGTTTTCTTTCTCGGTTCTAAATCTAGCAGATATGTAACTAGAGTTCCTCGGACCTTCTCATAGTGCTATTAATTTAATAGTGCTACCGGCCGCTTTTAAAATAGTCGTTTTAAAAAAGGTTGAGGTTTACATTATGCACACTAAGCCAATTTAAAACCACCGGTGAATTAGAACCAATCTATGAAAAATCCACAAATGATTTTTTTTCTTTATTTTTTAAATCGCATTGTAGGAAGTTTAAAGTTATAACACTTTCCCATAGCTTTTAAACCATATTTTTATTTTTTTGTTTGTAACGTTTATAATTATGTATGTGTCGATTTTGTTTCGTTGAATTTGATACGCCATTTTTTCGCCCAATCATTAACTTTATCGACTGCATTTTGCAATTTTTGAGTGCATTTGTAAATGATTTATCTGGCACCAATATTGCAGTATCATCAGCAAAGCTGGCCATGATAGTGATAGTGTTGTTGTCCATTGTAATGTCCCTTGTATATAATAAATACAGGGTTGGTCCTAGGACACTTCCTTGTGGTACATCGGCTTCAATTTTTTTTAGTTCCGAGTAATTTTGGACGTATCGTACTCAAAGAGTCGGTTCGTACCGTAGGATTTCAATATTTTGTAGTACTGTGTGGGAAGGTCTCTATGCAGTTTGCACTCAAGTCCCAAGTGCCAAACCTTGTCAAAGGCTTGAGCAACATCTAAGAATATAGCCAAACATACTTGTTTTTCTTCAAGTGCTTTTTCCAATACATCCGTAATTCAATGCACTTGGTCTACCGTGGAATGTTTATTTGTAAATCCATACTGATGGCTCGGAATTAGTCTTCTTTCTTCTATTATATTGCTAAGCCTTTTCAGGAGCAGTTTTTCAAAAACCATGATTGGTATAAGCGATATTGATCTGGAAGATGTTACTTCTACTGTCGGTGGTTTACCATGTTTAGGTATAACAATGACTTCTGCAATTTTCCAATGATGTGGCACATATCTTAATAAAATTCTAAATTGGAGTTTTTTGAGAGCTATTGATGGCATTTCTTTCAAAACCTGAGAAGTTATTAGATCGTACTCTGGTGATTTTTTTTTTAGACAACAGGAATTTCACATTGGTCGTTTCTATCAACATCGTTTTTGAACTCTCATCTTAGTTTTATAAAACTTTCAAGTTTACCTCTGAAATCGTTCCAGTTTGTTGTCTTATTCACGAGCTTAGGATTACTTTATTTTATTATTTCATTGTTAGTATCAAATGGCCAATATGTTGGCGAACCAGAAGAATAAAATTTGTAGTTGTATTCGCGGCGTGCTTGGTATAACAGTTTACCTTTTGTTCTTAAAGCCTAGATCCCCAGTGGGTGTGTTCAGAATTAAGTCACCACCAACAAGAAAGTTATGCCCTCACAAATTTAGGAGTTCTGTATAGTCTTCTTCAGTTAGAGAGCACCTCGGAGGGCAGTATATAGCTGCTATTTTACAAAAAGAAACAAATCCGGAATTTTAAATAATTTTAGGTTCTTTTCTGAGATAAGTTTAGGTTACTACCAGAATTTTGTTGCAGACGTTGTATTAATAGTTTGAAGCTGCAATAAAAGCTTTAAAGGATTGAAGCAGAGTCGAATGAAAGTTGAGTAAAACCAATGGTTTGTGTCACTGCTCAAGTTGTCCATGGTTACTTTCAGTTTGCAGTCTCAGAAAACACGTGTCGGACTTCAAACTCAAACAATATTTTGTTTCTATCAGAAACCTGATCAGCGTAAAAATGTTAGATCAGCAGGAGTGGCAATTTATTAGAAATCAAATGATGCCTTGAATATAATGACTTCGAACATGTGTTTTGGACGATGAAACAAACATCATAATGGCTAATAATACTTACATTTCGCCTAATAACACAGTTAATAATATTATCAGTTTTTTGTTTTGTCAATATCGCTTCCAAAGATGGACAACTTTTGGTAAACTTTTTATAAGATAAATTAGAAATACAAATGAATAATAACCGAAATGAGCCTACCACAAAACATGGAACAAAATTCGACGCAGTTTTCTCTAGATATCTTTCAAATTTTCATTCGAAAACATGTATCTTACTTCTCAAACCATAAGCCTAAGCCTATTGTCTCGGTCTTACAATCAACCACAGTAATTACTGATGTATTCGATAATGAAAATAATGATAACTTACTTACTTAGGGGGCGCTACAGTTCGGGATGAACCTGGGCCTCAACCAACATGCCTCTCCAGCCAGCTCGGTCTTTGGCTAGCTGCCTCCAGTTTTGCACTCCAAGTTGGTTCAGGTCATCCTCCACTTGAGCGCGCCACCTAAGGCGAGGTCTTCCTTGACTGCGTCTACTCTCTGGGATGGAATCGAAGATCCTGCGAGCCGGAGCATTGTTGTCCATTCGCTCTACATGACCTAGCCATATTAAACGTGATATGCGTATTTTTTTGACCAGGTCAATGTCGCCGTTCAGCTCGTATAGTTCTTGGTTGAACCTTCTCCTCCAAAGTTAACGCAGATAGGGCCAAAAATCCTCCGAAGAATCTTACGCTCGAAACGACTAAGGATATCTTCATCCGCTTTAGATAGAGTCCATGCCTCGACGCCAAAGAGCAGGACTGGGATGATTAGGGTCTTATACAGAGTCTCCTTTGTCTTTCGAGAGAGGGCCTTGCTACTCAATTGCCTTCCTAGCGCATAGAAGCATCGATTGGCAAGAGTAATTCTTCGCTTTATTTCTGACGAGATGTTGTCAGATGTTATAGCGGATCCGAGGTACACAAAGTCCCTAACTACCTCAAAGTTGTACCTGTCTATTGTGATGTTTTGTCCATTCCGCCGGTGTTGTGTGTCCCTTTTTGTGGACAGCAGGTACTTCGTTTTGGCCTCATTGACTGCTAGTCCCATCTTAGCCGCTTCAGCTTCAATGCTAGCAAACGTTCCAGTGACAGCTCGCCGAGTTCTGCCAATGATGTCTATGTCGTCAGCGTATGCTAGCAATTGCACAGACTTGAAAAAAATTGTCCCAATGCAATTGACTTGCGAGTTTCTTATAATTTTTTCAAGTATTAAGTTGAAGAAATCGCACGATAGCGCATCACCTTGTCGGAATCCTTTTTTGACGTCAAAAGCTTCTGTGAGGTCATTACCAACCTTGACGGAGCAGCGAGAGTTCTCCATCGTCATCCTGCACAGTCGGACGAGTTTTGTGGGGATGCCAAAACCTGACATGGCTCTGTATAGCTCGTCTCTATAAATGCTATCGTACGCGGCCTTAAAATCAATAAAGAGGTGGTGGGTATCGATTTGAAATTCTTGGGTAGTTTCCAGGATCTGCCGTAGCGTGAATATTTGATCGATTGTGGACTTTCCTGGTCTGAAACCACACTGATAGGGGCCAATCAGGTTGCTGACGAAAGGTTTCAGGCGTCCACATAGTACGGCAGAGGATCTTATAGGCGATATTCAGGAGACTAATTGCTCTATAGTTGGCGCAGTTTAGAGGGTCTCCTTTCTTGTGGATCGGGCAAACGATGCTGAGATTCCACTCATCAGGCATACTTTCTTCTGACCAAACTTTAGAGATGAGTTGGTGTATGCGCTCCACCAGGTCATCTCGGGCCGCTTTAAAAAGTTCGGCGGGTAGTCCGTCGGGTCCAGCAGGTTTGTTGTGTTTTAGTTTAGATATTGCTATCCTTACTTCATTTTAGTCAGGTGGACGGAAGTTTTGTCTGTCATCATCCATGTTGAATGGTTCATTCTGCCTGACAGCGGAATTTTGGTCTTCATCGCCGTTTAACAGTCTGCAGAAATGGTCCTTCCATGTACTCAGCACCGACTGTGAATGTACTACGAAGTTTCCATTCCTATCTCTACAGGCTTCTGTGCGGGTTTGTTTTCCTTGGCACGTTCTTTTTACCTGTTGGTAAAACTTCCGCACGTTGTTCCTGGAGTAGCATCTCTCAATATCTTCGATCGCGCGCTTCTCATGCTCTCTCTTTTCTTTTGGAGAAGCCGGTGTTCTTCCCGTCTTTTCTGCTCGTAGAGCTCGCGATCAGCTCTCGTCTTTCTTTGCAGCGCCGCTTTATATGCCTCTTGTTTGCCTGCATGGGCCTGCCTGCATTCGTCATCGAACCAGAGGTTTCGTGGTGGTGGTCTGGTGAAACCTAGCACATCAGTTGCGGCATCTCTGATGGCTTGTTGGCAGTGTTGCCACTAGTCTTCGGCACTTGATGCTGGCGGTACTGGATTTCTTGAGAGGTTACGTGATATTCGATCGGCATAGGTTCTGGCGGTTTCTTGCGATTGCAGCTTTCCGACGTCATACTTCCTCACAGTATTACTCCGTTGTTGTGGAGTTTGGGTTATTCGCATTCTTTCCTTTGCTGTAACAAGGTAGTGATCCGAGTCGATGTTAGCTGCTCGAAAGGTGCGAACATCCAAGATACTGGAGGCGTGTCTTGCATCGATTGCAACGTGATCAATCTGATTGACGGTTCTTTGATCTGGGTGTCGCCAAGTCCCTTTGTATATATCGAGATGAGGAAACCGTGTGCTTGCAATAGTGACGTTATGTGCCGCTGCGAAGTCAATTAGCCTAAGTCCGTTTTCAGACGTTGTGTCGTGTAGGCTATGTTTTCCGACAGTCCTACCAAAGATTTCCTTTTTACCTACTTTGGCATTAAAATCGCCTAGTACGATCTTAACGTCGTATTTAGGGCATTGCTTATAGGTTTTGAAAATAATGAATACAAATAAAAAATCTATTAAAAAAATAAAAATTGATATATGAAAACCGATAAGAAATTTAAATATATGTAGAAAATTAATATATGTCGTTGGCCCATTAAGGGTTCATCCGCCACCATCTCTATTTCAATGCCCTGACTTGCATTGAATTGTCCTAATGCCCTTATCTCCAAATACGTCGAAGTAGCTCATTAGGGCGTCTGCTTCGTTGACTGTTGACGCCACCGTTGGTCCAATTGGTTGGGCTCATCCGCCGTACGTCCTCTTTCTGAGGGGCTCGTGCAAGACTTCTGCGAATCGATCAGAACAGTCATTAAAGCAGAGCATTATAGTGTTGCTATTTTTTTTGTGTTCAACACTCGCGCTTATAAGTTTAGCAGAAATGTCCGGATGAACAGACAAGTACCCGGTGGTTACCGCGGGGAGGTAAAATAAGCACAATTGATGTGCACGATATAGTTGCAGCGACTGTGCATCACCAGTTTGATGCCTTTCAGTGCCTACCCTATTCATACAGCACCCAACCACCTACTACTACTGAATTAAAAAAAATCTGATTAGGTGGAATTTCGAATCGAATTATTAAAAAAAATCGCTTATACCAAATCTTGAACCTACGCCAAGTCCAGTAGTGATCCCATGCGGGGTTTGCAGGAAGCTGGCATGTTTCCCATACGTACCCAAATTTTTTCTCAAAAATTTCTTCCATATATCCCTATTGATGGTCGACGCCATCCAATTGCGTCCTGGTCTACGCCATCCTTTCAACGCAAGCAAGGTCTGCCACCTTTTCTTTTACCATACAAAGAGCTGCAAAATACTTGCTGAGCTAGTTCCTCTTCGCTCATGTGAGCTATGTGCGGATTAAAGATCAGAGTGCTTTTTTGTTAGCACAAAAGTCTCAGGTCCATAGTCCATGATTTATTAATTGTTTATTAATTTAGATTTTTAAAAACTTAATTTAACAACAATTTGTACATTAAAATACATTACATTTTCATTTTTACATTTCAATAAATCGTATCAGATATTCAATTAAATTAACTTAACCTGCAATATTTCACTTTGACAAAATCTATTGCCAGCTTTTTAAATACATTTAAATTGGATTCAGTCTTCGCTTCATTTGGAATTTCATTATATAATTTAAATCCTTTGTATATTAATGAATGTTGTGTATTACTATTTATGAAATTTGGCATTCTTAAATTGTACATACTTCTTCTTTACATAGTCTTTAAGGTATTTAATCATTTAATCATTTTTAATCTTATATACAAACGTTAATACATTTATTACAATTATTTGCTTTATAACAACCACTTTAACGCATTTAACATAAAATGTATGGACTGGTATCTATTGCACTTTAAAATAAAATGCATACTTTGCCAAAATTGTAGCTTTTGAACAACGCTTTCACTACACAAAAACAAAACTGTTGAACAATACTCAAAATGAGGCTTAACTATTATGTATTATATTATTATTAAACAAATATTAAAACAATCAACTATTGCTAGTTGTTTGTTGTTGTTTTATTATTATTATTATTATTATTATTATTATTATTATTATATATTATTGCACTTAAAATTCTGAAAACCTCTATTTTCTTTAATATCTTTTTTACAAAATATATTCAATGTGCCCTCAAGAATGATGCATCTGTTGTCCTATTTCTCCTTTCCAGCTCGTGATTACCATATTCATTGCACTTTCGCAAGAGCGATTCTCTCTAAATCCCGATTGCACATCTATTATTAGTGTAAGCCTTTCTTTGTAGCCACCTCGAATCATGATATCATTATGTAACATTATATTATTTAGAATATAACTGTTAAACACCGAATGACAATTGTATGGATGGATCATGCTTTTCCTTAGAATTATATTATTCGTAAGAAGTAAACAAGTCTTAGAAGCACTATGTATTTACCTTGCTTCCCATTGTTCATATCTCAACGCATATATTATGTATACGCTCTATGTCATGCACTTGTTCAGTTAAGACGTTCTTAAATTGGACTTTTAAATACGTTTGTTTTACGTGCCTGTACCTGAACGGCGTCCTTACATTAGTTTACTCCTGACCCGCCAAACGTTGTTGTGCCATCTAAATTATTTCTAGTGAATATTTTGGTTGTTAAATAAAAAATAACAGATGTATATTATTTTAAACTCCGAAGTAAAATAATCGGTAATCCAACTTTCAGTCGTAGAAGTTAGAAGTTGTAGTGGCATGCCTTGCAAATTCAGTGCGTGTTAAAACTCTGTTAGATAATTTATAGCTTCGTCGACTGATTTGTATGATACCAAGACGTCTGGCACCGACAACTACTGCTGGGTCTTGAAGTTTAAATCGTCTACGTCCAAATTTTTTGATATGCACTCATTTGCAATATCCTCACACACACATTTGCATTACATTGTTTGATTTGTTCGTTAATTCTACTCTACTATTTTGCATGTTTGCTGCCTTATGCGTTTGAGGGCACAAAGGCATCCTTTTGTCTTGCTGGCATTATTCACTGTAACACACACACAAAAGACCAAATTAATGTACCTCCTGATGAAAAACGTTATGCCCATAATCTTTTTTTCTTTTAGTATTTTACCATTCTTTCACAGTAAAAAAAGGAAGTGTAATTTCCTTGTAAATTTAAGCGCAAATTTGTTCCGTCATACATATGTACGTGTTGATACAAAACAAATTCAAAATAAAATATCAAATCGACTTGACAAGATTTTTCAATCAATATTATACATATGTAAATAATTTTGTTCTATTTTAAAAAATGAACAACAGTAAAATAATTTTTATATTGTTCATACAAAAATACTAAATCGCGATTACAATATTGGTGTTGGTGACAGGATGGTGAAAATATATGTTATTAGTAGATATTTTCGTATGCCAAATTTATATAAAATAAAGACAACAAAAATGTCGTCAAAAAATTAGAGACAAAAATATCTGCTAATGGACACCATGATCACTTAGTGGTTTGAAATATACTTTACGACCTGTTCTCATACCTACCAAACAGACACACAAAATTTCATAAATTCAAGCCCAAGCAGAGTTTCGTAGGAGTACGACCACAAACACCGTGATTCCAGGTTTTTATATTTTAGATAGTTCTTAAAAGTTTATTTTTCTTACAACGTAGTATATAGAGTTTGTATTAGAACCTTCAATTCATTTAACTTAGACCTAGACTCAACCTCTTTCTTTCCAACTTAGTGATTACAAATTTAATCTTGCTGGATATAGTTCACATTAGGTTTTTGTCAAAAACTTCATATATGTACATTGAACTGAACAAACCGAAAGTTGCGTTTTGACAAAGGTACTCACTGTCAACTGAAGAGTTCAAGTGAGTTACCGGTACGAAACGCCAATTTTTGGTAGACTTAAAGGCCGTAAAAAGCTATTTTGAATCACTAAATTTGAAATTGTTTAAAAACTAATTTCTCTAAATTTTTCGGGTATTGAGTTTATAGGGCGGAACTTGTTCTCTTCACACAGTTGTGTATTAGTAACTTTTTCTTTCCATTAAAACACCACACTTAAAGAATTTATTGAATATCTTTTTTAACAAATGGACGAAAACCTTTGAAGCTATCTAACAACAGCAATTGGAACGGGGATGTAGTCTTTGATGGGTGACGCATTAACAGTATTGACCACTGGTATTGGGAATGGCTTCATTTATTTTGACAACACTTTCAATAAAAAATCATTAAATTTATTTGCCTACTATTATCAGGACACGTTTCATTATTAAACATACAATTACTTATCTTTTCATTTATTTCAGTTTTAGTACATAACGTTTAAGGTTTCTCCACATAGTTTTTCTTAATGAACCTTGACTTGGAATTGCTCCAATTTAAACTTATTTTGTGCACTTCTATATGCAGGCCAGTTCTCACTATTGCTTTGAAATATTACTTTTTCATGCGCTATTTTTTTGATTAATTTCAATCTATTTTAGGCAACCGTTAAACCATTTATTTGATTTAAGATTTAAAAAACTTCTTTGATTTGAATTTGGCCACTGGCTGATTTATTCCATTGGCTAACATTTTGTTCATTATATCTACTTTCGAGATATCTTTCGATAGATCATAACTAACTGTTATTTTATACACACTCTTCTAATCAATCTTGTTGTAGTTAAAACATGACATAGTTCTTTTTTATTTTGATTATAATTATTCATTTTTTGTTTCACTTTTATGACTAATTCAGTGACCATGAAAATTTTCAAATCAGGATCATTACAATTTTCCACATTATTATTGTTTGTTATAACGTCTATTAGTGTTCTCGGTGTTTGTGTGATCGTTGTTGCATCTCTTAAAATTTGTTTACACGAATTTTCTTTTTACTCTATTATTGGCTTTCTTATAAGTATCGTTATTAAACCACTTCACATTAAAATCACCAACTACAAAAATGTCTTGTTTTAAATCAGTTATTTCATCAATTATTGAAGAAAATTCATCACAAATTGCCTTTGTAGACGAACTTGGTGACCGATAAATACCACATACAACAAATCAATAGCTCGTAGAATTCAAAATAATTACTAGATAACATCCAACAGTATATCTCGTTTGCAATACATTTAATATTAACCTCATGAATTTCCGTCTGTAAGAAATTCACACTGTCACGCCTAAAAACATTGTAATTCGCGATAAAAAAATCATTGTCCGCAATATCTTTAGTAATATGTGTTTCTAACAGCACAATAACATCAAAAATTTTTAAATAGTCCAAATTGCACATCAATCCCTCTATGTTTAGATATTATATATGTATTAAAGTCCTTTCGTTGCTAATAAAATATTTTATTTTTCTGGACTTCTAGTTTTCAGATATACATCACATTTATTGCTCCTACAGTCATGGTTCACATTAAACTTAAATTCTAGTCTTTTATTCATTATCACAGTTCTTCCGCTTGGTTATCGATTTATCACAGTCTCTTGTCTCATGGTTTTCGCCACATTTTGCACACATTTTGCATTGTTCCTATTCAATAATAGCTTTTTTTATAATTAACAAGGGATTTTTTGTTTCCCTTTTAATGTAGAACACACTCCGCGGGCATTAGGAAGATAGGGAGGGGAGAGATAGGAGGTGTCGATTAACATTGGTTTTGAATGTTTGCATATCAAAATTGCAAGAGAAAATCCCGCCAGGTAAACTATTCCAAATTCGTGTTGTTCGGCTAAAAAAAGAATCCCTATATTTCACGGTACGTCGGAAATTGGGCTCTAGGGTGAACTGATGAGCATTCCTTGCGAGAGGAGTATTACGGGAGAAACTTTTAAGGGGAGGAATCCAACTGGCTACTTCGAGTGAACATTTTTTATCAAAGAAACATGAAACATTGCGTCGTTGTTCGAGAGGGGCAATAGTTTCAGCTGCAGTTCTATTTCCTATCAATCTTAACGCTCGATTATGTATTCTTCAAGCAGGTGAAGCATGTTTGTGAAGCACCTGTCCAGAGGTGGGAATTATACTCGAGTTTAGGGCATATAAACGCTTTATAAATTGTAGCCAGATCAGATGGGGAAAAATACTTCTTACACTGATACTGACTAAGCACTTAGCAGCATTCTTAGCGATCTCAAATATATGGTCGTTCCAACGGAGGTCGTCGTTAAGACACATACCGAGTACTGAGAGGTTTTCGGTTTTTTCGATGTAAGTGCCATTCATTGGCAATGGCATTGGGAGTATGTTTAGCTTGACCGACAGAAGACAGCCTTGAGTGTTCGAAGCAGTAAACTCCACACGATTCCTATTACCCCATTCGACAATGCTGTATAAATCGGAGTTTAATGAGCTTGACATACGGTACTGTTGCAATTGTACGTCCGAAGACGAAGGACGTGAATTATCGAACGAATATGAAAAGCTGAGGGTAGAGTGGTCAGCAAAACACTTAAGAGGATTAGAAGTAACAGACAGAAGATCATTTAAAAAATTGAGGAAAAGAGTCGGAGACAGAACAGAGCCCTGGGGCACACCAGCACTTATCTTGTAGGAATTAGACTTGAATCCGTCCAATACAACTTGTATTGAACGGTCAAGAAGATAGCTTCTAATCCAACAAACAAGAGTATCATCGATCCCAAAAGCACGCATTTTCGATAAGAGAGCTAAATCTAAAACTTATTGAGGAAAACATTTGTTTATTGTTTGACTTCAGAATTAATTAATTTCGTAATATAATGTTAAAAAGTGTGATTTTTTTTTCAAAATCGTAGGAACGGTTTTTAAATAAAACTATAAAAAATGAAAAAAAATAATTCAAGAATGCAAACTTAAACAAAACAATTATTTACATTTAAAAACAAAATTAAGAAAAAAAATCACCTATCCGTTTTCAAAATATCGATTTTTCAAAAAAAAATTATTAAAAATAATAAAAAAAGGTATTCCAAAATATTTTTATGTCGAATTGCTTTGGCTATCTACACCTCCCTGAATAACAAATTTGATTGTAATCGGCTAAGCGGTTATCGAGAAAGTCGAAGAAAAAAAAAACAGCCCTAGGGGGGTACTATTTTTAGCCCACCAACTTAATTTTTATCCAACAGAAAATATACCACACCTACAAAAGTGCACTGATTTTTTTCATAAAAATTCTTGGAGCCGTTTTAGAGAAAAATAAGCTTTTTACTTAACGGTTATATGAAAGGTACCATTAACATTTGAGCTAATAAAAGAATTAAAAAAGTGCTCTGCAGAATGTCAATATAACCTGAAGTTCTAAATTTTGGAGACGGTTGGTTCAACCGTTTAGCCTGTAGTCCAATAGAAAACAATAATGACAGACAGACAGAATTTTACCAGTAACTCAAATATGTTTCTCTATCATCGTAATGTCATGTTTGATTGTTATCTCAAAATATGTAATCTGCACGAATGCATAACTTGCATTATAGTATCTATAATCGCAAGAAAAAAGAGGGTAGAATAGGATTAATGCAGTAAAGAAGTTTTTTTTCAAGTATTTTTCGTTATTTAATTTTCTGATTTTGACTATCAGGAGCATTGAATTTTGAAAAAATTAGTTTGTTGAATTTTTTTCAAAATGTTGAGTTTGAAAATTTATTTTTCAAATACTATTTCCTAAAACAGCTTTATTTAAAAACTAAATAGAAAAGTTATTTCTGGCTTTTCATAAATGTATATTATGGCATTGTGAGTGTAACTTTTGTTTTAATATTTTTGTTTATATTTTAAGTAATATTTTTAGAAAAATGACCCTCTTGTCTAAATAAAGAAGATAGACGCCCCTCCCTCATTATATTTTTCTTGCCCTAACCCAACCTACACGCTCTGAATTTTTTCACCCTGTATAACTATTTATAGCTATCGGTTTCCACAGAAAATAAATTGGATACATTTTTTTTTATTTATTTACAGATTCTGCTAAGGACGAAAATCGTCCTTATGAGGGAAATTATCTAGGCAGTTTTAACTCCTACCATCATCAAGTATAAGACTTTTATATTTCTTAAATAAATGTATGAGTCTTAAATATATATGTATATACATTATCACAAGGTTTCAGGGGACGTATATGCTGTGAATGAATTTACATTTCTTTTGACTGGCTTCACTTATGACGGCAACGGTGCAGACACATTCTTTTGGGCCGGTGCTTCCAATAACCCAGGACACCAAGGCTTTATAGTTCCAGATGAACATGGGAGGTAAGTTGCTTATTTTTATCTTACTTTGCTTACATTATGTAACTAATGCATATATTTTCTAGAACAAATATCCTTGATCGCTACCTTAATAAAGAGTTCACTATAACCTTGCCAGATAAGAAAAAAATTACAGAAATTAAATGGCTAGCAGTTTACGATATTAATAGCCAAAATAACTTCGGAGACGTGTACATTCCCGAAAAATTTGCGCCTCCTCGGTCACATAGGGGTTCGGCGCTATCGCGTCGAGATCACAACGTTAGCAGTGGTCCTATCGAAATTTTAAATGCCAAAGCAATTAAAATACCTAATTTAACATATGATGGCGAGGGCTCGCAAACATTTTTTTGGGCTGGGGTCGGACCTCAGCCATCTAGTCGAGGTCATAAAATTCCAGACGAAATGGGATAGTAATAATTCACATGAACTTTCAATTTACATTATAACATTTATTTTTACCAGCCTAGACCCAATTCGAAAGTACAATGAAGAAACAATAACTCTTGAACTTCCGGGAGATATGACTGTTTTTGAAATAGACTGGATTAGTATATACAGTTTAGAAGACAACGAGAATTATGGTTCTGTGCTAATAGATGATAAATTGAATATACCACCAGCACTAGTAAAAGTTATCCCTCATTCTGATACTTTGCCAAATTGTAGACAGTTGCACAAAGATTTGCAGATTGCTTGGGAGGTCTTTGGACCGCAAATCACTTTTAAATTGTCCGGTATGGTTGGTATTAATGACTACATGTCCTTTGGGCAGTCGGGTTCAAATACATCAAGTCAAATGCTGGGGGCTGATGTTGCCATAGGATATATTGATGCAATTAGAGGATATTCAATTGATTATGAGATTACATCCTTGGCACCGGTAAGTCGAATAATAATTCTTAAAAATTTAAAAGTAAAAACCTCCATATCATAAATTATAATTGTTTTAAAATACGGCAGTGTTTTTTTTCAAAATCTTGTGGCAGTATATATGTAGAAGATTTAGATATTTGTTGGTTTGAACGCAATTCTTATCAAGACCTCCATGTAAAGTTATAAGCTTAATTATATTTTGTTTTGTTGAATATAAATCTAAGTCTTATATTTTTTTATAAATAATAATATTTTTGTTATCACAAAGCTTAGCCTTTCTAGTCGGATTTAGCTTATAGTAAATTCATTTGATTAAGTAATTATTCTTGGCTATAATTTAGTTTTTGCCAATTAATAGTTTTTCGTGGCTGGTGGACAAACATACGGCCATAGGAACACAGCTTCTATTTTGTTGTATTTTTTGGCTTGGTGTGTAATTTTGGATAAAAGTTGCTCATATTGAGCGCTGCTGTTGATTTGCGGCAATCTAACGGGTGGTCCATCTAGTGGTTTCTTTTTATATCAATGGTTATTTTGACACTGACAACTGTCACTGACAGAAAGTCAGTATCATACCTACACATACGCCGTCTGGGCAATGTCAGTTGGCCGTCTCGGAGATGCGATTGGACCCCATTCTACTTTTTCCGTCCGTATCCGAGGCTTGTGGTTGCTTCGCAACTAGGTGTTTTTTTCCGGGGCCGGAAGGTTACCCCGAAGGCACAACTCTCAACCTGGAGGACCAAGTCCTTATTATGACTCCAAGGACAAAGAGCCGGATAAACCACTCCTTATAGGCCTGAGCTTCGAAAACGTCGTAGTAGCCCACATGTTTACTAAGTAGTTCAGCCTGACTGGAAATGTAGACGCCACTGTTGATTTCATCTAGAGAATTATTCCGCTGCCGCCTGGATGCAAGGAATAGTGCCTTACTGGTAACACTCCTCCCCCCCCCCCCCCCTCTCGTTTGCTGCCACCAACAACCTTCGAAAGGGATTGGAACCCAATCTCCAGTTGAGGTACTAGGCACCCGATGTTCACCAAGTGGAGGTGAGAGTAGGAGTTGATAGAAAGAGGTGGATTGTGGGTGCTTGTTCCGTCTTGGGTTACTTTGCCCCACTGACCAAAAGAGTTGGTTTCTTGATTCACGCTCAGACATGTAACATTCTATAAATCGAACCTACAGTAATGTACTCACAAACATATATGTATACATCTGCCACGTGTTACGACGGATCTTCTACCTGCAGTTGGTAAGAAGCAATTGACCTGTATATAGTCCACGTAGCAAAATTGCTTAATTTTTGAAGTGCAAAATTTGGTGTGTAAGAACAGTTGTGTGCACTTTAATAAAGTTAATACCCTATTTTCTATGTATGTATAATATTGTTTTGTTAACCGCATGACATTTGTTAGTTTAATTAATAAACAACAAATGTATATCTGTCAGTATGTATGTAGCCCAAACGGCTTAAGCGATTATCTTCAAATTTGGTGTGTATGATTCTTTTGACATTCCCCAGAGGAGAAATAGAAATTTTATTTTTAAGGCCTAAAAAAACGGCACCTGCCATATGACAGCTTAGTAAAAGCTTATTTTTCTCGAAATCGGCTCCAACGATTTTGATAAAAAAAAATTTTAATTTTTTTTGTTGGTATTGGCTATCATTTGATCAGAACCAAATTAACGGAAAAAAACTATTAACGGTACCTTTCATATAACAGTTTTTTAATATTTGGCTTACTCGGAAGGGCTCTGTTAAAATTTATATGTGAGAAGATCAGGTAGCCAAATTAATTCAGCATATCAAAATTTTTTAATAACTTTTTTTCTAATTTAATCTATTTTTAAAACTAATTTGGGTACAAGCATGATAAATGTCGGCTTAGGTGCCAGTTATAGCCACAAGTAAAAAAGTTAAAAAAAAAATTTGTTGAATTGTAAACTTTTGTGGCAAAAAAACTTGAGTGTTTTCCCTTCGATTAGTATAGTAAGTGTGTTTCAAATCATATGAAAACATAAATAAATACTCATTTGAATTTTTTTCCTGATATGTTTTCTTGATCGCTATAACTGGTATTGAAGAATACAAAGATGTTTTCGAGGGTCTTGGTTATTTTTTATTGAACAATTTAACGTTCTTAAAGTTGCGGTCACCGACTCCAAATTTCGGCAGAAACATTTTATAATTTGCTCGCTCGTGTGCTTAACCATGATGAAAATGTTGATTCAAGATTTGCTATTTTCAAAGAAACTTGTTTCATTATTTAATCCTAGTATTGATAATTCACTCACGAGCATACACAGTATTTGATATCACACACAAAAATACCAGGCATGTACAGTTGATATATTCAAAATGTCATTTTTGTATTTTCTCAACTCAAAAAACACATTTATTTGTTATTTTGTATATTCAATGGATATTTGTTAATTTTTTGGCTAAGCACGGGCTGGCACAAGTTCACAACAAACAACAAAAATAACAAAATATTTTCCATTTCACGTTTGACCATGAAACGAACATGAAACTTATGCCAATCGAAACGCGGGAAACAGTATTATTTATTAAAAAAACATTTATTTATTTTAATGATGAAAATTGGTTTTACTGAACAGCTGATTGTCATTTGACAGAATAATGGAACATTTCGTTCCAGTGTTTGTGGTTCATTTTTTTAATGTTCTAATCCATCAGTAAAAAGTTTACTGAAGCATTTTGCATCATTAAAACAAATTTGAGGTTATGGCTGGTGTGCGGTTAGCCTTCAAATTCTGAAAACTTTACTGATCGCTATAACTACCCGTACCTAAAAAATTCCAGTTTCCAGCTGTTTCAACTTTTAATGATGGATTTTTAATGATCGCTATAACTGACGCGAAAAGCAAACTATAATAAAATACCAGATCACCATTCTCATAAAATAACAGTATTTATTATTTTTAGTGTGTACAAGTATTGGGTCAACATAGAGGAGTTTGTAGAGATGACGTAGTCGGAAGTTTGGATAGTTTTCAACTCAATACTTATAGTAGAATAGATGGAGTAAATACCATAACCTATAGACGCACGTTGATTTCCTGTAAGTCTTTATAGTCGATGTCAAGTTTGTAAAAAATATTACCATACATTTTTCGTAAAGCTGATCCTATTGATAAAGAAATTTATTTGGACAAAAGTAACCACGTAATTTGGGCGATGGGGCAGTTGGATCATAACTTCGAACCAGCATTTCATAACTTTTACTCTAAAAGTGATGTGGTTATTAACTTCAATACAACGGAACCAGTAAACGATTGCTACAGCTTTACCAAAAAAGATCAGACTACGGTAGAAGTTTGGGATCAAACAAAGATTTTGGATCGATCTGTGAGAACATTTAACGCAGTCTTAGGTCCCGCTGGGGGCTTAAAAGGATATCAAGGCATAACTGGTAAATCCTTGTGTATAAGAATTAAAAGTAAGAACATTAAACAAATGTTTTGTAAGGACATGTCTCAATTGGATTGGCGTGGTATATAAATGGGTTCCTGGTGCCAACACTTTATTTAAGAAGAGGTCTTACTTATTCATTCAAAGTGAGCATTAAAGTGTTTTTAAATTTTAATAATAACAAGGTAATTTAGGTCAGAGGTGGTAATAATCCACATTCTCCGGAATATTATCATCCGTTGGTGATAACAGATGAACCAAGAGGTGGTTTTTACAAGCTGTCAGAAGCAAGGCAAAATGAAATACGAGTCTTAGCAGGTGTCGAATTTACAAGACGGGGTCGACCAACACCAACAGCAGGTAAAACAGAAACAATAGTATTTATCGGTATTATTCTTACTAATTTCTGACGATTTTTTATACCTTTAAAATTTCTCTATGCGTTAATTTATCTTAATATTTTGTTTAAAAATCTTCCAAACATATTTGTGTTTAACTAAGCTAAAACTTTTTTTAAGCTGGCCCATTATGCATAGGGAGGTATCCGTTGAACTATGATCGAAGACTTGATGATAACTTCCAAACTTTCAAAAAATTCAATAAATCATTAATATATGAATGCAGCGAGGGAGAACCAGGAATTCTGGAAATAACACCAAATGTAACGTGGCCAGATGTTGTATACTACAATAGTTTTACGCAAGCTAATATGGGATGGAAGATTTATATAGTCGACAGTTATGTAAATGTTAGTCCTCCAAAGGTCAATATTAATTTTGCATTCCTGTTATTACTACAGTTATCAACAATTCTTTTTTATTATACACGCTAATCTTTTTTTAATATTTTGTATTTTTTTTTTACCTGATAATGAATTCAATGTGATCTTTGAAAAGTTTGTAACTAAAAGCAAAACGCGTTTTTTAAAACTATGTTTCCTAACGCATATGATTGTTGATTTAAAAGTTTAAATAAATATAAATATAAAATTTCGATACTCAACGTCAAACAAATTAAATAAATAGTTTCTCATGAAAAGATTTATAAGTTTATTGTTTGTACTTAAAGGGTAAATTTTATCAGGATAGTTCTTCGGGAAAATAATAATAATGCGACGTGTTAAGACAGTCTTTACAAGAACTTTTATTATTTTATGTTCATTTCTAAAAAAAAGTTCAACAATATAAAATGGTTTGGATAATAAAAGAATTCGCGTACTAGAGCAACGGTTTTCGATTATTGTCCGACCTCAACTGCCGCTACGACTTGTTGCTGCTGTGCGGCGGAACTTGTGTTCGTTGTATGTGTGAATCGGTTCTTCATTGGTCGCCGGGTATACCACCTAGGCTTATTACAAAGGGTTTTTATGCTGCACACTGCACAGTTCGACTTAGCCCGAATTGTGTGTTGAATGTTAATATTTTTGTAATGGGAAGCAATATTTTTGCCGTCTATTTCAATGTTCGTGGCTTAAGGAAGAATTTCTTTCACGTTTATGTCTACACTGCAATATAGGCCAACTGTTTTGGCACTTAGTGAAAATCAGGTTGGAATGAATACTGCGGTACCAGCACGTAACTTATACAATCGAGTTTATTCGATACAATGGAACACTGGCAGCACATAATTTGGTTTAATCGATTGTCCTTGATTATACGGTCCGAGAAGGCAACACAGAAACTTCAAACTTTCGTTTGATAAACAATAGTAATCCTCTGGAGTAGTTTTTTTTCTGAAAACAAATGTGAAATCCAAACAAAAAATTTTGATTGATAAAAAAACAGAAAAAAATTGGACTTCTTTTATGAGTAGTCATCAAGACTTGTCTAAATGCATTCCAAAGTGCCTGGCCACATTGACGGAAGCGCACATGCATCTTGAATCAAAATGTAAAAGAGAAGGAATGATTTTTAATAAGAAGCAAAGAGATGGGCTGAAGAATCCGAAATCTGCACGAATCTCATAATTTATTTTAAAATTCTGTGCAGTGACTCAAGTTTCCTTCTCATATCGTTTCATTTTTGACAGATACATTCATTTGCATTTTATCGCCGTGATGGAAGATTCATACGATTCACTTGAATTGTATTGATTTGAGTGCTTTTACTCATTACAAAAAATGTATGCGTATAGATTGACATTAAAAAAAATATTTTGAACTACCTATAATCTTATCAAACAAAAAACATATAAAACACTTTTGCGAATAGATTCTTAGCACAGACACAATCTTTTTTTCTAGAGAAAAGCTGTGTTTTACTTTCCAGACGTTTCTCTCGTGTCAGTTTATCTCAATGTGCAGCCCCGAGTTTGCAGTGATGCAATTGCGCGCTTTTGTCAATGTGGCCAGGCACAAAAGAGAAATACCAGCGGTTTTGTCCGAGAAAAACTTCACAACTCACAAACACGAGGGTTCTCTGCAAGATCGGAAAAAGTTAATATTTTACAGGTATGACAGATAGCATTGAAGCGCACTTTAGCATACAAAGCTTCCTCATCTTCCACTTTCCGAACAGAAAAAATATCATATTAAATGCGAATTTAAAAATAGAGTAAATAATTTTGAATCCAATTGATTTTATGAGTCAAACATATTCGAGATGTTTTCTTTTACTCTAAAAAATGACCAATTAACATTTTACTTTAAATCATGATACACAGAATACAAGGTATGCTCACTAGACGCATATAAATCGCCATCTTGATATTTTATGACGTCACATTTTTCTTTTATTATTATTTTATTTGTTAAGTGAAGATTATTTTTTAAAACAACGATTTTTTTTATGATTATAAGAACAATAAACATAAAAAACAATAACAAAATCGGCAAATTATACATTTATTTACACTCTCTAAGAACAAAATCAGAAGAATGTGACGTCACACGCATAATCAGCCAAAGTGAGCATACCTTGTATTTCTGTGTATCATGACTTTAAATAAAATTTCTTAGTGCAATTCACAATGAAATTCGTTTCAAGTTACGTGCTGCCAAAAAACATTTGTTTCGAACAAAATCCTCGATTGAATCAAGTTACATGTTGGCACCTCTGATTTATCTGAATTTTGCTTTACATGTCTTGGTGCCACTACTTGTTCCCATCATTGTCTCTTCCTTTATGTTAGGAATGATATTGCTTACAAGAGTAATTTTCAAACTCAGACTTACAATTTTGTGTGGCTCAAATTCACTGTCGGTAAGCACACCATTCACTTTTGCTTGAGTTTTTCAACTTTTAGCGAGTTAAATGCGCTGTGAGATTAAATCTTGAAATTGCTCTATTTTGTCCTGGCGCTGACATCGTTATTGTGGGCGACTTCAATGTACACAATTCCAAATAGCTTCATTATTTTTTCAGAAAACACACGAAGGTAGGTCAAGATCATTGCTGGATTATATCACTGTAATATGCCGTAGTACCGTCTTTTCTCCTGGGAGAGAAGAGTACTAGACAGTTAAATATTAGTAAATAATAGATTAGTTTTAATTTTGTATTGTTTTATTATTTTAATTATTTTATCTACACAAAAAAAGGCCCTATGTCTCAATTAATAACTCTGACTCTTCGATGTTATACTTTACCTTTAAATACTTTTCCCAAAACCATTTCCCCTTACCACGCATACTCAATTGCATTATGTTGTCCAATACGTTTCCTTTGAAACGTACTCATTATCATTATCACTTAATTGTTTGGTCACATATATTAGCCACTGTTGCATCGCCCTCAATATAGTGCAATACCTTCGACCTATCGATTCTGTAGGGGTTTTTATTTTTAAGCTCTGAGCAGAGCACGGAGTAGAGCCTGAGCAAATCGATTACGCTCTGAGCAGAGTATGATCAGATCTCTCCGATCTAAAAAAGAAACACACTTGAGCACTGAATTGTCATATTTTGTTGAATGTCAATTGCTCCACTTTAAACCTTAAATACAAACATAAAATAAAATAAGTATTATTTTCTTATAAAAATGTATTTTAATTATTTACCTTCAGAAGAACCAGCTATTTCGACCGACGCCATTTTGTTTTTGTTTGTTTGTGTAGAAACGTATACATTTTTGTAAACAAAATGAGTGCATTTGAATTTCATATTGGAACGAAGATAAGGTGGATAGATTGGACATTTGCTCTGATGTTGAGTTAATGATTTCGTGGGAATGAAGATTGTTCAGGAGAGTATAGTGTGGCGGTATGTACTGCGATTACTACATCCCACTCCGAGATGAAACGGAAAACACAAAATTTGAAATTTAAAAACAAAGAAAACGATTGCCTCTTCGCAAAGGAACGAATTTTTGTTATTTGCTTATTTTTTTCACAGTGTAGCTCATCAATTAATATCTCTTGTTTCGAGGCGAAATCTTTAAATTTTCGTTGGTTTTTTTATTTAAGTATTTTCTTCTCAGATGCAGTGAGTTATGGTACAGCATCGACGGTATAAATTGTTAAAGTTTTACTTTTACATGAGCATCAATGTTCTTAGACTATTGGGGGAAAAGCAATCAATTATCAAACTAAAGAGAGCAATAATAAAAAAAAAAAAAACAACAGCAGCCTGTCTGTACTCTCATTTCTTTGGAACATCCCTGGGTGTAACTCCAACAAAGATAATTTCTTTCCACACCACACATATAAAATGGAGCAAAAGGGATATCTTGGCGTATAAGATACCATGGCGGGTTGGGTAAAGGGGCAGTTGCGCAGACGAGTAAGATCTTCTGCGTATTCTGGCAAGATCTTTTTGTTGTGCTCTGACAGGGATCAAAACTTCACTCTGGCGTAGGGCCAGTCAGCCAGCCAGCAAAGACCCCGCTGGCTGTACGCAATGCATCTTCTTTGGCATCAAGGCACAGAGTGCTGTGACTGCATCTGAAAACTATCATTTGGATAGGTTAATTATGACGGAAGCGACAACAATTCCGTTGCAAGCTGCACCTAATTATACAGATGAGTAAATTTGCTCTAATTTGCTTGCTGTGAAAGCCGCCATCTTGCAACAAATGAAGTCAGCCTTGAAGAGAAAATTCGGCCGCAAAGAAAATGATGTCGAGGTATATATGCTCCTGCTCACTCGAAAAGAGGGATTTAATAAATATTTTGATGATTTCTACAGCTCTGTCGTTGGTCTGAATGACCGCTTAGATGAACCATTCGATTCATTGAAACTGATAGCAACCATCAAAAGTAATGCCCAATATAAAATTGGAGAGGTGTTGTTGGCAGCAGGTGGTACCAGTTTGGAGCAGCTAAGAAACAAATTCCGAGAAGTGGAATGATTCTTAGCTGGGAAAACTGCTTTCATTAAATCCGTTCAGGAAATCCATTTGGAGGAAGAAATGGGAGTTGAGCCACAGGACGTAGTTGTGGCATTTAGCAGTGCTAGCGGTTATCGACAATCATCTACGTCACTGGTGTGTTGGAATTGTGAAAAACTGAGTCATTCTTTCTTTCAATACCCGTCACATGAAAGAAAGCTTTTCAGTTTTCTCTGCAGCGCGAAAAAGGCGTGAGCACCCAAGAGTGCGAAAAACACCAGGGAAACCGCTGAAAACTGTTACAGGAGGTGAGTTGAAATTATTGGTCAACCAATTGTAGTTATAGTGAAAGTTTCAAGAAGTGAAGAAACTTTCAGAGGCTCATAGTTAAGACAATCTTAACTTCCAAAGATGATGGTAGAATGTTTGCATAAGTAAGGCTGAAAGATGAACTTGTTTAAATTTTGTGGAGACACTTGTTTTGAATTCTTAGAGAGAAAAGAGAATTCATTTACTACCGTACAAGAATGTCATGCTGATGGGAAATTTTATGATATCGTGTGATATTTTGAGATCCCAACAACACTTGACGGTATAATGAGGACCATTACCTTCTATGTCATTCCTTACTTCACGCAAATGCGTTATCTTGGCATGAACTTCTGGAACGAAACTCAGCTGACTCCACAAGTGAGAGTGAAAGACCGTAATGACGTATTTGAAGGAAATAGCGATATTGCAGAGGAAGTCGAATTTATCGATTAAGCGACGATTAAACGAATCTTGTTGGATTCGGTAAAGCATTTTTTTCCAAACTTTGCTTAACAAGGTCTTGGTAGGACGCATATAGAAACCCATATAATCAATACGGGTGATGCAGTGCCAATTAAATATAAGCACTATAAACTGCCTCCGGTGGAGCAAGTGGAGGTTTACAATAAATTAGATCGTGTCATGGAGCTTGGGGTGATTAAAGAGAGTAATTCACCTTGGTGTTCGCCTATTGTGTTGGTACGCGATGGTAAACTTTCCGCTTCCTAAAATGGTGTAACTGGTGCGAAGATTTATCTGTATGACAGCTTGGTACAGCCGTTTTATCAAGAACTACTAAGAACTCGCAGCTCCATTAACCGAAAGCAAAAACTTGACATTTGCAGCCAAGGAAACGTTTGAAAAATTGAAAGAAGACTAGCGCAGTCTCCGCTCCTTTATTCACTCAGCCAAGCCTTAGCAAAGAGTTCAACATTCAGTGTGATGCTTCGTCTGAAGGAGTCGGAGGAGTGCTTTTCCAGATGGATGTAGATGGCAATGAATTAACTTTAGCTTTTATGTTGTCGAAAAAGTTGAATAAGGAAAGTTTCGTTGAATGTTGTTTCGAATGCGGTATCATGAACAGAAATGGAATGGAACTTTCCATCACGGTGATAGGAATGAAGACCGATATCGACTCGCCGGAGGTAGATTCTGCTGAGTACAACGAATTGAGAGAGCAAGTCGAAAAGAATCAGTCTTCATTTCCGGATCTAGTTATATCCGACAAATACATATACAAAAGAGTAAGATTTAAAAGTGAAGATTTTGAAAGCGAAGAGTTGTGGCGTTTACGGATACGTTGTCAAATTACTAAGCAGATTATCCCTGAGCGACTGATGCAGCGTTTGTAACTTGATTTTTTAGGACCATATCCGCGTACAAAATTGGGAAAAGTTTGCATTTTTATTGCTGTTGACCATTTTTCGAAGTATGCTTTCCTAAAGGAGCTTAGAATCAGCTGGTTTGCATGCATTTAGAACATCTGAATTCTAAGTGCAGCCTTGCTTTACAGAAACATTGCCTCTCCTGTACTTGAGTATGTAAAATTTTCCATGGGACAGATTTTTCCGCAATCGTACTGTTAAAAGTATTGTCAGCAATACTTCAACTGTGGGAACAATTCAATAAGGTTCACGCATATCGTGTATCCAAAATATCAATTATAAATGTCTGGTCCCACAGTTGAGGTATTGCACGCGCAACACAGTTTTGCATGTTTGCAATTCTTGTGTATCGCCAAACTCTAATGTATAGACTATCGAAAATTATGCAAAGGATTCCGAAACAAGGAAAACCTTAAGCTATTTGGTGGAGCGTCAGGCCAATTTAGAAACAAATTGGTAGAGCTTCGATGAGATGGATAGCATTATCCGGGATAAATTCGCTGAACAGCTTGAAAATCAGTACTTCAAAAAAGACTATTACGAAGCAATACGAAAGATCAAAGAGCGAATGTTAAGTGATCTTAACATTCGCATAGACGAAATAGATAACGGACTTCAGGAAACTTCTGCTGATGGGAAGGCACGAACTCAGAAAGTTTCCAAGAGTAAGGTAAAGACACCTGGAAAAGACGCTGGAGAGAATTTCCACCGAGCTGGCTCTGGGACAAAGCGAGGCTTACTGCAAGATAAAATCCAGGTCAATTGAGCGGAGTTGAAGCGATGTTGTGGAACTATTCAGGAGACTCGACCAAAACATATTCATTCACGAGGTCGAACGCTATTTCGACGTGCAAGACCGAGTTGAGCTGGCGTTGGTGGAGCTGTGTGATCGAATAGACAATCCCAAATCCATTGAGAAAGCATCACAGTCACCAGTCGCTCCAACTATAAAATTGCCCAAAATGGAGTTGCCAAAGTTCGATGGGAACTATATCAACTGGCGTCAATTTTATGATCTGTTTAAACAGCTTATACATGACCAACCGATTCCTGCTGCGCAAAATCTATACTTCTTACGTGCGAATGTAACAGGAGAAGCTCACAGTTTAATACAGCATTTCCAGCCCACTGACGAAAATTATGACGTGGCATGGAATACTCTTGTTGATCGGTTCGATAACAGAAGGTTGTTGCTAACAGCTCAATTGTCGAAATTGCTGTCACAATCACCAGCAATTGGATCAGCTTCTAGTCTGAGACGATTGCATGGTACGACAAAGGAGGAATGCAGGCAATCTCCAATCTTGGATACGAAGTCACCAATTGGGACTGTATAGTGGTCTATCTAATGCTCCAAAAGTTGGACAAGGAGAGCAAGACGCTGTTCGAACAAAACTTAGAGGATCCCAGAAGCAGTCCCAGCTTAGATGCTTTCTTTAAAGTTGTGGAATCACGGTTTCAAACATTGGAAGCAATTTGCAGTCGTGAGGAAAAAAAAACATCAGCGTTGGTCGCTGCCACTAGTGCCAATAGTATCGATTGCGCTATGTGCAGTTCAAGTAAGCATGGCATATATAACTGTACTAATTTTTTGTCTCTTACAGGTCTGGAACGAGGAAAAGCTGTGTACAAGCTGATGCTGTGCAAGAATTGGCTGAAGAAAGGACATTTTGCCCAATCATGCCAGTCCCGAGGATGCTAAAAATGTGAAGGAAGACATAACACACTTCTTCATCCACAGCAGGCTAAGCTAGACTACTATCCAAATAAGCACATCAACAAACCAGAAAATTCAACAAATGTTGGTAAGCGTTATAAAAATTTCCTAAACTCAAAATCTGCAAATACTGCATCAGGGCCAGAAAGAATGCGTCAGGTATATCTCGCCATATCTCGTTATAAAACGAACGAAGAACGAGCATCCCTTGCCGTGCAATGCTAGATTCATGCTCGCAATTACATTTCTAAACAGAATCCCTTGCCACTGAGTTTGGCCTCAAGCAACGGGGGTAAAAAATGAGAGGCAGATTTCGTCACTAATGTAACGTTTGAGTCAAGAACATCCGGATTCCAGGCAACTATAGAGGCAAGCATTATGCCTCCCATTAGTGACTATAATTCAAGTGCGCAAATGGACATGTCTCGCTGGAAAATTCCACCTTATATACGACTGGCAGATCCTTCAAGCTTTAAGAATCAACGTATAGACATGTTCATAGGTGCCGGCATATTTGTTGAGCTATTCTTGCCAGGAGAAATCAAGATTTCAAATGACCTTCCTTTATTACGAAATACAAAGCTTGGTTGGATATTGGCTGGAAGCATACCAATACCAACAGACACGTCAACTCCCGGTTACTGCCACATAGCTACAGGTCCTACGCTATCTTCTTTAGACAAATTGGTGCGGAGATTCTGGGAAACGGAAAATCATGATATGCCAGCAAATACCATGAGCAAAGAGGAACATGACTGTGAAGAACATTTCAAGAAAAACGTAAGAGTAAATGATAGCCATCAGTTTGTTGTGCGGTTACCATGTAAAGAGGATCCAAGCGTTGTTTTGGGAGACTCGCTCGAAGTAGCTAAAAGGCGCTTCCTGGCGCTTGAGCGGAAACTAGACAAAAATCAAGAGCTGAAATTGTTATACGCAGAATTAATGCGAGAGTACGAAGCTCTTGGTCATATGAGTCCAATTGATGACAGCAAACTGTGCAACACTCATTTTGTAATCTCTCATCACATTGTTATAAAACCCGAAAGCACATCAACAAAGCTAAGAGTGGTATTTGATGCATCAGCTAAAAGTACCTCTGGATATTCACTTAATGACAGTTTAATGGTTGGTCCAACAGTTCAACCAGACTTATTTTCTATTATAACCAAGTTTCGAATGCACAAATATGTTTTCACGGGTGACATTAGCAAAATGTACCGAAAAGTTTTAGTAGATCCTTGTGATAGAATGTTGCAGCTAATTTTGTGGAGATCGGAACGCAGCAGTCCGCTCCAATTGTACCAGCTGAACACAGTAACTTATGGTACAGCATCAGCGTCATATCTGGCCAGTAGATGCTTAGTAAAGCTCGCTGAAGATGTTGAGGAACAATATCCTCTTGCATCGCAAATTATAAAAAAACAATTTTTATGTATTGTTATGATTGTCTTGCAGGAGACTATAGACGAGGCTAAAAACCTATAAACAGATGTTAACAATGTCTTAAAAATGGGCCACTTTGAGCTAAGAAAATTTTGTTTTAATCATCCTGATATATTGCAGAACATTCCTGAAGAGCATAAAGAACAACTAGTTGCATTTCATCAATCTGAAGTGATCAAAACGTTGGGATTGATCTGGGATCCCTCTTTGGATGCATTTAAATTTAAATGTTTCAACTGTTAAGACGCAGAATAGGACATTCAAGCGTGCAATTCACAATTAATGCCCATTGCCCATGGAAGATGAAACTGCAACAGATGAAACTCCATAGACTCTACAAAGCAATCAACGGTGTAAGACAAATGTCAAAAAAAATTCCCAAATCACTTCTATCCGTGGTCCTCATGGTTTTATCAATCTTTCCTCTATCAATGTCTCAAAAAATTGAACGTGTAAACATAACTCAATTGCATAATGCAACTGGCATAATATAAAAATACAAACCATTAACAGCAATTGGAATATTTATGTGTACTATAATCTAACTACTTATGTTCATGAATTAAATCAGATAAAATCATACCTTCACCAAATTTAAGAACTTTGTGGACAAGAAGTAGCTAAACATGTATACTTCGAACCATTTACAGAGCAAGTCCAACATAGACTCACAATAATAGAGCACAATATTGAGCTCCTCGATAATTACAACATGGGAAAAAATTCAAGAACCAGATCATGCAGATCTCCTCTGGACATTGTAGGAAAGTTGGCAGGTAGTCTATTTGGTGTTCTTAATCACGATGATGCTAAGCACATTGAGGATCAGATTAACCTCGTAAATCAACACGAACATCATCTGAGAACTCTAATTCGAAAGCCGACTTCCATTGCAGATTCTACAGCAAATCTTTTGAAACGCAATACGCTCCAAATAACTCAACAGTTTCAAGCCTTAAATGTCTACTTATCGAGCATCACAAACGCAATAAAAGGAAAACTAGACCTTAATAAAGTTAAGCAAAACATTGCTCCATTGACTTCGTACTTGATTTTGATTATTTCGAAGTATGAAAAGGTTCAAGATGTTCTTCTAGATGTGCTTCTGGATCTAAATCATGCAATAATAAACCCACAAATAATAACCCCAAGTCAACTGACCGAACAAATTATGGTAATTAAGGTACACCTTCCATTAACATTGACACTGGCTAAGGGATCAACAATGGACTTGTATAAGATGATGTCTGTAAAAGGGAGAGTTCTTAAAGAAACAGTAGTTTTTGAAATACGACTACCACTGGTGGATACCACTGAGTTCCAGTTGTTTAATGTGCATCCGATCCCTATTTTAAAAGAGTCCTCAAGCTTTTTAGTTGAAGTTACATCCCAATTTCATGCAATTTCATTGACAAGGGATGCATTTTTCCCGCTGTCCGAGCTAGAACTTAGTCAATGCCGCATTCTATCACCTCAACAGTTTCTCTGCAAAAAATTTCATCCTACATACACAAAGCAAGCTGTCACGAGTAGTTGTGAAATAGCCTTGCTAAATCATAAAAGCAATGCGTTGCACGAATGCAAATTAAATAAAATACTTGTCGCAGATTATTGGATATTTTCTACAGTTTCCAATACAACTAGGCATCTAGTATGCGAAGATTCTACTGAAAGCCTTGCAGTATTCGGTAATGGCTTACTCGAATTTAAGGAATCTTTCTTGCTCAAAATGACATCTTTGACCATTAAAGGGGAACTGGAATACAGACACAATGTCGCAATAAAAAATTCCTTTATTCCAAAGACCAACATAAATGCTTGGATTACAAATTACACAGAATCCAACATCAGCAGTCCTCCACAAATAAAGGAAATAGAAAAAATAGATATTTCGAAGCTGATGAACCAAATCGACAATGTTCACGATTACCATCATTACGGGCTGGGCTACTTGTTATTGGCTGGCCTGATTGGGATTGGCATCGCTTACTGCTACCGACGAAGACACCCAGTCGCTGCTCCCAGACGTGAAGTTTCTAGATTTAATGTAAATATTTAATACATATACGTCATTGAATGACCTTGCTTTTTTATTGTTAAACTAAATATCATTTTGCATTTTATAAATTTTGTATAAACAGTAAATTAATAATGATAACATTTGTTTTGTTTGTGTAAATTTTGTTTTTAGTTTTTTTTTTTTTTTATATAAGAACACAATATTGATAAAAATAAAATGTATATAAGGCCATGTAAATTTAAAGGATAAAAAAGGTCCATATTCGTTAGAAACCTAGTTTAGAGAGTTAAAAACCTTCAAAGGGGGAGTATGTTAAAAGTATTGTCAGCAATACTTCAACTGTGGGAACAATTCAATAAATTCAGGTTCACGCATATCGTGTATCGAAAATATCAATTATAAATGTCTGGTCCCACAGTTGAGGTATTGCACGCGCAACACAGTTTTGCATGCTTGCAATTCTTGTGTAACGCCAAACTCTAATGTATAGACTATCGAAAAATAAATGTGTTGACTGATGGAGTCGTTAGTAAACCGCCGAAGTCGTTGCTTTATTTCTTGTTCGTAGTTGCTTCCACTTTTTTACACGTACAGAAGCAAGAAATTAACGTCTGATTCCGAAAAAATAAATGCTTGTGTGCCCCAGGGTATCGTTCTGTTTGATCTTCTGTCTGTTACTTTTAATCAACTTAACAGTTTTGAGGAAGACTACACTCAGTTTTTCATATGTGTTCGTTAATTCACGTCTTTTGCCTTCGGACGTGCAATTGCATTGGTACCGTATGCTAAGCTCACTAAACTCCGATTTATACAGCATTGTCAAATGAGGTAAAAGGAATCGTGTGGAGTTTATTGCTTCTGTCGATAAAGCTAAACAAACTCTCCATGCCATTGCCCATGCATGGTACTTACAGCAAAGAAACCGAAAAACGCAGTACTGGGTATGTTTATCAACGACAACGTCTGTTGTAACGAACAATTTTTTTTTTTTTTATAATTAACGCGCGCACATGGGACTATTTGTTTCCCA
Organism: Platycheirus rosarum; assembly: GCA_963971375.1. Taxonomy (NCBI): domain Eukaryota; kingdom Metazoa; phylum Arthropoda; class Insecta; order Diptera; family Syrphidae; genus Platycheirus; species Platycheirus rosarum. Next base: position 33,047,594 of record OZ020509.1, on the reverse strand, counting down.
TTTAATGTAACACACTGCGCGGCCATTAGGAAGATAGGGAGGGGAGAGATAGTAGGTGTCGATTAACATTGGTTTTGAATGCTTGCAAATTGAAATGGCAAGGGAAATACTTGAGATAGCTTATGTTTTCTGTAAGGTTTTATGTTTTGTTTTTTGTCCTTCTGATCTGGCTTCAATTTATAAAACGTTTATACGCCTAAGACTTAAATATCGATACACCTCCTTAATAGAACTCAATTTAGTTAAGATTAATTGAAAATAAAAGTGTTTCAGAAACAATTGCTCTTCTCGAACACCGACGCAATGTTTCATGTCTTTCCTTATTTTATCGTTTCTTTTATAAAAAATGTTCACTCGAGGTAGCCAGGTGCATTCCTCTTCTTAAAAGTTTCACCCGTAATACTCTTCTCGGAAGAAATGCTCATTACTTCACCCTTGAGCTAAATGTCGGACGAACCGTGAAACACAGAAATTCTTTTTTTAGCCTAACAAGACTAATTTAGAATAGTTTAACTGGCGATATTTTCCGTTGCCATTTCGATTTGCAAGCATTCAAAACCAATGCTAGTGGACACCTTCTTCCCTCCCTCTCTATTCTTGCAGTGCTATCAGAGCAACACACAAATCCCTTTTGGGCGCATTTTCAAAAAAAAAAACCAAAAAGGTAGGGAGAGAAGATGTCTGGTGGTAAATTGGAAAACAAAGCTTTCATCACACAACCTCCCATAACGGATGCAGGCTATTTGACTTTGCTGCGGGCGGAATATTTTAATAGCGATTGCCAAGTTCCTACGCCTCAACATTCACAAAGGGACGTTGAGTTCCCTTGATCAATCAACTGTCAACCAGATTCAGATTGACCACATTGCGATCGATGCAAGGAACTACTCCAATATGATGGGTGTCCGAACTTTCCGGGGGGAAAACATTGACTCGGACGACTTCCTCGTTGTTGCAAAGGTACGACGAGGATATTCCGACGCCAAGAAAAGGTAATATTGTGAGGAAGTTTAACGTCGGACGGCTGCAGAATGAAACTTATGCGGCGGACATAAATGGAAGAGGACCTCAACCGACTCCGTTGAGGTCCAGGTCCCCCCGGAAAATATTCTATCGAGCAGGTGTAGTGAGGCTTGAGAAGCACCTGTCCAGAGGCGGCAGTTATACTCGACTGTCTGGGCACATAGATTGTTTTTATTTGGGCTACTAAGGGTTTCGATTCGTTTACGTTTATTCTGCAAGTTGTCTTCCCAGTCAATGAAGTTGCACGCATATAGACAACCGTGGAATAAGCTCTGGTAGATACATATGCAAATCCGTGAAGTTCTCCCTCTTGCACGACGCGACGCATAGATGACGTCTCGAAAATTAATGAAACGAAATTATATGGAATGTGGTCTGCCTCGAGCTCAGTTGGTTTAATGACTTCCTTCATGTGCCCGAGATCCTTGTACTCGCGCATGAATTAAACAAATTTTTGGCTCAGCTCAGGATCTGCACATAATCTCTTTTCAGTATGCAGGAATCTTTTCATGGCCACAGCCCTTATGGTTTACAGCTCTCGCGTTCTATGGTTTATTGGAATTGTTACCACGTAACGTCCAGCTGCAGTTCAATAGCAAGTATTTTTGAAGTTTTCTTCAATCCATTCGTCATCCGCAGAGAAAACGTTAATTTCCAGCTTGGCTCTTCTATTTCCCAGAATTTCCTCAGTAGTTGGTTAAGCCCTACTTCCAAATAATCCGCTATCATTCACATTGCTCTTCCCGCTCGCTCATATCTTGGTTGAATCTGACCGAAGACGATTCAGTTTAGGTAGGAATCTTTCGCCGTCAATCCGGAATTGAATCTCTTTATGCCTTTTTTGATTATTCCGCCCACAACAGAATCTCTATTTTGCTGACTGACAAAATTGAAGGTCTGCCAACCGCAGCTCGCTCTTTTTATCTGCTTGCTTCCTGACGGTGAACATCTCGCCTTCAAAAATAAAACTCATGTCAGTCGTAACCCAAATGCTCGTGTTGATAATTCCGGTCGGACACAAAGTAAAGCTCGATCCAACGCCCCTTACTTAATCCTCCGCCGGTAAGAAATGCGCAAAATATTCTGCACGTAGACAGTTATCACACAGATTCCTTTCCGCAGCTTCTTGTTTCTGGCTTTGAGTAAAAGCGCCAGGGAATCCCCGCATCGATAAAAGGATGAAGTTTCTTGCACATTGGACATGTTGGTGAAGGTGTGGCTCTTGATTTGCTCGGTCCGGACACGCTCCTTTACGCCTTGTCCCCTGATTTCTCCTTCTCGGATGTTCTCTGCTCGTTATCGAAGAAGGATGACACCCGAGCACTCGCATAGCGCTCTAAAAACTCAAAAAAATACTCGAGGGCCACAACTCACCGCACATCTTCCCTGGTCATTTGACACATGGTTGGTCTCATCGTTGGTTGAAATGGTTGGTCTCGTAGTTGAGTCTATTTCGCAGCATGTTCACGATTTTATATTCCTATTATGATGTGACTATCCCAAGTGCTCGCATTGAGCTAAAAGTGCACATTCGCCTCGTTGACCAGATCTCGCATTGCACGTGCTCTTGAGGACTTCTTCCCCAAATTAGGAATCGCGTTTAAACCATTAAAATGCGCGTCCACCAGATTCTGCTTACCGTCGTACACGTCTTTGAGCCTTACCCAGGCTTGTTGAAAGGGAGTGAAAGGCGAAAGGAGCAGATACTCATGTAGTGAACTGAGTTTTCTCCTGATAGTACAGTTCCATTTATATACTGTTTAATTTTTCTATTATTTAGTTTGTATGCTTGAAAGAGCCAAGAATATTTAATTATTATTTTTTATCGCCACCCTTTAGCAATAGTACATGAGTTATACCTAGACTGCTACAGAGCACGAATTACTGCCATCTGTGCGTGTACTACGGTGATTGTGCAAGAAGGGCACAGCGTTTATTTGGGTGTTGATTTGTCATAAGCGGTAGACTTAGGCAAGAAGTACCTAAATGCCTTGTGACAATCCGTATCAAGGCTTAATTTGCCAACATTAGCCTAATATGCGCTCATGCCCCCACAGAGGACAAAGATGACGCCACCAAGAATGACTTCTATGAGCTCCTCGACAAATCCTATGAGAAATGCCCTAAATACGACGTTAAGATCGTACTAGGCGATTTTCACGCCACAATAGGTAAAGAGGAAATCTTTGGTAGGACTGTTGGAAAACATAGTCTACACGACACAACGTTTGAAAACGGACTAAGGCTAATTGACTTCGCAGCGGCACATAACGTCACCATTGCAAGCACACGGTTTTCTCATCTCGATATACACAAAGGGATTTGGCGGCACCTAGATCAAAAAACCGTCAACCAGATTGATCACGTTGCGATCGACTTGCCTCGAGTATCTTCGATGTTCACACCTTCCGAGCAGCTAACATCGAATCTTGTTGCAGCCAAGATAAGAATGCGAATAACATGAATACCACAACAACGGAGTAATACTGTGAAGAAGTGTGACGTCGGAAAGCTGCAATCGCAAGAAACCGCCAGTACCTATGCCGATCGAATATCCCGTAACCTCTCATGAAATCTATTGCCGCCAGAATCAAGTGCCGAAGACCAGTAGCAATACTGCCAACAAGCTATCAGAGATGCCGCAACTGATGTGCTAGGTTTGACCAGGTTCAGACCCATACAGCCAAATAAGAGGCATATAAAGCGGCGCTGCAATGAAGGACGAGACCTGCTCGTGGGCTCTACGCGCAGAAAAGATAGGAAGAACACCGGCTTCTTCAAAAGAAAAAAAAGAGAGCATGAGAAGCGCGCGATCGAGGATATTGAGAGATGAACAACGTGCGGAAGTTTAACCAACATGTAAAAGAGACGTGCCAAGGAAAAAACACCCGCACAGAAGCCTGTAAAACAGAATGAACCATTCAACACGGGCGATGACAGACAAAACCTCCGTCCACCTGATCAAAGTGAACATAGCAATATCTAAACTAAAAAATAACAAAACTGCTGGCCCCGAATTTGAAGTGGCCGGAGATGACTTGGTGGAGTGCATACATCAAATTCATCTCTAAAGTTTGGTCATAAGAAAGTATGCCTGATGAATGGAACCTCAGCATCGTTTGCCTGATCCACAAGAAAAGGGACCCTCTAAACTGCTCCAACTATAAAAAAATAAGTCTCCTGAACATCGCGTACAACATCCTCTCAGCCATATTATGTGAACGCCTGAAACCATTCGTCAGCAACCTGATTGGACCCTATCAGTGTGGTTTCAAACCAGAAAACCCACAATCGATCAAATGTTCACGCTATGGCAGAAATTGGAAACTACCCAAGAATTCCAAATCGATATCCACCACCTCTTTATCGATTTTAAGGCCGCTTATGTTAGCATTTATAGAGACGAGCTATTCAGAGCCATGTCTGGTTTCGGCATCCCCACAAAACTCGTCCGACTTTGCAGGATGACGATGGAGAACTCTCGCTGCTCCGTCAAGGTTGGTTCCGATCTCACAGAAGCTTTTGATTCCGACAGGGTGATCCGCTATCGTGCGATTTCTTCAACTTAATTCTTGAAAAAATTAAAAGAAACTCGCAAGTCAATTGTAGTCGATCTTAAGCTCGCCAAGGCCGGACGTCGAGGTGCGCGCATAAAATAATTGAAAATAGAATTAAAAAAAAACAATTATTTGCGCATTGTTGTCGCGTGTGTTTTTAAAAGAAATAATACACACTCGTTTGAGAAAATGAAATATACCCCTCGCGTGTGTAAAGAATACAATAATATCCACTAACGTCGTTGGAAGAAAGTTGTTCGTAAGAGTTGTGTTTTGTATGTAAGTATTTTAAATGGTATGTGATTTTCATGTGTGTGCCCCAGGGCTCCGTTCTGTCTCCGATTTTTTTCCTCATTTCTATAAATAAATATTCGTTCGATAATTCACGTCCTTCGCCTTCAGACGTACAATTGCTAAGGTACCGTATGTTAAGCTCATTAAAATGGGAAAATAGGAGGTCGTGTGGAGTTTACGTACAATTGCTAAGGTACCGTATGTTAAGCTCATTAAAATGGGAAAATAGGAGGTCGTGTGGAGTTTAATGCTTCCAAAACTCAATGCTGTCTTCTGTCGTTAAAGCTAAACATACTCGCAATGTCCATGTCCATGAATGGCGCTTACATCGAAGAAACCGAAAAGCTCTCAGTACTCGGTATGTGTGTCAACGACGACCTCCGTTGGAACGACCATATATTTGAGATCGCTGCTAAGTGCTTAGGTTTTCTGTATCGGTGTAAGAAGTATTTTTCCCCATGTGATCTGGCTACAATTTATAAAGCATTTATACGCCCTAAACACGAGTATAACACCCACCTCTGGGCAGGTGCTTCACAAACATCCGGCGGATTGGACAAAACATCACAATAGACAGGTACAACTTTGAGGTAGTTAGGGACTTTGTGTACCTCGGATCCGCTATAACATCTGACAACAACATCTCGTCAGAAATAAAGCGAAGAATTACTCTTGCCAATCGCTGTTTCTATGGGCTAGGAAGGCAATTGAGTAGCAAAGCCCTCTCTCGAAAGACAAAGGAGACTCTGTATAAGACCCTAATCATCCCAGTCCTGCTCTATGGCGCCGAGGCATGGACTCTATCTAAAGCGGATGAAGATATCCTTAGTCGTTTCGAGCGTAAGATTCTTCGGAAGATTTTTGGCCCTATCTGCGTTAACGGGCTTTGGAGGAGAAGGTTCAACCAAGAACTATACGAGCTGTACAGCGACATTGACCTGGTCAAAAAAATACGCATATCACGTTTAAGATGGCTAGGTCATATAGAGCGAATGGACAACAATGCTCCGGCTCGCAGGATCTTCGATTCCATCCCAGAGGGTAGACGCAGTCAAGACCTCGCCTTAGGTGGCGCGCTCAAGTGGAGGACGACCTCAACCAACTTGGAGTGCAAAACTGGAGGCAGCTAGCCAAAGACCGAGTTGGCTGGAGAGGCATGTTGGTTGAGGCCCAGGTTCGTCCCGAACTGTAGCGCCACCTAAGTAAGTAAGTAAATAAGTGATTTCTTTTTGTAAGAATAGATATTTGTCTAATCTAAGCTGCAACCCTTTGCTAACGACGATACTGATAACTTCTTGAAGAATTGTCACGCAAAGTTATTTTGTTTAGGTCTCTGAAGTCTACACAAAGCCTAATCTCTTTATTTTTTCTTTTCTACAAGGGCGATAGGTGACACGTATTGTGAACTGGATTCTTGAATTATACCTTTGTCTAAAAGATCATTTAGAATTTTTTCTAACTCAATTTTATGTGCGTAAGGCAACCTTCTAGGCGGACAATGAAATGGAACATCTTTCATTAAAACTATCCTCATCTTTAACTGACTTTTCTCTAAACAAACTTTATTGAAATCTGCATAAAAAGCTGGACTCACTATCTCTTTAACATTTTTTTGAATATGATAGGGTATATCTTCGTTTACTTTAATATCCACCCCAAAATACGCATCACTTATATTAACATTTAACATTTCTACAATAAAATTGACGTCTTCGTTTAATGTATTTACAGGTTCATGTATTTCACGAAACTCACAGTGACTCATCGATGACACAGACTTGTTTACATTACCATGAACTCGTGGACACTAACTCAATGACAGTAACGACACACTCGAAGCACGATGACTGAACATTGACTGATGACTCTGGTGACATTAATTTTTCTTGAATTTCAGCTTTCTTAGTTGACCTCTGTAACACCATGCCAACTTTTTCAATGAAGTTTCTACCCAGTACGACAGGATAACTCATTGATTCATTTTTAATTATAAGTAAATTTAAATTAGTTGGAAAATTATTATCAAAATGTATAAAAGATATTTGTGTCAGTTCTTCAATTTTTTTGTTAATGTTAAGGGCATCATCTGCGTCCATGTTCCTTGTAATACTTTTTTTTAACTGTCCCAAGACCATTTATAAGCCCTCTTTTTTGCCTTAATTTATGTGTTAAAGTTTGGAGTTTGGCTTGTAGTTGCTCGAATTTTATTTTTATTACTTTGAGAGAATCATTAAAACCGTCGATATTCTGGAAAACTTTCAAGGAATTGCCTATTGAATTAATGTTTTCTTCTTATTTGTGTAGCTGTACTATGTGTATTAGGTTTTTTTATGACTGTATTGTTCTGTCGGTCCCCAATTTAATTGACAGAAGTCCGTGATTGTTAGATAAGTCTTGTATTTCAATTTTCTGTGCTTTCATTGTTGCCATTAGGTTAATGCCTGCTAACCTGAAATTTAAGCTTTCTTTTAATTTTTGATTTGTGCAGTTTTTGGTTATTAGTTGTTAAAGCCGTAACTTGCCTATTGTTCTTAATTCTGTGTTTACTAAATCTGGAAGTTAGTTTGTTTCTTCTGTTTTCTTCTCTATATATGAATGAGCTTGTTCTAATTGTCTTTGGTTTCTCCCTGTTCTGGTTTAATTTGTTTAAATTTCTAGCTACCTGTTCTCCTGTTTTTTGTTTGATATATGGAAATAATTCTGCCTGAAATTCGTTAAGTTTATTGAGATATTCATGAACATTATTGTATTTTATGTTTTTGAATTTATAGGTCCTACCATAAAAGAGTTCGTAGGGTGTAAGCTTAGTCGCAGAATGAATAGAATGGTTGTATGTTATTAGAGTTTCGTTCAGTATATCGTCATGATGTCTTCCTTTGTGTTTTGTGTGTATTATTCTATATATTTCCGTCATTGTTGAATGCAGTCTCTCAACTGGAGAGTTGCTGCTTGACTGTTGCAATGATGTAATGTGTAGATTGATGTTGTGTTGACCAACAAAATCTTTAAAAACTGTTGATGTGAATTCTGCTCCTTGGTGTGAAATTAATTTAGCGGGGATACCATGAAGGCTCATAAAATGAAGAAGAGATTTAATTACAGTGAAGCTAGAAATAGCTGGGATTGTATAGGCCGCAGCAAATTTGGAGAATTTGTCAATGATTGTTAAAATTTTTTGGTTGTTTATACAATAAATGTCGATGTGCACTATGTCCAGAGGTTTTTCGAGGTTCTCTGGTATTTAGAACTCGATTTTCTGGGGTTTTCTATCGTACTACAGATTCTGGCAGGGATTACAGTTACTAATGATTTTCGTAATTTTATTTTCCATAAAGGGAAAGAAAAAATCGCGTTTAAGGTGTAAATGGGTCTCATTAATGCCTGTGGTTATTTTTTACGTGGTAATCATTAATCAATTTGTCTTGATTGTCGTCTTCTAGTATGTCCTCTAGTATTTCCGTGCAACGTATTATTTTAAAGGATTTATTATTCGAAAAGTATTTTGAGTATACACTTTGGACTATTTTGAATATTTCGTCCTCAGTATATATAGCGCAATACTTGTTGGGAGGCACAAAATTTTTAAAAATGCTAATGATATCGTTTTCGGAAAATTTTTATTTAGTAATAGTTCGTCTCTGCTTATTTTTAAAAAGCATTTTTAATTCTGTTGGCATGTCGTGTTCGTGTATCTTTAGTACGAGTTGGATGTTAAATTCATTTAGTGGGCGTTCTGAAATGTATATGTGGTCGTCTAGGCTTTCAATGGCTGAATGAATGGTTGATCCGCTAGAATCGGGGTTAGGGTAATTTCTTTCGTTAATATTTAACTCTATTTAGTTGTTAGTGTTTTCGATTTTAATTCTACTCAAAGCGTCAGCGTTTAGATTATGTTGACCCTTCTTGTATACAATCTCGTAGTTGAATTCTTCTAATTTCAAGCGCCATCTGACTAACTTGGAGTTAGGGTCTTTTAAATTCATCATTCACTGTAGCCGTTTATGGTCAGTAACGATTTTGAACTTATGACCAAATAAATAGGTGCGGAAGTACTTCGTAGCCCAAACTATCGCCAGTAACTCTTTCTCTTTTGTAGAGTAGTTTACTTCTGTGTCCGTTAAGGTTCAGCTAGCGAAACCAATCGGCTTATCGCAACCTATGGTGCCTTGGGATAGTATTGCGCTTATCGCGAAATTGCTGGCATCGGTGGTGAGAATAAATGGCCGCGAAAAATCGGGATATTGTAAGATAGGGTCATTAATCAAAAGTTCCTTACACATTTCGAAAGCTGTAATGTATCTATGGTTAGGGTCAATTGTTTTTCCTTTCTGTTAGAAGTTTCGTGAGTTTCGCAAAGTCTTTGATGAACTTACGATAATACCCTAAGAGCCCTAAGAATGACTTAATTTCTTTTTGTGTCTTTGGAATTGGAAATTTTTTTTACTGCTGTGATTTTTTCAGGGTTGGGTTTTACTCCGTCCCTTCCAATGATATGACCAAGAAACGGTGTTTCTTTATGAAGAAACTCTGTTTTTTTCTAATTGAACTTTGAAGTTGAATTCTCTCAATCTTGAAAATACCTTTCTTAGATTCTCTATATGTTCTTGCAGGGAAGTAGAAAAGATGATTATGTCATCCAAGTAGTCCAAGCAGATTTTATCAACGAGTCCGTTAAGGACGGGTCCATCACACGTTGGAATGTTGATGGCGCATTTTTGAGGCCAAAAGGCATTCTAACAAATTCGTAATGTCCGCCTTCAACTGTGAATGCGGTTTTGGATATGTCACTTGGGTTAATTTCAATTTGGTGGAACCCGCTGGCAAGGTCCAAAGTTGAGAAATACATGCATTTCCCAAATTTATCCAAAATCTCCGTAATGTTCGGGAGTGGATATTTATCGCTTACAGTTTTTTCGTTGAGAAGACGAAAATCAATGACGAGGCGCCATTTCTTTCTTGGTACATCCTTTCCTTTTGGAACTACCCAAACCGGAGAGCTCCAAGGTAAATGACTTGGTCTAATTATTCCTTGTCTAAGCAAGTCTTGGATTTGTTTATGTACTTCCATTTTGTGTATGAACGGATATCTGTAGGATTTTGTGTATACTGGGATATCTTCCCGTGTCGGTATCTTATGTTTAACCGCATCCTTGCTGGAAAAAAATATCTTCGAATTGTTTGCAGAGTTTGATTATTTTTTGTTTTTCTTCTGGGTTTAAGTGGTCAAGCCTAAGTGATTCTATTATTTTTAAATCTTTAAAATAGGAGGTCGTGTGGAGTTTACGTACAATTGCTAAGGTACCGTATGTTAAGCTCATTAAAATGGGAAAATAGGAGGTCGTGTGGAGTTTAATGCTTCCAAAACTCAATGCTGTCTTCTGTCGTTAAAGCTAAACATACTCGCAATGTCCATGTCCATGAATGGCGCTTACATCGAAGAAACCGAAAAGCTCTCAGTACTCGGTATGTGTGTCAACGACGACCTCCGTTGGAACGGCCATATATTTGAGATCGCTGCTAAGTGCTTAGGTTTTCTGTATCGGTGTAAGAAGTATTTTTCCCCATGTGATCTGGCTACAATTTATAAAGCATTTATACGCCCTAAACACGAGTATAACACCCACCTCTGGGCAGGTGCTTCACAAACATCGCTTCACCTGCTTGATAGAATAGAAAATCGAGCGTTAAGATTGATAGGAAATAGAACTGCCACTGAAACAATTTCCCCTCTCGAACACCGACGCAATGTTTTATGTCTTTCCTTATTTTATCGTTTCTTTTATAAAAAAATTCACTGGAAGTAGCCAGCTGCATTCCTCCCCTTAAAAGTTTCTCCCGTAGTATTAGTTTCGCAAAAAATGCTCATCAGTTCACCATTGTATGCTAAAATCCCGAGATACTTCTTTAAAAAACGAAGAGCACAAGATGTCTTTTTGTTACAACAGTTTATTGGGAAGTGCTTATTCAAAAACAGTAATCGAAGACTATATACATATGTACTTATTAAAAAGCGAAATACGGGACACTATTTACTTCGAGAAAATCACACGATCATGAGACAACACTATTTGACATATGTGCCGGTTGGCATTTACTTAAAAGCGAAAGGGCAGACACCTTTAGTAATTAAATGTGGTGGTTGACAAGAAACTGTTCGTATTATAATTTATTGCCTACACATTGGCCAACCTGATCGTGAAATCGTCCCGATGACAAATTAACTATTACAAAGTAAAAAAATATCGATTATAAATTCTTAACAACTTATTATAGGCTACACATCAGTTAATATCGAAATTGATTTTTTCTTATTGTTGTTTACATTATAATTCTTTGCGAATAAAAGAAAAACATAGCTACATTATATGAAATTGTCTTTATATAAAATATAAAGTCAATAACAAATGCTTAAGCATTCATAGAATGGTTAAAACTTGAATTTTTAAAAATAAAAAAATTGAAAACGTCAAATTTGACGTCAAAAAAGCATTCCGACAAGGTGATGCGCTATCGTGCGATTTCTTCAACTTAATACTTGAAAAAATTATAAGAAGCTCGCAAGTCAATTGTATTGGGACAATTTTTTTCAAGTCTGTGCAATTGCTAGCATACGCTGACGACATAGACATTATTGGCAGAACTCGGCGAGCTGTCACTGGAACGTTTGCTAGCATTGAAGCTGAAGCGGCTAAGATGGGACTAGCAGTCAATGAGGCCAAAACGAAGTACCTGCTGTCCACAAAAAGGGACACACAACACCGGCGGATTGGACAAAACATCACAATAGACAGGTACAACTTTGAGGTAGTTAGGGACTTTGTGTACCTCGGATCCGCTATAACATCTGACAACAACATCTCGTCAGAAATAAAGCGAAGAATTACTCTTGCCAATCGCTGTTTCTATGGGCTAGGAAGGCAATTGAGTAGCAAAGCCCTCTCTCGAAAGACAAAGGAGACTCTGTATAAGACCCTAATCATCCCAGTCCTGCTCTATGGCGCCGAGGCATGGACTCTATCTAAAGCGGATGAAGATATCCTTAGTCGTTTCGAGCGTAAGATTCTTCGGAAGATTTTTGGCCCTATCTGCGTTAACGGGCTTTGGAGGAGAAGGTTCAACCAAGAACTATACGAGCTGTACAGCGACATTGACCTGGTCAAAAAAATACGCATATCACGTTTAAGATGGCTAGGTCATATAGAGCGAATGGACAACAATGCTCCGGCTCGCAGGATCTTCGATTCCATCCCAGAGGGTAGACGCAGTCAAGGAAGACCTCGCCTTAGGTGGCGCGCTCAAGTGGAGGACGACCTCAACCAACTTGGAGTGCAAAACTGGAGGCAGCTAGCCAAAGACCGAGTTGGCTGGAGAGGCATGTTGGTTGAGGCCCAGGTTCGTCCCGAACTGTAGCGCCACCTAAGTAAGTAAGTAAATAAGTGATTTCTTTTTGTAAGAATAGATATTTGTCTAATCTAAGCTGCAACCCTTTGCTAACGACGATACTGATAACTTCTTGAAGAATTTGAAGATGTTCTTCAATAGTCTTGGTCGCGATTAGGATATCATCCAAATAAGTAAATATTTTCGATTGCGAAATCATCTTACCAAACAAATGTTTCATATACCGCTCGAAAACAGAAGGAGCATTTCTCAGCCCAAACGACATCCTAGTAAATTCGTATTGACCAATAGGGGTAGTAAAAGATGTATACTTCATGGAATCATCTTCGAGCGGGACGTGATAAAATCCGTTCCCCAAATCTAGTGTTGTATAAAACCTTTTATATTTCAACCGGTCGATTATTATCATCTATCAAAGGTAGCGGATAATTGTCACGCAAAGTTATTTTGTTTAGGTCTCTGAAGTCTACACAAAGCCTAATCTCTTTATTTTTTCTTTTCTACAAGGGCGATAGGTGACACGTATTGTGAACTGGATTCTTGAATTATACCTTTGTCTAAAAGATCATTTAGAATTTTTTCTAACTCAATTTTATGTGCGTAAGGCAACCTTCTAGGCGGACAATGAAATGGAACATCTTTCATTAAAACTATCCTCATCTTTAACTGACTTTTCTCTAAACAAACTTTATTGAAATCTGCATAAAAAGCTGGACTCACTATCTCTTTAACATTTTTTTGAATATGATAGGGTATATCTTCGTTTACTTTAATATCCACCCCAAAATACGCATCACTTATATTAACATTTAACATTTCTACAATAAAATTGACGTCTTCGTTTAATGTATTTACAGGTTCATGTATTTCACGAAACTCACAGTGACTCATCGATGACACAGACTTGTTTACATTACCATGAACTCGTGGACACTAACTCAATGACAGTAACGACACACTCGAAGCACGATGACTGAACATTGACTGATGACTCTGGTGACATTAATTTTTCTTGAATTTCAGCTTTCTTAGTTGACCTCTGTAACACCATGCCAACTTTTTCAATGAAGTTTCTACCCAGTACGACAGGATAACTCATTGATTCATTTTTAATTATAAGTAAATTTAAATTAGTTGGAAAATTATTATCAAAATGTATAAAAGATATTTGTGTCAGTTCTTCAATTTTTTTGTTAATGTTAAGGGCATCATCTGCGTCCATGTTCCTTGTAATACTTTTTTTTAACTGTCCCAAGACCATTTATAAGCCCTCTTTTTTGCCTTAATTTATGTGTTAAAGTTTGGAGTTTGGCTTGTAGTTGCTCGAATTTTATTTTTATTACTTTGAGAGAATCATTAAAACCGTCGATATTCTGGAAAACTTTCAAGGAATTGCCTATTGAATTAATGTTTTCTTCTTATTTGTGTAGCTGTACTATGTGTATTAGGTTTTTTTATGACTGTATTGTTCTGTCGGTCCCCAATTTAATTGACAGAAGTCCGTGATTGTTAGATAAGTCTTGTATTTCAATTTTCTGTGCTTTCATTGTTGCCATTAGGTTAATGCCTGCTAACCTGAAATTTAAGCTTTCTTTTAATTTTTGATTTGTGCAGTTTTTGGTTATTAGTTGTTAAAGCCGTAACTTGCCTATTGTTCTTAATTCTGTGTTTACTAAATCTGGAAGTTAGTTTGTTTCTTCTGTTTTCTTCTCTATATATGAATGAGCTTGTTCTAATTGTCTTTGGTTTCTCCCTGTTCTGGTTTAATTTGTTTAAATTTCTAGCTACCTGTTCTCCTGTTTTTTGTTTGATATATGGAAATAATTCTGCCTGAAATTCGTTAAGTTTATTGAGATATTCATGAACATTATTGTATTTTATGTTTTTGAATTTATAGGTCCTACCATAAAAGAGTTCGTAGGGTGTAAGCTTAGTCGCAGAATGAATAGAATGGTTGTATGTTATTAGAGTTTCGTTCAGTATATCGTCATGATGTCTTCCTTTGTGTTTTGTGTGTATTATTCTATATATTTCCGTCATTGTTGAATGCAGTCTCTCAACTGGAGAGTTGCTGCTTGACTGTTGCAATGATGTAATGTGTAGATTGATGTTGTGTTGACCAACAAAATCTTTAAAAACTGTTGATGTGAATTCTGCTCCTTGGTGTGAAATTAATTTAGCGGGGATACCATGAAGGCTCATAAAATGAAGAAGAGATTTAATTACAGTGAAGCTAGAAATAGCTGGGATTGTATAGGCCGCAGCAAATTTGGAGAATTTGTCAATGATTGTTAAAATTTTTTGGTTGTTTATACAATAAATGTCGATGTGCACTATGTCCAGAGGTTTTTCGAGGTTCTCTGGTATTTAGAACTCGATTTTCTGGGGTTTTCTATCGTACTACAGATTCTGGCAGGGATTACAGTTACTAATGATTTTCGTAATTTTATTTTCCATAAAGGGAAAGAAAAAATCGCGTTTAAGGTGTAAATGGGTCTCATTAATGCCTGTGGTTATTTTTTACGTGGTAATCATTAATCAATTTGTCTTGATTGTCGTCTTCTAGTATGTCCTCTAGTATTTCCGTGCAACGTATTATTTTAAAGGATTTATTATTCGAAAAGTATTTTGAGTATACACTTTGGACTATTTTGAATATTTCGTCCTCAGTATATATAGCGCAATATTTGTTGGGAGGCACAAAATTTTTAAAAATGCTAATGATATCGTTTTCGGAAAATTTTTATTTAGTAATAGTTCGTCTCTGCTTATTTTTAAAAAGCATTTTTAATTCTGTTGGCATGTCGTGTTCGTGTATCTTTAGTACGAGTTGGATGTTAAATTCATTTAGTGGGCGTTCTGAAATGTATATGTGGTCGTCTAGGCTTTCAATGGCTGAATGAATGGTTGATCCGCTAGAATCGGGGTTAGGGTAATTTCTTTCGTTAATATTTAACTCTATTTAGTTGTTAGTGTTTTCGATTTTAATTCTACTCAAAGCGTCAGCGTTTAGATTATGTTGACCCTTCTTGTATACAATCTCGTAGTTGAATTCTTCTAATTTCAAGCGCCATCTGACTAACTTGGAGTTAGGGTCTTTTAAATTCATCATTCACTGTAGCCGTTTATGGTCAGTAACGATTTTGAACTTATGACCAAATAAATAGGTGCGGAAGTACTTCGTAGCCCAAACTATCGCCAGTAACTCTTTCTCTTTTGTAGAGTAGTTTACTTCTGTGTCCGTTAAGGTTCAGCTAGCGAAACCAATCGGCTTATCGCAACCTATGGTGCCTTGGGATAGTATTGCGCTTATCGCGAAATTGCTGGCATCGGTGGTGAGAATAAATGGCCGCGAAAAATCGGGATATTGTAAGATAGGGTCATTAATCAAAAGTTCCTTACACATTTCGAAAGCTGTAATGTATCTATGGTTAGGGTCAATTGTTTTTCCTTTCTGTTAGAAGTTTCGTGAGTTTCGCAAAGTCTTTGATGAACTTACGATAATACCCTAAGAGCCCTAAGAATGACTTAATTTCTTTTTGTGTCTTTGGAATTGGAAATTTTTTTTACTGCTGTGATTTTTTCAGGGTTGGGTTTTACTCCGTCCCTTCCAATGATATGACCAAGAAACGGTGTTTCTTTATGAAGAAACTCTGTTTTTTTCTAATTGAACTTTGAAGTTGAATTCTCTCAATCTTGAAAATACCTTTCTTAGATTCTCTATATGTTCTTGCAGGGAAGTAGAAAAGATGATTATGTCATCCAAGTAGTCCAAGCAGATTTTATCAACGAGTCCGTTAAGGACGGGTCCATCACACGTTGGAATGTTGATGGCGCATTTTTGAGGCCAAAAGGCATTCTAACAAATTCGTAATGTCCGCCTTCAACTGTGAATGCGGTTTTGGATATGTCACTTGGGTTAATTTCAATTTGGTGGAACCCGCTGGCAAGGTCCAAAGTTGAGAAATACATGCATTTCCCAAATTTATCCAAAATCTCCGTAATGTTCGGGAGTGGATATTTATCGCTTACAGTTTTTTCGTTGAGAAGACGAAAATCAATGACGAGGCGCCATTTCTTTCTTGGTACATCCTTTCCTTTTGGAACTACCCAAACCGGAGAGCTCCAAGGTAAATGACTTGGTCTAATTATTCCTTGTCTAAGCAAGTCTTGGATTTGTTTATGTACTTCCATTTTGTGTATGAACGGATATCTGTAGGATTTTGTGTATACTGGGATATCTTCCCGTGTCGGTATCTTATGTTTAACCGCATCCTTGCTGGAAAAAAATATCTTCGAATTGTTTGCAGAGTTTGATTATTTTTTGTTTTTCTTCTGGGTTTAAGTGGTCAAGCCTAAGTGATTCTATTATTTTTAAATCTTTAAAATAGGAGGTCGTGTGGAGTTTACGTACAATTGCTAAGGTACCGTATGTTAAGCTCATTAAAATGGGAAAATAGGAGGTCGTGTGGAGTTTAATGCTTCCAAAACTCAATGCTGTCTTCTGTCGTTAAAGCTAAACATACTCGCAATGTCCATGTCCATGAATGGCGCTTACATCGAAGAAACCGAAAAGCTCTCAGTACTCGGTATGTGTGTCAACGACGACCTCCGTTGGAACGGCCATATATTTGAGATCGCTGCTAAGTGCTTAGGTTTTCTGTATCGGTGTAAGAAGTATTTTTCCCCATGTGATCTGGCTACAATTTATAAAGCATTTATACGCCCTAAACACGAGTATAACACCCACCTCTGGGCAGGTGCTTCACAAACATCGCTTCACCTGCTTGATAGAATAGAAAATCGAGCGTTAAGATTGATAGGAAATAGAACTGCCACTGAAACAATTTCCCCTCTCGAACACCGACGCAATGTTTTATGTCTTTCCTTATTTTATCGTTTCTTTTATAAAAAAATTCACTGGAAGTAGCCAGCTGCATTCCTCCCCTTAAAAGTTTCTCCCGTAGTATTAGTTTCGCAAAAAATGCTCATCAGTTCACCATTGTATGCTAAAATCCCGAGATACTTCTTTAAAAAACGAAGAGCACAAGATGTCTTTTTGTTACAACAGTTTATTGGGAAGTGCTTATTCAAAAACAGTAATCGAAGACTATATACATATGTACTTATTAAAAAGCGAAATACGGGACACTATTTACTTCGAGAAAATCACACGATCATGAGACAACACTATTTGACATATGTGCCGGTTGGCATTTACTTAAAAGCGAAAGGGCAGACACCTTTAGTAATTAAATGTGGTGGTTGACAAGAAACTGTTCGTATTATAATTTATTGCCTACACATTGGCCAACCTGATCGTGAAATCGTCCCGATGACAAATTAACTATTACAAAGTAAAAAAATATCGATTATAAATTCTTAACAACTTATTATAGGCTACACATCAGTTAATATCGAAATTGATTTTTTCTTATTGTTGTTTACATTATAATTCTTTGCGAATAAAAGAAAAACATAGCTACATTATATGAAATTGTCTTTATATAAAATATAAAGTCAATAACAAATGCTTAAGCATTCATAGAATGGTTAAAACTTGAATTTTTAAAAATAAAAAAATTGAAAACGTCAAATTTGACGTCAAAAAAGCATTCCGACAAGGTGATGCGCTATCGTGCGATTTCTTCAACTTAATACTTGAAAAAATTATAAGAAGCTCGCAAGTCAATTGTATTGGGACAATTTTTTTCAAGTCTGTGCAATTGCTAGCATACGCTGACGACATAGACATTATTGGCAGAACTCGGCGAGCTGTCACTGGAACGTTTGCTAGCATTGAAGCTGAAGCGGCTAAGATGGGACTAGCAGTCAATGAGGCCAAAACGAAGTACCTGCTGTCCACAAAAAGGGACACACAACACCGGCGGATTGGACAAAACATCACAATAGACAGGTACAACTTTGAGGTAGTTAGGGACTTTGTGTACCTCGGATCCGCTATAACATCTGACAACAACATCTCGTCAGAAATAAAGCGAAGAATTACTCTTGCCAATCGCTGTTTCTATGGGCTAGGAAGGCAATTGAGTAGCAAAGCCCTCTCTCGAAAGACAAAGGAGACTCTGTATAAGACCCTAATCATCCCAGTCCTGCTCTATGGCGCCGAGGCATGGACTCTATCTAAAGCGGATGAAGATATCCTTAGTCGTTTCGAGCGTAAGATTCTTCGGAAGATTTTTGGCCCTATCTGCGTTAACGGGCTTTGGAGGAGAAGGTTCAACCAAGAACTATACGAGCTGTACAGCGACATTGACCTGGTCAAAAAAATACGCATATCACGTTTAAGATGGCTAGGTCATATAGAGCGAATGGACAACAATGCTCCGGCTCGCAGGATCTTCGATTCCATCCCAGAGGGTAGACGCAGTCAAGGAAGACCTCGCCTTAGGTGGCGCGCTCAAGTGGAGGACGACCTCAACCAACTTGGAGTGCAAAACTGGAGGCAGCTAGCCAAAGACCGAGTTGGCTGGAGAGGCATGTTGGTTGAGGCCCAGGTTCGTCCCGAACTGTAGCGCCACCTAAGTAAGTAAGTAAATAAGTGATTTCTTTTTGTAAGAATAGATATTTGTCTAATCTAAGCTGCAACCCTTTGCTAACGACGATACTGATAACTTCTTGAAGAATTTGAAGATGTTCTTCAATAGTCTTGGTCGCGATTAGGATATCATCCAAATAAGTAAATATTTTCGATTGCGAAATCATCTTACCAAACAAATGTTTCATATACCGCTCGAAAACAGAAGGAGCATTTCTCAGCCCAAACGACATCCTAGTAAATTCGTATTGACCAATAGGGGTAGTAAAAGATGTATACTTCATGGAATCATCTTCGAGCGGGACGTGATAAAATCCGTTCCCCAAATCTAGTGTTGTATAAAACCTTTTATATTTCAACCGGTCGATTATTATCATCTATCAAAGGTAGCGGATAATTGTCACGCAAAGTTATTTTGTTTAGGTCTCTGAAGTCTACACAAAGCCTAATCTCTTTATTTTTTCTTTTCTACAAGGGCGATAGGTGACACGTATTGTGAACTGGATTCTTGAATTATACCTTTGTCTAAAAGATCATTTAGAATTTTTTCTAACTCAATTTTATGTGCGTAAGGCAACCTTCTAGGCGGACAATGAAATGGAACATCTTTCATTAAAACTATCCTCATCTTTAACTGACTTTTCTCTAAACAAACTTTATTGAAATCTGCATAAAAAGCTGGACTCACTATCTCTTTAACATTTTTTTGAATATGATAGGGTATATCTTCGTTTACTTTAATATCCACCCCAAAATACGCATCACTTATATTAACATTTAACATTTCTACAATAAAATTGACGTCTTCGTTTAATGTATTTACAGGTTCATGTATTTCACGAAACTCACAGTGACTCATCGATGACACAGACTTGTTTACATTACCATGAACTCGTGGACACTAACTCAATGACAGTAACGACACACTCGAAGCACGATGACTGAACATTGACTGATGACTCTGGTGACATTAATTTTTCTTGAATTTCAGCTTTCTTAGTTGACCTCTGTAACACCATGCCAACTTTTTCAATGAAGTTTCTACCCAGTACGACAGGATAACTCATTGATTCATTTTTAATTATAAGTAAATTTAAATTAGTTGGAAAATTATTATCAAAATGTATAAAAGATATTTGTGTCAGTTCTTCAATTTTTTTGTTAATGTTAAGGGCATCATCTGCGTCCATGTTCCTTGTAATACTTTTTTTTAACTGTCCCAAGACCATTTATAAGCCCTCTTTTTTGCCTTAATTTATGTGTTAAAGTTTGGAGTTTGGCTTGTAGTTGCTCGAATTTTATTTTTATTACTTTGAGAGAATCATTAAAACCGTCGATATTCTGGAAAACTTTCAAGGAATTGCCTATTGAATTAATGTTTTCTTCTTATTTGTGTAGCTGTACTATGTGTATTAGGTTTTTTTATGACTGTATTGTTCTGTCGGTCCCCAATTTAATTGACAGAAGTCCGTGATTGTTAGATAAGTCTTGTATTTCAATTTTCTGTGCTTTCATTGTTGCCATTAGGTTAATGCCTGCTAACCTGAAATTTAAGCTTTCTTTTAATTTTTGATTTGTGCAGTTTTTGGTTATTAGTTGTTAAAGCCGTAACTTGCCTATTGTTCTTAATTCTGTGTTTACTAAATCTGGAAGTTAGTTTGTTTCTTCTGTTTTCTTCTCTATATATGAATGAGCTTGTTCTAATTGTCTTTGGTTTCTCCCTGTTCTGGTTTAATTTGTTTCAATTTCTAGCTACCTGTTCTCCTGTTTTTTGTTTGATATATGGAAATAATTCTGCCTGAAATTCGTTAAGTTTATTGAGATATTCATGAACATTATTGTATTTTATGTTTTTGAATTTATAGGTCCTACCATAAAAGAGTTCGTAGGGTGTAAGCTTAGTCGCAGAATGAATAGAATGGTTGTATGTTATTAGAGTTTCGTTCAGTATATCGTCATGATGTCTTCCTTTGTGTTTTGTGTGTATTATTCTATATATTTCCGTCATTGTTGAATGCAGTCTCTCAACTGGAGAGTTGCTGCTTGACTGTTGCAATGATGTAATGTGTAGATTGATGTTGTGTTGACCAACAAAATCTTTAAAAACTGTTGATGTGAATTCTGCTCCTTGGTGTGAAATTAATTTAGCGGGGATACCATGAAGGCTCATAAAATGAAGAAGAGATTTAATTACAGTGAAGCTAGAAATAGCTGGGATTGTATAGGCCGCAGCAAATTTGGAGAATTTGTCAATGATTGTTAAAATGTTTTGGTTGTTTATACAATAAATGTCGATGTGCACTATGTCCAGAGGTTTTTCGAGGTTCTCTGGTATTTAGAACTCGATTTTCTGGGGTTTTCTATCGTACTACAGATTCTGGCAGGGATTACAGTTACTAATGATTTTCGTAATTTTATTTTCCATAAAGGGAAAGAAAAAATCGCGTTTAAGGTGTAAATGGGTCTCATTAATGCCTGTGGTTATTTTTTACGTGGTAATCATTAATCAATTTGTCTTGATTGTCGTCTTCTAGTATGTCCTCTAGTATTTCCGTGCAACGTATTATTTTAAAGGATTTATTATTCGAAAAGTATTTTGAGTATACACTTTGGACTATTTTGAATATTTCGTTCTCAGTATATATAGCGCAATATTTGTTGGGAGGCACAAAATTTTTAAAAATGCTAATGATATCGTTTTCGGAAAATTTTTATTTAGTAATAGTTCGTCTCTGCTTATTTTTAAAAAGCATTTTTAATTCTGTTGGCATGTCGTGTTCGTGTATCTTTAGTACGAGTTGGATGTTAAATTCATTTAGTGGGCGTTCTGAAATGTATATGTGGTCGTCTAGGCTTTCAATGGCTGAATGAATGGTTGATCCGCTAGAATCGGGGTTAGGGTAATTTCTTTCGTTAATATTTAACTCTATTTAGTTGTTAGTGTTTTCGATTTTAATTCTACTCAAAGCGTCAGCGTTTAGATTATGTTGACCCTTCTTGTATACAATCTCGTAGTTGAATTCTTCTAATTTCAAGCGCCATCTGACTAACTTGGAGTTAGGGTCTTTTAAATTCATCATTCACTGTAGCCGTTTATGGTCAGTAACGATTTTGAACTTATGACCAAATAAATAGGTGCGGAAGTACTTCGTAGCCCAAACTATCGCCAGTAACTCTTTCTCTTTTGTAGAGTAGTTTACTTCTGTGTCCGTTAAGGTTCAGCTAGCGAAACCAATCGGCTTATCGCAACCTATGGTGCCTTGGGATAGTATTGCGCTTATCGCGAAATTGCTGGCATCGGTGGTGAGAATAAATGGCCGCGAAAAATCGGGATATTGTAAGATAGGGTCATTAATCAAAAGTTCCTTACACATTTCGAAAGCTGTAATGTATCTATGGTTAGGGTCAATTGTTTTTCCTTTCTGTTAGAAGTTTCGTGAGTTTCGCAAAGTCTTTGATGAACTTACGATAATACCCTAAGAGCCCTAAGAATGACTTAATTTCTTTTTGTGTCTTTGGAATTGGAAATTTTTTTTACTGCTGTGATTTTTTCAGGGTTGGGTTTTACTCCGTCCCTTCCAATGATATGACCAAGAAACGGTGTTTCTTTATGAAGAAACTCTGTTTTTTTCTAATTGAACTTTGAAGTTGAATTCTCTCAATCTTGAAAATACCTTTCTTAGATTCTCTATATGTTCTTGCAGGGAAGTAGAAAAGATGATTATGTCATCCAAGTAGTCCAAGCAGATTTTATCAACGAGTCCGTTAAGGACGGGTCCATCACACGTTGGAATGTTGATGGCGCATTTTTGAGGCCAAAAGGCATTCTAACAAATTCGTAATGTCCGCCTTCAACTGTGAATGCGGTTTTGGATATGTCACTTGGGTTAATTTCAATTTGGTGGAACCCGCTGGCAAGGTCCAAAGTTGAGAAATACATGCATTTCCCAAATTTATCCAAAATCTCCGTAATGTTCGGGAGTGGGTATTTATCGCTTACAGTTTTTTCGTTGAGACGACGAAAATCAATGACGAGGCGCCATTTCTTTCTTGGTACATCCTTTCCTTTTGGAACTACCCAAACCGGAGAGCTCCAAGGTAAATGACTTGTCTAAGCAAGTCTTGGATTTGTTTATGTACTTCCATTTTGTGTATGAACGGATATCTGTAGGATTTTGTGTATACTGGGATATCTTCCCGTGTCGGTATCTTATGTTTAACCGCATCCTTGCTGGAAAAAAATATCTTCGAATTGTTTGCAGAGTTTGATTATTTTTTGTTTTTCTTCTGGGTTTAAGTGGTCAAGCCTAAGTGATTCTATTATTTTTAAATCTCCAGTTTGTTCATCTTGAGGGCAAGGATATGCTTCAGATAAATTAACCTCGCAGTATTCTTTGTTTGAATACTGGAGAACTTTGATGGGTTGTTCAAGCAGAATGGTTTGTTCTTCATTTGAAGCATTTGTGATTTCAAGGGTACTGTACCTTCTGAGATATATACGTTTGGTTTTATTTCGATTTGATTTATGAGAATATTACCATTTTGTGTGTCAACGGGGAGACGACAGATTAATTTTGAAAGTGGCGAAATGGAATATTGAGAAGACGTGAAGTTATTTTTAAAAAGAAGAGGGATGCTGGAATTTTCTGTTATAAGTTTCTGTTCTTCTAAATCTAGTTATGAGAGAATGTCTAGACCATTTAGGCCGTCAAAATATCCATGGAATCTGAATATCAGAAAATTAAATGTTCCATGTGTTTTGAATTCCGTAAAGGATGGGAACGTTATATCTTTGTTGATAGTATGTTCCTTAAAAATTGTTTTTATAACAGTGTGCTTAGTGGGACATTGAAGTTTGGGATCGGCAAATTCAGGATTTATGAATGAGAACGACGCACGGTGTTCTGTTATTTGGGCTCTGTGTTGGCGGTCCAAGATTTGTGTACGTTGTGCTGGCTTCCATTGGTTCAGGGGGAGGTAATTTCTGCCTATTGGAAAATTGTCCGGAACCGGTTTAAAAGGTCTATTGAAAGGGTTGTCGTTTTGTTGGTTCTGCCTGTTTTGAACGTTAGGGAATACTTGATGATTTTGCCTAAATTGTGGGTTTTGCATAAATTGATAAATTTGTGCCTTTTCTTAACTGAGGAAACCGTGTATTAGCGTAACGGTTGTTAGGTAGAAAGTGTCTTTGCTGATTAAAAACAATGGGTTGGGATTCGTGTTTCAAATAGGATATATTCTGTTCCTTTCTGCAATACACAAAGGCTTCCGAGAGACTTGAAGGTCTCATGGCTCTTACAGTGGAACCAAGTGGTTCTCTGAGCCCTGTTAAAAATGTGTTTAAGCACATTTCTTTGTATAGGCTATTTTTAGCAGAATTAACACTTGTTTTTTTTCGTGGATTTGCACATGATTTATCATGGCTGCTTGGATTTCAATGACTTCACTGTAGTATTTTTGTATTGTTTTATTTTGTTGTCTAATATTATGCAGATCACGTATGAGAAAAGTCTCATTACGTTTATCTGAATAGTGGTTAATGAGGTTATATTTGATTGAGGACCAAGATAATGTGGTCCCATAAACATTTAAGACCTCATTGGCTGGACCAATGACTTTATTTCTGATGGCTCGCAGTATAACCCGGCCTAAATTTGTGCCATTGATTGGCTTAAGCAGTGACAATATTTCTTCTATGTTTCTAATGAACTCGAAGAGCAGCCTTGGATTTCCATCGAAAGTTGGGATATCCTTTAATATTTCAGGAACTCTAAGTGAATTTAAGAGGTTGATTGTAGCTTCTGCGGCTACTGAAGCGGCTTCACCTGCTGCTGTTGTGTCACTGCCGTTTTTCATTATGCTAATTTCTAAGCTACTATTTGCGGATAAATTTCTACTGTTAGTATCTAAGAGTCTATAAGATTTTTCAATATTTAAATCAGTTTTATTTGTTTCTACTGTATTCTTTGAATTATTATAACCTAATAATATATTATTTAAATCGTCTATCTTAAAATTATTGGAGTTTACGATCTTCTTTTTACTTATTGGGTAGGGATTGTTTTTTGGGATTCTGGACATTTATCAACTGAAATTCAATATATTTGACTTACATGAGCAAAAATATCTTCATTGTGTTTAGAGCCTGATAATTTGTTCGTGCTGGTCTTCTTCAATGATCTGATGTTTTTTATATAGTTTTTTCACACACACTGATGTCCCGTTTAGTGGTTATTATCCGTTACCCACAAAAGTATTTTTTCGATAAGCCTTCGAAACTTTTGTGTAAATAATTTGCTTCGCCGATGTCGCACAACAAAAAAAGATTATTTTTTCGATTAACCTTCGAAAGTTCTTTTTTTTTTAAATGGTTTGTTTTTATAGCCCGAGATTAATCCAGAAATAATTTTCAGCGGCTTTTTTATTTTCACACCGGTTCTTTTCAACAAGGTTTTTCGATAATCCTTCGAAACTTAAACTTGTCCCGTCCCGACTGTGCCAGTTAAGGTGTGTGCCGCCTTGGTATTAAAAAAAAAACAAATTCCACTTTTATGTAAAGTGCGACTACTCGCTTTTATTCAACAAAAATAACTCAACTCTTATCAATACTACAATTTGTATTTATAATATTAATTCGATTAATAAGCAAAATGAAAAAATGTAAAGGAATGAAATAATAGAACACTCTGGTTGATTGACCTGTTACAGTTTGTATTTATAATAACAATTCGATTAATAAGCAAAAATTAAAAATAACATGTTAAATGGAACACTTGGTGATTGACTCGTTGTTGTTGCTCATAGCTGGATTGTGCTGACGAATAAGGTTCACCTAAACTTTGGGATCGATTTGGGTGTTGGTCGTGTTGTTAATACGGTACATATAACAGTGTGTTCTACATTAAAGGGAAAAAAATAGTCCGTTGTGCGCGCGTTAATTATAAAAAAAAGGGGGACAATTTTTTTCAAGTCTGTGCAATTGCTAGCATACGCTGACGACATAGACATCATTGGCAGAACTCGGCGAGCTGTCACTGGAACGTTTGCTAGCATTGAAGCTGAAGCAGTCAATAAAGCCAAAACGAAGTACCTGCTGTCCACAAAAAGGGACACACAACACCGGCAGTTTGGACAAAACATCACGATAGACAGGTTTTGGAGGAGAAGGTTCAACCAAGAACTGTACGAACTGTACAGCAACGTTAGCTGTGTTTTCGGATCTGGATCTGGATTATGTCTTAGCATGTATTACAATAACAATTTTAAATCCTGCTTTCTAACAAGGTCTTTTTTAAGATCCAAGAATTCATACTAATTCTGAAAAACAGATGGACATTTTGCAGTATTGTAATAGGAATTGAACACAAAATAATGCATGGTATGGATCTAGATCTGGATGGTTTTATTTATCTACAAAGATCCATACATATCTTGGTGGATAATAATAGCTGTGTTTTATTATCTTCGGATCTGGATCTGGATTTTGTCTTAGCACGTATTACAATAACAATTTTAAATGCTGATATTTGAAAGAAAACAATTAATATTTACCTAGAAATAATAGACTGGCAGACAGACATTTCTTGCAACCAACTTTCTTTCTTTCTATTATCGTTATTTCATGTTTGAATTTTATCTTACTTTTTTATATTCACGAATCCTAAACTTACCTTAAAGGTACTTATAATCACAAGTAAGAAAGTGTCAAAGTGAAATGAGCAAACTTAGATGAAAACACTTTTTGTGTAAATTACCAAATGAGGTAATTTCGACTCTAATGAAAACGTAGTAGTTGGTGACAAGAATTGTATGTCTACCAGTCTAATATTTCTACGTAAATGTTAATTGTTTTCTTTCAAATATCTGGCCTTCCACTGTGATTACGAACAAAAAGCAAGTACGTGCCACCCAGTCGTACCCTCTTACTTTTTTATTTTCTTCTTTGACTTTTTATAATGTCAACTATGATGTTTTTTATAGAACCTTGTTCAATTGTGATTCAATTGTTTTCAAATAAGATGTGTTTGACTTCACATTACATAAATTTCAACCTAATTTCGTCAAAATTAGGTAGAAATGAGATGATTTCGAAATGTGATTTTGTATGGGAAATGATGATTTTGAATCCACTTTAGAGATTTGATGCGAAATTAGCTCATTTGGCCTAATGAAAACGTAATATTATTCGGAACGAAAAAAAGCCAACAACTGTCAAATTTTTTTTTCAATAATTGCCAAATTACAAGGAAAGAAATTAAAAATACGAAAAGATTTAAAAGTAAGTAAAAATAAATTTTTTTTATTAACTATTATTCATATAAGACAAGATAAACGTCCCTGCGAGGTGGAGCTATAAAAAATTATAGCAAGGAAATACGAATACGTATAATGTGTATTCCTTCACTCTTTTGTAAAATGACGTATATCTCCCCCGTTCCATTTTTCTTCATTTTGCAGATCAAGACGTTGAAGAACAATGAAAATCCACCATTATGCATAAAACAAACAAAAAAAGAACTGCGACCCTTACTGACCACATTTACTCAGAGACAGAGAGTAATTGAAAATAAACTTATTCCAAAGAAATTATATTTGTTTTACTTTTCAACTCTTCCTCTGCAGTCAATTTTCTTACATCATCAAGTAAATTTATTTTTGTGTGTAGTTACGATATGTGCGTTTTTCCGTCAATGTGTTCATGCACAAAAGATTATTCGTTTTGATTTTTTATCATCCAACCCATCTTGTACATCATCAAGTAAATTTATTTTTGTGTGTAGTCACGATATGTGCGTTTTTCCGTCAATGTGTTTGTTACCGCCGCATCATGACATTTATTAATTAACGTAAATGTACTTATATTTATTTCCATCCATACATAACTTTGAAAGTTATCAGTTTATGTTTAGCAAAAATATAATTTTCAATTTAATTAATATTTTTAACACCCTGTACTCATGTAAGCTTTTGCAAGAAAATTTATAACTGAATCGAATGATCTATGTAAAACATAAAAAAAAGAGATGTAATCTTTATGTATGTATTGTATATGCATACTTGACATTAAGAACTTCGTGGAAAAAAAGAGACGAATAGTAATTTGGTTACGAGCGAGGTAACATCACAAAATATTTTAAAGCGACGCAAGCGTATACACATATTATACATATTATATTAAGTATCAAATAACACGTAGTGCATAATACTTTAATAAAATTAATTTAGTTGCGCTGTTAAAATTTGTGTAATAATTTCTTGTTGTTTAGATTTCAACAAATCTTTAAAATATTTTTCAAGAAATTATACTTGCCACCAAATGCCTCCAAAAAGTTCAATAAAGGTTGGTGTTAATTCTATTTGCATCTTTTGCAATAAAAATGAAACAGAACGCATGGTACAGTGTGATTCTGGTACCACTTCGAATGCGTAGGAGTCAACAGTAGTGTAGAAGACAGCAGTTTCAATTGCATATTCTGCACAAATCCAAGATCGGACGCTGTCAGTTTGCTTGCTGCTAATATTGACTGCAACTTCATCGACTCGACAGGAATCGCAGCTGGCCCACAAGCATGTTCATCACCATCAACTGTACATCATTCCAAGACATCAAATGTTCCAGAAACAAGCCGGCCCATTTCGCCCACCGGAATACAGACGAGCACAACACAGCAAACATCTAATGAAGGACAAATTAATGCCATTTATTCAACCTCACAGAATTTGCGACACCACTCCCTTCTAAAGGCAGCAACGGCAATTTTTCGAGAACAGTCAACGGCAGTATATACGATAAATGGCACCACCAACGTAGCGTCATGTACAGCTCCGTTACAGCCAACCTATATACAACACGTGACAACTCATACATACACACCAACAATGATCACATGACTTCACATCACAACGGGAATTTAACCTCTCAAACATCCCCAAATGCAGTTTGCACAACACCACAAATACATTATCAGTATGTTCCACACATTTTTCAATCGCTTTTGAAGGAACACCAAACATTTCGAACAATTTTCATCCAATTCCTTCGGAAATCAACTTACCTACCAGATCTGGACCACTACCAGGTCAGATTGCAGCAAGACAAGTTCTACCAAAAGAACTTCCAACTTTTCATGGCGACCCAGAGGAATGGCCTCTTTTCTTGAGCAGTTTCATTAACAGCACTGCTCTGGCTGGATATAGCGACGCAGAAAACCTGCAAGCTTGCTTAAAAGGTAAGGCCCGTGAAATTGTTCGTAATAAACTTCTTTGGCCCAGTCTAGTTCCAGACATAATGCACACTTTAAAAATGTACTTTGGTCGACCCGAACATATTGTCGAGAATATGATCGACAAAGCGAGAAAACTTTCGCCACCTAAGGACAAGTTGGAACATATGATCGAGTTTGCGCTGTCCGTAAGCAATATCTGCTCCACAATGGAAGCTTGCGAGATGTCAGCGCATCTAAATAATTCCAAGCTCGTGAAGGAATTTATCGAAAAACTACCAAATCAATACAAACTAAGCTGGACAATGCAACAGAAGTGTGAGGGCGTTCCTGTGCTTAAAGCATTCAGCGACTGGCTAAATTACATCGCCGAAGCTGCCAGTCAAGTAGTGTCACCTTTTAAAAAGAGTGGTGTGGTGAATACTCACACAGAAGTCGAGCTGCCATCTGTTAAAACATCCTGCCTTACGTGTAGAAGAACCGACCACCGAATTTCAAGATGTCCTAAGTTCGAAACGATGTCCTATAATGAAAAATGGGAAACCGTGAAAGCTAGTAAGTTATGTCGTCAATGCCTCAACCCACATCACCGGAGATGCTACATTAAAAAAGAGTGCGGAATTCAAAGCTGCAAATCCAAGCATCACCCTTTGCTTCACAAGCCAGCCTTGCAGCCAGTGGATCCTGAAAAGAATCAAGTAAGTGAAGATGTAATTTCAGACTCTAGATCCAAGAAGCAAATGAATGTGAACACTCACAGTGATGCTGACGAGGGGGAGAGACCCTATTTTCGTATCGTTCCCATCCGCGTTTATTCAAAAAATAAATTTAAAGACACTTTTGCCTTTTTAGACGAGGGTTCTTCTGTGACGTTAATGGAAAAAGACCTCTTCGATAGTCTAGATCTCGTTGGCGTCAAAGAGTTTTTGTGTTTACGCTGGACTGGCGAAACTAAACGCGTTGAAGACACTTCAGTGCGAACTTCACTCAAGGTCTTGGGTAAGGCAAACAAATCCAAATATACTTTGCACGATGTCCATACAGTGGAAAACCTATCGTTTCTACACAATCTCTGGATATGCACCTGCTCACCCAGAAGCATACTTATTTGGCTGGATTTCCAATTGATTCATACGAACGGGCGCGACCAAAATCCTAATCGGAGTCGACAACTGGAAACGTGCTGTGCCGCTCAAAGTTTGGGAGGGTTTCGGTAACAAACCAATCGCTACAAAAACCCGATTAGGATGGACTTTGCAAGGAAGCCCTGGATATGGTCAACAGCCACACCACCTAAACTTCCATACGTGCGAGTGCAATCGTCGTGCCGACATTGACAGTCTTCACGAAGACATGAAAGCATTTTTTGCCTTGGAATAACCCACCACCAGCATGCGCTCTCACGAAGAAGAAAGGGCGCAGCAGATTTTGAGCTCCACGTGTAGATTCCTGGATAATAGAAACGAAGTTGGCTTGCTTGCTTGCGCCCTTGTATTGCCAATTATGTACGTAACAAAAATGCCGAACGTTTTGAGACGAAATTCCCTCGAGCCGCCGAAGCCATCAAAAACTATCACTACGTGGATGACTTCATCGACAGCGTGGACACAACCGAAGATGCTTTACGCTTAGCAAACTAAGTAAAGAAGATTCACTCGTCTGCTGGTTTCCAAGTTCACCGCCGGGTTTCTAACTCGAACAAGGTTCTTGATCAGCTGAAAGTCGACTGCTCTAACAAACAAAAACATAAAGCGTTAGGATCTCCCGAGAAAATTCTTGGTATGTAGTGGGATCCCAATAACGATGTTTTTAAGTATATTTTCAGATTTGCAAGACTAAAACGTGATGTTTTGGATGAGAGAATAAGGCCGACTAAGCGAGAAACCCTACAAGTGCTAATGTCGATATTTGATCCTCTTGGTTTCATCGCTTGTTATACCATCGGTCTGAAAAATTTACTTCAAGAAGTCTGGCGTTGCGGCATCGATTGGGATGATGAACTCCCCAACGCTGTCTACTTGAACTGGCTTCAATGGAAATCTCTCATACCAAAAATCAAGTCGGTCCAGATTCCACGCTGCTACAGTCCGCTTATGGATAGAGCTGAAAAAATACAAATTCATACATTCGTTGATGCTGGTGAGCGCGCATACGAAGCAGTTTGCTACCTTCGGGTTCAACGTGGTAATGAAGTTTCGGTAGCGTTACTGGCCTCAAAATCTAAATTGGCGCCTCTGAAGCCAACATCAATCCCAAGGCTTGAACTTCAAGCAACAGTACTAGGCGTGAGGTTGTCCACCAAAATACAAGTGGTTCGTCGCATACCAATCAGTTCCAGTTCCAGATTCTGGTGGTCGGACTCAGAAACCGTCTTGAATTGGCTGCGTATGGACCCAAGGAAGTTTCAGCAGTTCGTAATGTTTCGCGTAGGCGAGATATTAGAACATTCAAACGTAAACGATTGGAGATGGGTCCAATCAAAATTAAATACAGCTGACCTTGGTACGAAAGTCTCGTCCAACCTAGAGCCTAATTCCTGGTTTAGCGGCCCTGCATTTCTCTTTTCTGATGTTGAAAGCTGGCCTTCATGCGGCGACCTTGGACCTCCTGATGAAAGCGAAGTAAGACGACACATCCAAAAAACAACAAGTATTCCTACATTTTTAAACCTGAACGTCGAGTATTTTTGTATACAGCAATAGCAACGTTTCAACTGTATGTGAAAAAGGTAAAAGCTTCACTCAAGAAAGCAATCAGTCCAAATTTGCTATCTTTCGACATGCTTCAAAATGCAAAAAATCTACTTTACAAATTTGCGCAAATGGACCAGTTCAGCCAGGAAATCACTGATCTAATACGCGGTAAGAACATTCACAAGAATTCCAAACTAATTTCCTTGAATGCTTACTTAGATGGTTCCGGCATTTTAAGAATGCAAAGTCGAGCTCAACATCTCCTTAACGGCGAGGATGTCATTATTTTGCCGAAAAATCATCACGTTACGTTTTTGATTGTACGTTCCTTTCACGAAAACCACCACCACGTTTCACACGAGACAGCCATCAACAAAATTCGAAGCAAATTCTACATTCCAAAACTACGTGTACTATTCAAAACAGTTCGCCGAACATGCCAAAGATGCAAAAACCACTATGCGACACCGACACCTCCTATGATGTCTTCCTTACCACCAGCACGACTAGCAGTTTTTGAGCGACCCTTCACATTCGTTGGAATTGATTACTTCGGTCCAATCTCTATTATTGTTGGAAGAAAGCGCGAAAAAAGATGGGGTGTTATTTTCACGTGTCTTTCTGTACGAACAGTACACTTATAAGTGGCACATAGCCTAGACACCAGTTCCTGTGTCATGTGCATACGTAATTTTATGTCACGACGTGGAATACCCCGGGAAATTTATAGTGACAACGGCACTAATTTGAAAGCAACCAAAAAGATCTTTTGTGAAGAGAGTAAAAACATTGACTACTCAATCGTCGCTTCGAAACATGATTAGATCAAATGGAAATTCAACCCGCCATTCGCACCACATATGGGTGGAGCGTGGGAGAGACTCGTCCGATCGATTAAAACTATTCTACATAACATGGCCGCAACGAACTTCAACGATGAAAGTCTAAGATGCGCACTATGGGAGATAGAGTTCTAATTAATTCTCGTCCATTAACGTTTGTATCCCTAGAATCCTGTGACGACGAAGCAATTACACCAAATCACCTACTATTGGGTTCAACGACTGGTTACAAACCCATAAACGAAGAACATAGGGACTTACGGCAGCGTTGGTACCAAGCCCAAAAATTTGCTGATAAATTCTGGCATCGATGGATCAAGGAATACACGCCTTTACTTGCGCGACAAGGTAAGTGGTTTATAAAACAACCTCCTCTAACTGTTGGTAGCGTAGTAGTTGTCGTGGATGAAAATCTGCAGCGAAATTGCTTGCCAAAAGGAATAATCGAAAGCACAGTAACTGCAAAGGACGGTCAAGTTCAAAAAGCAACGATTAGAACGAAGACAGGGTTGTTGGAGCGGCCTGCCAGCAAAATAGCTGTTTTGGACGTCGGCAAAGTGGAGAGTAAGCACACTACACCCTAGATTGCTTACGAGGGGGAGAGAATGTTACCACCGCATCATGACATTTATTAATTAACGTAAATGTACTTATATTTATTTCCACCCATACTTAACTTTGAAAGTTATCAGTTTATGTTTAGCAAAAATATAATTTTCAATTTAATTAATATTTAGAACACCCTGTATTCATGTAAGCTTTTGCAAGAAAATTTATAACTGAATCGAATGATCTATGTAAAACATAAAAAAAAAGAAAGAAATGTAATCTTAATGTATGTATATACATACTTGACATTAAGAACTTCGTGGAAAAAAAGAGGTGAATAGTAATTTGGTTGCGAGCGAGGTAACATCACAAATAACACGTAGTGCATAATACTTTAATAAAATTAATTAAGTTTCGCTGTTAAAATTTGTGTATTAGTTTCTTGTTGTTTAGATTTCAACAAATCTTTTAAACATTTTTCAAGAAATTATACTTGCCACCAAATGCCTCGAAAAAGGTCAAAAAAGGCTGGTGTTAATTATATTTGCATCTTTTGCAATAAAAATGAAACAGAACGCATGGTACAGTGTGATTCTTGTGACAAGTGGTACCACTTCGAATGCGTAGGAGTCAACAATAGTGTAGCAGACAGCAGTTTCAATTTCAAACGGACGCTGTCAGTTTGCTTGCTGCTAATATTGACCGCAACTTCATCGACTCGACAGGAATCGCAGCTGGCCCACAAGCATGTTCATCACCATCAACTGTACATCATTCCAAGACATCAAATGTTCCAGAAACAAGCCGGCCCATTTCGCCCACCGGAATACAGATGAGCACAACACAGCAAACATCTAATGAAGGACAAATGAATGCCATTTATTCAACCTCACAGAATTTGCGACACCACTCCCTTCTAAAGGCAACAACGGCAGTTTTTCCAGAACAGTCAACGGCAGTATATACGATAAATGGCACCACCAACGTAGCGTCATTTACAGCTCCGTTACAGCCAACCTATATACAACACGTGACAACTCATACATACACACCAACAATGATCACATGGTCTTCACATCACAACGGGAATTTAACCTCTCAAACATCCCCAAATGCAGTTTGCACAACACCACAAATACCTTATCAGTATGTTCCACACATTTTTCAATCGCTATGTGCAACTTCACGAATGACGACATCGGCAATATCTTCGCAACATGTTAACCAGCAAACGACAAGTAGGCCAACGATATTATCAGACGGCGGCGTTGAAGTTTCACAGCGTTGGAGAGAACTTACAATGGAAATGATTGA
The DNA here is from genome assembly GCA_963971375.1 of Platycheirus rosarum. Taxonomy (NCBI): domain Eukaryota; kingdom Metazoa; phylum Arthropoda; class Insecta; order Diptera; family Syrphidae; genus Platycheirus; species Platycheirus rosarum. The sequence continues at coordinate 33,013,139 of OZ020509.1, read as the reverse complement.
GGAAGAAAGAAAATTACACCAACGCTACTTAGAAAAAAAGTACGACGTTTTAGCAGCTTTTGAAGGAACACCAAACATTTCGAACAATTTTCATGCAATTCCTTCGGAATTCAACTTACCTACCAGATCTGGACCACTACCAGGTCAGATTGCAGCAAGACAAGTTCTACCAAAAGAACTTCCAACTTTTCATGGCGACCCAGAGGAATGGCCTCTTTTCTTGAGCAGTTTCATCAACAGCACTGCTCTGGCTGGATATAGCGACGCAGAAAACCTGCAAGCTTTCTTAAAAGGTAAGGCCCGTGAAATTGTTCGTAATAAACTTCTTTTGCCCAGTCTAGTTCCGGACATAAAAAAAAACTACCAAATCAATACAAACTAAACTGGGCAATGCAACAGAAGTGTGAGGGCGTTCCTGTGCTTAAAGCATTCAGCGACTGGTTAAATCACATCGCCGAAGCTGCCAGTCAAGTAGTGTCACCTTTTAAAAAGAGTGGTGTGGTGAATACTCACACAGAAGTCGAGCTGCCATCTGTTAAAACATCCTGCCTTACGTGTAGAAGAACCGACCACCGAATTTCAAGATGTCCTAAGTTCGAAACGATGTCCTATAATGAAAAATGGGAAACCGTGAAAGCTAGTAAGTTATGTCGTCAATGCCTCAACCCACATCACCGGAGATGCTACATTAAAAAAGAGTGCGGAATTCAAAGCTGCAAATCCAAGCATCACCCTTTGCTTCACAAGCCAGCCTTGCAGCCAGTGGATCCTGAAAAGAATCAAGTAAGTGAAGATGTAATTTCAGACTCTAGATCCAAGAAGCAAATGAATGTGAACACTCACAGTGATGCTGACGAGGGGGAGAGACCCTATTTTCGTATCGTTCCCATCCGCGTTTATTCAAAAAATAAATTTAAAGACACTTTTGCCTTTTTAGACGAGGGTTCTTCTGTGACGTTAATGGAAAAAGACCTCTTCGATAGTCTAGATCTCGTTGGCGTCAAAGAGTTTTTGTGTTTACGCTGGACTGGCGAAACTAAACGCGTTGAAGACACTTCAGTGCGAACTTCACTCAAGGTCTTGGGTAAGGCAAACAAATCCAAATATACTTTGCACGATGTCCATACAGTGGAAAACCTATCGTTTCTACACAATCTCTGGATATGCACCTGCTCACCCAGAAGCATACTTATTTGGCTGGATTTCCAATTGATTCATACGAACGGGCGCGACCAAAATCCTAATCGGAGTCGACAACTGGAAACGTGCTGTGCCGCTCAAAGTTTGGGAGGGTTTCGGTAACAAACCAATCGCTACAAAAACCCGATTAGGATGGACTTTGCAAGGAAGCCCTGAATATGGTCAACAGCCACACCACCTAAACTTCCATACGTGCGAGTGCAATCGTCGTGCCGACATTGACAGTCTTCACGAAGACATGAAAGCATTTTTTGCCTTGGAATAACCCACCACCAGCATGCGCTCTCACGAAGAAGAAAGGGCGCAGCAGATTTTGAGCTCCACGTGTAGATTCCTGGATAATAGAAACGAAGTTGGCTTGCTTGCTTGCGCCCTTGTATTGCCAATTATGTACGTAACAAAAATGCCGAACGTTTTGAGACGAAATTCCCTCGAGCCGCCGAAGCCATCAAAAACTATCAGTACGTGGATGACTTCATCGACAGCGTGGACACAACCGAAGATGCTTTACGCTTAGCAAACTAAGTAAAGAAGATTCACTCGTCTGCTGGTTTCCAAGTTCACCACTGGGTTTCTAACTCGAACAAGGTTCTTGATCAGCTGAAAGTCGACTGCTCTAACAAACAAAAACATAAAGCGTTAGGATCTCCCGAGAAAATTCTTGGTATGTAGTGGGATCCCAATAACGATGTTTTTAAGTATATTTTCAGATTTGCAAGACTAAAACGTGATGTTTTGGATGAGAGAATAAGGCCGACTAAGCGAGAAACCCTACAAGTGCTAATGTCGATATTTGATCCTCTTGGTTTCATCGCTTGTTATACCATCGGTCTGAAAAATTTACTTCAAGAAGTCTGGCGTTGCGGCATCGATTGGGATGATGAACTCCCCAACGCTGTCTACTTGAACTGGCTTCAATGGAAATCTCTCATACCAAAAATCAAGTCGGTCCAGATTCCACGCTGCTACAGTCCGCTTATGGATAGAGCTGAAAAAATACAAATTCATACATTCGTTGATGCTGGTGAGCGCGCATACGCAGCAGTTTGCTACCTTCGGGTTCAACGTGGTAATGAAGTTTCGGTAGCGTTACTGGCCTCAAAATCTAAATTGGCGCCTCTGAAGCCAACATCAATCCCAAGGCTTGAACTTCAAGCAACAGTACTAGGCGTGAGGTTGTCCACCAAAATACAAGTGGTTCGTCGCATACCAATCAGTTCCAGTTCCAGATTCTGGTGGTCGGACTCAGAAACCGTCTTGAATTGGCTGCGTATGGACCCAAGGAAGTTTCAGCAGTTCGTAATGTTTCGCGTAGGCGAGATATTAGAACATTCAAACGTAAACGATTGGAGATGGGTCCAATCAAAATTAAATACAGCTGACCTTGGTACGAAAGTCTCGTCCAACCTAGAGCCTAATTCCTGGTTTAGCGGCCCTGCATTTCTCTTTTCTGATGTTGAAAGCTGGCCTTCATGCGGCGACCTTGGACCTCCTGATGAAAGCGAAGTAAGACGACACATCCAAAAAACAACAAGTATTCCTACATTTTTAAACCTGAACGTCGAGTATTTTTGTATACAGCAATAGCAACGTTTCAACTGTATGTGAAAAAGGTAAAAGCTTCACTCAAGAAAGCAATCAGTCCAAATTTGCTATCTTTCGACATGCTTCAAAATGCAAAAAATCTACTTTACAAATTTGCGCAAATGGACCAGTTCAGCCAGGAAATCACTGATCTAATACGCGGTAAGAACATTCACAAGAATTCCAAACTAATTTCCTTGAATGCTTACTTAGATGGTTCCGGCATTTTAAGAATGCAAAGTCGAGCTCAACATCTCCTTAACGGCGAGGATGTCATTATTTTGCCGAAAAATCATCACGTTACGTTTTTGATTGTACGTTCCTTTCACGAAAACCACCACCACGTTTCACACCAGACAGCCATCAACAAAATTCGAAGCAAATTCTACATTCCAAAACTACGTGTACTATTCAAAACAGTTCGCCGAACATGTCAAAGATGCAAAAACCACTATGCGACACCGACACCTCCTATGATGGCTTCCTTACCACCAGCACAACTAGCAGTTTTCGAGCGACCCTTCACATTCGTTGGAATTGATTACTTCGGTCCAATCTCTATTATTGTTGGAAGAAAGCGCGAAAAAAGATGGGGTGTTATTTTCACGTGTCTTTCTGTACGAGCGGTACACTTAGAGGTGGCACATAGCCTAGACACCAGTTCCTGTGTCATGTGCATACGTAATTTTATGTCACGACGAGGAAAACGCCGGGAAATTTATAGTGACAACGGCACTAATTTGAAAGCAACCAAAAAGATCTTTTGTGAAGAGAGTAAAAACATTGACTACTCAATCGTCGCTTCGAAATATGATGAGATCAAATGGAAATTCAACCCGCCATTGGCACCACATATGGGTGGAGCGTGGGAGAGACTCGTCCGATCGATTAAAACTATTCTACATAACATGGCCCCGACGAACTTCAACGATGAAAGTCTAAGATGCGCACTATGGGAGATAGAGTTCTAATTAATTCTCGTCCATTAACGTTTGTATCCCTAGAATCCTGTGACGACGAAGCAATTACACCAAATCACCTACTATTGGGTTCAATGACTGGTTACAAACCCATAAACGAAGAACATTGGGACTTACGACAGCGTTGGTACCAAGCCCAAAAATTTGCAGATGAATTCTGGCGTCGATGGATCAAGGAATACACGCCTATACTTGCGCGACGAGGTAAGTGGTTTGTAAAACAACCTCCTCTAACTGTTGGAAACGTAGTAGTTGTCGTGAATGAAAATCTGCAGCGAAATTGCTTGCCAAAAGGAATAATCGAAAGCACAGTAACTGCAAAGGACGGTCAAGTTCGAAAAGCAACGATTAGAACGAAGACAGGGTTGTTAGAGCAGCCTGCCAGCAAAATAGCTGTTTCGGACGTCGGCAAAGTGGAGAGTAAGCACACTACACCCTAGATTGCTTACGAGGGGGAGAATTTTACCGCCGCATCATGTCATTTATTAATTAACGTAAATGTACTTATATTTGTTTCCATCCATACTTAACTTTGAAAGTTATCAGTTTATGTTTAGCAAAAATATAATTTTCAATTTAATTAATATTTAGAACACCCTGTATTCATGTAAGCTTTTGCAAGAAAATTTATAACTGAATCGAATGATCTATGTAAAACATAAAAAAAAAGAAAGAAATGTAATCTTAATGTATGTATATACATACTTGACATTAAGAACTTCGTGGAAAAAAAGAGGTGAATAGTAATTTGGTTGCGAGCGAGGTAAGATCACAAAGTGTTTCAAAGCGACGCAAGCGTATACACATATTATACATATTATATTAAGTATCAAATAACACGTAGTGAATAATACTTTAATAAAATTAATTAAGTTTTGCTGTTAAAATTTGTGTATTAATTTCTTGTTGTTTTGATTTCAACAGTGTTTATGCACAAAAGATTATTCGTTTTGATTTTTTATTGTCCAACTCATCTCTTTTCCTCTTACTAAAAATCTATATAACTCTTTTACATATTGATTCACAATGTGAATACGTGTGAAATTCATGTGAGAAGCAGCCAATTAGCCATAAGTTTCCTAGTACCCTTTCTGCAGGCGTGTTAGTAGTGCAATAAGAAATGTACAAGGATCGTTATTATTATGCTGGGAATGAATTTTTTTAGTTTGTTGTGAAGGGGAGATATATCCTCTAAGTTGTCGTTCTTGTTTCTTTTTTCTATGGTATCATGGCCATTTTATCTATTTTGTTGAAATTTGCATTGTGATGTGGGATGAGGCTGACTGATAAAAGTTAGCTCTCTCTTTCATAGTTTGTAATGAATTTAAGTCTGCAACTTGTGAAATTAAGTCATATAATCGGAATTCGCATAAATAATTTGAAAGCTTATCATTTTGGTATGGTTTTATAAATTGTACTGCTGCACAAGCTTTAATAATAATTCATTTTAAGATAAAAAAAGTTGTTTCGCATGAAAATTTGTCTTGAAAACTTATAATAAAGATTTTTTATTGGAAATAATATTTTAAACATGGTAGCCAGAGAGGACGAGTATGACTATTTATTTAAAGGTAAATTGAAAATTAAACTCCAATTTTGGGAATATTTTTTCTTGAAAGATACTAAGTTAATAAAAAATCTAAGCAAATTTTATGCAAATCATTTAGTTTAGTTTTAATGTCGCAATAAAAAGAAAAAACAGTGATTAATACATACATAAGTATGTACTTTCATCCATATACTACCTTCCAAAATATTTTACTAACTATTTATTATTAACAGCGCGCTTTTAGAATTCTAATATCTATTCTGCGAACTTTTGGTAATGCTGAATAACAAATCTACTCTACACGATTTAGAAGCGATTATAAATTATTCTTAAAAGAGATTTTTTCGAGCCTTTCTGAACTATAGTAATATTTTAACTATGTGTGTAAATCACATTGTTTTTTTTTAGAATGCAACGACGTTGCACGGCACTATTTAGAGAATTAGAATAGGAAAGCATATTTTTCGTCGCAGTAGATTCAGATCACTTAAAACCTATGGACGGTTCTAGCTTGCAATAGGAGGTGGAAAAATTGCTCCACAAACTGATAATCGGACTGACTATATCTCTGGGTAGTGCGGCGTGGCTTAGTGGTTAGTGTGTCGAACTGCTAAATGAATGAGCTTGAGTCCCGCTCATAACCACCTTCTTTTCCGGACTACTGCCTCTTGCGAGGAACTGACAAAATCTCCAAGAGTAACATTTGTCTCGAAAAAGTGCATCTCTTGTAGCCGTTCGGACTCGGCGGTAAACTGTAGGTCCCTTCCATTCTTGCAGATAAACAACACACACAGGAATAATTGAGTGTCACTAAGCCTTGGCTCTTTAAGGAGCTGTCGCACCAGTAAATTTATTTATTTAGTTTTATATCTGGGTTAGCAAGGAAACACCTTATATACTAAACCACTGCCGCCCGTGCATGGCTTTGACTGGAAGAAGTGGTTCTCAAAAATCTAAATTTACTCGCTCCAAAAGTCTAATAAATAATTGTATAAGTTCGACAGCAGTATATAATGATTATGCTATCACCAGAAGGGCGTTCTTTTATTAATTATCGTTGACTGTTGTTGTGTCAAAAAAAAATTGGTTAAAATGTCATTGTTAGACTTTGTTTGGCTTTTGGAACGACAAATAGTTAACAATTGTACGATTATCAACGATAGTTAATAAAAGAACGCCCACAGATATACCACTTGTTGCGTTTTATTGTTACTTGTCTAGAAGATTACGCTGTGTCTTGTTTATTTAAGTTGCAGTGTACTGAGCAAGTTGGTTGCTATTGTATAAAATTATATTAAATAAGAGGCATCACCCCGTCGTCTAAGATAACATAATCACATGACGCCGATTCTTTATCAAATCTCTTCTCTTTGGGGCACGCCTGTAGCCTTCTTACGTTAAATCAGCGTCACGCGACAGTGTGACAAACGTTACTGTATTCTTACGTTTATTTATTTCAACGCTCTAGCTTTTATATAAATAAAATAAATAAATTTATTGGCGCGACAGCTCCTTAAGGACAGAAGGCCTAGTGACTTAAACTCTCAACTATTCCTGTGTTTGTGTTGTTAATGTGTAATAATGGAAGGGACCTACAATTTACCGCCGAGTCCGAACGGCTACATGAGATTTTCGAGACAAATTTTACTCTTGGAGGTTTTGTCAGTTCCTCGCAAGAGGCAGTACCCTGGAAAAAAGGTGGCTCTGAGTGGGAGTCGAACTGTGCAACAATTTTCCATGGAACATTCGAAAGATGAACAGTCTTAAAATGCGCTGAAGGAAAATATATTTTCATCATCGTTTTATCAAATCTTTTCCCATTCCACAGAATAAAACCCCACTCTACTGTGGACAAACAGAATACGACCTGTCATTCCTTGTCTCTACGAACGCTAATCATTAAGCAGTTTCACAGCGTGTCGCACCCAGTTAGAACAACAATCCAAACCATCCATGAACGTTTTGTGTGGCTTGAAATGCCTAAGAACATAGCCATAGCAGTTAAATCGTGTATACCTTGTCAAAGAAGTAGGGTTCGGTTCAAAGACATAATCAAACAGCGTTTGCTCCATATTCACCACCGTTGTATCGTTTAGTATATTTATTAACACCAATTCGGTTGCACCATTGCCGATTTCACAAGGTTTTTGCTATATACGGACGTATATCTCTCTCATGTCACCGACTTCGGCCGTCAATTTGAAAGCTGCGTCTTCAAACTTCGCAACTGTTTTTTAAATTAACTCTTAAATGTTTACTATATATTTTTGGTAATCTAAATATCTTAAATCCATTTAATGCAGAAAAGTTCCTTTTTGCTTTATATTAATGCATCTTGTTTATTATAATTTTCAATGTAGTGTATATTTTATGTTGTCTTAAAATGTTGACAAAATCGAATAAAACTAAAAAACTTAAGATTGGTGAGCAGTGTTGCCATCGATTCTACTTGGATTGAAATATTTAAAGGCGACATTTTTTTTTATAATTAACGCGCGCACAAGGGACTATTTGTTTCCCTTTTAATGTAACACATTGCGCGGGCATTAGGAAGAATGGGATAGGAGGTGTCGATTAACATTGGTTTTGAATGCTTGCAAATCGAAATGGCAATGGAAAATCTCGCCGGATAAACCATTCCAAAGTCGTGTTGTACGGCTAAAAAAGAATCTATATTTCACGGTACGTCCGAAATTGGGCTCAAGGGTGAACTGATGGGCATTCCTAGCAAGACGAGTATTACGGGAGAAACTTTTACTGGCTACCTCGAGTGAACATTTTTTATAAAACAAACGATAAAATAAGGAAAGACATGAAACATTGCGTCGTTGTCCGAGAGGGGCAATTGTTTCAGCTGCAATTCTATTTCCTATCAATCTTAACGCTCTATTTTGTATTCTATCAAGCAGGTGAAGCGATGTTTGTGAAGCACCTGCGTATGAGGTGGGAATTATACTCGAGTTTAGGGGGTATAAACGCTTTATAAATTGTAGCCAGATGAGATGGGGAAAATACTTCTTACACCGATACAGAAAACCTAAGCACTTAGCAGCAATCTTAGCGATCTCAAATATATGGTCGTTCCAACGGAAGTCGTCGTTGACACACATACCGAGTACTGAGAGCTTTTCGGTTTCTTCGATGTATGTGCCATTCATGGACAATGGCGTTGGGTGTATGTTTAGCTTTAACGACAAGACAGCATTCAGTTTTCGAAGCATTAAACTCTACTCGATTCCTATTACCCCATTTAACAATGCTGTATAAATCGGAGTTTAATGAGCTTGACATACGGCACCTTTGCAATTGTACGTCCGAAGGCGAAGGACGTGAATTATCCGACGAATATGAAAAGCTGAGAGTAGAGTCGTCGGCAAAACAATTAAGTGGATTAGAAGTAACAGACAGAAGCTCATTTATAAAAATGAGGAAAAGAGTCGGAGACAGAACAGAGCCCTGGGGGCACACCAGCATTTATTTTGAAGAAATTAGACTTGAATCCGTCCAATACAACTGGTATTGAACGTTCCAGAAGATAGCTTCTAATCCAACGAACAAGAGTATCATCGATCCCAAAAGCACGCATTTTCGATAAGAGAGCTTCATGCCAAACTCTATCAAATGCCTTGGAGATATCAAGAGCAATAATTTTACTTTTACCAAAGCGATGTAAAGATTTGCTCCACATTCGGTGAGATATGCCATCAGATCACCAGTGGAACGGTTGCTGCGGAAGCCATACTGACGGTCATGGAGAAGCTTTCGATCTTCGAGATATTCCTTAATCAGCTTTTCAATGACCTTTGAAAGAAGGGATGTTAGTGCTATGGGTCGGTAGGAGGAGGGGGAGGACGGGTCACATTTCTTAGGGACAGGCTGGACAAATGCTGTTTTCCATCTTCTAGGAAAGATTCCAGAAGAGTAGGAGCGATGGAAAAGCTTACGCAGTGGCTTTGCTAGTGTGGAAGAACACCTCTTCAGAAGAATCGGGGGTATACCATCCGGGCCAGCGGATTTGTGTATATCGAGATCTTTGAAAACTCCTTCTACTGTACAAGTGCGGAAAAAATCTGTCCCATTTAAAAATTTACATTCTCAATTACAGGAGGGGCAACGTTGCTGTGAAGCGTACAGCTGGCAGCGAAATGGGCGGCGAGCAAGTTTGCCTTCTCTGAAGAGTAAAAAATTGGTTTGTTATTGTCGATGAGCGTTGGAGCCGAAGATGTTGAGGAGTTTTTAATATTTTTTACAAATGACCAAACATTTTTACTGCCTTTAGGACACTGCAGAATTTTTTGCCGTAATTTTTGGTCATGCAAAAATGTGGTTCTTTCAATAACGCAGTTGCATGAGTTCCTTGCTTGTTTGTGCTTTTTCCGATTTTCCTCTGTAGGGTTGGCTTTGTAGGATCGGAAACTTACTTCTTTGAGCCTGATAGCTTCTTTACACTCAGAATAAAACCAGGACTTTTCTTTAGGCTTGATGCTTTTTACTCTGTTAGGAATAAAAGCACGCATCCGTAGAAGAATCACATTTGTGATCATTTCAGCACTGTCATCAATATCACTATCGAGGACGCATAGTGACCAGTTAAAGTTTCGGAAAAAATATTGAGACCGTCCCAGTTGGCTTTCCGGTATTGCCAAACGGTCCTGGGTGGAGGATGAGAAATTTGCTGAAATGACACAATGGTCTGAAGTGCCAAATGGAGAAGTTACACTAATGGTATATTTATCAAGGTGAGAAGTAAGAAACAAGTCAAGAGTATGGGCGGCTTGCCCAGCAACATCCGGTATGGGTAAGATGATGTAACCCGGCAAAGAGCTCGACATACCTTCCTTCGGGTGTTGTCTGACCAGAATAGCAGAGCCAATTGAAATTGTGTACATTGAAATTGCCCGCAATAACGATTTCAGTGCGAGGACAAAGGGAAACAATTTTCGAGATGGAATCAGACAGCGCATCAAACTCGTTACAAGTCGAATTACTGTCGAGATTTGGACTCCTATAAATAAAAAAATAACAAATGACATGCTTGCGGACAGTGAATTTGAGCCACAAGAAGTTAAAGTTAGTGTTGGAACATTGCCCATGTTGGGGACGGTTCTGGCAAGCAATATCATTCCTAACATATATCACGAGACCATGATGGAAAAAGAGTAATGGCACCAAGCTATACCCATGTAGAGCAAATTCTAATAAATGAGTATTTACTCCAACCTGATTTTCACTTCAAAACAGCTGGCCAGTGAAGACGTACACTTTCTTAAACCACGAGCATAAGAATACACGACACAAAAATCACTTACCATTTAAAAATACTTAAATACAAAACACAATTCTGACTAAGTCGAACTGCGGAGTGAAAAATCCAAATTAATTTCGGTAATAATCAAACTGTCTTAGGTGTTATGCCCATAAGACAGCTTGCATACAAAAAATCAATTTAAACGCGAGTATGTTTTATTTATTTATTTTTTTTTCAACAGCGCGAGTGGGCATCTTTTTCTTTCTTCCAACTACACGAGTGGATATTATTTTATTCTTTACAGCACACGCGAGGGGATTTTTTCAATTTCTCAAACGAGTGTGTATTATTATTTTTTTTTTAACGCGATAACAATGCGCAAGTAATTTTTTTTTTGGACTTATCAATTATTTTTGCGCGCACTTCGACGCCCAGCCTTAACGAGCTTTAGATCAACACTTCAAAAACCCCAGTTAGAAAAGCAACAATCCAAACTATCCATGAACATTTTGTGTGGCCTGAAATGCCTGAGAACATAGCCGCAGCAGTTAAAATGTGTATACCTTGTCAAAGAAGTAGGGTTCAAAGACATAATCAAACACCGTTTGCTCCATATTCACCACCGTTGTATCGTTTTTAGTATATTAACACCGATTCGTGTTGCACCACTGCCGATTTCACAAGGTTTTTGCTATATACGGACGTATATCTCTCTCATGTCACCAACTTCGGCCGTCAATTTGAAAGCTGCGTCTTCAAACTTCGCAACTTTTTTTTAAATTAACTCTTAAATGTTAACTATATATTTTTGGTAATCTAAATATCTTAAATCCATTTAATGCAGAAAAGTTCCTTTTTGCTTTATATTAATGCATCTTGTTTATTATAATTTTCACTGTAGTGTATATTTTATGTTGTCTTAAAATGTTGACAAAATCGAATAAAACTAAAAAACTTAAGATTGGTGAGCAGTGTTGCCATCGATTCTACTTGGATTGAAATATTTAAAGGCGACATTTTTTTTTTATAATTAACGCGCGCACAAGGGACTATTTGTTTCCCTTTTAATGTAACACATTGCGCGGGCATTAGGAAGAATGGTAGGGGAGAGATAGGAGGTGTCGATTAACATTGTTTTTGAATGCTTGCAAATCGAAATGACAATGGAAAATCTCGCCGGATAAACCATTCCAAAGTCGTGTTGTACGGCTAAAAAAGAATCTATATTTCACGGTACGTCCGAAATTGGGCTCAAGGGTGAACTGATGGGCATTCCTAGCAAGACGAGTATTACGGGAGAAACTTTTACTGGCTACCTCGAGTGAACATTTTTTATAAAACAAACGATAAAATAAGGAAAGACATGAAACATTGCGTCGTTGTCCGAGAGGGGCAATTGTTTCAGCTGCAATTCTATTTCCTATCAATCTTAACGCTCTATTTTGTATTCTATCAAGCAGGTGAAGCGATGTTTGTGACGCACCTGCCCTGAGGTGGGAATTATACTCGAGTTTAGGGGGTATAAACGCTTTATAAATTGTAGCCAGATGAGATGGGGAAAATACTTCTTACACCGATACAGAAAACCTAAGCACTTAGCAGCAATCTTAGCGATCTCAAATATATGGTCGTTCCAACGGAAGTCGTCGTTGACACACATACCGAGTACTGAGAGCTTTTCGGTTTCTTCGATGTATGTGCCATTCATGGACAATGGCGTTGGGTGTATGTTTAGCTTTAACGACAAGACAGCATTCAGTTTTCGAAGCATTAAACTCTACTCGATTCCTATTACCCCATTTAACAATGCTGTATAAATCGGAGTTTAATGAGCTTGACATACGGCACCTTTGCAATTGTACGTCCGAAGGCGAAGGACGTGAATTATCCGACGAATATGAAAAGCTGAGAGTAGAGTCGTCGGCAAAACAATTAAGTGGATTAGAAGTAACAGACAGAAGATCATTTATAAAAATGAGGAAAAGAGTCGGAGACAGAACAGAGCCCTGGGGGCACACCAGCATTTATTTTGAAGAAATTAGACTTGAATCCGTCCAATACAACTGGTATTGAACGTTCCAGAAGATAGCTTCTAATCCAACGAACAAGAGTATCATCGATCCCAAAAGCACGCATTTTCGATAAGAGAGCTTCATGCCAAACTCTATCAAATGCCTTGGAGATATCAAGAGCAATAATTTTACTTTTACCAAAGCGATGTAAAGATTTGCTCCACATTCGGTGAGATATGCCATCAGATCACCAGTGGAACGGTTGCTGCGGAAGCCATACTGACGGTCATGGAGAAGCTTTCGATCTTCGAGATATTCCTTAATCAGCTTTTCAATGACCTTTGAAAGAAGGGATGTTAGTGCTATGGGTCGGTAGGAGGAGGGGGAGGACGGGTCACATTTCTTAGGGACAGGCTGGACAAATGCTGTTTTCCATCTTCTAGGAAAGATTCCAGAAGAGTAGGAGCGATGGAAAAGCTTACGCAGTGGCTTTGCTAGTGTGGAAGAACACCTCTTCAGAAGAATCGGGGGTATACCATCCGGGCCAGCGGATTTGTGTATATCGAGATCTTTGAAAACTCCTTCTACTGTACAAGTGCGGAAAAAATCTGTCCCATTTAAAAATTTACATTCTCAATTACAGGAGGGGCAACGTTGCTGTGAAGCGTACAGCTGGCAGCGAAATGGGCGGCGAGCAAGTTTGCCTTCTCTGAAGAGTAAAAAATTGGTTTGTTATTGTCGATGAGCGTTGGAGCCGAAGATGTTGAGGAGTTTTTAATATTTTTTACAAATGACCAAACATTTTTACTGCCTTTAGGACACTGCAGAATTTTTTGCCGTAATTTTTGGTCATGCAAAAATGTGGTTCTTTCAATAACGCAGTTGCATGAGTTCCTTGCTTGTTTGTGCTTTTTCCGATTTTCCTCTGTAGGGTTGGCTTTGTAGGATCGGAAACTTACTTCTTTGAGCCTGATAGCTTCTTTACACTCAGAATAAAACCAGGACTTTTCTTTAGGCTTGATGCTTTTTACTCTGTTAGGAATAAAAGCACGCATCCGTAGAAGAATCACATTTGTGATCATTTCAGCACTGTCATCAATATCACTATCGAGGACGCATAGTGACCAGTTAAAGTTTCGGAAAAAATATTGAGACCGTCCCAGTTGGCTTTCCGGTATTGCCAAACGGTCCTGGGTGGAGGATGAGAAATTTGCTGAAATGACACAATGGTCTGAAGTGCCAAATGGAGAAGTTACACTAATGGTATATTTATCAAGGTGAGAAGTAAGAAACAAGTCAAGAGTATGGGCGGCTTGCCCAGCAACATCCGGTATGGGTAAGATGATGTAACCCGGCAAAGAGCTCGACATACCTTCCTTCGGGTGTTGTCTGACCAGAATAGCAGAGCCAATTGAAATTGTGTACATTGAAATTGCCCGCAATAACGATTTCAGTGCGAGGACAAAGGGAAACAATTTTCGAGATGGAATCAGACAGCGCATCAAACTCGTTACAAGTCGAATTACTGTCGAGATTTGGACTCCTATAAATAAAAAAATAACAAATGACATGCTTGCGGACAGTGAATTTGAGCCACAAGAAGTTAAAGTTAGTGTTGGAACATTGCCCATGTTGGGGACGGTTCTGGCAAGCAATATCATTCCTAACATATATCACGAGACCATGATGGAAAAAGAGTAATGGCACCAAGCTATACCCATGTAGAGCAAATTCTAATAAATGAGTATTTACTCCAACCTGATTTTCACTTCAAAACAGCTGGCCAGTGAAGACGTACACTTTCTTAAACCACGAGCATAAGAATACACGACACAAAAATCACTTACCATTTAAAAATACTTAAATACAAAACACAATTCTGACTAAGTCGAACTGCGGAGTGAAAAATCCAAATTAATTTCGGTAATAATCAAACTGTCTTAGGTGTTATGCCCATAAGACAGCTTGCATACAAAAAATCAATTTAAACGCGAGTATGTTTTATTTATTTATTTTTTTTTCAACAGCGCGAGTGGGCATCTTTTTCTTTCTTCCAACTACACGAGTGGATATTATTTTATTCTTTACAGCACACGCGAGGGGATTTTTTCAATTTCTCAAACGAGTGTGTATTATTATTTTTTTTTTAACGCGATAACAATGCGCAAGTAATTTTTTTTTTGGACTTATCAATTATTTTTGCGCGCACTTCGACGCCCAGCCTTAACGAGCTTTAGATCAACACTTCAAAAACCCCAGTTAGAAAAGCAACAATCCAAACTATCCATGAACATTTTGTGTGGCCTGAAATGCCTGAGAACATAGCCGCAGCAGTTAAAATGTGTATACCTTGTCAAAGAAGTAGGGTTCAAAGACATAATCAAACACCGTTTGCTCCATATTCACCACCGTTGTATCGTTTTTAGTATATTAACACCGATTCGTGTTGCACCACTGCCGATTTCACAAGGTTTTTGCTATATACGGACGTATATCTCTCTCATGTCACCAACTTCGGCCGTCAATTTGAAAGCTGCGTCTTCAAACTTCGCAACTTTTTTTTAAATTAACTCTTAAATGTTAACTATATATTTTTGGTAATCTAAATATCTTAAATCCATTTAATGCAGAAAAGTTCCTTTTTGCTTTATATTAATGCATCTTGTTTATTATAATTTTCACTGTAGTGTATATTTTATGTTGTCTTAAAATGTTGACAAAATCGAATAAAACTAAAAAACTTAAGATTGGTGAGCAGTGTTGCCATCGATTCTACTTGGATTGAAATATTTAAAGGCGACATTTTTTTTTTATAATTAACGCGCGCACAAGGGACTATTTGTTTCCCTTTTAATGTAACACATTGCGCGGGCATTAGGAAGAATGGTAGGGGAGAGATAGGAGGTGTCGATTAACATTGTTTTTGAATGCTTGCAAATCGAAATGACAATGGAAAATCTCGCCGGATAAACCATTCCAAAGTCGTGTTGTACGGCTAAAAAAGAATCTATATTTCACGGTACGTCCGAAATTGGGCTCAAGGGTGAACTGATGGGCATTCCTAGCAAGACGAGTATTACGGGAGAAACTTTTACTGGCTACCTCGAGTGAACATTTTTTATAAAACAAACGATAAAATAAGGAAAGACATGAAACATTGCGTCGTTGTCCGAGAGGGGCAATTGTTTCAGCTGCAATTCTATTTCCTATCAATCTTAACGCTCTATTTTGTATTCTATCAAGCAGGTGAAGCGATGTTTGTGACGCACCTGCCCTGAGGTGGGAATTATACTCGAGTTTAGGGGGTATAAACGCTTTATAAATTGTAGCCAGATGAGATGGGGAAAATACTTCTTACACCGATACAGAAAACCTAAGCACTTAGCAGCAATCTTAGCGATCTCAAATATATGGTCGTTCCAACGGAAGTCGTCGTTGACACACATACCGAGTACTGAGAGCTTTTCGGTTTCTTCGATGTATGTGCCATTCATGGACAATGGCGTTGGGTGTATGTTTAGCTTTAACGACAAGACAGCATTCAGTTTTCGAAGCATTAAACTCTACTCGATTCCTATTACCCCATTTAACAATGCTGTATAAATCGGAGTTTAATGAGCTTGACATACGGCACCTTTGCAATTGTACGTCCGAAGGCGAAGGACGTGAATTATCCGACGAATATGAAAAGCTGAGAGTAGAGTCGTCGGCAAAACAATTAAGTGGATTAGAAGTAACAGACAGAAGATCATTTATAAAAATGAGGAAAAGAGTCGGAGACAGAACAGAGCCCTGGGGGCACACCAGCATTTATTTTGAAGAAATTAGACTTGAATCCGTCCAATACAACTGGTATTGAACGTTCCAGAAGATAGCTTCTAATCCAACGAACAAGAGTATCATCGATCCCAAAAGCACGCATTTTCGATAAGAGAGCTTCATGCCAAACTCTATCAAATGCCTTGGAGATATCAAGAGCAATAATCTTACTTTTACCAAAGCGATGTAAAGATTTGCTCCACTATTCGGTGAGATATGCCATCAGATCACCAGTGGAACGGTTGCTGCGGAAGCCATACTGACGGTCATGGAGAAGCTTTCGATCTTCGAGATATTCCTTAATCAGCTTTTCAATGACCTTTGAAAGAAGGGATGTTAGTGCTATGGGTCGGTAGGAGGAGGGGGAGGACGGGTCACATTTCTTAGGGACAGGCTGGACAAATGCTGTTTTCCATCTTCTAGGAAAGATTCCAGAAGAGTAGGAGCGATGGAAAAGCTTACGCAGTGGCTTTGCTAGTGTGGAAGAACACCTCTTCAGAAGAATCGGGGGTATACCATCCGGGCCAGCGGATTTGTGTATATCGAGATCTTTGAAAACTCCTTCTACTGTACAAGTGCGGAAAAAATCAGTCCCATTTAAAAATTTACATTCTCAATTACAGGAGGGGCAACGTTGCTGTGAAGCGTACAGCTGGCAGCGAAATGGGCGGCGAGCAAGTTTGCCTTCTCTGAAGAGTAAAAAATTGGTTTGTTATTGTCGATGAGCGTTGGAGCCGAAGATGTTGAGGAGTTTTTAATATTTTTTACAAATGACCAAACATTTTTACTGCCTTTAGGACACTGCAGAATTTTTTGCCGTAATTTTTGGTCATGCAAAAATGTGGTTCTTTCAATAACGCAGTTGCATGAGTTCCTTGCTTGTTTGTGCTTTTTCCGATTTTCCTCTGTAGGGTTGGCTTTGTAGGATCGGAAACTTACTTCTTTGAGCCTGATAGCTTCTTTACACTCAGAATAAAACCAGGACTTTTCTTTAGGCTTGATGCTTTTTACTCTGTTAGGAATAAAAGCACGCATCCGTAGAAGAATCACATTTGTGATCATTTCAGCACTGTCATCAATATCACTATCGAGGACGCATAGTGACCAGTTAAAGTTTCGGAAAAAATATTGAGACCGTCCCAGTTGGCTTTCCGGTATTGCCAAACGGTCCTGGGTGGAGGATGAGAAATTTGCTGAAATGACACAATGGTCTGAAGTGCCAAATGGAGAAGTTACACTAATGGTATATTTATCAAGGTGAGAAGTAAGAAACAAGTCAAGAGTATGGGCGGCTTGCCCAGCAACATCCGGTATACGCGTTTGCACATCGATCGGTTGGGTAAGATGATGTAACCCGGCAAAGAGCTCGACATACCTTCCTTCGGGTGTTGTCTGACCAGAATAGCAGAGCCAATTGAAATTGTGTACATTGAAATTGCCCGCAATAACGATTTCAGTGCGAGGACAAAGGGAAACAATTTTCGAGATGGAATCGGACAGCGCATCAAACTCGTTACAAGTCGAATTACTGTCGAGATTTGGACTCCTATAAATAAAAAAATAACAAATGACATGCTTGCGGACAGTGAATTTGAGCCACAAGAAGTTAAAGTTAGTGTTGGAACATTGCCCATGTTGGGGACGGTTCTGGCAAGCAATATCATTCCTAACATATATCACGAGACCATGATGGAAAAAGAGTAATGGCACCAAGCTATACCCATGTAGAGCAAATTCTAATAAATGAGTATTTACTCCAACCTGATTTTCACTTCAAAACAGCTGGCCAGTGAAGACGTACACTTTCTTAAACCACGAGCATAAGAATACACGACACAAAAATCACTTACCATTTAAAAATACTTAAATACAAAACACAATTCTGACTAAGTCGAACTGCGGAGTGAAAAATCCAAATTAATTTCGGTAATAATCAAACTGTCTTAGGTGTTATGCCCATAAGACAGCTTGCATACAAAAAATCAATTTAAACGCGAGTATGTTTTATTTATTTATTTTTTTTTCAACAGCGCGAGTGGGCATCTTTTTCTTTCTTCCAACTACACGAGTGGATATTATTTTATTCTTTACAGCACACGCGAGGGGATTTTTTCAATTTCTCAAACGAGTGTGTATTATTATTTTTTTTTTAACGCGATAACAATGCGCAAGTAATTTTTTTTTTGGACTTATCAATTATTTTTGCGCGCACTTCGACGCCCAGCCTTAACGAGCTTTAGATCAACACTTCAAAAACCCCAGTTATAAAAGCAACAATCCAAACTATCCATGAACATTTTGTGTGGCCTGAAATGCCTGAGAACATAGCCGCAGCAGTTAAAATGTGTATACCTTGTCAAAGAAGTAGGGTTCAAAGACATAATCAAACACCGTTTGCTCCATATTCACCACCGTTGTATCGTTTTTAGTATATTAACACCGATTCGTGTTGCACCACTGCCGATTTCACAAGGTTTTTGCTATATACGGACGTATATCTCTCTCATGTCACCAACTTCGGCCGTCAATTTGAAAGCTGCGTCTTCAAACTTCGCAACTTTTTTTTAAATTAACTCTTAAATGTTAACTATATATTTTTGGTAATCTAAATATCTTAAATCCATTTAATGCAGAAAAGTTCCTTTTTGCTTTATATTAATGCATCTTGTTTATTATAATTTTCACTGTAGTGTATATTTTATGTTGTCTTAAAATGTTGACAAAATCGAATAAAACTAAAAAACTTAAGATTGGTGAGCAGTGTTGCCATCGATTCTACTTGGATTGAAATATTTAAAGGCGACATTTTTTTTTTATAATTAACGCGCGCACAAGGGACTATTTGTTTCCCTTTTAATGTAACACATTGCGCGGGCATTAGGAAGAATGGTAGGGGAGAGATAGGAGGTGTCGATTAACATTGTTTTTGAATGCTTGCAAATCGAAATGACAATGGAAAATCTCGCCGGATAAACCATTCCAAAGTCGCTAAAAAAGAATCTATATTTCACGGTACGTCCGAAATTGGGCTCAAGGGTGAACTGATGGGCATTCCTAGCAAGACGAGTATTACGGGAGAAACTTTTACTGGCTACCTCGAGTGAACATTTTTTATAAAACAAACGATAAAATAAGGAAAGACATGAAACATTGCGTCGTTGTCCGAGAGGGGCAATTGTTTCAGCTGCAATTCTATTTCCTATCAATCTTAACGCTCTATTTTGTATTCTATCAAGCAGGTGAAGCGATGTTTGTGACGCACCTGCCCTGAGGTGGGAATTATACTCGAGTTTAGGGGGTATAAACGCTTTATAAATTGTAGCCAGATCAGATGGGGAAAATACTTCTTACACCGATACAGAAAACCTAAGCACTTAGCAGCAATCTTAGCGATCTCAAATATATG
This sequence comes from Platycheirus rosarum, assembly GCA_963971375.1. NCBI lineage: Eukaryota > Metazoa > Arthropoda > Insecta > Diptera > Syrphidae > Platycheirus > Platycheirus rosarum. The sequence goes on along the minus strand of OZ020509.1, from coordinate 32,993,341 downwards.
GTCGTTCCAACGGAAGTCGTCGTTGACACACATACCGAGTACTGAGAGCTTTTCGGTTTCTTCGATGTATGTGCCATTCATGGACAATGGCGTTTGGTGTATGTTTAGCTTTAACGACAAGACAGCATTCAGTTTTCGAAGCATTAAACTCTACTCGATTCCTATTACCCCATTTAACAATGCTGTATAAATCGGAGTTTAATGAGCTTGACATACGGCACCTTTGCAATTGTACGTCCGAAGGCGAAGGACGTGAATTATCCGACGAATATGAAAAGCTGAGAGTAGAGTCGTCGGCAAAACAATTAAGTGGATTAGAAGTAACAGACAGAAGATCATTTATAAAAATGAGGAAAAGAGTCGGAGACAGAACAGAGCCCTGGGGGCACACCAGCATTTATTTTGAAGAAATTAGACTTGAATCCGTCCAATACAACTGGTATTGAACGTTCCAGAAGATAGCTTCTAATCCAACGAACAAGAGTATCATCGATCCCAAAAGCACGCATTTTCGATAAGAGAGCTTCATGCCAAACTCTATCAAATGCCTTGGAGATATCAAGAGCAATAATCTTACTTTTACCAAAGCGATGTAAAGATTTGCTCCACTATTCGGTGAGATATGCCATCAGATCACCAGTGGAACGGTTGCTGCGGAAGCCATACTGACGGTCATGGAGAAGCTTTCGATCTTCGAGATATTCCTTAATCAGCTTTTTAATGACCTTTGAAAGAAGGGATGTTAGTGCTATGGGTCGGTAGGAGGAGGGGGAGGACGGGTCACATTTCTTAGGGACAGGCTGGACAAATGCTGTTTTCCATCTTCTAGGAAAGATTCCAGAAGAGTAGGAGCGATGGAAAAGCTTACGCAGTGGCTTTGCTAGTGTGGAAGAACACCTCTTCAGAAGAATCGGGGGTATACCATCCGGGCCAGCGGATTTGTGTATATCGAGATCTTTGAAAACTCTTGCTACTGTACAAGTGCGGAAAAAATCTGTCCCATTTAAAAATTTACATTCTCAATTACAGGAGGGGCAACGTTGCTGTGAAGCGTACAGCTGGCAGCGAAATGGGCGGCGAGCAAGTTTGCCTTCTCTGAAGAGTAAAAAATTGGTTTGTTATTGTCGATGAGCGTTGGAGCCGAAGATGTTGAGGAGTTTTTAATATTTTTTACAAATGACCAAACATTTTTACTGCCTTTAGGACACTGCAGAATTTTTTGCCGTAATTTTTGGTCATGCAAAAATGTGGTTCTTTCAATAACGCAGTTGCATGAGTTCCTTGCTTGTTTGTGCTTTTTCCGATTTTCCTCTGTAGGGTTGGCTTTGTAGGATCGGAAACTTACTTCTTTGAGCCTGATAGCTTCTTTACACTCAGAATAAAACCAGGACTTTTCTTTAGGCTTGATGCTTTTTACTCTGTTAGGAATAAAAGCACGCATCCGTAGAAGAATCACATTTGTGATCATTTCAGCACTGTCATCAATATCACTATCGAGGACGCATAGTGACCAGTTAAAGTTTCGGAAAAAATATTGAGACCGTCCCAGTTGGCTTTCCGGTATTGCCAAACGGTCCTGGGTGGAGGATGAGAAATTTGCTGAAATGACACAATGGTCTGAAGTGCCAAATGGAGAAGTTACACTAATGGTATATTTATCAAGGTGAGAAGTAAGAAACAAGTCAAGAGTATGGGCGGCTTGCCCAGCAACATCCGGTATACGCGTTTGCACATCGATCGGTTGGGTAAGATGATGTAACCCGGCAAAGAGCTCGACATACCTTCCTTCGGGTGTTGTCTGACCAGAATAGCAGAGCCAATTGAAATTGTGTACATTGAAATTGCCCGCAATAACGATTTCAGTGCGAGGACAAAGGGAAACAATTTTCGAGATGGAATCGGACAGCGCATCAAACTCGTTACAAGTCGAATTACTGTCGAGATTTGGACTCCTATAAATAAAAAAATAACAAATGACATGCTTGCGGACAGTGAATTTGAGCCACAAGAAGTTAAAGTTAGTGTTGGAACATTGCCCATGTTGGGGACGGTTCTGGCAAGCAATATCATTCCTAACATATATCACGAGACCATGATGGAAAAAGAGTAATGGCACCAAGCTATACCCATGTAGAGCAAATTCTAATAAATGAGTATTTACTCCAACCTGATTTTCACTTCAAAACAGCTGGCCAGTGAAGACGTACACTTTCTTAAACCACGAGCATAAGAATACACGACACAAAAATCACTTACCATTTAAAAATACTTAAATACAAAACACAATTCTGACTAAGTCGAACTGCGGAGTGAAAAATCCAAATTAATTTCGGTAATAATCAAACTGTCTTAGGTGTTATGCCCATAAGACAGCTTGCATACAAAAAATCAATTTAAACGCGAGTATGTTTTATTTATTTATTTTTTTTTCAACAGCGCGAGTGGGCATCTTTTTCTTTCTTCCAACTACACGAGTGGATATTATTTTATTCTTTACAGCACACGCGAGGGGATTTTTTCAATTTCTCAAACGAGTGTGTATTATTATTTTTTTTTTAACGCGATAACAATGCGCAAGTAATTTTTTTTTTGGACTTATCAATTATTTTTGCGCGCACTTCGACGCCCAGCCTTAACGAGCTTTAGATCAACACTTCAAAAACCCCAGTTAGAAAAGCAACAATCCAAACTATCCATGAACATTTTGTGTGGCCTGAAATGCCTGAGAACATAGCCGCAGCAGTTAAAATGTGTATACCTTGTCAAAGAAGTAGGGTTCAAAGACATAATCAAACACCGTTTGCTCCATATTCACCACCGTTGTATCGTTTTTAGTATATTAACACCGATTCGTGTTGCACCACTGCCGATTTCACAAGGTTTTTGCTATATACGGACGTATATCTCTCTCATGTCACCAACTTCGGCCGTCAATTTGAAAGCTGCGTCTTCAAACTTCGCAACTTTTTTTTAAATTAACTCTTAAATGTTAACTATATATTTTTGGTAATCTAAATATCTTAAATCCATTTAATGCAGAAAAGTTCCTTTTTGCTTTATATTAATGCATCTTGTTTATTATAATTTTCACTGTAGTGTATATTTTATGTTGTCTTAAAATGTTGACAAAATCGAATAAAACTAAAAAACTTAAGATTGGTGAGCAGTGTTGCCATCGATTCTACTTGGATTGAAATATTTAAAGGCGACATTTTTTTTTTATAATTAACGCGCGCACAAGGGACTATTTGTTTCCCTTTTAATGTAACACATTGCGCGGGCATTAGGAAGAATGGTAGGGGAGAGATAGGAGGTGTCGATTAACATTGTTTTTGAATGCTTGCAAATCGAAATGACAATGGAAAATCTCGCCGGATAAACCATTCCAAAGTCGCTAAAAAAGAATCTATATTTCACGGTACGTCCGAAATTGGGCTCAAGGGTGAACTGATGGGCATTCCTAGCAAGACGAGTATTACGGGAGAAACTTTTACTGGCTACCTCGAGTGAACATTTTTTATAAAACAAACGATAAAATAAGGAAAGACATGAAACATTGCGTCGTTGTCCGAGAGGGGCAATTGTTTCAGCTGCAATTCTATTTCCTATCAATCTTAACGCTCTATTTTGTATTCTATCAAGCAGGTGAAGCGATGTTTGTGACGCACCTGCCCTGAGGTGGGAATTATACTCGAGTTTAGGGGGTATAAACGCTTTATAAATTGTAGCCAGATCAGATGGGGAAAATACTTCTTACACCGATACAGAAAACCTAAGCACTTAGCAGCAATCTTAGCGATCTCAAATATATGGTCGTTCCAACGGAAGTCGTCGTTGACACACATACCGAGTACTGAGAGCTTTTCGGTTTCTTCGATGTATGTGCCATTCATGGACAATGGCGTTTGGTGTATGTTTAGCTTTAACGACAAGACAGCATTCAGTTTTCGAAGCATTAAACTCTACTCGATTCCTATTACCCCATTTAACAATGCTGTATAAATCGGAGTTTAATGAGCTTGACATACGGCACCTTTGCAATTGTACGTCCGAAGGCGAAGGACGTGAATTATCCGACGAATATGAAAAGCTGAGAGTAGAGTCGTCGGCAAAACAATTAAGTGGATTAGAAGTAACAGACAGAAGATCATTTATAAAAATGAGGAAAAGAGTCGGAGACAGAACAGAGCCCTGGGGGCACACCAGCATTTATTTTGAAGAAATTAGACTTGAATCCGTCCAATACAACTGGTATTGAACGTTCCAGAAGATAGCTTCTAATCCAACGAACAAGAGTATCATCGATCCCAAAAGCACGCATTTTCGATAAGAGAGCTTCATGCCAAACTCTATCAAATGCCTTGGAGATATCAAGAGCAATAATCTTACTTTTACCAAAGCGATGTAAAGATTTGCTCCACTATTCGGTGAGATATGCCATCAGATCACCAGTGGAACGGTTGCTGCGGAAGCCATACTGACGGTCATGGAGAAGCTTTCGATCTTCGAGATATTCCTTAATCAGCTTTTTAATGACCTTTGAAAGAAGGGATGTTAGTGCTATGGGTCGGTAGGAGGAGGGGGAGGACGGGTCACATTTCTTAGGGACAGGCTGGACAAATGCTGTTTTCCATCTTCTAGGAAAGATTCCAGAAGAGTAGGAGCGATGGAAAAGCTTACGCAGTGGCTTTGCTAGTGTGGAAGAACACCTCTTCAGAAGAATCGGGGGTATACCATCCGGGCCAGCGGATTTGTGTATATCGAGATCTTTGAAAACTCTTGCTACTGTACAAGTGCGGAAAAAATCTGTCCCATTTAAAAATTTACATTCTCAATTACAGGAGGGGCAACGTTGCTGTGAAGCGTACAGCTGGCAGCGAAATGGGCGGCGAGCAAGTTTGCCTTCTCTGAAGAGTAAAAAATTGGTTTGTTATTGTCGATGAGCGTTGGAGCCGAAGATGTTGAGGAGTTTTTAATATTTTTTACAAATGACCAAACATTTTTACTGCCTTTAGGACACTGCAGAATTTTTTGCCGTAATTTTTGGTCATGCAAAAATGTGGTTCTTTCAATAACGCAGTTGCATGAGTTCCTTGCTTGTTTGTGCTTTTTCCGATTTTCCTCTGTAGGGTTGGCTTTGTAGGATCGGAAACTTACTTCTTTGAGCCTGATAGCTTCTTTACACTCAGAATAAAACCAGGACTTTTCTTTAGGCTTGATGCTTTTTACTCTGTTAGGAATAAAAGCACGCATCCGTAGAAGAATCACATTTGTGATCATTTCAGCACTGTCATCAATATCACTATCGAGGACGCATAGTGACCAGTTAAAGTTTCGGAAAAAATATTGAGACCGTCCCAGTTGGCTTTCCGGTATTGCCAAACGGTCCTGGGTGGAGGATGAGAAATTTGCTGAAATGACACAATGGTCTGAAGTGCCAAAATGAGAAGTTACACTAATGGTATATTTATCAAGGTGAGAAGTAAGAAACAAGTCAAGAGTATGGGCAGCTTGCCCAGCAACATCCGGTATACGCGTTTGCACATCGATCGGTTGGGTAAGATGATGTAACCCGGCAAAGAGCTCGACATACCTTCCTTCGGGTGTTGTCTGCCCAGAATAGCAGAGCCAAATGAAATTGTGTACATTGAAATTGCCCGCAATAACGATTTCAGTGCGAGGACAAAGGGAAACAATTTTCGAGATGGAATCAGACAGCGCATCAAACTCGTTACAAGTCGAATTACTGTCGAGATTTGGACTCCTATAAATAAAAAAATAACAAATGACATGCTTGCGGACAGTGAATTTGAGCCACAAGAAGTTAAAGTTAGTGTTGGAACATTGCCCATGTTGGGGACGGTTCTGGCAAGCAATATCATTCCTAACATATATCACGAGACCATGATGGAAAAAGAGTAATGGCACCAAGCTATACCCATGTAGAGCAAATTCTAATAAATGAGTATTTACTCCAACCTGATTTTCACTTCAAAACAGCTGGCCAGTGAAGACGTACACTTTCTTAAACCACGAGCATAAGAATACACGACACAAAAATCACTTACCATTTAAAAATACTTAAATACAAAACACAATTCTGACTAAGTCGAACTGCGGAGTGAAAAATCCAAATTAATTTCGGTAATAATCAAACTGTCTTAGGTGTTATGCCCATAAGACAGCTTGCATACAAAAAATCAATTTAAACGCGAGTATGTTTTATTTATTTATTTTTTTTTCAACAGCGCGAGTGGGCATCTTTTTCTTTCTTCCAAGTACACGAGTGGGTATTATCTTTACAGCACACGCGAGGGGATTTTTTCAATTTCTCAAACGAGTGTGTATTATTATTTTTTTTAACGCGATAACAATGCGCAAGTAATTTTTTTTTTGGACTTATCAATTATTTTTGCGCGCACTTCGACGCCCAGCCTTAACGAGCCTTAGATCAACACTTCAAAAACCCCAGTTAGAAAAGCAACAATCCAAACTATCCATGAACATTTTGTGTGGCCTGAAATGCCTGAGAACATAGCCGCAGCAGTTAAAATGTGTATACCTTGTCAAAGAAGTAGGGTTCAAAGACATAATCAAACACCGTTTGCTCCATATTCACCACCGTTGTATCGTTTTTAGTATATTAACACCGATTCGTGTTGCACCACTGCCGATTTCACAAGGTTTTTGCTATATACGGACGTATATCTCTCTCATGTCACCAACTTCGGCCGTCAATTTGAAAGCTGCGTCTTCAAACTTCGCAACTTTTTTTTAAATTAACTCTTAAATGTTAACTATATATTTTTGGTAATCTAAATATCTTAAATCCATTTAATGCAGAAAAGTTCCTTTTTGCTTTATATTAATGCATCTTGTTTATTATAATTTTCACTGTAGTGTATATTTTATGTTGTCTTAAAATGTTGACAAAATCGAATAAAACTAAAAAACTTAAGATTGGTGAGCAGTGTTGCCATCGATTCTACTTGGATTGAAATATTTAAAGGCGACATTTTTTTTTTATAATTAACGCGCGCACAAGGGACTATTTGTTTCCCTTTTAATGTAACACATTGCGCGGGCATTAGGAAGTAGGGGAGAGATAGGAGGTGTCGATTAACATTGTTTTTGAATGCTTGCAAATCGAAATGACAATGGAAAATCTCGCCGGATAAACCATTCCAAAGTCGTGTTGTACGGCTAAAAAAGAATCTATATTTCACGGTACGTCCGAAATTGGGCTCAAGGGTGAACTGATGGGCATTCCTAGCAAGACGAGTATTACGGGAGAAACTTTTACTGGCTACCTCGAGTGAACATTTTTTATAAAACAAACGATAAAATAAGGAAAGACATGAAACATTGCGTCGTTGTCCGAGAGGGGCAATTGTTTCAGCTGCAATTCTATTTCCTATCAATCTTAACGCTCTATTTTGTATTCTATCAAGCAGGTGAAGCGATGTTTGTGAAGCACCTGCCCTGAGGTGGGAATTATACTCGAGTTTAGGGGGTATAAACGCTTTATAAATTGTAGCCAGATCAGATGGGGAAAATACTTCTTACACCGATACAGAAAACCTAAGCACTTAGCAGCAATCTTAGCGATCTCAAATATATGGTCGTTCCAACGGAAGTCGTCGTTGACACACATACCGAGTACTGAGAGCTTTTCGGTTTCTTCGATGTATGTGCCATTCATGGACAATGGCGTTGGGTGTATGTTTAGCTTTAACGACAAGACAGCATTCAGTTTTCGAAGCATTAAACTCTACTCGATTCCTATTACCCCATTTAACAATGCTGTATAAATCGGAGTTTAATGAGCTTGACATACGGCACCTTTGCAATTGTACGTCCGAAGGCGAAGGACGTGAATTATCCGACGAATATGAAAAGCTGAGAGTAGAGTCGTCGGCAAAACAATTAAGTGGATTAAAAGTAACAGACAGAAGATCATTTATAAAAATGAGGAAAAGAGTCGGAGACAGAACAGAGCCCTGGGGGCACACCAGCATTTATTTTGAAGAAATTAGACTTGAATCCGTCCAATACAACTGGTATTGAACGTTCCAGAAGATAGCTTCTAATCCAACGAACAAGAGTATCATCGATCCCAAAAGCACGCATTTTCGATAAGAGAGCTTCATGCCAAACTCTATCAAATGCCTTGGAGATATCAAGAGCAATAATCTTACTTTTACCAAAGCGATGTAAAGATTTGCTCCACTATTCGGTGAGATATACCATCAGATCACCAGTGGAACGGTTGCTGCGGAAGCCATACTGACGGTCATGGAGAAGCTTTCGATCTTCGAGATATTCCTTAATCAGCTTTTCAATGACCTTTGAAAGAAGGGATGTTAGTGCTATGGGTCGGTAGGAGGAGGGGGAGGACGGGTCACATTTCTTAGGGACAGGCTGGACAAATGCTGTTTTCCATCTTCTAGGAAAGATTCCAGAAGAGTAGGAGCGATGGAAAAGCTTACGCAGTGGCTTTGCTAGTGTGGAAGAACACCTCTTCAGAAGAATCGGGGGTATACCATCCGGGCCAGCGGATTTGTGTATATCGAGATCTTTGAAAACTCTTGCTACTGTACAAGTGCGGAAAAAATCTGTCCCATTTAAAAATTTACATTCTCAATTACAGGAGGGGCAACATTGCTGTGAAGCGTACAGCTGGCAGCGAAATGGGCGGCGAGCAAGTTTGCCTTCTCTGAAGAGTAAAAAATTGGTTTGTTATTGTCGATGAGCGTTGGAGCCGAAGATGTTGAGGAGTTTTTAATATTTTTTACAAATGACCAAACATTTTTACTGCCTTTAGGACACTGCAGAATTTTTTGCCGTAATTTTTGGTCATGCAAAAATGTGGTTCTTTCAATAACGCAGTTGCATGAGTTCCTTGCTTGTTTGTGCTTTTTCCGATTTTCCTCTGTAGGGTTGGCTTTGTAGGATCGGAAACTTACTTCTTTGAGCCTGATAGCTTCTTTACACTCAGAATAAAACCAGGACTTTTCTTTAGGCTTGATGCTTTTTACTCTGTTAGGAATAAAAGCACGCATCCGTAGAAGAATCACATTTGTGATCATTTCAGCACTGTCATCAATATCACTATCGAGGACGCATAGTGACCAGTTAAAGTTTCGGAAAAAATATTGAGACCGTCCCAGTTGGCTTTCCGGTATTGCCAAACGGTCCTGGGTGGAGGATGAGAAATTTGCTGAAATGACACAATGGTCTGAAGTGCCAAAATGAGAAGTTACACTAATGGTATATTTATCAAGGTGAGAAGTAAGAAACAAGTCAAGAGTATGGGCAGCTTGCCCAGCAACATCCGGTATACGCGTTTGCACATCGATCGGTTGGGTAAGATGATGTAACCCGGCAAAGAGCTCGACATACCTTCCTTCGGGTGTTGTCTGCCCAGAATAGCAGAGCCAAATGAAATTGTGTACATTGAAATTGCCCGCAATAACGATTTCAGTGCGAGGACAAAGGGAAACAATTTTCGAGATGGAATCAGACAGCGCATCAAACTCGTTACAAGTCGAATTACTGTCGAGATTTGGACTCCTATAAATAAAAAAATAACAAATGACATGCTTGCGGACAGTGAATTTGAGCCACAAGAAGTTAAAGTTAGTGTTGGAACATTGCCCATGTTGGGGACGGTTCTGGCAAGCAATATCATTCCTAACATATATCACGAGACCATGATGGAAAAAGAGTAATGGCACCAAGCTATACCCATGTAGAGCAAATTCTAATAAATGAGTATTTACTCCAACCTGATTTTCACTTCAAAACAGCTGGCCAGTGAAGACGTACACTTTCTTAAACCACGAGCATAAGAATACACGACACAAAAATCACTTACCATTTAAAAATACTTAAATACAAAACACAATTCTGACTAAGTCGAACTGCGGAGTGAAAAATCCAAATTAATTTCGGTAATAATCAAACTGTCTTAGGTGTTATGCCCATAAGACAGCTTGCATACAAAAAATCAATTTAAACGCGAGTATGTTTTATTTATTTATTTTTTTTTCAACAGCGCGAGTGGGCATCTTTTTCTTTCTTCCAAGTACACGAGTGGGTATTATCTTTACAGCACACGCGAGGGGATTTTTTCAATTTCTCAAACGTGTGTGTATTATTATTTTTTTTTAACGCGATAACAATGCGCAAGTAATTTTTTTTTTGGACTTATCAATTATTTTTGCGCGCACTTCGACGCCCAGCCTTAACGAGCTTTAGATCAACACTTCAAAAACCCCAGTTAGAAAAGCAACAATCCAAACTATCCATGAACATTTTGTGTGGCCTGAAATGCCTGAGAACATAGCCGCAGCAGTTAAAATGTGTATACCTTGTCAAAGAAGTAGGGTTCAAAGACATAATCAAACACCGTTTGCTCCATATTCACCACCGTTGTATCGTTTTTAGTATATTAACACCGATTCGTGTTGCACCACTGCCGATTTCACAAGGTTTTTGCTATATACGGACGTATATCTCTCTCATGTCACCAACTTCGGCCGTCAATTTGAAAGCTGCGTCTTCAAACTTCGCAACTTTTTTTTAAATTAACTCTTAAATGTTAACTATATATTTTTGGTAATCTAAATATCTTAAATCCATTTAATGCAGAAAAGTTCCTTTTTGCTTTATATTAATGCATCTTGTTTATTATAATTTTCACTGTAGTGTATATTTTATGTTGTCTTAAAATGTTGACAAAATCGAATAAAACTAAAAAACTTAAGATTGGTGAGCAGTGTTGCCATCGATTCTACTTGGATTGAAATATTTAAAGGCGACATTTTTTTTTTATAATTAACGCGCGCACAAGGGACTATTTGTTTCCCTTTTAATGTAACACATTGCGCGGGCATTAGGAAGTAGGGGAGAGATAGGAGGTGTCGATTAACATTGTTTTTGAATGCTTGCAAATCGAAATGGCAATGGAAAATCTCGCCGGATAAACCATTCCAAAGTCGTGTTGTACGGCTAAAAAAGAATCTATATTTCACGGTACGTCCGAAATTGGGCTCAAGGGTGAACTGATGGGCATTCCTAGCAAGACGAGTATTACGGGAGAAACTTTTACTGGCTACCTCGAGTGAACATTTTTTATAAAACAAACGATAAAATAAGGAAAGACATGAAACATTGCGTCGTTGTTCGAGAGGGGCAATTGTTTCAGCTGCAATTCTATTTCCTATCAATCTTAACGCTCTATTTTGTATTCTATCAAGCAGGTGAAGCGATGTTTGTGAAGCACCTGCCCTGAGGTGGGAATTATACTCGAGTTTAGGGGGTATAAACGCTTTATAAATTGTAGCCAGATCAGATGGGGAAAATACTTCTTACACCGATACAGAAAACCTAAGCAATTAGCAGCAATCTTAGCGATCTCAAATATATGGTCGTTCCAACGGAAGTCGTCGTTGACACACATACCGAGTACTGAGAGCTTTTCGGTTTCTTCGATGTATGTGCCATTCATGGACAATGGCGTTGGGTGTATGTTTAGCTTTAACGACAAGACAGCATTCAGTTTTCGAAGCATTAAACTCTACTCGATTCCTATTACCCCATTTAACAATGCTGTATAAATCGGAGTTTAATGAGCTTGACATACGGCACCTTTGCAATTGTACGTCCGAAGGCGAAGGACGTGAATTATCCGACGAATATGAAAAGCTGAGAGTAGAGTCGTCGGCAAAACAATTAAGTGGATTAGAAGTAACAGACAGAAGATCATTTATAAAAATGAGGAAAAGAGTCGGAGACAGAACAGAGCCCTGGGGGCACACCAGCATTTATTTTGAAGAAATTAGACTTGAATCCGTCCAATACAACTGGTATTGAACGTTCCAGAAGATAGCTTCTAATCCAACGAACAAGAGTATCATCGATCCCAAAAGCACGCATTTTCGATAAGAGAGCTTCATGCCAAACTCTATCAAATGCCTTGGAGATATCAAGAGCAATAATCTTACTTTTACCAAAGCGATGTAAAGATTTGCTCCACTATTCGGTGAGATATACCATCAGATCACCAGTGGAACGGTTGCTGCGGAAGCCATACTGACGGTCATGGAGAAGCTTTCGATCTTCGAGATATTCCTTAATCAGCTTTTCAATGACCTTTGAAAGAAGGGATGTTAGTGCTATGGGTCGGTAGGAGGAGGGGGAGGACGGGTCACATTTCTTAGGGACAGGCTGGACAAATGCTGTTTTCCATCTTCTAGGAAAGATTCCAGAAGAGTAGGAGCGATGGAAAAGCTTACGCAGTGGCTTTGCTAGTGTGGAAGAACACCTCTTCAGAAGAATCGGGGGTATACCATCCGGGCCAGCGGATTTGTGTATATCGAGATCTTTGAAAACTCTTGCTACTGTACAAGTGCGGAAAAAATCTGTCCCATTTAAAAATTTACATTCTCAATTACAGGAGGGGCAACGTTGCTGTGAAGCGTTCAGCTGGCAGCGAAATGGGCGGCGAGCAAGTTTGCCTTCTCTGAAGAGTAAAAAATTGGTTTGTTATTGTCGATGAGCGTTGGAGCCGAAGATGTTGAGGAGTTTTTAATATTTTTTACAAATGACCAAACATTTTTACTGCCTTTAGGACACTGCAGAATTTTTTGCCGTAATTTTTGGTCATGCAAAAATGTGGTTCTTTCAATAACGCAGTTGCATGAGTTCCTTGCTTGTTTGTGCTTTTTCCGATTTTCCTCTGTAGGGTTGGCTTTGTAGGATCGGAAACTTACTTCTTTGAGCCTGATAGCTTCTTTACACTCAGAATAAAACCAGGACTTTTCTTTAGGCTTGATGCTTTTTACTCTGTTAGGAATAAAAGCACGCATCCGTAGAAGAATCACATTTGTGATCATTTCAGCACTGTCATCAATATCACTATCGAGGACGCATAGTGACCAGTTAAAGTTTCGGAAAAAATATTGAGACCGTCCCAGTTGGCTTTCCGGTATTGCCAAACGGTCCTGGGTGGAGGATGAGAAATTTGCTGAAATGACACAATGGTCTGAAGTGCCAAATGGAGAAGTTACACTAATGGTATATTTATCAAGGTGAGAAGTAAGAAACAAGTCAAGAGTATGGGCGGCTTGCAACATCCGGTATACGCGTTTGCACATCGATCGGTTGGGTAAGATGATGTAACCCGGCAAAGAGCTCGACATACCTTCCTTCGGGTGTTGTCTGACCAGAATAGCAGAGCCAATTGAAATTGTGTACATTGAAATTGCCCGCAATAACGATTTCAGTGCGAGGACAAAGGGAAACAATTTTCGAGATGGAATCAGACAGCGCATCAAACTCGTTACAAGTCGAATTACTGTCGAGATTTGGACTCCTATAAATAAAAAAATAACAAATGACATGCTTGCGGACAGTGAATTTGAGCCACAAGAAGTTAAAGTTAGTGTTGGAACATTGCCCATGTTGGGGACGGTTCTGGCAAGCAATATCATTCCTAACATATATCACGAGACCATGATGGAAAAAGAGTAATGGCACCAAGCTATACCCATGTAGAGCAAATTCTAATAAATGAGTATTTACTCCAACCTGATTTTCACTTCAAAACAGCTGGCCAGTGAAGACGTACACTTTCTTAAACCACGAGCATAAGAATACACGACACAAAAATCACTTACCATTTAAAAATACTTAAATACAAAACACAATTCTGACTAAGTCGAACTGCGGAGTGAAAAATCCAAATTAATTTCGGTAATAATCAAACTGTCTTAGGTGTTATGCCCATAAGACAGCTTGCATACAAAAAATCAATTTAAACGCGAGTATGTTTTATTTATTTATTTTTTTTTCAACAGCGCGAGTGGGCATCTTTTTCTTTCTTCCAACTACACGAGTGGATATTATTTTATTCTTTACAGCACACGCGAGGGGATTTTTTCAATTTCTCAAACGAGTGTGTATTATTATTTTTTTTTAACGCGATAACAATGCGCAAGTAATTTTTTTTTTGGACTTATCAATTATTTTTGCGCGCACTTCGACGCCCAGCCTTAACGAGCTTTAGATCAACACTTCAAAAACCCCAGTTAGAAAAGCAACAATCCAAACTATCCATGAACATTTTGTGTGGCCTGAAATGCCTGAGAACATAGCCGCAGCAGTTAAAATGTGTATACCTTGTCAAAGAAGTAGGGTTCAAAGACATAATCAAACACCGTTTGCTCCATATTCACCACCGTTGTATCGTTTTTAGTATATTAACACCGATTCGTGTTGCACCACTGCCGATTTCACAAGGTTTTTGCTATATACGGACGTATATCTCTCTCATGTCACCGACTTCGGCCGTCAATTTGAAAGCTGCGTCTTCAAACTTCGCAACTTTTTTTAAATTAACTCTTAAATGTTAACTATATATTTTTGGTAATCTAAATATCTTAAATCCATTTAATGCAGAAAAGTTCCTTTTTGCTTTATATTAATGCATCTTGTTTATTATAATTTTCACTGTAGTGTATATTTTATGTTGTCTTAAAATGTTGACAAAATCGAATAAAACTAAAAAACTTAAGATTGGTGAGCAGTGTTGCCATCGATTCTACTTGGATTGAAATATTTAAAGGCGACATTTTTTTTTTATAATTAACGCGCGCACAAGGGACTATTTGTTTCCCTTTTAATGTAACACATTGCGCGGGCATTAGGAAGAATGGTAGGGGAGAGATAGGAGGTGTCGATTAACATTGTTTTTGAATGCTTGCAAATCGAAATGGCAATGGAAAATCTCGCCGGATAAACCATTCCAAAGTCGTGTTGTACGGCTAAAAAAGAATCTATATTTCACGGTACGTCCGAAATTGGGCTCAAGGGTGAACTGATGGGCATTCCTAGCAAGACGAGTATTACGGGAGAAACTTTTACTGGCTACCTCGAGTGAACATTTTTTATAAAACAAACGATAAAATAAGGAAAGACATGAAACATTGCGTCGTTGTTCGAGAGGGGCAATTGTTTCAGCTGCAATTCTATTTCCTATCAATCTTAACGCTCTATTTTGTATTCTATCAAGCAGGTGAAGCGATGTTTGTGAAGCACCTGCCCTGAGGTGGGAATTATACTCGAGTTTAGGGGGTATAAACGCTTTATAAATTGTAGCCAGATCAGATGGGGAAAATACTTCTTACACCGATACAGAAAACCTAAGCAATTAGCAGCAATCTTAGCGATCTCAAATATATGGTCGTTCCAACGGAAGTCGTCGTTGACACACATACCGAGTACTGAGAGCTTTTCGGTTTCTTCGATGTATGTGCCATTCATGGACAATGGCGTTGGGTGTATGTTTAGCTTTAACGACAAGACAGCATTCAGTTTTCGAAGCATTAAACTCTACTCGATTCCTATTACCCCATTTAACAATGCTGTATAAATCGGAGTTTAATGAGCTTGACATACGGCACCTTTGCAATTGTACGTCCGAAGGCGAAGGACGTGAATTATCCGACGAATATGAAAAGCTGAGAGTAGAGTCGTCGGCAAAACAATTAAGTGGATTAGAAGTAACAGACAGAAGATCATTTATAAAAATGAGGAAAAGAGTCGGAGACAGAACAGAGCCCTGGGGGCACACCAGCATTTATTTTGAAGAAATTAGACTTGAATCCGTCCAATACAACTGGTATTGAACGTTCCAGAAGATAGCTTCTAATCCAACGAACAAGAGTATCATCGATCCCAAAAGCACGCATTTTCGATAAGAGAGCTTCATGCCAAACTCTATCAAATGCCTTGGAGATATCAAGAGCAATAATCTTACTTTTACCAAAGCGATGTAAAGATTTGCTCCACATTCGGTGAGATATGCCATCAGATCACCAGTGGAACGGTTGCTGCGGAAGCCATACTGACGGTCATGGAGAAGCTTTCGATCTTCGAGATATTCCTTAATCAGCTTTTCAATGACCTTTGAAAGAAGGGATGTTAGTGCTATGGGTCGGTAGGAGGAGGGGGAGGACGGGTCACATTTCTTAGGGACAGGCTGGACAAATGCTGTTTTCCATCTTCTAGGAAAGATTCCAGAAGAGTAGGAGCGATGGAAAAGCTTACGCAGTGGCTTTGCTAGTGTGGAAGAACACCTCTTCAGAAGAATCGGGGGTATACCATCCGGGCCAGCGGATTTGTGTATATCGAGATCTTTGAAAACTCTTGCTACTGTACAAGTGCGGAAAAAATCTGTCCCATTTAAAAATTTACATTCTCAATTACAGGAGGGGCAACATTGCTGTGAAGCGTACAGCTGGCAGCGAAATGGGCGGCGAGCAAGTTTGCCTTCTCTGAAGAGTAAAAAATTGGTTTGTTATTGTCGATGAGCGTTGGAGCCGAAGATGTTGAGGAGTTTTTAATATTTTTTACAAATGACCAAACATTTTTACTGCCTTTAGGACACTGCAGAATTTTTTGCCGTAATTTTTGGTCATGCAAAAATGTGGTTCTTTCAATAACGCAGTTGCATGAGTTCCTTGCTTGTTTGTGCTTTTTCCGATTTTCCTCTGTAGGGTTGGCTTTGTAGGATCGGAAACTTACTTCTTTGAGCCTGATAGCTTCTTTACACTCAGAATAAAATCAGGACTTTTCTTTAGGCTTGATGCTTTTTACTCTGTTAGGAATAAAAGCACGCATCCGTAGAAGAATCACATTTGTGATCATTTCAGCACTGTCATCAATATCACTATCGAGGACGCATAGTGACCAGTTAAAGTTTCGGAAAAAATATTGAGACCGTCCCAGTTGGCTTTCCGGTATTGCCAAACGGTCCTGGGTGGAGGATGAGAAATTTGCTGAAATGACACAATGGTCTATAGTGCCAAATGGAGAAGTTACACTAATGGTATATTTATCAAGGTGAGAAGTAAGAAACAAGTCAAGAGTATGGGCGGCTTGCCCAGCAACATCCGGTATACGCGTTTGCACATCGATCGGTTGGGTAAGATGATGTAACCCGGCAAAGAGCTCGACATACCTTCCTTCGGGTGTTGTCTGACCAGAATAGCAGAGCCAATTGAAATTGTGTACATTGAAATTGCCCGCAATAACGATTTCAGTGCGAGGACAAAGGGAAACAATTTTCGAGATGGAATCAGACAGCGCATCAAACTCGTTACAAGTCGAATTACTGTCGAGATTTGGACTCCTATAAATAAAAAAATAACAAATGACATGCTTGCGGACAGTGAATTTGAGCCACAAGAAGTTAAAGTTAGTGTTGGAACATTGCCCATGTTGGGAACGGTTCTGGCAAGCAATATCATTCCTAACATATATCACGAGACCATGATGGAAAAAGAGTAATGGCACCAAGCTATACCCATGTAGAGCAAATTCTAATAAATGAGTATTTACTCCAACCTGATTTTCACTTCAAAACAGCTGGCCAGTGAAGACGTACACTTTCTTAAACCACGAGCATAAGAATACACGACACAAAAATCACTTACCATTTAAAAATACTTAAATACAAAACACAATTCTGACTAAGTCGAACTGCGGAGTGAAAAATCCAAATTAATTTCGGTAATAATCAAACTGTCTTAGGTGTTATGCCCATAAGACAGCTTGCATACAAAAAATCAATTTAAACGCGAGTATGTTTTATTTATTTATTTTTTTTTCAACAGCGCGAGTGGGCATCTTTTTCTTTCTTCCAACTACACGAGTGGATATTATTTTATTCTTTACAGCACACGCGAGGGGATTTTTTCAATTTCTCAAACGAGTGTATTATTATTTTTTTTTAACGCGATAACAATGCGCAAGTAATTTTTTTTTTGGACTTATCAATTATTTTTGCGCGCACTTCGACGCCCAGCCTTAACGAGCTTTAGATCAACACTTCAAAAACCCCAGTTAGAAAAGCAACAATCCAAACTATCCATGAACATTTTGTGTGGCCTGAAATGCCTGAGAACATAGCCGCAGCAGTTAATATGTGTATACCTTGTCAAAGAAGTAGGGTTCAAAGACATAATCAAACACCGTTTGTTCCATATTCACCACCGTTGTATCGTTTTTAGTATATTAACACCGATTCGGTTGCACCACTGCCGATTTCACAAGGTTTTTGCTATATACGGACGTATATCTCTCTCATGTCACCGACTTCGGCCGTCAATTTGAAAGCTGCGTCTTCAAACTTCGCAACTTTTTTTTAAATTAACTCTTAAATGTTAACTATATATTTTTGGTAATCTAAATATCTTAAATCCATTTAATGCAGAAAAGTTCCTTTTTGCTTTATATTAATGCATCTTGTTTATTATAATTTTCACTGTAGTGTATATTTTATGTTGTCTTAAAATGTTGACAAAATCGAATAAAACTAAAAAACTTAAGATTGGTGAGCAGTGTTGCCATCGATTCTACTTGGATTGAAATATTTAAAGGCGACATTTTTTTTTTATAATTAACGCGCGCACAAGGGACTATTTGTTTCCCTTTTAATGTAACACATTGCGCGGGCATTAGGAAGAATGGTAGGGGAGAGATAGGAGGTGTCGATTAACATTGTTTTTGAATGCTTGCAAATCGAAATGGCAATGGAAAATCTCGCCGGACAAACCATTCCAAAGTCGTGTTGTACGGCTAAAAAAGAATCTATATTTCACGGTACGTCCGAAATTGGGCTCAAGGGTGAACTGATGGGCATTCCTAGCAAGACGAGTATTACGGGAGAAACTTTTACTGGCTACCTCGAGTGAACATTTTTTATAAAACAAACGATAAAATAAGGAAAGACATGAAACATTGCGTCGTTGTTCGAGAGGGGCAATTGTTTCAGCTGCAATTCTATTTCCTATCAATCTTAACGCTCTATTTTGTATTCTATCAAGCAGGTGAAGCGATGTTTGTGAAGCACCTGCCCTGAGGTGGGAATTATACTCGAGTTTAGGGGGTATAAACGCTTTATAAATTGTAGCCAGATCAGATGGGGAAAATACTTCTTACACCGATACAGAAAACCTAAGCAATTAGCAGCAATCTTAGCGATCTCAAATATATGGTCGTTCCAACGGAAGTCGTCGTTGACACACATACCGAGTACTGAGAGCTTTTCGGTTTCTTCGATGTATGTGCCATTCATGGACAATGGCGTTGGGTGTATGTTTAGCTTTAACGACAAGACAGCATTCAGTTTTCGAAGCATTAAACTCTACTCGATTCCTATTACCCCATTTAACAATGCTGTATAAATCGGAGTTTAATGAGCTTGACCGTTTGCTCCATATTCACCACCGTTGTATCGTTTTTAGTATATTAACACCGATTCGGTTGCACCACTGCCGATTTCACAAGGTTTTCGCTATATACGGACGTATATCTCTCTCATGTCACAGACTTCGGCCGTCAATATGAAAGCTGCGTCTTCAAACTTCGCAACTTTTTTTAAATTAACTCTTAAATGTTAACTTTATTTTTTTGGTGATCCATTTAATGCAGAAAAGTTCCTTTTTGCTTTATATTAATGCAACTTTTTATTATAATTTTTATTTCTGTCATATTATAATTTTCACTGTAGTGTATATTTTATGTTGTCTTAAAATGTTGGCAAAATCGAATAAAACTAAAAAACAAAGAGGTTACACAACTTTTCCGATACGACAAAAAAACACACCATACCATCCACAATCTAAAATCAAAAAGCCGCGATACGTTGTTACGAGACTAAAGATTGGTGAGCAGTGTTGCCATCGATTCTACTTGGACTGGACTTGGACTTTCGATGATCAACGCACTTGTCAGCATATCGAAAAATATCAATTGATCGACTTAAAACAGCATTTATCCCTTATCAAACAACTGCGAACAATCCGTTGTGGTCAGCTTCAAAAATTAACCACCTACTAATACAACTGCAAAAAACTTATACAAGATTTTGTTTTTCAAACAACAATTGACTTTATTATTTTTAATTTGTTTCAATAATTTTTTACTTGATAAATAATTTGAGGGGGAGCAATGTGCCGAACCCTACATTCTTCCAAACGCCATCTAGTTTCTAAACTAAAAATAAAACATTTGTATTACTTAATGTACTGACTATTGAATTATAAAATTATAAGCCAACATTTTTGTATAAATGAAAGCCATTTTATGCGATTTTAAACCTAAGCATTTCTGCTCTCGAGTCCATATCTTTATCGTCCCATGCTTGTTGTGTACTCCTTGCCTCCGCAGGCCTGGCTACTGTTCCTGTCACTATTCCAGATAATCGGGCTTTACGGAGAGTCGCCTCCATCTGAGATTTCCACGATGCAAAATTGTGGACATTGAATGACGGAACCCGATTTATGCGTGGGTTCATTTTCAGACTAGGGCTTATAAATTTTATTCAAATTTGGAAACTAATAAAAAAAATGTAAAAAATAACTTTAAATTTAATACTTTCCCGTATTTAAAAGAAGCTGCGCTCATAACCTATTGAAATAAAGACCGATTTGAAAAATATTTCTGGATTGTATTACTAGATAAAAGACATGTTGTTCTTAAAAAAAGAAAAGAAAGAATGTGATAGCTGTCAGTATGTTATATAAATGCAAACAGTGTTGCCGTTTATTTATGTAGGTATTGAATTCTTACAAAAATTGACAAGGAAAAAATCATATTTGCAAAATAATTAAACCGGACAAATTTTATGACACAATGCCACCCGTGGACTTGACCGAACGGCATGATGTAATCTACCAAGTTCCGCACAAAGGAAAAGGAAATAAGGAATGTAAACACATATACATCAGTAACATAAAGCGCGCTTGAGGTGTCAGATCATGAAGATGACATAAGCAAAAAGAAGTGGCTACAGCACTGTACTTCATAGATTTATCTACGGGGTAGATTTTCAAAATAAACTAAAATTAATTTAAAACGTTTTTTGTAAAAGCAATACAAAAAGAAATTTTTTTGTAAGCTAATATTTACCTTAGCATAACATTTAATATATTTGGATATATATATATGTATATGTATATTTTTTTCCAGTTGTTTTAATAGGAGATTCTGGAGTAGGAAAAAGTAATTTGCTCTCCAGATTTACCAGGAATGAGTTTAACTTGGAATCCAAATCAACAATTGGCGTTGAGTTTGCTACAAGAAGTATTGAGGTAAAATTAATGTCATTTTTAAACATCCATCTCAAATGTTGTTTCTCTTTTAAAACAAGGTTGACGGAAAAACTATTAAGGCGCAAATATGGGACACTGCTGGACAAGAAAGGTATCGTGCAATAACTTCAGCTTACTACAGAGGAGCCGTGGGAGCACTTCTTGTTTACGATATTGCTAAGCATTTGACTTACGAAAACGTTGAGCGATGGCTGCGGGAATTAAGGGATCATGCTGATCAAAACATTGTAATTATGCTTGTTGGAAATAAGTCTGATCTTAGGCATTTGCGAACTGTACCCACAGACGAAGCAAAATCTTTTGCTGAACGAAATGGGCTAAGTTTTATTGAAACATCAGCTCTTGATTCCACTAATGTGGAAACAGCATTCCAGAACATTCTTACAGGTAAGTAAAAGTTAAGTTTAAGTGTATTACTAATTTAAATTATGGTACTTAAATTTTGTATAGAGATTTATCGCATCGTGTCACAAAAACAAATAAGAGATCCTCCAGAAGGTGATGTCATTCGCCCGACAAATATAGAGCCAATAGATGTTAAGCCAACAGTTACCTCTGATGTTCGAAAACAATGTTGCCAGTGACCTCACAATATGAGTTTTCTCCATTCTTTATTGTTTCCCAACAAATGTTTAGAATGGAATATTAAGTATCTACAAAATAAAGTAGTTATCAGGTTGACAAAAAAATACATTTAAATTATATTTGAAGGCTTAAATCTTTTTTTGTTCTTACTTACTTATATTAAAATAAAATTTATTGAAAAATTGTCCAATTTTGTTTTAAGTTTGTTGCTTAAAAAACTTGCTAAATAAATTAACGCTGTGCATTCAGATTTGAAAAGTTTTATGTGAAATATGGAAGTATGAAGGAAACATGATTTCTTGTCGTACTATACAAGAAGCTCCTTTGTTTATTGGCAATGAACTAGGATGTGATACGAGGATATGCTCAACAAAAATATTCAGTAACGGCCATAATGTTCACGGTGTACCATTTTTTTTTTAATTCGTTGCAAAATTTATTTAATCAAAACTAATTTAATACCAGGATCAGGAAATATGTGGAAGATCCATAAAACTAACTAAATGGTAAAATCGGTTGAACGCTCCCGCTGACGTAGTATCCAAAAATATTTTATTTTCAAAATCAAAGGAAATAGATTTTGTATATGAACACTTTCAGGCTGTACAAATCTAAATAAATTGCACGACTCGATCGCACGAGTTAATTATACTAACACAGGTTTTATTTTGTTAAAAACTTTATAAGAACCTATTTATCAATATATGGCCCTATTATGGCTAGCGAGTCGAACGTTCGACTCATGGCGAACAATTGAGCGAATTACTCTTGTCGTGGTATACATTAAAAACTGAATGTGCTAATGTCAATATGTTGTTGAACGTTAAAAACTTCCATTTGTGTTTGAAATAGTATACGTTTTTGTTTAATAATAAAGATTTCTTCAACAAGTATTTAAAAATGATAAGTAACATCGATTTGTTTTTTGAAGACGAAGACCAACAGATGAGGGATGAAAAAATTATGATCTCTAGATTGAGGAGGAGTTTGAGAGATAGTTCCAACCCACTAGAACTACCGGACACTTTGTAAAGAACAAATAATTTGATTCCTTTTGTTCAACTAATTGCGTTTTACATTATTTGTTTAGATTTATTTCATATTTTCGGCTTAACAAACATGCGTTTGAGTTTGTTTTAAATATCATAAGTTCAGAATTTCAAACAACCCAAAGTTGAGCAATTACACCAATCTTAAAACTAGCATCGGACTTACGGTTCTTCGGTAGTGGCAGCTACCAAAGTTCTATCGGAAACGACTTCGAACTGGGTCTCTCACAACCTACAGTTTCTGTTGTTTTAAGCGAAGTCCTTGACGTGCTTGAAACAAAAATTTTTCCGGCTTGGATAAAGACAGATATGTCCAATTCGGAGAAGCAACAAGCTAGAAATTATTTCTTTCAGAAATCTGGACTGCCGGGAATTGTTGGATGCGTGGATGGAACCCACATTGGACAGAGTTTCAACATCATAATTTGAACAGAAAAGGTTTCTATAGCTTGAATGCATGGTGGTAATTTGTTTTAGAGTATGCTCGTTATGCTTTGCTGAAAAAAAAAAATGTTTAGAGGCCTGTGACAACAATAGAATAATACGTTTCATCGATTCCCAGATCCCCTGGTTCCACACATGACTCTTTTGTGTTTAACAATAGTGAGTTAAAAGATTTTTTGGAAAGCTTGTGGTTAAACGGAGAACGGTCGAGATATTTAGGTACAAACATATAATATGAGAGATGTTTGGTTTTTGTTCTGACGTTTTTGTTATTTACAAAAGGTGATTCAGGATATCCTCTTTAGCCCTTCTTAATCACACCGTATAGAAACACCGAACCGTGTTCAATGGCAATCGGATAAGAAATGAAATGTTGTCTTCTCTTTAAAAACCATTTTAATTAGTCCTGGTCATGGGTTGGGAAGATGCCATGTTGTATGATGTATTTCGAATATCATCATCTTGCACTACTTCGGGTTGCTGCTGCTGATTCAAAGAGCATGGCCCAAAAGATCTTCCAGAAGGGTTTACTGCTTGTTGCAGGCTGAGTAAATTATTGACAGCCTGTTCCAGTGGCGTTAAAGACAGTTGTCGAGAAGGTCCTCCACCTGTTGCTACGACATCTTTTTTGTTTGTTGCAATTTTCTTTTTCAATTTGAGCTTGTAGTCAAGCCAAACCTGTGAAAATATTTTTTTATAATCAATGCACTATTTCAAAAGAATCAAAATGCTCAACTACTTACTTTATGCCATTCGCTTCCCTAACGTGAGGGAGGCCCTAATGAGTTAAGTTCAATGGCAAATCTTTTCCAATATTCCATTTGGTTCTTTTTTGAAGACCCAAATGAGCCGATGCCTTTGGCCATATCCGTATTGCTCAACCAGCTTTGCAAATTGATTTTTATTTGTTCTTTTCATACTTGATGTTTCAAGGGAAAAAAATGAATTCATTACATTAATTTATTCAAATTAGGATGGTACCTTTTTTTATTTTGATCGTTCATTTCGTTAAAAAAAAAATTTTCGTAAAGAAATCTTTTTCAAAATGAACTGCTTTTTCATTTAAAGTCACCAGAATTTATAGTTCGACCGATTCCAACCGATAGAGACGAATGCTCGCTAATGGTAATAGAACGAGTTTTCAATTCGCTACATATTTTGGCATTTGAGGCGAAAGTAATTAGGCGACTCGAAAACAGTAATGCCAAATATTCGCATTCGCCAAATATTTCTGTCGAATCGTGAGTCATAATAGGGCCCATAATGACATTGCTATCTTAAATATTTTCTCTTATTTATAAGATACTTTTTATTTCGAATAAAGACGTTCGTCGAACCGGTAATAGCAGAAGTGAGGAATATCAATCTGGGTACCGACATTTATACTTGTTTCTACATCCCTTCTTATTCTTATCTTGTTCTTTCAATTTGTATCTGGCGATTATCATGTATTAGTTTCTTAAATTGTATCTTGTTTTTGTTCATTGGCGTCGTTTGCTGTCTTGCATCTGGCAATTATTTTATCTTTGTCTTGTGAACAAAATAATAAAAAAAAAATTATCTCAAAGACTAAAGTCTTCGACGTGTTAACTCACATACTTGCTCATATGTGCGGTCATATTGTTGAATAAAATTTAAGAAAATTAAAGTTAACATCAAAGCATTTTTGGATTTTGTGACTTTTGATTGTTCGAATAAAGTACGTTGAATTGTATTGAGTGAAATAACGCCATTGTATTTCTTTAAAATGTGTGGAAAATTGAAATTAATTTTTGAAATCGAAGGAACGGTTTTTAAATGAAACGGATTTTTTTAACAACTATATTTAAAAAATAACGAAGTTTGCTTTTATTAGACTTGTGGACTCAACCGCGCAATATAAAATAAAATTTTGGGGGAAAATATTAAACAAATAAATTTTTTATGAAATCCAAAAAAACACTATTCGTTTTTTGGAAAAAATATTGTAAGCCATATTATTTCTTTTGCTGTTTTCTATTTTATGAATTTTTCATTTTAAAATCGTTCGACCAGTTTTTCAAAAAAATGTTTTTTTTTTGAAAAACTTCGAAAACATAATTTTAATTTTTTTTGAGTATGTCAATTTAAAGAAATCTATAGTTTATACTAGGAGCAAAATAAAAAAAAATTTAGATTCGTTTTCAAAATGTTCAAAAAACAAAATAATTTTTTTTTTAATAAATATTAAAAATTAAAAAAAATGTTTTTGAAAATTTTAATAAGCAATATTATTTAAAGAATAAAACACTATATATTTTGAAAATTTTATCAAAATCTGTCAATTAGTTAACGAGAAATTCTGATTTAAAAAAACTGGTCATGTGGGAGGTATAGTTTTTCTTTTTCTGAAAAATCCATTAAAATTAAAAGATAGATTTTGCATAGAAAACGCCATTCAGAAAGATTTATTAAAATCGTAGGATCCATTTTCGAGAAAAATAAGTTTTTCATTAAAAGTTATATGGCAGGTACCGTTAGTTTTGGAGCTAGAATGCCAATTCGAGTGGAATACTCTAAAAATACTATATAACAAATTTGAATCAAATCGGCCAAACCGTTTAGGCTGTAGGAATCGATACGGATAGACAGATTTTTCTGAACCACTTTTTTTGACTTCCCTATTATCGTAATATCATGTTTGATCTTAGATTTTTTTTTACGAATGCATAACTTGCCTTATGTCCCTATAAAGCGCAAGTAAAAAATTGGTTCAAAATGACGGATAAAATAGTATTATATCGAATTTAATCATGTTTGAAACCTTAGGTGGCGGTACAGTCCAACTAGCTATGAAAAGAGGTTTGGATCATGGCTGATTCCGTTCGGTGTTTGCGATTTGAATTTCTCACTCACTTCTAACTACCCTTTCTGTGTGTTTAAAAAGGTATTGCACCAACAGAGTTACCTTTGCCAATTGAAAACACTACTTTATAGTTTTTCATTGGTTTTTATCATATTGCGTATTTTGGGGCTTTCGGTTTTGGAGCTTTTGAGACGAAATTAAGTAATGTTAGAGGGTAGGTGTATCGTATTTGTTTATTAATAGAGCTAATAGTTGGAAGATTGTTAAAATACAGTTAAATTTTGTTGGCTTTTGGTATTTTAGTAGAAAGGAGTTATTTTGTCGAACTTTTGCAAGTAAATAACGTGATCATATTAATTCGGAAAAGTATACAAAATAAATATAATATATAGTATTATTAAATAGAGTGAACTGAAATTGGTTAAAATTGCTTTTAAAACTGTGAAGTGCTTATGTTTTTTTTAATGAAAAGTGAATGTATATTTTTTTAATTTAATAGCAATATATAGCACATTCCTCTCCCATTTGCGATGATTTATAATATAAGTACACACGTAAGCCCTGTTAGAGCTTTTACTTGAAACAGAAATATCCAAGCCACTGCAACCAGACTATCTTCTCTTCCCTGTACTGACAATTTTTGTTGAACAGACTATAGTGCTTAAGAATTAAAAAAAAGTAATTAAGTTAAATAGCTCTCAAATAAAGAATTTTTCACGTTTAAGACAATATCACCTCTTCACCTTTTTCTTTAGTCGGAGCATTTCATCGCTTTGTGTGTAAATTTTTTTAAAGATACCTATTTTTATTTTTCAAAAGAGATTTTTTGAAGATTTATATTTTTTTCAAAAATAAACACTACGCACACTAGTACGTGCGAACCAGTGGTTTACATTTTTTTATATACATTTAATAATCAAGTTTTAAGCAAGTTCAATATTTAAGAATTAAAACTTGAATATAAAACCGTTACCGTTAATTATTTTTTTTATTTGTCAAAATGATACACGATAATTTATTTTTCAAAATCATTATAGCCTTTTTGAGAAAGTAGTTTAGTGTGATTCGTTATTACTTTATTGAAACTTAGCTTAAGATTTATGTTTATGTGAAAATTCATTTATAATTAGATTTCGATATTTCAAAGCATTTCTTAAGAAATTCTAAAATTGAGTATTATTATAGGTAGATTGTTATAATAATTATATTATAATTTCGTCCGTTGAGAATTTCGAGGAATAAGTAGCGGTTAAGTTTTTTCTTCCGAGGAACTGTCTTCTGTATATCTGATGGAAACAAACAAGAACTCCCACAAAGTGGTATGTATTTTAAGTAGAATCGAGGTTACAAAATGTACAATTGCCTACTGAATCTATTTAGTTTGAGTAATCCGCATCTAGACTAACACAATACTTATCATCTCGCGTGAATTACGGTCCTCGAAGTAGATTAGCACTTCGGCGTATTCCAAATTAAAATACTCGTGTTGAAAACTTGATTGAAGCGCTATGTTTGTGTGTTCTCTCCCATGTCTTTCCATTAGTTTCCTACAAGTTTCTGTATACAATGCTCTCCAATCAGCTGACTGGCAAATGTTTGAATAATTTTATACCCAAAATAGACAAACATAATAACAAATAGTTGCAATAATCGCCCATTTCTTTATGATACGGGCAATGAAAATTATAAAAGACACTGCTTAAATAATATTTGTCCGATACAAACTTGGCCGCAGTGACATAATGAACGGATACTTATAGAATTCCACACAAATTTATTGCGCCGCATCGGCCATATGACCAAGTATGAGTCGCATTTGTGGCCGCGCGCTATCTTGAATTTCGTATAAAATGGACCTTTTTTTGGCACAATAATCTACATAAATAATAATTCGCTTACTTCCCGCGAGTAAAACTCTCTTGCACCGGAACCACTATTCGCGCAAAAGTATGCCTACTTTCACTTAATTCGTGCGAGTAAAATTCGCTTCCACCGAAACCGCAGCCTAATGCACGCACTTGTGTGTTTTGCAAAAGAAGCTTACTGGGCGCTGCGACATGGTGGTGAGGATGGTCCGCATTCCAGCTGTAAACAAGAAGAGTAAATATAAGTTGATATTTTTTTTTTTGAAGTAAAATACGCAACTACGACTTTTTCACAAAAAATCACAACCGCAAGTGTTGGTTCGTTTTTTGTCCGTCTGTGACGGACGGACGAACGTCATATGACTTTGACGTTTAAAAAGTGATTAACTTTTTTCTTCAACGTGTTCCCGAAGACTTGTGTAGTTTTATTTTTCTGTGAGAAATTTTCATCGTAACTATTTAAATTTGAAAAGTTGCCCATTTTTAGTCCAAGTTTATGTGGAACACACCTAATTTCTGACTTCTCTAAATTTACATCAGAACCCATATTGTGCAATATTTGGAAGTCTATGTCATTAAAAACAGGATAAATAGCAGGGCTCTTAAAAAAACATCACTGTTTTACACCTCGCTCGAAAGAAAAAGTCGCTGATGATTGTTCCATTCTATATGTACTGTTGCAGTATTTGTGATAGAGAGCCTTGAGTATTGAAAGCATTTTTGTGGATATTTCCAAAAGATTCAGTTTGTGGAATAATTCATCTGTGCTTATATTGTCAATGTGCATAGTTTCTTTTTTGAGTTTTAATCCATTGTATATACATTGCCTATAGTACTATCATGAGACGAGAAAAAATCTTTTTCCCTAGAGCCGCTTGGAGTGCTAGTGTAGGACATTTTATTTGAGTGAGAGAGAATTAAGAGCATGGTTTTTAGTGTTATGCTTTGTGCTTAGTTTCCTGCGCATGTGCAATGTGACAATGTGAGGCTAGAAAAAACCGAAGGAGAACATGAAATAATTCAGTATCTTGTTTTGTTCATTGTATATATGTGTATAAACTGCTGGCAGTTTTGAAGTTAATATATAATGGTTTCGCTTAGCTGAGGCTTAGTTTTTTGTAAGGATTTATACAAGATCCAACATTTTCATTGTTTACGTTTTTTTATATGGAATATTTAATATGAGAACTGGTTCTTACATAAGTATTTATACATGCGTACGTCATTGACGAGACTTTTGATTTGAGTTTTTTAGGATTTTCAAGTTTTGTATGAGCACTAACTACATACATATTTGTCATATTTGTACATATATACATCATTGACCAGACTTTTGATTCGAATTCTTTAGGATTTTCAATTTTTTTACTATTCTATTATGAAGGTTGTCGTCTTCAAATAGTGTACACATTCATTCTTGAAATTTAAACACAAACTTACTTCTTGCTGTATTTATACAAAGATACAAAGGCCCTTGCAATGGATGGATTTTTGTTTTGAATTTTACTTTCCATTCAGATAGGTACCAACATATACATATAGGTACATAGAATGAATGAACTATGTGCAGAAATTCAATCAAAAATTGTTTGTAAATTGATTTATATTATTATTGATTGATTATATATTATTGATTTATAGTAACAAAGATCTTTTGTTTGTTTGAGGTTTATATAATAGGAACTAGTTGACCCACCCAGCTTAGCTCGCGGGAAAGAAATTTATAGTTAAACCAAAATATTTCTTTGTACTAATCTTCTATAGAATTGCTAAAAATACCACGGGTTTTTTACATTTGTAACACCTAATTGTTTAATTTTTACTTGCAATTATTATAGGTAGGTAGGTACTAAGTACAAGTTATGCATTCATGCAGAAAAAAAAATTTGAGATAACAATCAAATACCTATAACATTACGATGATAGAGACACATATTTGGCAAAATTCTGTCCGTCTACTAAACGGTTTGGCCAGTTGTCTTTAAATTTGGAATATAAGTTTATTTTGACATTCGACATAGGATTTTTTAATTTCTTTTTTAGCTGATACTTGCGATATAACCGTCAAGTAAAAGCTTATTTTTGTCAAAAACAGCTCCAAGAATTTTGTATGTAAAAAATCAATGTGCATTCAATTATGGTTAAAAAAAATATGACGGTGGGCTAAAACTGGCACCACCCATAGGAGTTTTTTTTTGGCATCGACTTTTCTGAGAACTGGTTAGGTAACCGATTACAACCAAAATTGATATTAAGGAAAATGTAAGTAGCCTAAGTAATCTTACACTAAAATATATTTATATAGGTATATTTAAAAATAACGGCAACATTTAAAAAAATGTGATATACCTTTTTTAAAGCAAAAAGTCTGTTTAATCATATTATTTTTTAAATAAAGAATTTCAGAAAAAAATAAATATATAAAAGGCACGACTGGTTTGCACGTACTTGCTCGTGTGTGCTAATTTGTTTATTTAGGGGCAGGTGTAAGCTTTTGTTTTCTCGATTGAATTTTTTTCATTCAGTAGTAATCGAATAGTTTTTTACTTGCGATTTATAGGGACTATAAGGCAAGTTATGCATTCGTAAAAAAAAATCTAACAATCAAACATGACATTACGATGATAAAGAAGTCAAAAAAGTGGGTACGGAAATTCCGTCCGTCTGTCTGTTTGTCTGTCTGTCTGTCTGTCCGTATCGATATCTACAGCCTAAACAGTTAGGCCGATTTGATTCAAACTTGGTACATAGTATTTTTAGAGTGCTCTACGCGACAGTTTTTGGAATTGGCATTCTAGCTCCAAAACTAACGGTACCTGTCATATAACTTTTAATGAAAAACTTATTTTTCTCGAAAACGGCTCCTACGATTTTGATAAAACTTTTAGAATGCAAAATCTATCTTTTAGTTTAAATGGATTTTTGAGAAAAAGTTTTATAACGGTACCATCCATATGACCGGTTTTTTTCAAATTAGACTTTCTCGTTAACTAATCGACGGATTTTGATAAAATTTTCAAAATATGTAGTTTTTTATGACTTAA
The DNA here is from genome assembly GCA_963971375.1 of Platycheirus rosarum. Classification (NCBI taxonomy): domain Eukaryota; kingdom Metazoa; phylum Arthropoda; class Insecta; order Diptera; family Syrphidae; genus Platycheirus; species Platycheirus rosarum. Next base: position 32,962,348 of record OZ020509.1, on the reverse strand, counting down.
ATAATATTGCTTAATAAAATTTTCAAAAATATTTTTTTCTTAATTTTTAATTTTTTTTTTTAACTTATTTTGTTTTTTGAATATTTTGACAAAGATTTTTTAATTTTTTCTCCTAGTATAAACTATAGATTTCTTTAAATTGACATACTCAAAAAAAATGTATATATATGTTTTCGAAAGTTTTTTTCAAAAAACTGGTCGAACGATTTTGAAATGAAAAATTTATAAAATAGAAAACAGCAAGAGAAATAAGATGGCTTACAACATTTTTTCCAAAAAACGTTATGAATAGTTTTTTTTTTTGATTTCATTAAACAAATAATATTTTCCCCCAAATTTTGTTTTATATTGCTCGGTTGAGCCCTAGCCACTAGTCTAATGAAAGCAAATTTCGTAATTTATATTATTATTTATTTATCGTTATTTATTTTAAAGCATTTTATGATCGTAACAGCATACAGCATACAGAATAAATAATAAGGACGCCTATGATAAACACATAAACATGCAAAAACAACTAACAAATAAAAAAAATACTCAATTACCTACTGAATGCAAAAATTTCAATCAAGAAAACAACGCAACTCAACGGTCATATGGCACTTCCTTTACTTTTAGGCCTACAATTTAAATTTCAATGTCCCCTCTGGGGAATTCTAACATAATCACACACATCAAGTTTAAAGATAATCGCTTAAGCCATTTAGGCTGCAGCTCGTTATACATACCTAATGACAGACAGACAGTCATTTTTTGTCGATCACTTTTTTAGACTTCTCTATGATCGTTATGTCATGTTTCATTGTTTATCAAAGATAATATAACAAGTATACCTACGTAAATACACACATTATGTAGGGATGTATGTAGGTACATACCTAAATATCTACCTACCCTCGAATGTTTTATATGAAAAAAATATAAAACTCAAAATAAACTTATCAACCAGCTTAAACATATACCCACCCCCCAGACACCATTCATTTACAAAAGTCGTTTTTCTTCTTTTTTGTCAATCCTTTTAACTAGCCATCTCGTCGCCCTGCTTGTGTGAAGCAATCCAGTTGTGCAAAAAAAAACTATACTCGCATCATTGTATATATGTAAACTGCAAACTGCAAAGAGTAAAGTACATGTTCACAGAGTTTCTCTTAGAATTCTCTTTGTTCGACTCGTTCGCCTCTTTCAATTTACCAAGTTAATTTTCCCTAGAGCCGCTTGGAACGCCACCGTCCACCGGTCGTCATGATAGTACTATAGCAGTCTATATACAATGTTTTAATCATTGTATATGAATTGCTATAGTACTATCATGGTGACCGGTGGACGGTGGCATTCCAAGCGGCTCTAGGGAAAAAGATTACTCGGTAAATTGAAGAGGCGAACAAAGAGTTCATATACAATGGCGGTTCTTTTACAAAGAGAATTCTCAGAGAAACTCGCTGAATTGTACTTTATTCATAAGTAATTTATGAGGGGTAGGTTAAGAAAAAATTTGTTGATATGCAGTTCATATACAATGTTGACATGAATACATATATCTGATGTTGGAGTTGTTTTCGTACATTATTATATTCAATGTTCTGCCCTATATTCTTTGGGCAGATGAACGATGTTTGTTTTTGTTTTTTTTTTTGCGAAGGTTGCGGTTGCTGTGCTGTGCATTGTATACATTGCATATACATTACTACACGGAAGTAGGTTTGGTTAGTTCTATGTATGCATGTCAAACGATATTTTCCAGATGATCATCATTGTATCCATTGTATGCATTGTATATAAACTGCCTTGCTTATAAGAAATACACTGCTAATAAGCATTGTACATGAATTGCTATAGTATTATCCTGGTGACATGTGGACAGTTGTTCAGTTTATATGCAATGCTAATAGCTAATAAGAAAATACAGTAGCAGACGATAAAGTAAGTATGTGTATGTATGAATAATCCAGCGTTCAATACCGGCGTTTATGTTAAGAACGCCGAGAAGGCTCAGGAAAAGTAAGGAATATAACTTGGAAAAAGGCGTCATGAAGCAAATGGAGCATTCGACAGAGAAGGTAAGGAGATTTGTTATGGTGCAACTGTTCCATAAACAAAACACTCCTTGGGGGTCAGAAAAAAAGGATTTATATAACTATATAATAACTATAAATCCCCTGCCTGCTACAACTACATGTTGAGAGCAGGATTTAAAATGCCATCGGTAAGCACCATTTATCGTTGGCATTCAGAGATACGTCTTAAGGCAGGATTTAGCCAGACGATATCCGACATGCTAAAAGAGAAGGCCAAAAGCATGGCATCGATGGACCAAAAATGTGTTCTCTAGTTCGATGAGATGGCAATCAAGAAAGAACTTGAGTACAACATTAAAAAAAACCTTATGTAGGTAGATGTGGAAAATCATAAATTTTTTTTGCTCTATGATTATCCTCACCTCTTTAAGAGCGTGAGGAATATTCTATTAAGCCATAGAATACGCAAAGGTGATGACATTGTGGACTGGAGCGTATTGAAGCAAATATATGAAGAAAACTGCAAGTCGGACTTTCAAGTCTTCTTCAAGCTAACGCAGTCGCACATAAATCCTATCGGCTATGACAAGCTCTCTGTGAAGCTGGCTACGCAGGTCTTCAGTGCCAATGTTTACTCAGGCATCTTGTATGCTTTGAGAACAAACTGTTTTAAGTTAAGTTAAGTGTTATAAGGAAATCTGCAGTTTTCATCTGGGAAACTTATTTGAAAAAATTTAAATCAAACCGTTTTCAAAATATTACGAAAACCAATTTTTTTTTAGAAAATTGAAAAAAAAAAGTTTTTGAAAATTTTAAAATGCAATGTTAATTGAATTATAAATGACTTCCTGTGTGCAAAATTTTATTGAAATTGGGATAATAGTTTACGATAAAACCGCATTTGAAAAAAAACCGGTTCTATGATAGGTAACGTTATAGAACAAATTTCGAAAAATTCATTTTTACTGAAAGATGTATTGTTGTAAAAAAATAGCATCCTGAAAGTTTTATCAAAATCGTTGGAACTATTTTCGAGAAAATCAAACTTTTTGTTAAACGGCAAATAAAGTTCATTTTTGACCTAGAGCAAAAATGAGAAACACCCCCCGAGATACTACCTAATAAATACTAAATAACAAGTTTAAAGCAAATCGGCCTATCCGCTTAGGCTGTAGAGCAGCGAACAGCCAGACATTTTTCGAACCAACTTTTTTCGACTTCTCTATCATCGTAATATCATGTTATATTATTATCTCAATTTTTTTTTTATAGTAGGTACCTATAATCGCAAGTAAAAAACCATCTGACATCTGTCATAATTGAAATCCGACATATGGGATAGTTTAAACATTTTTTTATCGAAAACCCGCCGCAGAAGAACATTTTAAAAAAAGAATCACGAAAATCGGCCCACTTTTTAATTCTCTACAGCCAAAAAACCCACCGCGATATAAAAATAAGATTTGCTTTAACTATGAATTTCTTACCCGCGAGCAAAGGGTAGGTCAGTTATTTCATACAAGGCCTCAAAAAAACAAAAATCATTACTACCTGTAGTCTATATACAATGGATACAAATCTACAATCAATTTCCAAACAAAAAAGTTTGAATGTATCTCCATGCATTGTTTTCACTAAATTTGTGTACCTATCTGCATTGAAAGCAAAATTCAATCCATTCAATAAATACAGCAAGAATTAAGTTTGTGTTAAATTTTCAAGAATGTATGAGTACATTTTTTGAAAAAGACAACGTTCAATTTATAGGTAGCAAATAAACCCAAATTGAATATCTTAAAAAAAAAACCACTTCAAAAGGTGGTCAATGACATATGTACTTGTACATGTATTGCATATAAAAAAAATGTAAGCAACGAAAATGTTGGATCGTGTATGAATCCTAACAAAAGTCTATATACAATGAAAATCACTTCAAAAGTCTGGTCAATGATATACAAAACAATGTATATACAAATGTATTACAAAAAATGTAAGCAACATCATCAACATCAAGTGAATTCATCTCACCTTCTTAAGCATCTTTTTTTTTAAATTGCTTATAAGTCAACAAAATTGTATAATTCAAAGAGATTTCCTCTTAAAATTCACCAAGAATGTAGGTAAACCACACATTTTTCCAACAACATGCATGTTTATCAGGCAGATTGATTCAGCTAACCAAGAAGCACAGAGCATAACACTTAAAAACATGCTCTTATTTTTCTCTTTCTCAAATAAAATATGCCTACACTAGCACTCCAAGCGGCTCTAGGGAAAAAGATTTTTTCTCGTCTCATGATAGTACTATAGGCAGTTTATATACAATGAACCATTGTATATGAACTTCTATAGTACTATCATGGTGACATGTGGACCGTGGCGCTCCAAGCGGCTCTAGGTAAAATTAACTTGGTAAATGGAAAGAGGCGAACGAGGCGAACAAAGAGAATTCTAAGAGAAACTCTGTGAACATGTACTTTACTCTTTGCAGTTTACATATATACAATGATGCGAGTACAGTTTTTTTATTGCACAACTGGATTGCTTCACATGAGCAGGGTGACGAGATGGTTAGTTTTAAAAAAGGAATGAAAAAAAAGAAGAAAAACGACTTTTGTAAATGAATGGTGTCTGGGGGGTGGGTATATGTTTAAGCTGGTTCATAAGTTTATTTTGAGTTTTATATTTTTTTCATATAAAACTTTCGAGGGTAGGTAGATATTTAGGTACCTACATACATACCTACATAATGTGTGTTTTTACGTAGGTATACTTGTTATATTATCTTTGATAAAATGTTCAACTAAATTCGGTTCGATCGGTCGGTCGACGGTGTGGTAGATGGTGCGAGCGAGGGTGAGGGAGATACTAACACAAGGAAAACTTAATAAGTACATGTGTATGTGTATTGTGTATATCCTGTTCACGATGACGGTGAACAACGAAGAGGATCGACAATGATTTTATATTTTGAATTTTCATTTCATTGGCTTCGTTATCGTTGATGTTGAATTTTATGCAAAAGTAGCTTTGTGATTATAGGGACTATAAGTCAAGTTTAGGATTCGTGAACATCAAAAAATTGTGATAATAATCAAACATTACATTACGATGATAGAGAAACATATTTGAGTTACTGGCAAAATTCTTTCCGTCTGTCTGTAGGCCTGTCTGTACCGATGTATTTTGGACTATAGCTTAAACCGATGAGCCAATCGTCTTCAAATTTAGAACTTAAGGTTATTTTGACATTTTACACAGGAGTTTTTTTCAATTTTTACTTGCGATTATAGGGACTATAAGGCAAGTTTTGCATGTTTATGTGTTTATCATAGGTGTCCTTATTATTTATTCTGTATGCTGTATGCTGTTACGACCATGAAATGCTTTAAAATAAATAACAATAAATAAATAATAATAATAATTCACTATTCATAACGTTTTTTGGAAAAAAAATGTTGTAAGCCATCTTATTTCTTTTGCTGTTTTCTATTTTATAATTTTTTCATTTCAAAATCGTTCGACCAGTTTTTTGAAAAACTTTTCAAAAACATATATATAATTTTTTTTTACTATGTCAATTTAAAGAAATCTATAGTATATACTAGGAGACAAAATTAAAAAAATCTATAGATAGTTTTCAAAATATTCAAAAAACAAAATAAGTTTTTTAAAAAATTATTAAAAATTAAAAAAAAATGTTTTTGAAAATTTTAATAAGCAATATTATTTAAATCAAAAAACACTACCTATTTTGAAAATTTTATCAAAATCTGTCAATTAGTTAACGAGAAAGTTTTTTTTTGCATAGAAAACATTATTCTGAAAGTTTTATCAAAATCGTAACAAATTAGTACACAGGAGCAAGTACGTGCGACCCAGTCGTGCCTTTGATATGTATATTTATTTTTTTCTGAAATTGAACAGAAAAAAGGTATAGCACATTATTTTAAACGTTGTCGTTATTTTTAAATATATATAAATATATTTTAGTGTAAGATTATTTAGGCTACTTACATTTTCCTGAATATCAATTTTGGTTGTAATCGGTTACCTAACCACTTCTCAGGAAAGTCAATGCCAAAAAAAAACTCCTATGGGTGGTACCAGTCTTAGCCCACCGTCATATTAAAAAAAAAAATTTAATGCACATTGATTTTTTACATACAAAATTCTTGGAGCTGTTTTTGACAAAAATAAGCTTTTACTCGACGGTTATATCGCAAGTACCGTAAATATTTCAGCTAAAAAAGAAATTAAAAAAATCCATTGTCGAATGTCAAAATAAACTTATAATCCAAATTTAAAGACGATTGGCCAAACCGTTTAGTAGACGGACAGAATTTTGCCAGTGACTCAAATATGTTTCTCCATCATCGTATTTGATTGTTATCTCAATTTTTTTTCTGCACGAATGCATAACTTGTACTTAGTACCTACCTATAATTGCAAGTAAAAATTAAACAATAAGGTATTACAAATGTAAAAAAACCCGTGGTATTTTTAGCAATTCTATAGAAGATTAGTTGAAAGAAATATCTTGGTTTAACTACAAATTTCTTTCCCGCGAGCTAAGCTGGGTAGGTCAACTAGTAACTATTATAATTATATAAACCTAAAACAAATAAACGATCTTTGTCACTATAAATCAATAATATATAATCAATCAATAATAATATAAATCAATTTAGAAACAATTTCTGATTGAATTTCTGCACATTGTTCATTCAGATAGGTACCTACATATACATATGTATATACCTATTTGAATATGTAGGTACCTATCTGAATAGAAAGCAAAATTCAAAACAAAAATCCATCCACTGCAAGGACGTTTGTATCTTTGTATAAATACAGCAAGAAGTAAGTTTGTGATTAAATTTCAAGAATGAATGTGTGTACATTATTTGAAGACGACAACCTTCATAATAGTAAAAAAATTGAAAATCCTAAGGAATTCGAATCAAAAGTCTGGTCAATGATGTACGCATGTATAAATACTTATGTAAGAACCAGTTCTCAGATTACATAGTCCATATAAAAAAACGTAAGCAATGAAAAAGTTGAATCGTGTATAAATCCTTACAAAAAACTATTCGCCTCAGCTGAGCGAAACCATTGTATATAAACTTCAAAACTGCTAGCAGTTTATATACATATATACAATGAACAAAACTGAATTATTTCATGTTCTGCTTCTGTTTTTTCTTGCCTCACATCGCACATGCGCAGGAAACTAAGCACAAAGCATAACACTAAAAACCATGCTCTTAATTCTCTCTCACTCAAATAAAATGTCCCTACACTAGCACTCCAAGCGGCTCTAGGTAAAAAGATTTTTTCTCGTCTCATGATAGTACTATAGGCAATGTATATACAATGGTTTTAATTTTATAAGAAAAGAGAGATAGAATATTTCCCCTACAGTTCGATAGTTTATTTTAACACAGCTTGGAATTCTTTAAAATTTGGTTTACTTCGACCCAGTAATTGAGCCAATTTAGAAGAGAGGAAATATTATTGATTTTTTTTGAAAGAGTCGGGAATGGTTCCTGTACAAAAGATTTCACAGAATAGTCGGTAGACCTCCTTGATATATTTTGGCGAAGCATTTTTGTACAAATTGAAAGGAATTCCATCGATGCTAATAGCGAGTTTCATTCAAGAAAAGATCTGCTATTTCTGTCAAAAGATTTGATCTTTTTGAATTTTGAGAGTTTCATTGCAAGAAAAAGAGCAAATCTAGATTAAATCTCAACACGAAAGGATTGTTCTCTGATGGAGTGAAAGATTTGATCCGAATGCACATATATTATTCATGTAAATAATCTTTTTTGCCAATGAAGGCCGCGAAGAGTGAAAAGAAGAAATCGTTTTTGAATGCTTTCTATTCTCGAAATATGGACGTGAGAAGCATATTCAAGGAGAGGTCTAACGAGTGTTATATATAGGGAACGAGTCAAATAAGGGTTGCAGAATTCTTTAGCCCATCGTTTTACGAAACCTAGAGTTGAATTAGCCTCCTGTATTATTTCATCGATGTGTGATCGGAAACTAAGCTCACGATCACATAAAACACCGAGATCTCAGATCGAATCAACAATGGGAATGGATTGATTGGAGAGAAAATATTGACGGGGAGGTAAAACTATGCGTTTACATGAAAAAGTTATCGATTGGCATTTTTCCACGTTCAGTTTCAGGCAATTTTTGCTACACCAAATTGAAAAGCGATCAAGATCTAATAAGTTTTGAATCATTTACTGAAGATATGGTTTAGAAAAACTTAGTATCGTCAGCATATAATGAGATATTGGAATGCTTTATTATCAATTCGATGTCATTAATGGTAAGGATGAAAAGGAGAGGGCCTAATAGCGAGTTTCATTCAAGAAAAGATTTGCTCTTTCTGTCAAAAGATTTGATCTTTTTCAATTTCGAGAGTTTCATTGCAAGAAAAAGAGCAAATCTAGATCAAATCTCAACACGAAAGATTTGATCTCTGATGGGTTGGCAGATTTGATCTGAATGCACACATACATGTAAATAGTCTTTCGGTCAAACATCAAATGGAAAATATTTTGTTATTTTTGTTGTTTGTTGTGAACTTGTGCTAGCCCGTGCTTAGTCAAAAAATTAACAAATATCCATTAAATATACAAAATAACAAATAAAGGTGTTTTTGAAGTGAGAAAATACAAATATGGCATTTTAAATATATATACTGTACATGCCTGGTATTTTTGTGTGTGATATCAAATACTGTGTATGCTCGTTAGTGAATGACCAATACTAGGATTAAATGATGAAACAAGTTTCATTGAAAAGAGCAAATCTTGATTTTCAGATCAAATCTTTGAAATTTGAATGAAACTCGCTATAAGTGGCTTCCTTGAGGGACACCGGAAGTGGCGAGAAATGGATTGGAAAGTGCATTCCTGAAACGCACACTATAGGAACGATTGCTGAGGTAAGAATATATCCATTTCAAAGAGATCTGTTCAAAGCCAAGAGCCTTAAGTTTGAAGAGTATAAAATTATGAGAAATTTTGTCAAAGGCTTTACCCAAGTCAGTGGAAATAACATCGACTTCCATCCCTGCTTCTAGTGCTGAGAGGGCAAAGGAAACAAATTCAATAAGGTTAGTGGTAGTGGATCTACATTTGAGTAAGCCATGTTGTCTAGGGGATATAAGCGACTTACAACGAAAACTTAGAAGTTCGTATATGAGGCATTCAAATATTTTGGGGATGTAGGATAGTTTGGCAATGGGGCGATAATTGTTAACGTTATTTTTTGGGCCTTTTTTTGTGAATCGGTGTAACGAATGAAGTTTTCCATACTTCTGGGAATACACCTTGGGATAAAGATAAATTAAAAATTTGAGTAAGGGGAACGGAGAGAGTTTGGGAACATTTTTTTAGAAGAATTTCCGGGATATTTTTTGGCCCAAGAGAAAATTCTTCACGTAGTAGACTTAACTTATTATCAACAAGATTTTTATCGATTGTGATAGGGAGAAAAAGGGCCAATTAAAAAATTCGGTAAGTACTTAAACTAAGCTTCGTCTGGTTGAAAAGCATCATTGGTAAAGGATTGCTTGAAAGATGAGGCAAACAACTCTGAAATATGTAGAGGATCACTTAAGGTGAGGGGGGGGGATGTAAGTGAGGTTTGAGGTTTTGCGTTGTGAGATTGGTACGTAGAGAGAAATGGAATTAAAAATTTCTCTATAGAATTTACCAATGGCTTCGTTTACGGAAAGATTTACGAAATTAAAAGATGTGTTACTGAGATATTCGTTAATTTCTCTGAACTTAGATTTGTGAGAGTCGAAAGAACGAATTGAAATATTAGGGTTCAGGTTAGGACACTCCTGAAATAACGACAGAAAAATAGGTGGATGATAGTTGTCGATCGTTGAAAGAGAAAGAGTACTTAATGGTACACTAGAATTCATGGGGTCTGTTGAAAAAATTAGGTCGAGTTGTCTAGCCATAAAGTTACAGACACCATTTACTTGGAAAAGGCTTAAATCAGCTAATCGATCGATGAATAGATATTCTTTATGGGCAGTTGGATTGCATGCGATAAAATGTGATTCATCTTCGGATGCTTTCCATATTAAATGAGGAAGATTAAAGTCACCAAAAAGAAGGATTTCATCTTGCGGTTCACTTAGGGTTATGAGTTCATCAACTGCGTTAATAGCTTGTTCGTATGACTCAATGGGTTGTGCGTGTAGGATGTAGAAGCAGATGACAAACATTGCTTTACGGGGAAGACTGATTTTTATCGAGACATAGTCTATAATCGATGAGGAAGATTTTGATATGAAAGATGAAGATCAATTGTGTTTTTAACGGCGAGTAATACACCACGACTAGGTGAATCATTTGAGCTTTGGTTTATATCATCACGGGGATGGGAACAGTTCTAGGTTATTAATACTAGGTATAAGATTGGTTTCGGTTAGTGCATAGATTTCGAAAGGTAGAGCATGAGATTTCTGAAAGATATTATGAGTTTTTGAACGAAGACCTCTTACATTTTGATAATAAAATGTTATGGGAAGAATTTGGCTTGAAGGGGGAGTCAAAACATTGAAGGAAGGAAGGTGGCGGTTGGAGAGAGGTTGGGCAGAGATAGTGTTTCGAGCGATAAAATTTACTAGATTCTGATCTTACTCTTTGAAGGTAGGAAATTCTTTTAGAATGAAGAAACGAAGAAAAGGAGTAGATGTCTTTGGATATTTGTTTTGAGGATATATTCAGAAGCTCGTGATATTTGTCGTATATCTGCCTTAATCGGATCAGCAGGCAGACCTTCCTTTTTTATAGACGCTGAGACATAACTTTTCGTTTTACCATCTATGCACAAATCGTCAGGTTTATCGTGGAGATAGGCTAAGAACAGACGAATGTTGTCCAACAGTTTGTTATCTCTGAGTTTGGAAAGGGCATAGCGTGACTCAGAAGAATCAGAAAGGGTCTGTTGGGCTAGTTTTACAGTAGGTTGTAAGAGAGGATCAAAGCAGGGAGGTGGACGTGAATCTGTAGAAGAAAGAGAAGAGTTAGGGTTTAGAATATGGGAGCTTACAAAATTAGGGTATTTTGCCCCTGTAGTAAGGTCGAAGCATCGGAATTGAGTAGATTCAGAAGGATTTGAGGAATATATGGGTGAAGAAGGACAGTCAGGATTGATATTAAAAGACACAGGTTGGTAAGCAAGTTTCGATGATTGGTGTTTGCTGGTCTTTCGCATTGGATTTTTAGTAAAGCCTGTCTTGGTCTAGGTTGGGGTATAGTTAGGGGCTTAGGTTGGGGCTTAGGTTGAGGCTTAGTTAGGGGTGTAAATTGGTGCTTTGGTTGGGGTCTATTTTGAGTTTTAGGTTGTGATTTTGGTAGGAATATTGCATGGGGAAAGGTTAGTGAATCGTGCTTTTGCAGAAGAAGGTTAAAAGAAACTCGTTTGGGAAGAGGTTTCACCGAAGTATCTTTCGTAAAAACCTTTTCCTGGCAATTACAAACAACGGAAAAAATTTGAGCCAGATCAGCCCAGACGTTCTGAATTGATAAATTACTATACATTTTCACATCATTTTTATATATATAAGATTTATGAAATTGCGATTGTTTATTTCATAATTAATTTTTTTTGAGGAGGGGTGTGAGGTGGGGTTTAGGGTTTGAAAACTTTTTTTCCGTCGCAGTTTAATTTCTGATCGAAAAATGGTCTGCAGAAAAGTTGTAAGTAATTAAAAAACCTATAATTTTACTTCAGGTTATATTTCAACATAACCTCAAATATTGTGAGATATCGGCAAAAAAATGGTCTTTCGATTATTTAGTTTTTACAAACGCAATGAAACACAACCTTCAGAATTAAAAATAGCTGGCTGGTTATTGTTTTTTTTTTTTTTATTTCTATTAAAATTTGAATGAAACTCGCTATAAAGCCTTTCATATCCTGTGTCAATGCAAAAGCTGGTTGGACTTCAACCTTTCATCAAGCTAAGGTATATGGATATCTTTTTACTTCGATAGAAAGATCGTTTAAAACTGTTCTCTAAATTTTCTTTTCCTTGAGACTTTAAAAAAGTCATCGCAGTAAATTATTTAATGAAGTCTATTATTATCTTGACATAATCATGGAAAGAAATATTTTTAAAGATGCATTGTTAGCATGTTTAAGAATTTAATTATAATACCAATTAAAGAAATAATTTATAAAAAATCATTTTGTTTATTAATTATTTTCAAATCTAACATTGTAAATCGTAGAAGAATAAATAAATAAATAAGTAAATTAATCAAACTGAAATAATAAATTAGTTAACATTTTTTTTTCCAATTTTCCAAAACAGAAATGTTTTAATTTTGTGTGCTTTAAGCAGATACATATGTAAAAGATGATATTTTGTATCTTGAAAATTAATAAATACAACACACACAACAATCTACTATTTCTATTTATGAAACATCGGTAGGTACCTACTAATTTATATGTTAAAAACAAAGAAGCATTATCATCCACCTTCTTTAAAAAAAATTATTAAGCACCTGAAAGGAAGTTTTATAATTTATTGTTGAAATTTACAAATAAATTTAGTTATATTTTCGCAATTAAAAACTGACAAGTTGGGCATGCTAGCTAAACACGCAAGAATATAAACATTTGACACAATGTTTTTTTTACTGTTTTCTTAAGCTTTTTAGTCCAAATTTAAAGGAGCAATATTATTTTTAAAGGACAATTAATTATCAATTGTTAGGATTCTTAATTTTTCATTCTGTATACGTAATCAAAAAAATATAAAAGTGATAATTTTGATTTTTTAAAGTCCCTGTAGCTTTTTGTGACCATAAAAATGAAAAAAGAAAAACTTGGGCTAAAAGGGACCAGTTTCTCAAGAGGTTCTGTCGCAGAAAGGGTCATGATGTATGAAAAATGCCCTGAAGTAAAGCTGCTAAACAATAATACCAAAAGCCTTGGCACAAATTCACACCAACAAAATCGAAGCAAAGTAAGTCATTGAATAGAATTGAATATATTAGACCAAATTATTTTTATTTCCTATCAAATAATTATCTATTGGTACAAAATAAATGAATAAATAAAAACAATATTGCAAAATCACAATTCATTCACTTTATATTTTAAGCTAAAACGCATGCCTATACAACATTTAAATACCTATTCTAAGACAGGAAGTAAAACCTTTTACGCATTCGGTCGGTTTTTATTGGTAATAAATAAATCTGGGGGCCTATTCCTGAATACGAGTCGAGTGGGATATCACTCGAGAGCTCACAGTCGAGTCGAGTAACAATCGGTATTCCACAACCCTAGTGAGAGCCGAAAACATGACATGACTCTGAAAATTTTGAACATGCCCTTTGACTTGTAGCTAACTTCACTAACAGTGAGTTTCATTAAAATTTTAAAGATTTGATCTTAAAATCGAGATTTGATTTTTTCAATGAAACTTCTTTCATGGTTAAATTGTAGTATTGGTGAAGGACAATCACTCTTCCTTTGTAATTTGCATTTAGGGATGCAACATCATTCATAAAATATGATGCTGATATCGATATTTTCACGATGTTTAAGGAATGGATTTATGAATGCATTTTTGATTTAGCCATCCTGTAGCAAATTTTTTTAAAGAAAAAATTTACGCTGGAGTAGCTTGAAAATTCCACTATCAATTCTGCTTCTATTATATTTCCTTTCTTTCTTAGAATTTGTGTTTATTTTGTTATTATCTTCCGTAAATAAACAATAGCAATTTCATTAATTTTTTTAAACTGCGTCCACGTGCGTGCTTCTGGTTTCGATTCTTTGAGAAAGGAATCGATTTTGTCTTCTTTTCGAACAAAAAACTGTCATCCATTGCCCAACAAAACACTGGTGTGCATAAAATTTCACTAACAAACATTGAATTTGAGATCACTACGTTTCTCTTTTTAGACATAGGTTCTTTTGACAAACAGTCACTATTATTAAATATCGTTCACTAAGAATGATCTATCGATGTTTAAATGAGTTTCAACATCGATGTTTATGAACGATACATCGATTTTTAAAACATCGATGTATATCTTCCATCCCTATATTTCATTTGGTTGTTGTCTATTGCCATTGACGGAAAAGATTCCACCACACCAGAGATCAAATCTTTCTTATTGAGATTTGATCTAGATTTGCTCCTTTTCTTGCAATGAAACTCTGAAAATTCAAAAAAATCAAATCTTTTGACAGAAAGAGCAAATCGTTTCTTTAATGAAACTGGCTATAAATGTTGACTTGACGTTTCACAAAAAAAAAACGTTTGATTTGAGAACAAACCAATTTTGTATATTTGCTGCGAGTAATGGAGGGCACATTTTAAACAAATTCCAGATCGTCGTCTATGCCAAATAGCTACCAAAAAAAAAAATATTTAAATTTTGTTTCAAACACTTCATCATTCATAATGCACCAAATTATGTTTGTTTTATTTAAATGTTATGAACACGTTAAGCTGCTATATTTTAAATGCAAATAACAATAAGAAAATTACAACTTTAAGTTTTTTTTTAATTTTTAACTACATTTATGCATTCACCACGGCTGCGCTCGAGCACTTTTTTAATATGAATGATTTCTCACAGAAAAAGCTTCACTTTCTTAGTTCGTTTCTAAATACTTACTTACTTAGGTGGTGCTACACTTCGGGGCGAACCTGAGCCTCAACCAACATGCCTCTCCAGCTAGCTCGGTCTTTGGTTAGCTGCCTCCAGTTTTGCACTTCAAGTTGGTTGAGGTCATTTTCTACTTGAGCGCGCCACCTAAGGGAAGGTCTTTCTTGACTGCGTCTACCCTCTGGGATGGAATCGAAGATCCAGCGAGCCGGAACATTGTTGTCCATGTCCATTCGTTCTACATGACCCAGCTATCTTAAACGTAATATACGCATTTTTGGACGTGATAACGTCCTACAAATCGATGACACGAGAGAGTGCCCGTTACGAGAAAGTGTACGCGTAATGCGTTACCGATAGCAATGGGGTGGCATTGGTGCAGTAGATAAGATGTTTCCTTCTGACCCAGAGGTCGTAAGTTCGATACCAAGGTTGAGGAGAATTTTTCTAACTCCTACCGTGACAAGGCCACGGTCCAGTTTTTGGTGGAAAATATCGAGATCTCCGAACCTGCAACAAATTGTGGTCTTCCTATACCAAAACTATTGAAGGTTCTCTTAGCCCTTCATTTCTTTGGAAGAAATGTGCATCAAAGTGATGTTGGTAAGAAAGTGCAAGTTTTTTGAACATTCCTTAAGTTCATACTTACGTGTAATTTTAGGAGCCTTACATGGATTGTAAGATTTAGTACTTAATAGTAGATTTAGTACTACATTTTTATTTTGACGTTACGAATAGTATATGGTGTGAGTGAATGGGCTGTATTTTGGTGTTGGTGTCATCAATGTTTTCTTATGACCTTATCACGTAAAATTATCGTCCGTAAACCGACTTTACAGGCAACCAATTTTTTTTTTGAACAGGCCAATGTTGCTGTAAAGCTCGTATAGTTCGTCGTTGAACCTTCTCCTCCAAAGCCCGTTAAAGCAAATAGGGCCGAATATCTTGCAAAAAATCTTACGCTCGAAACGACTAAAGATATCTTCATCCACTTTAGATAGAGTCCATGCCTCGGCGCCATAGAGCAGGACTGGAATGATCAAGGTCTTAATAAGAGTCTACTTTATTTTTCGAGATAGGGCTTTTTTTTTTTTTTTTTTTAATTACGTCGGGCCTCTGTTGTTGAGCCATGACATGATTTATTTTAGTATTTATTTAAAATTATTAATAGGTACATAGCAAAATACAAAATCTATAAATTCATCAATCATAATTCATAATATTATTCATTCTTTGTATTATTAATAATTATTTAATAAATTAATAAATTTAAGAAAAGTAGGTATCATTCTGTTGCACTTGTGTGACTAGTGGAGAATGATACGTCACTTTAAAATTTAAGTTTTTTATTTTTTATTGTGTTTGTGGGGTAAAATCTACTGGTTTAAAATAAAAAATAACACTAATTTTGATCGCATAATTGTTTTACATTTAAGCAAATTTTAAAAACCAAATACAAATTATTTTATTGATTAAAAGCCGAATTAAATATTAATTTGACTTGTTCCATGTAAACAATTGTTTCCAGGACAAGATAATAGCATAGTCAGCAATGAGGGCAATCATTGTCTTTTGCGTCACATATTAATTTCATTGTATCCAAGGCAAATTCACTTCTTGGTTTTTTAAAGCGAAACACTCTGATTTTTAAGGATAGTTATACCTTAAAAGTTATTTATACTTCTTTAATTATACCTATACTTGAATATTGCTGTGTTCCTGTATAAAAATTCTTCTGATAGGATCGAAAACATCCAAAAAAGATTTACAAGGTTTGCATTAAGAAACTTATGTTGACCAGAAGGTTTACGCTCTTATAAGTCAAGGTGTGCCTTAATAGATCTTAAATCTTTGAAAAGCTGTAGGGAAACACTATGTACACTTTTTGTAAAAGATGTTGCTATTGGAAGAATAAATTCACCTGAGTTATTGAATCTTATAGCTTTTTATGTTCCAAAAAGAAATCTAAGAAACAGAGACGTTCTTTTTCTCGTCTCCAGTCACAGGACAAACTATGGACTGAATGAACCTTTAACTCGTTCGTTAACCTTATTTAATTCTATTAATTGTGAAGTCGACCTTCAAATGAATAGAAATGTTTTTAAATTATATGTTTGGAGAGTTTTTTATTTTAATTAATAATTGTAATTGTATATAAAACTTTGTGAAAGTAATCAACAGATAAATATCCATTGGTGAATAAATAAATAAATAAATAAATATATAAAACAACACTTTATTATAAATCGAGTATAACAGAAGAAATAGGTAAAAATTGTGCTTTTTGTTGGCACAAATCAGATTCTTCTAGGGATGAGTGCTTTGATTCCTAACATAGTAATCAGTATTAAACCCAAAGAAAAATCTTGGTTTATATCTTAGTGTAAAGAAGCTATCAGGCAACCATTTAGATGAAAATTGGATAAAGCACAAACAGGTAAAGAACTCCTACAACTTCGTTATTGAAAGAACTAAATTTTTGCATGATCAAAAATTGCGGCAAATAATTCTGGAATGTCTCAAAGGCAGTAAATCTTTTTGGACATTGGTAAAAATATTAAAAACTCCTCGTCTCCTCATCTTCGGTTCCAAAGGTCATCACAAATGACAAACCAATTGTATTCTCTTCAGAGAAGTCAAATTTGTTCGCAGCCCATTTCGCTGCCAGCTCTACAATGCCTCACAGCAACGTTGCTTCTCCTCAACTCGAGAATATAAAATTTTCCATTAGACATATTTTTTTCCGCAATCGTACATTAGCAAAAGTCCTCAGTGATCTCGATATACAGAAATCCGCTGGCCCGGATGGTATACCGCCAATTCTTCTAAAGAGGTGTTCTTTCTGGAAAAACCATTGAGTAAGCCTTTCCATCGCTCCTATCCTTCTAGAATCTTTCCTGGAAGATGGAAAATAGCATTTGTTCAGCCTGTCCATAAGAAATGTGCCCCAAAATCTCAAAGGCAAAAGTGTTTGGAATAACGCGTGCTTTTGGGATCGATGATAATCTTGTTCGTTGGATTAGAAGCAATCATGTAGACCGTTCAATACAAGTTGTATTTTACGGTTTCTCATCAGTTCAGCCTTGAGCTTATGTACCGTGAAATATAGGGATTCTTTTTTTTTGTCGAACAACAAGAATTTGGAATACTTTACCCAGCGAATTTCCTTTGCCATTTCGATTTGCAAGCATTCAAGACCAATGTTAATCGACATCTCCTGTCCTTCCCCTCCCTATTTTCATAATGCTCGTGCAGTGTGCTCGACATAAAAAAACAAATAGTCCCTTGTGCGCGCGCTAATTTTATAAAAACAAAAACTGCGTGCTGAAACATCAAATTTATCTGGGGCAAAGAGCCACAACATTCATTCGATACTCTTAAAGAGAAAATTTTGAGCTAAACAAAGCTGGTTCATTACCGTGAGGATCTGCCTATCTTCCTGGCGATAGATTCGTTATCTCACGGTATTGGCGCCATCATATGGGCATCAATTTGAAATCACCACTGATCACAGCCCCTTGTGACGATTTTTAATCCAAGCAAGAAATTACCTCAAATGACAATCCAAAGACTTCAACGTTGGGCAATATGCCTAATGGGATATACGTATTCAATACGCTATCGACCGACAAGGCAGCACGGCAATGCTGATTGTCTTTCACGCTTACTAGTTGGAATATTTATTCAGAATACCAAAGAATTTGCGAAATTAACTGGCAAATTAGTATCCTATACAAGTTATAATCATCTCTGACACCGAAATCAATGACAAAATTTAAATAAAAACGCATTGGAAGGTCGGCCCTATTGAAGCCATTTTGGTATTTTATGTAGTGCAGTGTAATGGAAATACGATTCATATATCATTTGCACCTCATTTTTCATTTTTAAGCTCTAATTTCGTACATGTATGTGACAAAACTGTTGGGCAAATATTTTGTTACAGCGTTACTTAAGAACTGATCTCGATCTGTGCTATCGCAGATAGCCAGAGTTTAAAATAATTCCAATTTGGTGTGTGCGACTTTGTCAGCGTTTTATTTCTTTGTTCTTTATGAACTGATCTGTGCTATCGCAGATAGCCAGAGTTTAACATAAACAATAACAGGAAAGGGTATCATATGAGTATTTGATGGCGTGGCGGAATATGAGTTTGAATTCATTTCCTTTGTTAGAGATTAAAAAATGCCTTTACTTTTTTCCGTGGTTATAACTTATATATACTTATATGTATATACATTTATATATATATATATATATAAGTTATATATGTATATATATATATTTATATATATTATATTTTATGTTTTCAACTATATTTTTTTCTTCGTGAAATCCTTAAGAAGATGCTATTTTGTTTTTATTGTTCAAATTTCTGCTAAAATAAACGAAAAATTAATGGAGTTAAGAACTTTGGTTGTTTTACTGTAGAGCACGTGACACAAAATACTTTATCCATAGATTATTGCACTTTGACTTATAAACTCCTCGTCGCAACAAAGCGATGACTTTAAATTATCTATAGATGTAAAGCATAAATTAAATTCAATTATGACGTTGTTTTAAATTTATTCTTAATAGTAAAAACTGTGTTCGAAAGTTGGGTACGTAACAATGGAATACCTTATTTGATGTGCCTCCATATTTTTCAACCAATTAAACTTTGTCAGGTTATTAAAAGAATAATGAATTACTATACGAAAGGAGGGAATGAATTTGCCTCATCAATTGTCTTTAAGAAATAATGAAATGTGATACTTTAACATATATCAGAATTCAAACTTCTTACTTAGTAAAGTTATTTAACGAAAATACAACACAGACGCCTCTTCAGTTTCATTTTATTAAAATAAACTTTTTTCTAGGATAAAGAGGCGGTTACGCATTGCACTAACATTTCGGCAGAGATAAAATATAATACAACGGGTAAATATATTCCTAGGTGAGTATTGATTTTAGTTTAAAAATGATTATATTGCATGTAAAATAGTATCTGCATAGTTAAGACTTTTCCCGTAAATTTGGTTCTGATCAAAGGATAGCCAATACCAACAAAACAATTCTCAAAAAAATTCGTAAAAATCGTTAGAGCCATTTTGGAGAAAAATAAGCTTTTCCTAAACGGTCATTTGGTAGATACCGTTATTTTAACGCCTAAAAATAAAATTTCAATTTCGCCTCTGGGAAATACCATAAGAATCACACACACTAAATTTTAAGATAATCGCTTAAGCCGTTTAGGCTGCAGCTCGTTATACATACTGACAGACAGACACATTTTTTATTGTGTTTTTTATATTGTGTCCTCCTTTTTTGCAGATGTCGATGCAGATGAAGATGAAGATGCATGAAAAGCCTCCTTTATCTAAGGCATAAAGTTGGCTTTGCATGCATCTTCATCTTCATCTGTAGAAAAAGAGGACACAAAATACATAAATTATACATGTGCGAGAGAATGCAGATCTACTTCATGTATGAAGATTATAGTAAGTATGAATCTAAATGATGATGAACATGTTCATCTTTATTATAGTATCTCTTCTGCAACATTGTTTTATTTGTTCGGGTGACTTTGTTTAGTAAATATTTTTCAATCAATGTTGAATCATCAGTGATTCGTGCATTTTATTTAATTATTCGATTTAATTTGAATTCGAAATATTTTTAGATTAGATTGCACTTTAAAATACCTGTGCATCTCAAATTTTCCATTAGCGCTGACAATTTGTGTGAATCGTAAAGCATGCTTTGAATATGGCACAACAAACTAATTGTATTTTTACAGCCGTCACATTTATTTTGTTGAGTATACATAATTATTTACGCGAAAAAGGGACAGCGCAAATTGTATTGGAATTTTGATTTACATAAATATGATATCTTCATTTTCTAGCAAATGGCACAGAATATTTGTTTTTCTTATTTTTGTTACTTTATATTTTGATAGAAATTAGTATCTTTTGGTTTTCGTCTATGTTAAATGTACTTCTTCCCGAAGTTTATTGAATTGGAACAATCGAATGTGCCCAATAACAATGTCAAAAAGTTATAGTAAATTTATGAGAAGCCTTTAGTGCGTACTGTTTGTATCTTATATAGTGATTTATATTGTTCCTGTTCTACTTTTACCTACCTTTATTTGCGTTTGATCTATTGAAAGGTAATATTGGGTCAGTTTATCTGTGTTCCAAAGTGTCAGTTAACCTAAATGTTCGAGTCTTGAGACATACCTACTAAATTTTTGAATGAAAGAAATTCAAGGTCTTATTATTCATCTCACAAATTTTTCAATTGGTGCTCAAGAGCATTTAATAAGTATTGCGACTTGTTTGATATAACAATGAGAAGAAACTGTTTTAAGAACAAAATATTAGCTCGACTGACAGCTGAAGCATCTTCTGACATTTTGCATTATTAAGTTAGATTGATTTTTGATGATGATGTATTGATGTTGAGGTATTTTTTTAAAATATTTTTTTAGTGGATGTGCTATTTTAAAATAGTCTTGTTATTTTTTTCTGTAAGATCAAGCCCTTCTAAGAAAACTCTTTAAATGTTTTTCACATTTTTGTTACTTTATGTGCCAGAGAAACAATTCGGTTAAGCTCGAATAGCATATCAAAGATGTCATAGGAAAAAAAGTTTTAATAGACCTACTTAAGCCCTGAAAGATTCTTATTAAAATATGTCAATTTTATTTATGGCAAGTTTTATTTATTTTGCAGATTTTATTTTCAACATGGAGTAAGTTCACCAACAATTTTAACGGAAAAAACAATGCGTTTGATCTTAGCCCAATTTGACACCTTTCCTAATAACGAACTGAGTGTACAGGAACTGCCATTGTTGCTGAAGATCTGTGGTCTTCCTTTTTATTGGCGCATGCCATTTTTAAAGTGCACTGAACAAAAACGGAATGGGTTGGTGGAGAGAAAAATATTTATAGATTTTTGGAAACAGTAAGTTAAATTATTCTTACACATATTAACATTTTATAGCACGATGATTGCCTTAAATTATTTAAATGGCCTTAATGAAATTGTATACACTGCATGTAACTTGATCTATGTAAAAGGATTGGATAGCCCTTTATATAGATTAGTGACATTATTGCTTCTTATATTGCGAATTAACTGTTTATTTTATGACAACCCTACTATAGAAATGCCGTATATGCCATTTTTACGTTTTTGGGAAATTGCATTTTAATGGTTTGGCAGACTAGTGCGGAAAAACTGGCCGATAGATTTTTTTTTATTTTTTTACACAGTATATGTTTGGAAATCCTCTTTTAATAACTGTTATCAAATACCTTTCGCCTGTTTTAGTTTTTAAAATACTTGCATTTTTGTTCAAAATGAGTTTGACGTATACGCCATCAAAATCAACAGTTTCTTTTTTCCATACACGTATGTCAAAAAAAAAAATACACATACGGCATTTCAATAATAAAATATTAAAGTAAATGTCTTTCCTTCTTGTTGATTATTTTTTGTTAGAAAAAGTCTTTTGTTCTCAATAAAAGACAAATTTTCAAAACACAAAGATAATTTTTTATTTTACAAAACTTAAAAGTTATTTTTAACAGTCCATTTATTTATTTTTCATTGAAAATAACATTACATTACATTTTAATCTACTCCGTAGATAAATCTACGAAGTAGACACACTTACGAGCACTGGCTACTGAGGCCATCGGCTCAGACAATTACAAGACTACACACAAGACGACATTGATACAGGACAGAAGAGAGGAGAGAAGGAGAACAGAAAACAGAAAACACTTAAGACATGTCAACAGCACGCAGTTGGTTTTCGGACGGTCCCCCGTCTTTCTACTAACCACGCGCAACGATGCTTGATTTCGCTGATCTCACGGGAAGCGATGCTTTATCGGAGCCAAGGCCGTTGACATCATTGAAAATAAAAAACTTCATAAATATTTACCAAGCTTATTACAGTTTGTGCATACAGTCTTTTTTAGGAATAGGTATTTATTTAAAGTTAAGGTAGTTCAAAAAAAACAAACAAAAAAATTAAACTTAATGACTTCAAACATTTTTGTTTCCTTTAGGCAGAGAAAAAACGCTCTGCAAATCGAAAGAAATTATTAAGCTTTTTGGATCAACATTATTCCTATCCAGGTCTCTTTCTGCTTTCATTTCATTTCTGTGAGTATTAAACTCAGCAACCTCACTAGTTGAAGGTGTTTCTTTGGCTTTAAAAGCCAAACAACGATCGCATTGATTTAGATTAGATTAGATTGGAATTAGCTCTGCAATAATGCGAATCTAGCTTTGGGAAACTTTTGTTGTGGTCATGTACTATTTTGATTTGATTTTGCGGGATAACCTTTTTAATATTTGTTCCTCTTTTGGTCCGATTTTGACAGCCGTTTTCATTTAAGTTACTAAAAAAATAATATATCCTTTTTTCATTTATACATAGACTGTTTAAAAAAAAACTACACACTTGATGAATCCTTTCATCTGCTATTTGCAAATAAAAATGGAAGTTTTTTTTTTTTTTTTTTGATGAATCATTTATACGCTTACGCTTTATTGGAACTTGTTTGACGAATTTGGTATAAAACGCTGGCTTTTCACTGTCCGGTAAGCTACAAAATGACTTGTGTATATTTTCTCTGTTTTCCGTAGAAAAGTTTATCGAACATAAATAGAAACAAGTATGTTTACATGGTTGTAATACTTTCTTTTTTTGATTAACTTTTCCTTTAATGCTCGTGTATTCCTCTCCTGATTCTCGTAATCGTTTTCGAATGTGTTGTTTCCACATTTCAGGTTTTCTTTGCCATTGAGGTAGTCGGAGTCATGTCACCTTCTGTTTAGAGAAATTAAAATTTAACATTTTTAATTTATACTTTCTTGTAAAACTCTAACAGAAGTGTCATACTCTGATGGTATACTTCTTAAACCTCCCAAAACAGGGTTTCGTAAACTTGAATCAACAACAAAGTCAGGACCTTGAACAGTATCATCGCTTCCTATAAAACAGGTTGTAAGAACAAAAAGTTTCCATACAAGATTAAGTTCTATAGTTTATAATACCAAAGTCTGATTCAGATGAACTCGAGGAATCATTATTGATTGCTTCTGCCCTAAACTCGTCTTCATTTAGGACTAACTCATCAATTAACGTAGAACAAGTGAAAACATTGATTAAGAACTTTTATCAATTTTGATTTTTAAAAGTTCTTACGAAAGAAGATCCTGGTTCATATAAGGCACTGGAGAATCCATTTTTGATATAAGCAAAAAACGTGCTCTCCCCACGAAGCTTTTCAGACTACTGAAATATTATTTTGCTAGCAGTGATATTTATACGTTTTAGTTAACACTGCAAAGCTTGTATGCACGTACGACAAATGTAGAAAAAAAATTCGTGATAAATGACGTACGTGTGTCGTGTATAGGATCTATAAGACACTGCATTCCAGTTTGTATGCACATACGTCAAAACAATACTAAGCATTCGTTTGAAATGCTATGCCACATGTCATGATCATAAGATATACGTCAAAACAATACTAATAAAATTACGCAAATCGTATGGAAAATTTAACGTATATGCCCAAATTTGGCGCTTACGGCAAAACCATAATTGAACTTGATGATTTTGGTGGATATATGTCAAAACGAGTCTGAATATCTCAGCAATTAGAAGAGATAGGAACAAACGGATAACATATTTGAAAAGAGCGCCCCCGAAAACATAAGACTGCATTTTGGCGTTTACGCCATTTCAATACTAGGGTGACGCTGTTGTAAAAAATTGAAAGTCTTATAAAATTTTAACAGAAAGTGGTTTGACACAAAAAAGTGGATAAGAGTAATAAAAGGTCTCAACAAAAATTAAATGGCCATACCTGTTTATTCGTGTTTAAATTAACTATACCTAAGCGATTTTGTAAAACTCTTTGCAGTATAAACATAGTTTAAAAAAAAAAGAACAGACAAATTTTTTGCAGATCACAGATAAATTAACACTTTTATTTAAATATACAGGTTTATAATACAATTTTGATAAGGAACTATAATATGAAACATTTTGTAATCATATAAGGTGCGCGGGTTAGTATCAGGATCACTCCTCGCTTCAGAAAAGAAAAAAAATCTTCCTGCGCCGCCACACCAAACGACACCACACCAAATGACGCCTTAACAAACGACGACAAAGCCGTCATCTTATCGTTCGATTATCGATTTTATCCTTACTCCAAAAATAGAAGTCCAAACCAAAAACATGATTCATAAACCAGGAGAGGCACCCCAAAAAACGTTTTTTTTTTCTCTGTTCCTAAATGTTGCCTTCAGTTCAGTAAGAAACCATATTTGTATTTTTGATAATTATTAAACTTTATTTTATAACAACAGAGAGTCGCAATTAGTAACTGGCGACGCAAACGGCAATACGCGACACGAGCAGATCTTTCTTGTTCTTTTATAATCCGACTTATTCTTTCTTATTTCGAGTAATTAAACAAAATTATATTAATTTTAACAAAAGAAACGTATCCTAATTGTGATATAAACTAATCCTACTTGTGAAACAAATTGATCGTAGTTATGAAATAAACTTAACCTACTTGTGAAACAAACTACCCTATAATTTTTTCAAAATCCCGTTTTTTTTAAATCCCGACAAAAATGTTTGTAATCCCGTTTAGAACATACTGTTTTTTGAAAATCCCGCTTTCCATATCCGGCTTAAATAGGTACAATCCCGTGTCTGCAAAACCCGCCTTTTAAGTTTAATCCCGCTTAGCGCGTTTCGTAATTAGATAAATATATCTCAAAATAGGTATTGTACGCAAAATTGCAGTTTTATATAAACTCATCAAAAATGTATGCAAAGCAAATTTTGTTGTTAAATCTCAAATAGAAAAAATTAAAATAGAGAACAAAATAAAACACCTTCTGTTGATTCGAAAAGCGAGGCCTTAATAGCGGGAAATTTAAAACTAGCATTTTAAAAGCGGGATTATAAAAAAGAACGGGATTTCTTAGGCGGATTAAAAAAAAAACTAGATTCTCAAAAACGGGCTCCCGTACCCAACCGAAATTTTGGGGGCTCAAGAAGAATGTGCTCTATTTTGCAAAACATTTAATTTTGACAAAAATATAATATACAAAATCGAGGTTATCCGTTGTGTTTGCTGTGGCGTGACGACTTTCTACGGAAATTCTTTTGAAAGAAAAAGAAAAGGAGAATGAGTTGGCGATGGGATTGGAAGTGTCGCTTCTTTAGATGAGTTTCAAAGAGGAAATTTTAAAGACGAGAGAGTGCTCATATATAACTTTTGCGGACGTCACCGACGAATTGTCTATAATGGTGAATTTCTTTCCACAGTAAAAAACCCTTGATTTTAAATACAAAAAATGATTAAGACTTTATTTCTTTAAAAAAAACTTGACAAAATTCGGTAGCGCAAAATAAGCGTCTGGCTGTGTTATATCTGTCGTATCGAGAACCGCGTTGGGAGAATACTTTGAATTTTTTTTATGCGATTGTGGTAATTAATGTTGCCACATTAATGCGATAGATTCGCGATCTGGTTGTAGTAATTAATGTCGCCACATTAAGGCGATAGATTCGGCACCTTGTTGTGGTCAACACATAAGCCCCTCAGGAGTGGGACGAGTGTGGAACGAGGTTCACAAAATTAACCTTGTTTCGTTTTTTCTTGGTTTGTGTGATTGATGTGAACGGGTGAGCATTATATCTATCCATGTTGTTTGTTAATGTTAGCGAATAAGCGGTACTCATAGCTCGTGTTCGTGTTGCTGTGATAGTAACAGCAGAATAATTTTTAACGAAGACTGTTTTCAATCTCTTTGTTGACACAGTAGTTGGATTTCAATCAATGTTGATTTTACAAAAAAACCGGAAAGATTTTTAAATGGTAAGTGATTTTCGTATATTCTAATGTTCGCGGCCTACGAAAGAATTTCTTTCACGTGTACGTCTACACTATTCTGCTGTTTTGGCATTAAGTGAAACCCAGGTTGGAGTAAATACTGATTTATCAGAATTTGCTCTACATGGGTATAGTTTGGTGGCATTACTCTTTTCCCATCATAGTCTCGTGGTCTATGTTAGGAATGATATTGCTTGCCAGAGCCTTCCCCAATATGGGCAATATTCCAACACGGACTTTAACTTCTTATGGCTCAAATTCACTAACCGCAAGCATGCCATTCATTATTGTTTTATTTACAGGAGTCCAAATCTTGACAGTAATTCGACTAGTAGTTTGATGCACTGTCTGATTCCATCTCGAAAATTGTTTCCCTTTGTCCTCACACTGAAATCGTTATTGCGGGCGATTTCAATGTACACAATTCCAATTGGCTCCGCTATTCTGGTCAGACAATACCCGAAGGAAGGTATGTCGAGCTCTTTGCCGGGTTACATCACCTTACCCAACTGATCGATGTGCCAACACATATACCGGATGTTGCTGGGCGAGCCGCCCACACTCTTGACTTGTTTCTTACTTCTCACCCTGATAAATATACCATTAGTGTAACTTCTCCATTTGGCACTTCAGTTCAGACCATTGTATCATTTCAGCTAATTTCTCGTGCTCCACCCATCCAGTTAAAGAAAAACCTCCCACCAGGACCGTTTGGCAATACGAGAAAGCCAACTGACGGCCTGAATATTTTTTTCCAAAACCTTAACTGGTCAAAATGCTTCCTCGATAGTGACATTGATGCCAGTGCTGACGGCCTGAATATTTTTTTCCGAAACTTTAACTGGTCAATATGCTTCCTCGATAGCGACATTGATGCCAGTGCTGAAATGATCACAAATGTGATTCTTCTAGGGATGCGTGCTTCTATTCCTAACAGAGTAAAAAGCATCAAGCCTAAGGAAAAGTCCTGGTTTAATTCTCAGTGTAAAGAAGCTATCAGGCTCAAAGAAGTAAGTTTCCGATCCTACAAAGCCAACCCTAGAGAGGAAAATCGGAAAAAGTACAAACAAGCAAGGAACTCATGCAACTCCGTTATTGAAAGAACCAAATTTTTGCATTACCAAAAAATATTATAAACTCCTCAACATCTTCGGTTCCAACGCTCATCGACAGTAACTAACCAATTGTTTACTCTTCAGAGAAGGCAAACTTGCTCGCCGCCCATTTCGCTGCCAGCTCCACGCTGCCGCATAGCAACGTTGCCTTTCCTGTACTTGAGAATGTAAATTTTTCCATGGGACAGATTTTTTGCCGCACTCGTACAATACCAAGAGTTCTCAAAGATCTCGATATACACAAATCCGCTGGCCCGGATGGTATACCCCCGATTCTTCTGAAGAGGTGTTCTTCCACACTGGCAAAGCCACTGCGTAAGATTTTCCATCGCTCCTACTCTTCTGGAATCTTTCCTAGAAGATGGAAAACAGCATTTGTCCAGCCTGTCCCTAAAAAGGTGAACCATCTTTCTCATCCTACCGACCCATAGCACTGACATCCCTTCATTCTAAGGCCATGGAAACACTGATTAACCGTTCCACTGGTGATATGATGGCATATCTCACCGGACAGCGGAACAAATCTTTACATCGCTTTGGTGAAAGTAAAATTATTGCTCTTGATATCTCCAAAGCATTTGATAGAGTTTGGCATGAAGCTTTCTTATCGAAAATGCGTGCTTTTGGGATCGATGATACTCTTGTTCGTTGGATTAGAAGCTATCTTCTGGACCGTTCAATACAAGTTGTATTGGACGGATTCAAGTCTGATTCCCATAAAATAAATGCTGGTGTGCCCCAGGGCTCTGTTCTGTCTCCGACTCTTTTCATCATTTTTATAAATGATCTTCTGTCTGTTCGCCTTCGGTCGTACAATTGCAACGGTGCCGTATGTCAAGCTCATTAAACTCCGATTTATACAGCATTGTCAAATGGGGTTAAAGAAACCGTGTGGAGTTTAATGCTTCGAAAACTCAATGCTGTCTTCTGTCGTTAAAACTAAACATACCACCAATGCCATTGTCCATAAATGGCACTTACATCGAAGAAACCGAAAAGCTCTCAGTACTCGGTATGTGTGACAACGACGACCTCCGTTGGAACGACCATATATTTGAGATCGCTAAGAATGCTGCTAGGTGCTTAGGTTTTCTGAATCGGTGTAAGAAGTATTTTTCCCCATCTGATCTGGTGTAGTGCGAATATTGTATACACTTCACTTTCTTACAAATTCCAATCCCACGGGCAAATAAACTGTTGGTCATCGGAAACCATGCAAACAAACAATGCTGCTGAAATAGCACATTCCGATCGTCCACGAGCAACTTATTTGCCGGTCATTGGAAACCACACTCTGCGAGTGCGGTAGAATTTAGAGTTAGCGGCATAGCCGCATAAGGAAAATTAAAGTGAGATTAAATAAAGAAGTAAAACGGAATAGACGTGGTTTTTTTGAATGTTTTTAACATATCATGGCGATCTTGCCAGATTTTGTGGTGTTGTTCGTTTTGTAATAGTGACCAGTTGTTGGCAGTCAAAATGAAAAAAAAATTAAAATTGAACATATTTGCCTCATAAATAAGTTGAAAAGTAAAACCCTATAAATGGTGACCCCGATACAAAAAAAAATTGCCCAACCGCGTGTGAACTATTTGCGAAGTACACCAAGTACTTAAGTGCACAAATTAATGCACACATTACAATACTTTCAGTGCAGAAGTGTCGAACGACGAACGCAAAAGCAATTTTGTTATATATATTGCCGGTGTACGTGCCAAATGAACAAGTGACGCTACGGGTGCACAGTAAAAGTGTCAATGGACAGTCGATCTATTTGTCCACAACAAAACTACGGGTGCACATTGCAAAGTGACATTAATGCACACCGCCATACATAACAAAAAAAAAAAAAGATACGGTCGCACATTGCAAGTGTATTTAAGGGACATTCGATTTTTTGTTTTGCTGTGAAAAAAAAAAAAATACTCGTGCTACACGTGCCCTTCTATTTGAGCACTTAAATAAATAAAATTAAAAAAAATAAAAAGCGATTGTGTAAAACAAGACGCTCAACGAGGGAATGTGCACATAAAAATAAGTGTACCATCGAGTGTACGCAATTCTTGTTGGAATAAATTGCGCATCGAGGGATTCGATAACCAACACTACCTATGAGAAGGTTTGTTGCGACAGTGCTAAAGGAAACTCGAGGTACCCACTCATCTTTAGACCTGCAAATTATTATTTTCTTTATTTGTAATAAATAAAAAGTTTTATTGTAGAATATATATGTCTATAAACCGATTCCAATTGAAAACTAATTTAAATAACATTTAATAATGGGCAAGCAACAATCCAAAATAGAAGAGCCAAGTGCGAATGTTATAAATGAGGTGGAGGTAATTACGCGAAAATCAAATACAGAAGTGTGCCTCATCATAATCATTGTACTGTTGGCTGCCCATTTAGCTATAAAACTATACACCATACACAAAAAACACCTTAAAAAAACATACATGGCAAGAGCACAGTCTCTTGCCCAAATTTAATTGAAAAGAAAATTATTTAAGAAAACTTATCCTTCTTGCTTAAATTTTCGCTTTTTTTTTAAATTTTAATTTTCCTTATCATAAGGCCATTGGAATGGCTAAAAATTGTCGACAAAGTGCGACAAAATAATGAAGTACTCATTAAATCCTATAAGTGCATCTACCAAGGTAGACCTATAGGTAGAGAAACTTTAAACAAACACTTAGATATATTGGTAACCAGCCTAGAAAACATTAGAGTACTACTAAACGTTAATTACTCAAGGCTAACCAATCAACATAAAGACAAAGCTCATGAAATGTTTAATGACTGCAGAGACAAAGTCTCTAGAGCAGCATCACGACACTCAGTAGACTTAAAAATACCTGTTTCGCTTCATGAGAAAATAACAACAATAACAACGCAGACGACCTGCAAAGCTTCTTAGCTGCGTTAGAATTAATTAATAGCATAAGCGATGGCAACGACATCGTTGCTATTAATCTAATAAAAACAAAGCTAAAAGAAACTGCTATAAATTTGATATCTGGTTCAGAAACAACAGTAACAGAAGTATTTCAAAAATTAAAAACTACAGTAAAAGGTGAATCGGTAGACGTCATCACTGCCAAGTTTATGAACGTCCGCCAAAGCTCCAAACTGGCAAATGCATATGCAAAAGAGGTTGAAGACCTCACAAAAAAAATTACAAAGCGCTTATATTTCAGACGGACTAATGCCTCAATTAGCTGAGACTTATTCCACCAAGGCTGCCATAAAAGCCATGATCAAGAACTCCAACAATGATAAGGTTAAACTTATTATGGAGTCCGGTCAGTTCAACAACATGAATGAAGCAGTCGCAAAATTCGTGAACTGTTGTACTGAAGCCTATGGCCAGCCAAATGCAAAACTGCATTTAAGAAATAATCGGGATAGAAAAAATTATTATAATAACAACCGAAATAATAACTTTCGCGGACGCGGCGAAAGTCGTGGACGTAGACGCGGAAATTATAACAACCCTTACAATAGAAATTATTATAACCAGCACAGAAATAACAACGAAATTGCAAATAAGAGCAATAGGAATGTCAGAATTACACAACAGGTTACGGAAAACGAACCAACCCCAAGTACTCATTAGAAAACACGAAAATATGCAGTAAAATCTAAAATATTAGACTAAACTTAACATCATTCGTAGCATTAAATACTACATTAAATAATAATATAACAGCATTCATAGTCGACACCGTCGCGGATATTTCTATAGTAAAAAAAGGACAAATTGATCAATTGTATACTCTTAACACATATGAAACCACAAGCCTACACGGCATACGTCAGGGAATAACTAATACTCTAGGAAAAGTTCATACTGACCTAAAAATTGAAAATCTACTAATAGCTCATGATTTTCATGTTGTTAGTGATAATTTTTCAATTCCATCTGATGGTACCCATTGGGCTCGATTTTGTCAAGAAATATAATTGTACACTTAACTATGACAGAAACTAAGATATTCTGGTACTAAGACCAGATGGTTTTAGCGAAATTGAAATATCAATGTCTTGCTCGCCAACTAATAATGCAATAGCATTACCGGCAAGATCTGAAGTTATCAGACAGGTCAACATCCAATGCCACGAAAAAGAAGTACTTATAACACAACAACAACTTAAAGACGGTATATATGTGGCAAATACAATTGCAAAAAGTGCAAAAGCATTTGTCCGTGTAATAAACACAACAAATGAAAATGCATTGATACATAATGTAATGTTGAAAACAGAAAGTCTAAACGACTATGAAAACAATTCAATACAAAATTCCCAAAACGATGATGTTAAATTGCAAAAATTGTCCAAACATTTTCCGGCCTTCATAAAGTCCGATTTACATAAACTCTGCACGGAGTATATTTATATATTTGCGCTCGAAACAGACAAAATAACGATTAAAAACTTTTATAAACAAAAGCTTCGTTTAAAAACCGACGAACCAACATATATCAAAAACTATAGATTACCGCATGGTCATAAAGGTGAGATCACAAGACAAGTTGATAAATTGATACGAGACGATATAGTAAACCGTCATCAGAGTACAATAGTCCTATACTGTTGGTACCGAAAAAATCTTTACCGGGTAATACCCAAAAACGGTGGAGATTAGTAGTGGATTATCGGAGTATAAACAAAAAACTAATTGCAGATAAATTCCCGTTGCCAAGAATAGACGATATTCTTGACCAACTAGGCAAAACTAAATATTTTTCTTGCCTAGATTTAACGTCAGGATTTCATCAAATTTAATTAGATGAAACTTCCAGAGACATTACATCATTCTCAACTGACAAAGGTTTATACCGATTCAAACGTCTTCCTTATGGCCTAAAGATAGCCCCAAACTCATTTCAAAGAATGATGACTATTGCGTTTTCTAAAATTACATCCTGATAAGTGCACATTTTTCCAGATGATAGCAAATTTCGGATTATATTAGACTATCCAATTCCCAAAAATGCCGATGAGGTAAAGCGATTCGTTGCATTCTGCAACTATTACAGACGATATGTTCCAAATTTTGCTGAACATCCAAGGCTCTTAACGAGACTCTGTAATAAAAAAAATACCCCTTTTGAATGGACCATAGAATGTGGCAAGGCATTCCAATACTTAAAACAGTCTCTATTAAGCCCTAATATTCTGCAGTATCCAGACTTTCAGAAGCAATTCTGTATAACTACCGATGCAAGCAAATTCGCATGCGGTGCTGTACTAAGTCAAGAGTACAAGGGATACCAACTCCCAGTAGCATATGCCTCAAGATCGTTCACCAAAGGTGAAAGTAACAAATCCACTATTGAACAAGAACTAGCTGCTATTCATTGGGCAATTAAACAATTCAGACCCTACCTATATGGTACTAAATTCTTGGTTAAAAGCGACCACTGACCACTATCGTATCTATTTGCTATGAAAAATCCTTCCTCTAAATTAACACGCATGAGACTTTTACTGTAGAGTGCTTGAGGGGAAAAGATAACTATGCAGCGGACGCATTGTCACGCATAGATTTTAAAGAAATTCAAAACATAAAAACTTCAGCCAACAAAATATTTAAAGTGACAACTAGGCTGCAATCTAATAAAAATAACGTCGAATCAACAGTCGACAAAATAGAAAACTCATCTAATACTCGTAATATAAATATATATGAAGCGTTTAGTAGCAGAAGTAAGAAAAACAGCGCCCGGCTAGCTATTAATGGCGACTGTTTAAAAATTAATAAGAATAAAAAAGTGATCACTATAGAAATAAAAAACCTTGTTACTAATGGAAAAATTGATTTGCATCAATTATTTTTACTGCTAGAAAAAACAGCAAGTGATAATGGATTGAAAAAGCTGCAACAGTCACTAAGTGACGACATTTTTGAAAAGATTCGGATCAATGAATATAAAGAACAAGGAAATAGAGCTCTAACAAAACTTCGAATTGCGCTGACGCCTTCAATTATAAAAATAATAAATGATGACAAAAGAAAAATTATTATACAAAAGTACCATGATGATCCAATCTGTGGTGGCCACTCAGGGATCACACGTACATTAAAAAAGATACAAAGAAAATATTATTGGAAAAATATGACTAGAGATATTATAAAATACGTTAAGGGATGTGACAAATGTCAAAGGAATAAGTCACAGAAAAACGTAAAAGAACCAATGATTATAACTGATACCCCAACAACAGCATTTGATGTAGTACTGATAGATATCATGGGACCATTACCAAGATCAGAAAATAACAATGCACAATAATATGTGATTTAACCAAATATCTTGTTTCAATACCAATAGCTGACAAAAGTGCAAAAACCAAAAAATCAAATCAAATCAAAAGCAATCTTTGACCATTTCATACTAGTTTACGGACCCATGAGGAAACAAGGGTCGTGGAAATTATAAAAAGCAAGAAGGATAAAGAAAAAGTCTTATACGACAGATATAAAAATAGCATATATGTATCAATAGGAGATTTAGTTTTAGTGAAACAAGTTGGACATAAATTGAACAATATTTATAAGGGACCATTTAAAGTAGTTAGCATAGAAAATAGAAACAACATAGTTTAAGGAGACGACAACGACAAGACGACAACTGTGAACAAAGACAGACTAAGACATTACGAATTAAAATTTAATTTAAAATTAAAAAAAAAAACAAAAAAAATATTAAGAAAATATAAATTCACTGTGTCTAATGATTAAAGACTTTAAAAAAAAAAATTTATAGAACAAAATACCTTTCAAATTCAAGTAAAAATTAGAATTTAAGAATAAATTTAGACAGAATATTTTTAAATCTACATCAAACTTAGACTTTAAGAATAAATTTAATAAAATAAATTCATTCTCCCAAAAAAAGGAGGTGTAGTGCGAATATTGTATGCACTGCACTTTCTTACAAAGTCCAATCCCACGGGCAAATAAGCTGTTGGTCATCGGAAACCATGCGAACAAACAATGCTGCTGAAATAGGACATTCCGATTGTCCACGAGTAACTAATTTGCCCGTCATTGGAAACCACACTCTGCGAGTGCGGGAGAATTAACAGTTAGCGGCATAGCCGCATAAGGAAAATTAAAGTGAGATTAAATAAAGAAGTATCGCTAAACCTGCTTGATAGAATACAAAATCGAGCGTTAAGATTGATAGGAAATAGAACTGCCGCTGAAACAATTGCCCCTCTCGAACACCGACGCATTGTTTCATGTCTTTCCTTATTTTATCGTTTCTTTTACAAAAAATGTTCACTCGAAGTAACCAGTTACATTCCTCCCCTTAAAAGTTTCTCCCGTAATACTCGTCTTGCAAGGAATGCTCATCAGTTCACCCTTGAGCCCAATTTTGGACGTACCCTGAAATATAGGGATTCTTTTTTTAGCCGAACGAAACGAATTTGGAATAGTTTACCCGGCGAGATTTTCCCTTGCTATCTTGATCTGCAAACATTCAAAACCAATGTTAATCGACACCTCATATCTCTCCCCTCCTTATCTTCCTTATGCCGGCGCAGTGTGTTACATTAAAAGGGAAACAAGTAGTCCTTTGTGCGCGCGTTAATTATTAAAAAAAAAAAAAAAAAAAAAACAACAGGCAGACTGACAGAGTGACAGATCACTTTTTTAGGCTTCTCCATTAACCGTTATGTCATGTTTGATTGTTGGAATGTTTTTTTACGAATGAATAACTTGCCTTATAGTCCTTATAATTGCAAGTAAGAAATTTTAAGTCAAGTTTTAGTATTACAAACTAAACTCAAAACAAAGAATTTAACTTTAAACGCAAATGCGTTTCAAACGCTTCGGTGGCTTTCATTATCAGCACTAGCTCCATGGAAATTTAATTTGCATATGGAAAGAGCAAAGGCTATCCATAAATGGGGCATCCTACACCAGGGAGAACAAAGGTGAGCGAATGTTACCTTCTGCATTTAAATATGTCAAAACGAATAAGAAATATATACATATCTATTTTTATGCGTAATATTGCTCCCGCGAAAATCTTGATCGGGGATTGGTAGATGACCGCGCGAAAATCAAAATATTTATTTTATTTATAATTTAATGATTATTTCCTTTTAATAATCGATAGACATTTAAAAAAATTAATAATTTTTTACTGTAGTTTGTGTGTGTTTTTCGAACCAAAAGTAACATTTCAAACATTGTATATAAACTGCCTATAGTACTATCATGAGACGAGAAAAAATCTTTTTCCCTAGAGCCGCTTGGAGTGCTAGTGTAGGCATATTTTATTTGAGAAAGAGAAAAATAAGAGCATGTTTTTAAGTGTTATGCTCTGTGCTTCTTGGTTAGCTGAATCAATCTGCCTGATGAACATGCATGTTGTTGGAAAAATGTGTGGTTTACCTACATTCTTGGTGAATTTTAAGAGGAAATCTCTTTGAATTATACAATTTTGTTGACTTATAAGCAATTTAAAAAAAAGATGCTTAAGAAGGTGAGATGAATTCACTTGATGTTGATGATGTTGCTTACATTTTTTGTAATACATTTGTATATACATTGTTTTGTATATCATTGACCAGACTTTTGAAGTGATTTTCATTGTATATAGACTTTTGTTAGGATTCATACACGATCCAACATTTTCGTTGCTTACATTTTTTTTATATGCAATACATGTACAAGTACATATGTCATTGACCACCTTTTGAAGTGGTTTTTTTTTAAGATATTCAATTTGGGTTTATTTGCTACCTATAAATTGAACGTTGTCTTTTTCAAAAAATGTACTCATACATTCTTGAAAATTTAACACAAACTTAATTCTTGCTGTATTTATTGAATGGATTGAATTTTGCTTTCAATGCAGATAGGTACACAAATTTAGTGAAAACAATGCATGGAGATACATTCAAACTTTTTTGTTTGGAAATTGATTGTAGATTTGTATCCATTGTATATAGACTACAGGTAGTAATGATTTTTGTTTTTTTGAGGCCTTGTATGAAATAACTGACCTACCCTTTGCTCGCGGGTAAGAAATTCATAGTTAAAGCAAATCTTATTTTTATATCGCGGTGGGTTTTTTGGCTGTAGAGAATTAAAAAGTGGGCCGATTTTCGTGATTCTTTTTTTAAAATGTTCTTCTGCGGCGGGTTTTCGATAAAAAAATGTTTAAACTATCCCATATGTCGGATTTCAATTATGACAGATGTCAGATGGGTTTTTACTTGCGATTATAGGTACCTACTATAAAAAAAAAATTGAGATAATAATATAACATGATATTACGATGATAGAGAAGTCGAAAAAAGTTGGTTCGAAAAATGTCTGGCTGTTCGCTGCTCTACAGCCTAAGCGGATAGGCCGATTTGCTTCAAACTTGTTATTTAGTATTTATTAGGTAGTATCTCGGGGGGTGTTTCTCATTTTTGCTCTAGGTCAAAAATGAACTTTATTTGCCGTTTAACAAAAAGTTTGATTTTCTCGAAAATAGTTCCAACGATTTTGATAAAACTTTCAGGATGCTATTTTTTTACAACAATACATCTTTCAGTAAAAATGAATTTTTCGAAATTTGTTCTATAACGTTACCTATCATAGAACCGGTTTTTTTCAAATGCGGTTTTATCGTAAACTATTATCCCAATTTCAATAAAATTTTGCACACAGGAAGTCATTTATAATTCAAATAACATTGCATTTTAAAATTTTCAAAAACTTTTTTTTTTCAATTTTCTAAAAAAAAATTGGTTTTCGTAATATTTTGAAAACGGTTTGATTTAAATTTTTTCAAATAAGTTTCCCAGATGAAAACTGCAGATTTCCTTATAACACTTAACTTAACTTAAAACAGTTTGTTCTCAAAGCATACAAGATGCCTGAGTAAACATTGCCACTGAAGACCTGCGTAGCCAGCTTCACAGAGAGCTTGTCATAGCCGATAGGATTTATGTGCGACTGCGTTAGCTTGAAGAAGACTTGAAAGTCCGACTTGCAGTTTTCTTCATATATTTGCTTCAATACGCTCCAGTCCACAATGTCATCACCTATGCGTATTCTATGGCTTAATAGAATATTCCTCACGCTCTTAAAGAGGTGAGGATAATCATAGAGCAAAAAAAATTTATGATTTTCCACATCTACCTACATAAGGTTTTTTTTAATGTTGTACTCAAGTTCTTTCTTGATTGCCATCTCATCGAACTAGAGAACACATTTTTGGTCCATCGATGCCATGCTTTTGGCCTTCTCTTTTAGCATGTCGGATATCGTCTGGCTAAATCCTGCCTTAAGACGTATCTCTGAATGCCAACGATAAATGGTGCTTACCGATGGCATTTTAAATCCTGCTCTCAACATGTAGTTGTAGCAGGCAGGGGATTTATAGTTATTATATAGTTATATAAATCCTTTTTTTCTGACCCCCAAGGAGTGTTTTGTTTATGGAACAGTTGCACCATAACAAATCTCCTTACCTTCTCTGTCGAATGCTCCATTTGCTTCATGACGCCTTTTTCCAAGTTATATTCCTTACTTTTCCTGAGCCTTCTCGGCGTTCTTAACATAAACGCCGGTATTGAACGCTGGATTATTCATACATACACATACTTACTTTATCGTCTGCTACTGTATTTTCTTATTAGCTATTAGCATTGCATATAAACTGAACAACTGTCCACATGTCACCAGGATAATACTATAGCAATTCATATACAATGCTTATTAGCAGTGTATTTCTTATAAGCAAGGCAGTTTATATACAATGCATACAATGGATACAATGATGATCATCTGGAAAATATCGTTTGACATGCATACATAGAACTAACCAAACCTACTTCCGTGTAGTAATGTATATGCAATGTATACAATGCACAGCACAGCAACCGCAACCTTCGCAAAAAAAAAAAACAAAAACAAACATCGTTCATCTGCCCAAAGAATATAGGGCAGAACATTGTATATAATAATGTACGAAAACAACTCCAACATCAGATATATGTATTCATGTCAACATTGTATATGAACTGCATATCAACAAATTTTTTCTTAACCTACCCCTCATAAATTACTTATGAATAAAGTACAAATCAGCGAGTTTCTCTGAGAATTCTCTTTGTAAAAGAACCGCCATTGTATATGAACTCTTTGTTCGCCTCTTCAATTTACCGAGTAATCTTTTTCCCTAGAGCCGCTTGGAACGCCACCGTCCACCGGTCACCATGATAGTACTATAGCAATTTATATACAATGATTTCAAATGCAAATTAAAATAAATTGCGAGACTGGATCGCACGTACTTGCTCATATATGCGGTCACATTGTTGAATACAATTTAAGAAAATTAAAGTGAACATCAAAGCATTTATTCGATTTTTGTGACTTTTGATCGTTCGAATAAAGAACGTTAAATTGTATTGGGTGAAATAATTTAAACGCCATTTTATTTCTTTAGGAAATGTAAAAAAGTGTAATTTTTTTTTCAAAATTGTAGGAGCCGTTTTTAAATAAAACTTTTCTTAAAAAATTAAAAAAAAATATTTCAAGAATACAAACTTAAGCACAAAAATAACGTACATTTAAAAACAAAATTTAAAAAAAAAAATTACTCACCCATTTTCAAAATATTGATTTTTCAAAAATTTTTTTTAATAATTAAAATATACAAAAAATTAATGCAAAATTACTTAGTCTACCTACACCTTCTTAAATATCAAATTTGATTGTAATCGGATCACCAGTTTTCGAGAAAGCCGAAGAAAAAAAAAACGGTACTATGGGAGGTACCTACAGTAGTACACTGATTTTTTTTATAAAAATTCTTGGAGCCCTATGACAGCCCTATATGGCAGTTACCGTTAATTTTTGAGCTAAAAAAAATTAAAAAAGTCCTCTGTAGAATGTCAAAATACCCTTAAGTTCAAAATTTGAAAACGATTGGCCCAACCATTTAGGCTGCAGTCCAAAATACATCCGTACAGACAGACAGACAGACAGACGGACAGAATTTTGCAAGTAACTCAAATATGTTTCTCTATCATCGTAATGTCATGTTTGATTGTTATCTCAAATTTTTTATCTGCACGAATGCATAACTTGTACTATAGTCCTATAATCGCAAGCAAAAAACTTAAAAATTATTTGACTTAAACTAAAAACAATAACAAATTCATTTAAATTTTTTGTCAGTCTCTCTGTTTGTTACGGGTAATCTCCATAACGACTGCACCGATTTTGACGGGACTCTCACTGGCAGTTTGATAATGTTGTAAGGAGTAACTTAGGCTATTTAAATTACCTACTAGGTGGCGCTGATGTTTTTTTTTTTTTGGAAAATACCTATTTATGGACTGATTTTGACGGAATTTGTAGTCAGAAAGCTGATATTGTAAGTAGTAAGTAAGGCTATTTTAATTATCCCTACGTGGCGCTGGAGGCGTTTTTTTAAAAATTCTTATTTATGCCCCGAGTTTGACGGGATTTTCGCAGGCAGATAGCTGATGTTGATGTTGTGAGGTGAAATTAACGTTATTTTAATCAACCGTTGGTGTCGCTGGGATCGTTTCATAAGCAGATAAGCAGGTTGATATGATATCCTGGACTTGCATTCTTTTTAACACTGCCGATCTTTTATGAGTCGATGTTTTTCAATATCGATTTTTAAAAGTCGACATTTTGATCAGTTGATATTCTTACCAATCGACTTTTCGAAAGTCGACGTTATGACGGTCGATTATTTTTAAAAGACATTTCAAAAATCGGCAAACCGTACCCAACCTTTCAAATTGTATATCAATTATTTTAATTGTCTTTATAGTTTATTATTTTGTTTTTCATGTTGGCTTTGTACATATCTATTTCAGAATGACGGTATACTGCCTTGATAACGCATCAAAGTTTGTGTATATTCTTTCTCGAGGACAACGATCAAGACAGTTTATTCTACCTGAAGAACTAGAATGTTTAGTACAGGATGTTGTGGAAACTCATCCTGGACTTGCATTCTTGCAGCAGGCTACAGAGTTTCATTCCAAATATGTAACGACAGTGATAGCAAGAATATTTTATTCGGTTAACCGTAGCTGGTCTGGAAAAATAACTGCAATGGAAATAAGGAATTCCAATTTACTAGAAGTATTTTTTTACATGAATTTTTTTTTAGTTGTACAATTTTTAATTTATCCAATGCATTTAGATTATTAAACTTCTGGAAGTAGAGAATGACATTAACCAAATAATGGCTTACTTTAGTTACGAGCATTTTTATGTCATATATTGTAAGTTCTGGGAGCTCGACACAGATCATGATTTTCAACTTAAAAAAAAGGATTTGGCTAGATACTCTGACCATGCTTTATCTTCGCGTGTAATTGAAAGAATATTTTCCGAGTGTATATCCCTCGTCACACCGAAAAATACAATAAAGAAAACCATGTCGTACACAGATTTCGTTTGGTTTATTTTATCAGAAGAAGATAAAAGAACCCCAACAGCTATTGAATATTGGTTTCATTGCATGGATGTCGACGGAGATGGACTTTTATCAATATATGAATTAGAATATTTCTATGAAGAACAACAGCAAAGATTGGATCAAATTGGAATTGAAATTCTCCCATATGCTGATTGCCTGTGTCAGGTAAATAAACATATTGTAACACACATAGTGCACGAGCATATCCGTGGTTCATAGAATTTGAAATGTTAGAATACTAAAATCTGTTTTCCGCATAAATTTATACGAAACAGATGGCCCCTCGAGGGCCCGAATTTCTTTAACGAAAAAGTAGGTTGTATGTTATATTATCTGAAAGGTATGAGTTAGAATGAGTACAAGATTTGCAGGAATAAGAAATAATAAGTACGAGTGAAAGGTTCAAAAAGTGACACTAGACCATATGGTTTCTTATATGGTATAGTAATGGAAACAACAAATTTTGATTATCCTTTGATTTTTTTGTTTTCAATTACTTTCTGGATTTTGCATTTTTCAAGAAATTTTGTTATTTTTGTAGCTTATATAAAAATCACATACCAATGTTGCAATATTCGGATTTGACTAGTTAAATAAAAAACTGGTACCGATCGGTACTATATTGTTGGTACAGTAGTATGTTTGGTACTAGATTTTTAGTACTAAGTACTAGAATTTAGTACTATTGTAGTTTGGTGCTATATTTAGTATTAGATATAGTACTTAGTAACAGATTTCGTACTATATTTAATAATTAGTAGTATATTTAGTACAATATTTAGTAGTTAGTAGTATATTTAGTACTAGAAAGTGAAGATAATCAAAAGAAATAAAAATCTGCAAACAATGTGTTTTAATTGTAAAATAAGTAACTAGGTAGGTACTTCAACTCAAATTAAATTTTTGCAGACTTAAAAAATTGATATAATAATCAAACATGGTAACCATTCAAAATTGTATAAGAAACCAAACCAATGATCAAATTTCAGCAAAAATCGTTAAAACGGTATCTATAAAAAAAAACACCCAAAAACAGTGTATTTTCAAGGCAGACATGAAAACTCCTCACATCCCTGTCTAAATTTCTATCTTTCATTATCGCATTATCTCATTATCATTGGAGTGTCGATCCTAAGCTCGTTGAAGACGGATGTCGAGGTGCGCGCACAATTAGTTAAACGAAGTCCAAACAAATAATTGTTGCGCGTTGTTATCGCGAGTGCTTTAAGGAAAAAAAAATAATACACGCTCGTTGAGAAATTAGAAAAAAACCCCTCGCGTGTGCTGTAAAAAAAAATAATAGTGTTCACTCGCGTCGTAGGATGAATGAAAAAGATGCCCACTCGCGCTGAAGAAGAAAAAAAAAAAATAATAAAACGCATTCGCATAACAAATTATCCTCTATTCTGTCCCAAGACCTTTGTGCTTAACTGCCTCTTTCTTATCTACTGTAGGCATCGTATGACCATACAATGCTTGCGGTAAATAGATAAGGGCATCTGAATTTGTCTTATTGTGCTGAATGTTTGGATTGATTTTTTGTAAACAGGCTGTCTTATGGGCATAACACCTAAGACAGTTTGATTATTACAGAAGTTAATTTTGATTTTCACTGCGCAGTTCGACTTAATCAGAGTTGTTTTTTGTATGTAAGTATTTTTAAATGGTAAGTGATTTTTGTGTCGTGTATTCAAATGTTCGTGGTTTAAGAAAGAATTTCTTTCACGTGTACGTCTACACTGTTCAACACAGGCCAGCTGTTTTGGCATTAAATGAAACTCAGGTTGGAGCAAATACTGATTTATCAGAATTTGCTCTACATGGGTATAGCTTGGTGCCATTACTCTTTTCTCATCATGGTCTCGTGGTCTATGTTAGGAATGAT
Source organism: Platycheirus rosarum (assembly GCA_963971375.1). Classification (NCBI taxonomy): domain Eukaryota; kingdom Metazoa; phylum Arthropoda; class Insecta; order Diptera; family Syrphidae; genus Platycheirus; species Platycheirus rosarum. Next base: position 32,919,219 of record OZ020509.1, on the reverse strand, counting down.
ATTGCTTGCCAGAGCCTTCCCCAATATGGGCAATGTTCCAACACGGACTTTAACTTCTTATGGCTCAAATTCACTGTCCGCAAGCATGTCATTCATTATTGTTTTATTTACAGGAGTCCAAATCTTGACAGTAATTCGACTTGTAACGAGTTTGATGCACTGTCTGATTCCATCTCGAAAATTGTTTCCCTTTGTCCTCGCACTGAAATCGTTATTGCGGGCGATTTCAATGTACACAATTCCAACTGGCTCCGCTATTCTGGTCAGACAACACCCGAAGGAAGGTATGTCGAGCTCTTTGCCGGGTTACATCACCTTACCCAACTGATCGATGTGCCAACGCGTATACCGGATGTTGCTGGGCAAGCAGCCCATACTCTTGACTTGTTTCTTACTTCTCACCCTGATAAATATACCATTAGTGTAACTTCTCCATTTGGCACTTCAGACCATTGTATCATTTCAGCTAATTTCTCATCCCCCACCCATCCAGTTAAAGAAAAACTTCCCACCAGGACCGTTTGGCAATACGAGAAAGCCAACTGGGACGGCCTGAATTTCTTTTTCCGAAACTTTAACTGGTCACTATGCTTCCTCGATAGTGACATTGATGCCAGTGCTGAAATGATCACAAATGTGATTCTTCTAGGGATGCGTGCTTTTATTTCTAACAGAGTAAAAAGCATCAAACCTAAAGAAAAGTCTTGGTTTAATTCTGAGTGTAAAGAAGCTATCAGGCTCAAAGAAGTAAGTTTCCGATCTTACAAAGCCAACCCTACAGAGGAAAATCGGAAAAAGCACAAACAAGCAAGGAACTCATGCAACTCCGTTATAGAAAGAACCAAATTTTTGCATGACCAAAATTTACGGCAAAAAATTCTGCAGTGTCCCAAAGGCAGTAAAAATTTTTGGTCATTTGTAAAAAATATAAAAAACTCCTCGACATCTTCGGTTCCAACGCTCATCGACAATAACAAACCAATTGTTTACTCTTCAGAGAAGGCAAACTTGCTCGCCGCCCATTTCGCTGCCAGCTCCACGCTGCCTCAAAGCAACGTTGCCCCTCCTGTACTTGAGAATGTAAATTTTTCCATGGGACACATTTTTTTCCGCACTCGTACAGTAGCAAGAGTTCTCAAAGATCTCGATATACACAAATCCGCTGGCCCGGATGGTATACCCCCGATTCTTCTGAAGAGGTGTTCTTCCACACTGGCAAAGCCACTACGTAAGCTTTTCCATTGCTCCTACTCTTCTGGAATCTTTCCTAGAAGATGGAAAACAGCATTTGTCCAGCCTGTCCCTAAGAAAGGTGGCCCATCCTCCCCCTCCTCCTACCGACCCATAGCACTGACATCCCTTCTTTCTAAGGTCATGGAAACACTGATTAACCGTCAGCTTAAGGAATATCTCGAAGATCGTAAGCTTCTCCATGACCGTCAGTATGGCTTCCGCAGCAACCGTTCCACTGGTGATCTGATGGCATATCTCACCGAACAGTGGAACAAATCTTTACATCGCTTTGGTGAAAGTAAGATTATTGCTCTTGATATCTCCAAGGCATTTGATAGAGTTTGGCATGAAGCTCTCTTATCGAAAATGCGTGCTTTTGGGATCGATAATACTCTTGTTCGTTGGATTAGAAGCTATCTTCTGGACCGTTCAATACAAGTTGTATTGGACGGATTCAAGTCTGATTCCCATAAAATAAATGCTGGTGTGCCCCAGGGCTCTGTTCTGTCTCCGACTCTTTTCCTCATTTTTATAAATGATCTGCTGTCTGTTACTTCTAATCCACTTAACTGTTTTGCTGACGACTCTACCCTCAGCTTTTCATATTCGTTCGATAATTCACGTCCTTCGCCTTCGGACGTACAATTGCAACGGTGCCGTATGTCAAGCTCATTAAACTCCGATTTATACAGCATTGTCAAATGGGGTAATAGAAATCGTGTGGAGTTTAATGCTTCGAAAACTCAATGCTGTCTTCTGTCGTTAAAGCTAAACATTCCCCCAATGCCATTGTCCATGAATGGCACTTACATCGAAGAAACCGAAAAGCTCTCAGTACTCGGTATGTGTGTCAACGACGACCTCCGTTGGAACGACCATATATTTGAGATCGCTAAGAATGCTGCAAAGTGCTTAGGTTTTCTGTATCGGTGTAAGAAGTACTTTTCCCCATCTGATCTGGCTACAATTTATAAAGCGTTTATACGCCCTAAACTCGAGTATAACTCCCACCTCTGGGCAGGTGCTTCGCAAACATCGCTTCACCTGCTTGATAGAATACAAAATCGAGCGTTAAGATTGATAGGTAATAGAACTGCTGCTGAAACAATTGCCCCACTCGAACACCGACGCAATGTTTCATGTCTTTCCTTATTTTATCGTTTCTTTTACAAAAAATGTTCACTCGAAGTAGTCAGTTGCATTCCTCCCCTTAAAAGTTTCTCCCGTAATACTCGTCTCGCAAGGAATGCTCATCAGTTCACCCTTGAGCCTAATTTCGGACGTACCGTGAAATATAGGGATTCTTTTTTTAGCCGAACGACACGAATCTGGAATAGTTTACCCGGCGGGATTTTCCCTTGCCATTTTGATCTGCAAACATTCAAAACCAATGTTAATCGGCACCTCCTATCTCTCCCCTCCCTATCTTCGTAATGCCCGCGCAGTGTGTTCTACATTAAAAGGGAAACACATAATCCCTTGTGCGCGCGTTAATTATATAAAAAAAAAAAAAAAAAAAGTTATTTTAAAGAAAATGACAAAGAAATAACAGGAAAAAGTCTTGATGATTTGCTTCCCTCTGACTGCTAACACTTTATACAAATATTTCGTGTTTTGTCTTTTTTTAACATTGCATATATGTTGAATACATTTTCCCGACTAAAAGTCTACATTGCGAAATAGCGAGATAGCGAAACTAGATGGCGCTATGTGAAACACCCATCGTGATAGTACTATAGATAATATACAATGGTAAATCCCAAACGCAGAGAATAAAAATCTGCATGTTCCACTCAAAGGCTTTCAAGAGAATGAAAGTTTGAGTTTATTATTTTGAGGTTTTTTCCCAAGATTTTTAAGTATTTTTGTAAGAAATTATCTTGCACAGCCTTGGGGTATGTTATATTTTTTTTGTATATGAACTACTTTCTTGTAGAAGTGAATACAATAATGGGGTATGTTATATATTTTTTTTTATATGAACTACTTTCTTGTAGAAGTGAATATTTAGTTGATTTAATATGGAGTTTCTTGAGTTTGGTGCAAGCAATTACACTGCATGTCTGAACCTTGGTAATCTGTAAGAGATGTTTTATTTGGCTTTATTTCAAATATTTTTTGTATGATTAAAATTAATTAAAATTGACTTAATTTAATTAAGAAAGTTGCGTTCAGAAAGCGTGGAGATATTCATTGGTGGATGGTTAGAAGAACTTAAGTATAATAAATGGTAGTACGTGTATCCATATGGTTTTTTTATTTAGGCTTCACAATGAAGCTTAGCGCCCTGTGCATTTGCACATCCTGTACATATGGTGGGTTCGGCTTTGGTGATAATTATGTATAAGGTGGAGGAGAGGATTAATTTGTATCCGTAAATTATTTAATACCAATACCAAATTCATATGAATATGGTTGGATTTTATCAAGGAACAAAATTAGTTTTGTGAATTGGTGTTGGGTGGATTTTAGGGGAGTCAAAAGTTGGGTGCCGTAGCCGTACCCATAATGACCGTCGCAATTTTATTGCTTATATCGCCCTGCTTCTCCATTGCATTCACATTATAAATTTGTATATAAACGTTATTTTTGTGTTTTTTTTTCAGATGTTGGATATAATTAAACCAAGGCAGTCTGCATATATTACTCTGGGTGATTTAAAAAGGTGCCAACTTACAAATGTTTTTTTCGATACTTTCTTAAACTTAGAAAAATTCTTACGACACGAACAACGCGAACCTTTTTGTGCCGTCCGTGATGATTACGTGAGTACAACCAAATATTTAAAAATATTTATTGACATACACCTATTTCCATTTCACAAAGCTATCATTGTAAATACATTGCCTATAGTACTATCATGAGACCATTGTATATACATTGCCTATAGTACTATCATGAGACGAGAAAAAATCTTTTTACCTAGAGCCGCTTGGAGTGCTAGTGTAGGGACATTTTATTTGAGTGAGAGAGAATTAAGAGCATGGTTTTTAGTGTTATGCTTTGTGCTTAGTTTCCTGCGCATGTACGATGTGTGGCAAGAAAAAACAGAAGGAGAACATGAAATAATTCAGTTTTGTTCATTGTATATATGTATATAAACTGCTAGCAGTTTTGAAGTTTATATACAATGGTTTCGCTTAGCTGAGGCGAATAGTTTTTTGTAAGGATTTATACACGATCCAACTTTTTCATTGCTTACGTTTTTTTTATATGGACTACATTGTATATACATTGCCTATAGTACTATCATGAGACGAGAAAAAATCTTTTTACCTAGAGCCGCTTGGAGTGCTAGTGTAGGGACATTTTATTTGAGTGAGAGAGAATTAAGAGCATGGTTTTTAGTGTTATGCTTTGTGCTTAGTTTCCTGCGCATGTGCAATGTGACAATGTGAGGCAAGAAAAAACCGAAGGAGAACATGAAATAATTCAGTATCTTGTTTTGTTCATTGTATATATGTGTATAAACTGCTAGCAGTTTTGAAGTTAATATGTAGTTTATACATGCGTACGTCATTGACCAGACTTTTGATTTGAGTTTTTTAGGATTTTCAAGTTTTGAACGAGCACTACCTACATACATATTTGTCATATTTGTACATATATACATCATTGACCAGACTTTTGATTCGAATTCCTTTGGATTTTCAATTTTTTATTTTTTTACTATTATGAAGGTTGTCGTCTTCAAAAAATGTACACACATTCATTCTTGAAATTTAAATACAAACTTACTTCTTGCTGTATTTATACGAAGATACAAACTTCCTTGCAGTGGATGGATTTTTGTTTTGAATTTTACTTTCAATTCAGATAGGTAGGTACATACATATGTATATTTAGGTATCTATCTGAATGAACTATGTTCAGAAATTCAATCAAAAATTGTTTGTAAATTGATTTATATTATTATTGATTGATTATATATTATTGATTTATAGTAACAAAGATCTTTTGTTTGTTTGAGGTTTATATAATAGGTACTAGTTGACCTACCCAGCTTAGCTCGCGGGAAAGAAATTTATAGTTAAACCAAAATATTTCTTTGTACTAATCTTCTATAGAATTGCTAAAAATACCACGGGTTTTTTACATTTGTAATACCTAATTGTTTAATTTTTACTTGCAATTATTATAGGTAGGTACTAAGTACAAGTTATGCATTCGTGCAGAAAAAAAAATTTGAGATAACAATCAAATACCTATAACATTACGATGATAGAGAAACATATTTGAGTCACTGGCAAAATTCTGTCCGTCTACTAAACGGTTTGGCCAGTTGTTTTTAAATTTGGAATATAAGTTTATTTTGACATTCGACATAGGATTTTTTTAGTTTCTTTTTTGGCTGAAATATTTACGGTACTTGCGATATAACCGTCAAGTAAAAGCTTATTTTTGTCAAAAACAGCTCCAAGAATTTTGTATGTAAAAAATCAATGTGCATTCTATTTTGGTTAAAAAAAATATGACGGTGGGCTAAAACTGGTACCACCCATAGGAGTTTTTTTTGGCATCGACTTTTCTGAGAACTGGTTAGGTAACCGATTACAACCAAAATTAATATTCAGGAAAATGTAAGTAGCCTAAGTAATCTTACACTAAAATATATTTATATATATTTCAAAATAACGGCAACGTTTAAAATAATGTGCTATAGGAAGGTAGGTACTAAAATTAAGATACACATTCCAAATAAATATTAAACAAATAAAATTTTTTTGGCAAAAATGTTGAAAGCGTACTCTACCCGACTGTTTTTCGATTTAGCATTCTAGCTCCAAAACTAACGGTACCTGCGATATAACTTTTATTTAAAAAACTTATTTTTCTCGAAAACAGCTCCTACGATTTTGATAAAACTTTCTGAATAGTGTTTTCTATGCAAAATCTATCTTTTAGTTTAGGATTTTTCAGAATAAGTTTTATAACGGTACCTCCCATATGACCGGTTTTTTAAAATCAGACTTTCTAGTTAACTAATTGACGGATTTTAATAAAATTTTCAAAATATGTAGTGTTTTATGATTTAAATAATATTGTTTATTAAAATTTTCAAAAACATTTTTTTTAATTTTTAATATTTTTTTTTCTAACTTATTTTGTTTTTTTTTTTGAATATTTTGAAAACGAATCTAAAGATATTTTTAATTTTTTTTCTCCTAGTATAAACTATAGATTTCTTTAAATTGACATACTCAAAAAATTTTTAAAGTTTTCGAACGATTTTGAGATGAAAAATGTATAAATTAGAAAACAGCAAAAGAAATAAGATGGCTTACAACATTTTTTTTCCAAAAAACGTTATGAATAGTGTTTTCTGATTTCATAAAAAAATTATTTGTTTAATATTTTCCCCCAAATTTTGCCTCTAGTCTAATGAAAGCAAACTTCGTTATTTGTATTATTATTTATTTATCGTTGTTTATTTTAAAGCATTTCATGATCGTAACAGCATACAGCATACAGAATAAATAATAAGGACGCCTATGATAAACACATAAACATGCAAAAACAACTAACAAATAAAAAAAATACTCGATAACCTACTGAATGCAAAAATTTCAATCAAGAAAACAACTCAACTCAACGGTCATATGGCACTTCCTTTACTTTTAGGCCTACAATTTAAATTTCAATGTCCCCTCTGGGGAATGCCAAAATAATCACACACACCAAGTTTAAAGATAATCGCTTAAGCCATTTAGGCTGCAGCTCGTTATACATACCTACTGACAGACAGACAGTCATTTTTTGTCGATCACTTTTTTAGACTTCTCTATGATCGTAATGTCATTTTTCATCAATATTAGCATATATTCACAATTAAATTAATCAAAAAGATAAATCGTCCTTTCATATACTTATGCCACATGCATCCTAGCAAAGCCAATCGTCTTCAACCTAGTGCTCTAAAAGGAAAGAAATTCAAACTGAGTACATTTACAATTAGTATAATTAACCATTTTTTTAAAAAATAAAGCAATTAAATGTAATGAACGCCGCCAAAATTCTCAAAATAAAAATTTTATGACTGGCCCAGGTCGATGAACCAAAAATTAGGTAGCCACAAGACTTCACTGTCTTGAAAGCAAATAGGCTACAACTAACAACCAATATGACATATTATGTAGTTATTGACGTGATAATGGCTTATAAATCGATGACAGGCTACACGTACGATATAATATGACTCATGCTGATAAGCCTCATGTTGATGACTTCATGCTGATGTTAACCGCGATACTGTGGTTCTTTCAACCAAAATCGGTCTCAAGCACTAGGCGCACGTGAAAAAAAACAGGCGCAAATTCCCAAAATAATTCCACTCAAATACACCGTCAGCAGCAAAGGAACCTACACATGAACCTTACGATTTTCTGATACATTGCATTGTGAGAAACGTATGTGGTGGCGACTGGCGAGGTTACAGAAAATCGCTAGTTTATCACCCATTCTCTTTTGTGCTATCCTAATTTTGTGTCAATCTGTTTTATATATATTCGTCATTTCTAGTTAGTGGTTGGCTGTTTGTTCTTAATTTAAGGGTTGTTGTTGTGCGTTGCTCTGAAATAAAGCATTGTATATACATTGCCTATAGTACTATCATGAGACGAGAAAAAATCTTTTTACCTAGAGCCGCTTGGAGTGCTAGTGTAGGGACATTTTATTTGAGTGAGAGAATTAAGAGCATGGCTTTTAGTGTTATGCTTTGTGCTTAGTTTATTGCGCATGTGCAATGTGAGGCAAGAAAAAACAGAAGAACATGAAATAATTCAGTATTTTGTTTTGTTCATTGTATACCTATGTATATGTATATAAACTGCTAGCAGTTTTGAAGTTAATACATAATGGTTTCGCTTAGCTGAGGCTAATAGTTTTTTGTAAGGATTTATACACGATCCAACATTTTCATTGTATACGTTTTTTTATATGGAATATGCAATATGAGAACTGGTTCTTACATAAGTATTTATATATGCGCACGTCATTGACCAGACTTTTGATTTGAGTTTTTTAGGATTTTCAAGTTTTGTACGAGCACTACCTACATACATATTTGTTATATTTGTACATATACAGAGTTTTTTTTTGGCATCGACTTTTCTGAGAACTGGTTAGGTAACCGATTACAACCAAAATTGATATTCAGGAAAATGTAAGTAGCCTAAGTAATCTTACACTAAAATATATTTATATAGGTATATTTAAAAATAACGGCAACATTTAAAATAATGTGCTATACCTTTTTTAAAGCCAAAAGTCTGTTCAATCATATTATTTTTTAAATAAAGAATTTCAGAAAAAAATAAATATACATATAAAAGGCACGACTGGGTCGCACGTACTTGCTCCTGTGTCCTAATATGTTTATTTAGGGGCAGGTGTAAGCTTTCGTTTTCTCGATTGAAATTTTTGCATTCAGTAATAATCGAATAGTTTTTTACTTGCGATTTATAGGGACTATAAGGCAAGTTATGCATTCGTAAAAAAAAATTCTAACAATCAAATATGACATTACGATAATAGAGAAGTAAAAAAATGTGGGTCCGGAAATTCCGTCCGTCTGTCTGTCTGTCTGTCTGTCCGTATCGATATCTACAGCCGGTTGGGCCAATTTGATTCAAACTTGGTACATAGTATTTTTAGAGTGCTCTAACCGACAGTTTTTTGGAATTGTGGCATTCTAGCTCCAAAACTAACGGCACCTGCCACTTTTAATGAAAAACTTATTTTTCTCGAAAACGGCTCCTACGATTTTGATAAAACTTTCAGAATGATGTTTTCTATGCAAAATCTATCTTTTAGTTTTAATGGATTTTCAGAAAAAGTTTTATAACGGTACCTCCCATATGACCCGTTTTTTGAAATTAGACTTTCTCGTTAACTAATTGACGGATTTTGATAAAATTTTCAAAATATGTAGTGTTTTATGATTTAAATAATATTGCTTATTAAAATTTCCTGGAAACCACCCAAGAATTCCAAATCGATACCCACCACCTCTTTATCGATTTTAAGGCCGCGTACGATAGCATTTATAGAGACGAGCTATACAGAGCCATGTCAGGTTTTGGCATTCCCACAAAACTCGTCCGACTGTGCAGGATGACGATGGAGAACTCTCGCTGCTCCGTCAAGGTTGGTTCTGACCTCACAGAAGCTTTTGACGTCAAAAAAGGATTCCGAAAAGGTGATGCGCTATCGTGCGATTTCTTCAACTTAATACTTGAAAAAATTATAAGAAACTCGCATATCAATTGTAGTGGGACAATTTTTTTCAAGTCTGTGCAATTGCTAGCATACGCTGACGACATAGACATCATTGGCAGAACTCGGCGAGCTGTCACTGGAACGTTTGCTAGCATTGAAGCTGAAGCGGCTAAGATGGGACTAGCAGTCAATGAGGCCAAAACGAAGTACCTGCTGTCCACAAAAAGGGACACACAACACCGGCGGATTGGACAAAATATCACAATAGACAGGTACAACTTTGAGGTAGTTAGGGACTTTGTGTACCTCGGATCCGCTATAACATCTGACAACAACATCTCGTCAGAAATAAAGCGAAGAATTACTCTTGCCAATCGCTGTTTCTATGGGCTAGGAAGGCAATTGAGTAGCAAAGCCCTCTCTCGAAAGACAAAGGAGACTCTGTATAAGACCCTAATCATCCCAGTCCTGCTCTATGGCGCCGAGGCATGGACTCTATCTAAAGCGGATGAAGATATCCTTAGTCGTTTCGAGCGTAAGATTCTTCGGAAGATTTTTGGCCCTATCTGCGTTAACGGGCTTTGGAGGAGAAGGTTCAACCAAGAACTATACGAGCTGTACAGCGACATTGACCTGGTCAAAAAAGTACGCATATCACGTTTAAGATGGCTAGGTCATGTAGAGCGAATGGACAACAATGCTCCGGCTCGCAGGATCTTCGATTCCATCCCAGAGGGTAGACGCAGTCAAGGAAGACCTCGCCTTAGGTGGCGCGCTCAAGTGGAGGACGACCTCAACCAACTTGGAGTGCAAAACTGGAGGCAGCTAGCCAAAGACCGAGTTGGCTGGAGAGGCATGTTGGTTGAGGCCCAGGTTCGTCCCGAACTGTAGCGCCACCTAAGTAAGTAAGTATTAAAATTTTCAAAAACATTTTTTTTTAATTTTTAATAATTTTTTAAAAAACTTATTTTGTTTTTTGAATATTTTGAAAACGAAACTATAGATTTTTTTTATTTTTTTCTCCTAGTATAAACTATAGATTTCTTTAAATTGACATAGTCAAAAAAAATTATATATATGTTTTCGAAAAGTTTTTCAAAAAACTGGTCGAACGATTTTGAAACGAAAAAATTATAAAATAGAAAACAGCAAAAGAAATAAGATGGCTTACAATATTTTTTCCAAAAAACGTTATGAATATTTTTTTTTTGATTTCATTAGAAAATTATTTGTTAATATTTTCCCCCAAATTTTATTTTATATTGCTCGGTTGAGCCTTAGCCACTAGTCTAATGAAAGCAAATTTCGTTATTTATATTATTATTTATTTATTTTATTTATTTTAAAGCATTTCATGATCGTAACAGGATACAGCGTACAGAATAAATAATAAGGACGCCTATGATAAACACATAAACATGCAAAAACAACTAACAAATAAAAAAATACTCGATTACCTACTGAATGCAAAAATTTTAATCAAGAAAACAACTCAACTCAACGGTCATATGGCACTTCCTTTACTTTTAGGCCTACAATTTAAATTCCAATGTCCCCTCTGGGGAATGCCAAAATAATCACACACACCAAGTTTAAATAAAATCGCTTAAGCCATTTAGGCTGCAGCTCGTTATACATACCTACTGACAGACAGACAGTAATTTTTTGTCGATCACTTTTTTAGACTTCTCTATGATCGTAATGTCATGTTTCATTGTTATCTAAATTTTTTTTATATTCACAAATTCTAAACTTGACTTATAGTCCCTATAATCGCAAGTTAAAATTGGAAAAACTCCTGTGTAAAATGTCAAAATAACCTTAAGTTCTAAATTTGAAGACGATTGACTCATCTGTTTAGGCTAAAGTCCAAAATACATCCGTATAGACAGACCTACAGACAGACGGACAGAATTTTGTCAGTAACTCAAATATGTTTCTCCATCATCGTAATGTAATGTTTGATTATTATCACAATTTTTTTATGTTCACGAATCCTAAACTTGACTTATAGTCCCTATAATCACAAAGCTACTTGTGCATAAAATTCAACATAAACGATAACGAAGCCAATGAAATGAAAATTCAAAAAATAAAATCATTGTCGATCCTCTTCGTTGTTCACCGTCACCGAGAACAGGATATACACAATACACACACACATGTGCTTATTAAGTTTTCCTTGTTAGTATCTCTCTCACCCTCGCTCACACCATCTACTACACCGACGACCGACCGATCGACCTGAATTTAGCTGAACATTTTATCAAAGATAATATAACAAGTATACCTACGTAAATACCCACATTATGTAGGTATGAATGTAGGTACATACCTAAATATCTACCTACCCTCGAAAGTTTTAAATGAAAAAATATAAAACTCAAAATAAACTTATCAACCAGCTTAAACATATACCCACCCCGCACACACCATTCATTTACAAAAGTCTTTTTTCTTCTTTTTTTGTCATTCCTTTTTTAAAACTAGCCATCTCGTCACCCTGCTTGTGTGAAGCAATCCAGTTGTGCAAAAAAAAACTATACTCGCATCATTGTATATATGTAAACTGCAAACTGCAAAGAGTAAAGTACATGTTCACAGAGTTTCTCTTAGAATTCTCTTTGTTCGCCTCGTTCGCCTCTTTCAATTTACCAAGTTGATTTTACCTAGAGCCGCTTGGAGCGCCACGGTCCACATGTCACCATGATAGTACTATAGAAGTTCATATACAATGAAATAAAGTAGAAATCATTGGACCAGCACACACGAGACTATTCAACCCGGACTGAAACCGGTTTTCTGGACAAGGGCATTGTATATGAACTTCAATAGTACTATCATAGTGACATGTGGACCGTGGCGCTCCAAGCGGCTCTAGGTAAAATTAACTTGGTAAATTGAAAGAGGCGAACAAAGAGAAATGTAAGAGAAACTCTGTGAACATGTACTTTACTCTTTGCAGTTTGCAGTTTACATATATACAATGATGCGAGTATAGTTTTTTTTTTTTGCACAACTGGATTGCTTCACAAGCAGGGTGACGAGATGGCTAGTTTTAAAAAAGGAATGACAAAAAAGAAGAAAAACGTCTTTTGTAAATGAATGGTGTCTGGGGGGTGGGTATATGTTTAAGCTGGTTGATAAGTTTATTTTGAGTTTTATATTTTTTTCATATAAAACTTTCGAGGGTAGGTAGATATTTAGGTATGTACCTACATACATACTTACATAATGTGTGTATTTACCTAGGTATACTTGTTATATTATCTTTGATAAAATGTTCAGCTAAATTCAGGTCGATCGGTCGGTCGTCGGTGTGGTAGATGGTGCGAGCGAGGGTGAGGGAGATACTAACAAGGAAAACTTAATGAGCACATGTGTATGTGTATTGTGTATATCCTGTTCTCGGTGACGGTGAACAACGAAGAGGATCAACAATGATTTTATTTTTTGAATTTTCATTTCATGCTTCGTTATCGTTGATGTTGAAGTTAATGCACAAGTAGCTTTGTGATTATAGGGATTATAAGTCAAGTTTAGGATTCGTGAACATAAAAAAATTGTGATAATAATCAAACATTACATTACGGTGATAGAGAAACATATTTGAGTTTGCTGGCAAAATTCGGTCCGTCTGTCTGTAGGTCTGTCTGTACGGATGTATTTTGGAATATAGCCTAAACGGTTGAGCCAATCGTCTTCAAATTTAGAACTTAAGGTTATTTTAACATTCTACAGAGGGAGTTTTTTTCAATTTTTACTTGCGATTATAGGGACTATAAGGCAAGTTTAGAATTCGTGATTATAAAAAAAATTTAGATAACAATTAAACATGACATTACCATCATAGGGAAGTCTAAAAAAGTGATCGACAAAAAATGTCTGCCTGTCTGTCTTCTGTCTGTCTGTCAGTATGTATAACGAGCTGCAGCCTAAACGGCTTAAGCGATTATCTTCAAACTTGTGTGTGTGATTATTTTGGCATTCCCCAGAGGGGGCATTGAAATTTAAATTGTAGGCCATAAGGCACGGTGGTGCCATATGACCGTTGAATTGAGTTGTTTGCTTGATTGAAATTTTTGCATTCAGTAGGTAGGTAATCGAGTATTTTTTTTATTTGTTAGTTGTTTTTGCATGTTTATTTGTTTATCATAGGCGTCATAGCTTATTATTTATTCTGTATGCTTTATGCTGTTACGATCATGAAATGTTTTAAAATAAATAACGATAAATAAATAATAATATAAATAACGAAATTTGCTTTCATTAGACTAGTGGCTAAGGCTCAACCGAGCAATATAAAACAAAATTTGGGGGAAAATATTAAACAAATAATTTTTTAATGAAATCAAAAAAAAATATTCATAACGTTGTAAGCCATCTTATTTTTTTGCTGTTTTCTATTTTATAAATTTTTCATTTCAAAATCGTTCGACCAGTTTTTTGAAAAAACTTTCGAAAACACACCGTCATATTTTTTTTAACCATAATTGAATGCACATTGATTTTTTACATACACAATTCTTGGAGCTGTTTTTGACAAAAATAAGCTTTTACTTGGCGGTTATATCACAAGTATCAGCTAAAAAAGAAATTTAAAAAATCCTATGTCGAATGTCAAAATAAACTTATTTTCCAAATTTAAAGACAACTGGCCAAACCGTTTAGTAGACAGACAGAATTTTGCCAGTGACTCAAATATGTTTCTCTATCATCGTAATGTTATAGGTATTTGATTGTTATCTCAAATTTTTTTTTCTGCACGAATGCATAACTTGTACTTAGTACCTACCTATAATAATTGCAAGTAAAAATTAAACAATTAGGTATTACAAATGTAAAAAACCCGTGGTATTTTTAGCAATTCTATAGAAGATTAGTACAAAGAAATATTTTGGTTTAACTATAAATTTCTTTCCCGCGAGCTAAGCTGGGTAGGTCAACTAGTACCTATTATATAAACCTCAAACAAACAAAAGATCTTTGTTACTATAAATCAATAATATATAATCATTCAATAATAATATAAATCAATTTACAAACAATTTTTGATTGAATTTCTGCACATAGTTCATTCAGATAGATACCTACATAATACATATGTATGCACCTATATGTATGTGTAGGTACCTATCTGAATGGAAATTAAAATTCAAAACAAAAATCCATCCACTGCAAGGACGTTTGTATCTTTGTGTAAATACAGCAAGAAGTAAGTTTGTATTTAAATTTGAAGAATGAATATGTGTACATTATTTTAAAACGACAACCTTCATAATAGAATATTAAAAAAATTGAAAATCCTAAAGAATTCGAATCAAAAGTCTGGTCAATGATGTATATATGTACAAATATGTATGTAGGTAGTGCTCATACAAAACTTGAAAATCCTAAAAAACTCAAATCAAAAGTCTGGTCAATGACGTACGCATGTATAAAGTATATATTAACTTCAAAACTGCTAGCAGTTTATACACATATATACAATGAACAAAACAAGCTACTGAATTATTTCATGTTCTCCTTCGGTTTTTTCTTGCCTCACATTGTCACATTGCACATGCGCAGGAAACTAAGCACAAAGCATAACACTAAAAACCATGCTCTTAATTCTCTCTCGCTCAAATAAAATGTCCCTACACTAGCACTCCAAGCGGCTCTAGGTAAAAAGATTTTTTCTCGTCTCATGATAGTACTATAGGCAATGTATATACAATGGATCATTGTATATAGACTGCTATAGTACTATCATGACGACCGGTGGACGGTGGCGTTCCAAGCGGCTCTAGGGAAAATTAACTTGGTAAATTGAAAGAGGCGAACGAGTCGAACAAAGAGAATTCTAAGAGAAACTCTGTGAACATGTACTTTACTCTTTGCAGTTTGCAGTTTACATATATACAATGATGCGAGTATAGTTTTTTTTTTGCACAACTGGATTGCTTCACACAAGCAGGGCGACGAGATGGCTAGTTAAAAGGATTGACAAAAAAGAAGAAAAACGACTTTTGTAAATGAATGGTGTCTGGGTGGTGGATATATGTTTAAGCAGGTTGATAAGTTTATTTTGAGTTTTATATTTTTTTCATATAAAACATTCGAGGCTAGGTAGATATTTAGGTATGTACCTACATACATACCTGCATAATGTGTGTATTTACGTAGATATCCTTGTTATATTATCTTTGATAAAATGTTCAGCTAAATTCAGGTCGATCGGTCGGTTGTCGGTGTGGTAGATGGTGGGAGCGAGGGTGAGGGAGATACAAGCAAGGAAAACTTAATAAGCACATGTGTATGTGTATTGTGTACATCCTGTTCACGGTGACGGTGAACAACGAAGAGGATCGACAATGATTTTATTTTTTGAATTTTCATTTCATTGGCTTCGTTATCGTTGATGTTGAATTGTATCCACAAGTAGCTTTGTGATTATAGGGACTATGAGTCAAGTTTAGGATTCGTGAACATAAAAAAATTGTGATAATAATCAAACATTACATTACGATGATAGAGAAACATATTTGAGTTGCTGGCAAAATTCTGTCCGTCTGTCTGTACGGATGTATTTTGGACTAGGTATAGCCTAAACCGATGAGCCAATCGACTTCAAATTTAGAACTTAAGGTTATTTTGACATTTTACACAGGAGTTTTTTCAAATTTTACTTGCGATTATAGGGACTATAAGGTAAAGTTTAGAATTTGTGAATATAAAAAAAAATTTAGATAACAATGAAACATGACATTACGATCATAGAGAAGTCTAAAAAAGTGATCGACAAAAAATGACTGTCTGTCTGTCAGTAGGTATGTATAACGAGCTGCAGCCTAAATGGCTTAAGCGATTATCTTTAAACTTGGTGTGTGTGATTATTTTGGCATTCCCCAGAGGGGACATTGAAATTTAAATTGTAGGCCTAAAAGTAAAGGAAGTGCCATATGACCGTTGAGTTGAGTTGTTTTCTTGATTGAAATTTTTGCATTCTGTAGGTAATCGAGTATTTTTTTTATTTGTTAGTTGTTGTTTGTTTTCGACTATGTCAATTTAAAGAAATCTATAGTTTATACTAGGAGAAAAAATTAAAAAAATCTATAGATTGGTTTTCAAAATATTCAAAAAACTAAATAAGTTTTTTTAAAAAATTATTAAAAATTAAAAGAAATGTTTTTGAAAATTTTAATAAGCAATATTATTTAAATCATAAAACACTACATATTTTGAAAATTTTATCAAAATCCGTCAATTAGTTAACGAGAAAGTCTCATGTTTGATTGTTAGAATTTTTTTTACGAATGCATAACTTGTACTTAGTACCTACCTATAATAATTGCAAGTAAAAATTAAACAATTAGGTATTACAAATGTAAAAAACCCGTGGTATTTTTAGCAATTCTATAGAAGATTAGTACAAAGAAATATTTTGGTTTAACTAACTATAAATTTCTTTCCCGCGTGCTAAGCTGGGTAGGTCAACTAGTACCTATTATATAAACCTCAAACAAACAAAACATCTTTGTTACTATAAATCAATAATATATAATCTAATCAATCAATAATAATATAAATCAATTTACAAACAATTTTTGATTGAATTTCTGCACATAGTTCATTCAGATACGTACCTACATATGTATGTACCTATATGTATATGTAGGTACCTATCCGAATGGAAAGTAAAATTCAAAACAAAAATCCATCCACTGCAAGGACGTTTGTATCTTTGTATAAATATAGCAAGAAGTAAGTTTGTGTTTAAATTTCAAGAATGAATGTGTACATTATTTGAAGACGACAACCTTCATAATAGTAAAAAAATTGAAAATCCTAAAGAATTCGAATCAAAAGTCTGGTCAATGATGTATATATGTACAAATATGACAAATATGTATGTAGGTAGTGCTTGTACAAAACTTGAAAATCCTAAAAAACTCAAACCAAAAGTCTGGTCAATGACGTACGCATGTATAAATGCTTATGTGAGAACAAGTTCTCATATTACATATTCCATATAAAAAAAACGTAAACAATGAAAATGTTGGATCGTGTATAAATCCTTACAAAAAACTATTCGCCTCAGCTAAGCGAAACCATTGTATATTAACTTCAAAACTGCTAGCAGTTTATACACATACTTATATACAATGAACAAAACATGATACTGAATTATTTCATGTTCTCCTTCGGTTTTTTCTTGCCTCACATTGTCACATTGCACATGCGCAGAAAACTAAGCACAAAGCATAACACTAAAAACCATGCTCTTAATTCTCTCTCACTCAAATAAAATGTCCTACACTAGCACTCCAAGCGGCTCTAGGGAAAAAGATTTTTTCTCGTCTCATGATAGTACTATAGGCAATGTATATACAATGCAATGGATAAGGGAAGGGAAACTTGTGGTATAAATTGGACTGAAATCTTCAACCAACTTTTGAGTGGATGAACGAAGACTGAAACTAATACACACACAATTTTTTACAGTTTGGGGTTTGAAAATAAGCAAGAAATACAAACACATGGGAAAGAAGTTCATGTATATATTTTCTTCTTTTCTGGTTCATCCCGTGTGTGCTTGATGTAAGGTTTGAAACCGGTTTTTTCCCGGGTTGAGATAGTCTCGTGTATGCAGGCCTATTGTGTATATACTTCTAGCAGTCTATCTACATATATACAATAATACAATGGGAGAAATACAAAACGTCAACTTTTTGTGATATCGCAGCATCATTTGTGATTCGAGCTCGAACGCAAACGTATTCCGATCTGAGCACCAGGCGAACATGAAAAAGAACAAGCGCAAATTCCCAAAATAATTCCACTCAAATAATAATAAAGGCGGCGTTTTGTTAAAGTAGAAAGTAGATGTAGATATTGGGGTGTGTGAGTGGATTTAACGAAAGGGTTTGTGGGTATGAGTTAACTGGCTGTGTGTGGGTGTTGCTGTCATCAATGTTTTCTTATGACGTTATAACGTAAAATTATTGTCCGACTTTACAGACAACCAACTCTTTTTTTAGAGAAGATTTGAAAGCGGTGTTTTTAGCTTAAGCCGAAGAATTATTTAACGAAGCAAATGAAGCCTATACTCTGAATAAAATTTAAACTTGACAAATTGCACAACCTATTTGAAATCGTGTTGCAAGGAAGGTGCAAGCGTCCTGTTAAAACACATCAGTGCAGAAAATAGACCAGGCTTATGGGAGCTGTTATCTCTAAAATATGATTTTAAAGGAATCTTAGAGAACAACGAACTCAAGCTGTTTTGTGAACTGCCAGCCGTTCAAAAAAAAAGAATTCAAAAGGAATCCGTGAATTGTTCGACCTCACAATAAATTGTCCTAGTAGGGAAACCTTAAACATGTCATGTTTGTGAGAGAAAACACAACTCTCTTCTACATTTCGAAACATAAAAACTTACTTTTCAGCCCGATTCTCCCCCTTATGACGAATCTCAAGGCACAAGCTCTTGTGACAATTTCTTAAGAAGATTTTTGTGACTAGATAACATAAAGGGATTCTCCCCTAATTCTCACAAGAAAAGTCACACCATGGTGAGACTTTATTGTGAATAACAGATACGAAAAGAAACAAAATAAATTCAAGTCATATCTCACCGAACAGTGGAACAAATCCTTACATCGCTTTGGTGAAAGTAAGATTATTGCTCTAGATATCTCCAAGGCATTTGATAGAGTTTGGCATGAAGCTCTCTTATCGAAAATGCGTGCTTTAAGGATCGATAATACTCTTGGTCGTTGGATTAGAAGCTATCTTCTGGACCGTTCAATACAAGTTGTATTGGAGGGTATCAAGTCTGATTCCCACAAAGCATTCAGCATTGTCATATGGGGTAACAGGAATCGTGTGGAGTTTAATGCTTCGAAAACTCAATGCTGTCTTCTGTCGTTAAAGCTAAACATACCCCAATGCCATTGTCCATGAATGGCACTTACATCGATGAAACCGAAAAGCTCTCAGTACTCTGTATGTGTGTTAACGACGACCTCCGTTGGATCGATCATACTTTTGAGATCGCTAAGAATGCTGCTAAGTACTTAGGTTATCTGTATCCGTGTAAGAAGTATTTTTCCCCATCTGATCTGGCTACAATTTATAAAGCGTTTATACGCCCTAAACTCGAGTATAACTCCCACCTCTGGGCAGGTGCTTCACAAACATCGCTTCAGCTGCTTGATAGAATACAAAATAGAGCATTAAGATTGATAGGAAATGAATCAATTTCCCCTACGGTACACCGACGCAATGTTTCATGTCTTCTTATTTTATCGTTTCTTTTACAAAAAATGTTCACTTAAAGTAGCCAGTTGCATTTCTCCCCTTAAAAGTTTCTCCCGTAACACTCGGAATGCAAGGAATGCTCATCAGTTCACCCTTGAGCCCAATTTCGGACGTACCATGAAATATAGGGATTCTTTTTTTAGCCGAACAACACGAATTTGGAATATTACCCGGCGAGATTTTCCCTTGCCATTTTGATCTGCAAACATTCAAAACCAATGTTAATCGACACCTCCTTTCTCTCCCCTCCCTATCTTCCTAATTCCCGGACAGTGTGATACATTAAAAGGGAAACAAATAGTCCCTTGTGCGCGCGTTAATTATAAAAAAATGCAAGGTAAACAAAACAATATATTTTTGTTCGGTAATCATTCTGTGTTATTGTACAAATTTTACTTTTCATATCCGGCTTAGTTCCACGAAATAAGATGCACCAGAAACAAATCCATTTTCATTTCTTCTTATTTCACGTTCCAATTTACGACAATTTGCGAACTTATCAATGTAATTAGTTTGTTTAAAATATAATGCTGTTATAAAATTCTTTAGTTAGTTAGAATTTATTTTGGATTAAACTTCTTTAAAAAAATATGCGCCATCACTAAAATCTATTTCACTTCTTCTTGTTACTTGTGAGGCATGAAAGAGAGAATCGGGCTTTTAAGAACAGACATTAGCGATCAACATCAATCGTATCATTAGCTCCGTTCGTCTACTTTTTGGGTTGTTTTAGGAAAGCTGTCAAATTTTAAAGAGTGGGGATGAAAACTCTTAGAAAATAATTAATTCGCTCAAAAGTAAAAACTAGGGAAACTTTTTTAAACGTCAAAAAAATAAAAAAATAACTAAACAAAATGGATTAATTAGTGCAGATGAAATAAAAATTGTAATGGAAACCATTGTAATAGGCCATTGTAAGGTAATTTTTTTATTTACTTTTTATTTAACTTAAAATTTTTTTTTAAATTTAAATTTCTCTAAATACGAAGACTTCACAAAACGTCAAATTTTAAATGTTTTTTGTTTGGTTTAAAATAGGGAGTCAAAGAGAAATATTTTGCCCTCTCACAATCTCTCTCTTCTCACACGAAAACTCTCGAAAATGTATGTAAACGAACAACATTTGTGTAAAATTGTTTAAAATTGTCTGTTATAGGGAGTAGACGAACAAATGTATGATTCGTGTATTTGGTCTCCAAGTTGTGATATACTTTATAGATACATGAAAAAATCCAAAATATTTATTTTGATTTATGTTTCTTAAATTTAATCGGGGCGAGTTTCTTCAGGCCGAATTATTTTGATACTCGTCAAAAAGTTCTATGTATCAATCATATGTTCAGACAAACCCAATTAATCCAGAGTATTATAATTATATTCAAAATCAAAATCGGTCACAGACAATCATCAAGCAACAGATATTAACCCAAAAGCTCAATATTTTAAACCCTACCTCCAACTAGCTTCAACAAATTCAAACTGAAAACATTTAAATGAATTAAAAAAAAACACATAATTAGCTAGGGACATCCATTGTGTGAGTTAAGTCGATGTATGCAACTTATTTATCTGCAGTTCAAATCTTAGGCTTAAAAAAACATACAACTTCTTTTGACGTTTAGGTCTTAGGACACAGCAAATTTTTAAGAGTTGAGCTTACACTCAAACCGTTCAGAGTTTGAAAATAAATTAACAAAAGGCTACGTGCAAAAAATAACTTGACTTATTCGAAGCCAAGAGATTCTTGCAATCAAAATAAGGCACATTTAAGGCTTAAAATTAGATGACCCTTCGTTTTATGTACCAGCTCAAGTAGATCTGTTGTTAGGCAGTTATGTTTAATGGGAAATAGTTTTGCCAAATGTTATTCGAAGAGATTGTCGCGCTTTTTATTTCGCGAATATATTTTTTTTGACAGAGCGCACGCACAAGGGATTTGTGGTGCCCTTTTAATGTTAAACCCACTGCGCGAACATCGGATGGTTAGAGAAGGAGAGGCAGGAGGTGTCGATTAACATTGGTTTTGAATGATATCAAATTAAAATGGCGAGGAAAAACCTCACCGGGTTTATAAAAAAAATATTTTAACGCTTTGAAGAATTATAGAAAGCACTATTATCGAATTTTACCTATAGTAGTTAAAATTAACAGTAAACAGCCTACCGGAAAATTATAAGACTCAATAAAAAACAAAATGTCTACTTTTATTTTTTTACTTCTCCTTCTTTTTTCCTTATCCAATGCTCTAGATTATTCTTGAAATGTATCATCCACTCGACTTTTGCTTTTCTTTGCTTTCCAAAATCTTTGTATTAAAAAAATCTTTTCTAATTTCCTCCAAATTTTCCTTTTTCACTTCAAAAAAAAACTTGCGTTCAATATCTTCGAAGGTCTACCGAGAAGTCATTAATCCCTCGCAGTTTTTCTTTCATCGATTATCAATTTTACCGACACATTCATGCAACCAACCGATCGGTTCACTAGGTTTTCTGTCACGGTTTTCTGATAAACAATACTATCTGTTGTTGTGCGCCTCCGTTGTCGAATTCCAGCGATGCCTTTCCACATGCCATGTGTAATTGTCTGAGTTAATAGCGGAGGTAAACAAAGTCCCTGACTACTTCAGAGTTATAGATGTCTATCGTGATGTTTTGTCCAAGACGACGATGTTGGGTGTCTCTTCTAGGTGACAGCATATACTTGGATCTACCCTCATTGATTTCTAAACCCATTTTCGCCGCTTCCGTCGCAATTCTCAAAAAAAACAGTACTGCCATTACGCTATGTTCTTGGTGAGGTTTTTACTTTACTTTTTTTGACTGATATCTCTGTAGTTGTTGCCGTTCAGAGGGTCGGACATATAATGCTGAGATTCTGAGAGAGGATTACGGTGTTCCCTTGATTGTCTGTGAATGCTTCAGTTCGAGCTCTATAGATTTTACAGTTTCTTTTTACCTTTTGGGAAGACTTTCGAACTTCATTCTTGCAATAACATATCTCTATTTTCCCGATCGCAGGCTTCTCGTATCCCTTTTTTTGTCCTACCTCGGAACCCGTCTGCACGGTAACAGACAATTTGGACAATTTTAGTGTATTTTTAAAGGCACACTTTTTGATCGGCACATAATGTCATATTGTTCCAGAAGCTGACTTGTCAATCGATAAGATTGTTTTGTGTAGCGCGCTTGACCACTTCTTAAAAGGGAATTCCTTTGATGTGATTAATTAATTACCTGCCTATTTGAAGGATTCCAGTTTTCAAAGCCTCTGGCGGCTGGTATTCTTTAGACGTAAAAGGCCGACTTTTTTATGGCTAAAAAGAATTTGAATTAATATATATATAATTACCTTTACAAATGTTCTGCTCCTTTGTTCGAAAAAAAAAGACTTTTATAGTTTAGTATGTCTCTACAGTGTATTACAGTCCAGTACAGTATATCTTTATTAAATTTTTCGGGGCTGTATTTATATTACCAGCCCCACTTTTTTTTCTTTACAATTTTTGTTCTTAACCTATTTACAATTTTTTTTTGCTTAAAACTATTGTAGTTATGCATTTCTGCATAACCACCGAAATTCTTAACCTAGTTATACAATAATTACTTAATACTATTTTAGTTATGCATTTCTGCATAAACACAGAAATTCTTAACCTAGTTATACACTAAATTTACACCTGTCGATGCCGTCTCCGATGCCGTCGTCGTCGTCGTCGCAGAACTTTTCCAGTATCATGTTTATTTTTTTGTTTATCGGCGTACTACATTTTTTATCGTATACCAGGGTACCAGAATTGGTTGTAGGTATACCCTGGTACCGCAATTGTTTATTGCATTTTACCGGGTATTGGTAGCCGCATCTTCAATTCTTCATATTGCTAACCTCGCCATTTTAGGGTGTGGTTACTATTCGTTGTTTCATTGGTAGAATTGTGGTGCATTTTTTCGGGGAATGGCTCAAACGATGGTAACGCATTCAAGCAACAACACAAACATTTCGAAAGGAATTAATCGGCGAGTACTAGACGAGACAAAAAAGGTTGAACAAGAAAAAAACAACCGAAAGTTGGAGATTTGGTGCTGCACAAAGATGAACTACTTCTACCATTATTCTTTGCCCACCATGGGCTAGTTGTTAACATTAGGAATGATGTCACATATCATTAGGAATGATGTCGATCATAAGCTCATAGAGGCCGGACGTCAGGTCGAGGTGCGCGCATAAATAATTACACAAAAGCCAAAAAAAAAAAATTATTGCGCATTGTTATCGCGAGTGATAAAAAAATAATATTACACACTCGTTTGAGAAATTGGCAAAAACCCCTCGCGTGTGCTGTAAAGAAAAAAACAATATCCACTCGTGTCGTTGGAAGACGATAAGATGCCCATTCGCGCTGTGGAAAAAAAAAATAATAATACACACTTGCATAACAAATCAAATTATCCTCCTATCTGTCCCAACCCTTTGTGCTTAGCTTAACTGCCTCTTTCTTATCTACTGAAGGCATCGTATGCTTGCGGTAAATGGATAAGGGCATCTGAGTTTGTCCTATTGTGCTGAATATTTAAATTGATTTTTTGTATGCAAGCTGTCTTATGGGCATAACACCTAAGACAGTTTGTTTATTGCAGAGATTAATTTGGATTTTCACTGCATGGTTCGACTTAGTCAGAATTGTGTTTAGTGTGTAAGTATTTTGAAATGGTAAGTAATTTTTTTATCGTGTATTCCAATGTTCGTGGTATAAGAAAGAATTTCTTTCACCTGTACGTCTACTCTGTTCAATACAGGCTAGCTGTTTTGGCATTAAGTGAAACCCAGGTTGGAGTAAATACTGATTTATCAGAGTTTGCTCTACATGGGTATAGCTTGGTGCCATTACTCTTTTCCCATCATGGTCTCGTGGTCTATGTTAGGAATGATATTGCTTGCCAGAGCCTTCCCCAATATGGGCAATGTTCTAACACGGACTTGAAGGTATGTCGAGCTCTTTGCCGGGTTACATCACCTTACCCAACTGATCGATGTGCCAACGCGTATTCCGGATGTTGCTGGGCAAGCCGCCCATACTCTTGACTTGTTTCTTACTTCTCACCCTGATAAATATACCATTAGTGTAACTTCTCCATTTGGCACTTCAGACCATTGTGTCATTTCAGCTAATTTCTCATTCTCCACCCATCCAGTTAAAGAAAAACTTCCCATCACCGAGAAAGCCAACTGAACCGGCCTGAATATTTTTTTCCGAAACATCAACTGGTCACTATGCTTCCTCGATAGTGACATTGATGCCAATGATGAAATGATCACAAATGTGATTCTTCTAGGGATGCGTGCTTTTATTCCTAACAGAGTAAAAAGCATCAAACCTAAAGAAAAGTCTTGGTTTAATTCTGAGTGTAAAGAAGCTATCAGGCTCAAAGAAGTAAAAACTCAAAAAATCCTGCAGTGTCCCAAAGGCAGTAAAAATTTTTGGTCATTTGTAAAAAATATTAAAAACTCCTCAACATCTTCGGTTCCAACGCTCATCGACAGTAACAAACCAATTGTTTACTCTTCAGAGAAGGCAAACTTGCTCGCCGCCCATTTCGCTGCCAGCTCCACACTGCCGCATAGCAACGTTGCCCCTCCTGTACTTGAGAATGTAAATTTTTCCATGGGACAGATTTTTTTCCGCACTCGTACAGCAGCAAGAGTTCTCAAAGATCTCGATATACACAAATCCGCTGGCCCGGATGGTATACCCCCGATTCTTCTGAAGAGGTGTTCTTCTACACTGGCAAAGCCACTGCGTAAGCTTTTCCATCGCTCCTACTCTTCTGGAATCTTTCCTAGAAGATGGAAAACAGCATTTGTCCAGCCTGTCCCTAAGAAAGGTGACCCATCCTCTCCCTCCTCCTACCGACCCACTGACATCCCTTCTTTCTAAGGTCATGGAAACACTGATTAACCGTCAGCTTAAGGAATATCTTGAAGATCGTAAGCTTCTCCATGACCTTCAGTATGGCTTCCGCAGCAACCGTTCCACTGGTGATCTGATGGCATATCTCACCGAACAGTGGAACAAATCTTTACATCGCTTTGGTGAAAGTAAGATTATTGCTCTTGATATCTCCAAGGCATTTGATAGAGTTTGGCATGAAGCTCTCTTATCGAAAATGCGTGCTTTTGGGATCGATAATACTCTTGTTCGTTGGATTAGAAGCTATCTTCTGGACCGTTCAATACAAGTTGTATTGGATGGATTAAAGTCTGATTCCCATAAAATAAATGCTGGTGTGCCCCAGGGCTCTGTTCTATCTCCGACTCTTTTCCTCATTTTTATAAATGATCTTCTGTCTGTTGCTTCTAATCCACTTAACTGTTTTGCTGACGACTCTACCCTCAGCTTTTCATATTCGTTCGTTAATTCACGTCCTTCGCCTTCGGACGTACAATTGCAACGGTGCCGTATGTCAAGCTCATTAAACTCCGATTTATACAGCATTGTCAAATGGGGTAATAGAAATCGTGTAGAGTTTAATGCTTCGAAAACTCAATGCTGTCTTCTGTCGTTAAAGCTTAACATTCCCCCAATGCCATTGTCCATGAATGGCACTTACATTGAAGAAACCGAAAAGCTCTCAGTACTCGGTATGTGTGTCAACGACGACCTCCGTTGGAAGGACCATATATTTGAAATCGCTAAGAATGCTGCTAAGTGCTTAGGTTTTCTGTATCGGTGTAAGAAGTATTTTTCCCCATCTGATCTGGCTACAATTTATAAAGCGTTTATACGCCCTAAACTCGAGTATAACTCCCACCTGTGGGCAGGTGCTTCACAAACATCGCTTCACCTGCTTGATAGAATACAAAATCGAGCGTTAAGATTGATAGGAAATAGAACTGCCGCTGAAACAATTGCCCCTCTCGAACACCGACGCAATGTTTCAGGTCTTTCCTTATTTTATCGTTTCTTTTATAAAAAATGTTCACTCGAGGTAGCCAGCTGCATTCCTCCCCTTAAAAGTTTCGCCCGTAATACTCGTCTTGCTAGGAATGCCCATCAATTCACCCTTGAGCCCAATTTCTGACGTACCGTGGAATATAGGGATTCTTTTTTTAGCCGTACAACACGACTTTGGAATGGTTTGCCCGGCGAGATTTTCCCTTGCCATTTCAATTTGCAAACATTCAAAACCAATGTTAATCGACACCTCCTATCTCTCCCCTACCATTCTTCCTAATGCCGGCGCAGTGTGTTACATTAAAAGGGAAACAAATAGTCCCTTGTGCGCGCGTTAATTATAAAAAAAAAAAAAAAAAAAAACCTCAACCACAATTCAAATTGTAGCCATTATCCTCAAACTGAGGATATTATTTTCTGGCCAGACAACACCCGAAGGAAGGTATGTTGAGATTTTAGCTGAGTTTAATCAACTAGCTCAGCTCATGGACGGACCCGATCCGAATTCCTGACATTGCAAGTCACACCATCAACACTCTAGACTTGTTTCTTACCTCCGATATAAATAATTACATCATTCGTCTTTTTTCGCCCCCAAATCACGTTTTCTGCGAATTTCTTGTACCAATAAAAACCCGTTAAAAAAAACCCTAGGAGAACCGACTGGCATTACGATAAAGCCAACGAGGACGGTCTTAACAATTTCTTTAGGATTTTTAACTGGTCACTATGCTTCTTCGATAGTGACATTGATTCTAGCGTGGTTATGGTTACAAATATTATTCTTTTAGGAATGATAAATTTCGTCCCGAAGAGGTCGAGAAGTATCAAACCAAAAGAGCAGAGAGGCTCTGTAGAGAGGTAAGTTTCTGTTGTTATAAGGCCCAAACAACCAAGCAAAACTGATGTTCGTCTTCATTGATACTATTGCTGTCAGGTCTCAAGACAAAGCAGATCTACTTGAAGCTCGATTTGCGGGAAACTCAATACTGCCAGCATGTGTTTCTAGTCCTCCTGTACTTGAGTGTAATTGATAAGAAAGATTTTTACATACACAAATTCGATGGCCTGGTTAGTATTTTCTCTATTGTTTTGGAGAGGTGTTCTTCAACTCTGGCGAAACCTTTGCGTAAGCTTTTTTTTCATCTGTCCTATTCCTCTGGTCTCTTTCCAAGTGGATGAAAAACAGCATATGTACAGCCTATCCCAAAAAAAGCGAATCTTCATCTTCCTCAAACTATCGACCAATTGCACTAACTAACCTTCCCTTCTTTCGAAAGTCATGGAAACGCTGATTAATATTCAGCTCATGGAATATCTCAAAGAACGAAAGCTTCTTATCAATACGTCCACTGGCGATTTCATGATATATCTCACCGAAAAGTGGAACCAATTTCTCCACCGTTTTGGTGAAAGCTAAATTATTGCACTTGATGTTTTGGAGGCATTTCGACGAAGATTATTTAAATTACCCCCGAGGTGGCGCTAGGGTGGTTTTTTTTAAATTCTGATTTATGGGCCGCTTTGACCGAGCACCGCAGGGTGGGTAAGCTAATTATTAATAAAATTTTATTTTATGTAGAGCAGAGATGCTGCGTTCACAAAATCATGAGTATGGGCGTCTTGGTTAGGAACATCCGGTATTGGAATCGGCTCATTTATAAATTGGCTAATACGAGCAGTAGCTTTTGACACTTTCTTGTCTTCAAATTAACTTCTAACGTTTTCAAAACTTCTCTTTCATACCGTCTTCACCAACTTGAGCCAATTTTAAGCCTTATCGGAGACAGTTCTCTTTCCAAAAATAATAAGACAAACAATCCCATGTCTCTCGCTTATGGTTAACAACATACGATAATAATACAATAGACATACAATGTTTGCCGGTAACCTGGCAGAAGGGACAGTTAAGGACATTAGAAGGCTTTACGCTGCGACAAGATGGTTTTACTCATTTCATTCCGTTGCAATTCTTTTTCATTTCGTTTTACCCCCAGACTGCCCGAATTTTGTAATTGCATTGGATTTTAACATTAAAACTTACCCAAAATTCAGTGCCAACTGGAATGCTAAAAACTTATATATTAAAAAAAAAACTATTTTTGTATTAATATTCATTATTTTGTTATAGGATTCGGATTGGGATCGATTTGCTGCCGAGGAATATGAAATACTTATAGCTGAAGACTCTCGCAATTGAAAATTATTACGTTATTGTTTTAATAACAAGGACTTAAATAATGTATAAGATATTTTGTAGTATTAAATGCGAAATGGTTGCCTTATAAAATATATTGCAATATGTATGATTATATGTGTATTATAATGAAGCGTGTATTCATTTATAATTGGCCTAATAGCCTAGTAGGTTATATTTTTGAAAATTTTAAGAGTGTGCTTGATTCCTTATTTTTAAAACTATTACAATTATTAAATTATTACCTATATAATTATAAACTTGTACGTTTAGAGATAACGTTAAATATATGTGGCGGTGGCTTCAGAATGTACAACCCCCAACGAACGATTTGTTTGCATCAATATCGAAATTCTAGTGGCATTTCCGCCATACGAGGGGTATCGCTATCTTTTGACAGTCATTGATCGCCATACCAGGTGGCCTGAAGCGTTTCCTATGACCGACATGTGAGCTGATAACTGCGCAAATGCACTCGTCAATGACAAGATGAATTAAACGTCTTCCCTTCTTTCTTCTCAGTCTACGCGCAACGTTAAAGGAAGACATTAACGCTACACCAGATGAGTTGGTATACGGGGTGACCCTCAGACTTCCGGCAGATTTCCTAGTACCGGCACTCACTAATCGCTCGCTAAAAAAAAGACTGGACCGCAGAAGACAGCTTGGCACACAAAACAGCCCCTATTTGTGCACAATGACTTATGAAAATCAACTCATGCCTTCATGCGTAATGACTCCGTCAAAGCTTCAATAGGTCCACCCTACGAAGGACTCTACAAAATAACTCAACGATATGAGACATTCTTTAGCCTGGTTCGTTGATTTTTGTTAAAACCAAATAAATTTTACTTTTTCACCTTTGACTGATTTGCCATTTCCCAGGATATGCTGTACCACAGCCAATACAATGATTCAGGTTGCGAATCTTATCCAGACCTTTAATATTCCAAATAGAGGTTTCAAACCTCTGCTATTCTTGTGATTGTATTCCTTGAAATCCACTTTAGTTGGTAAGTATTCTGAGACACGTAGAAAGAGCGGGAGTGTTTTGGAATCTCGTTTTTCAAAAGTCACGAAAAACATTCAAAATCCCGCCTCCTTAAATAATCCCGTCTATTATAAACCCTCGTTTTCAAATCCCCCCAATTTTGTATTAATACAAACATGTTTAACAAAAACGAACCTTTACTTCGCCATTATTAGATAAAAAGTTGATCAAAATCTCCTTTCGATTCTGATCCCGCACACTTCTCCTGCTTTCGTTAGTATTCATTTTGGCAAAATTATTTTTTCTATTACGACATCGTTGTAACACCGAATGCTGACCATTTAGTTATATTCTTGTTGAAGATTTTACTGTATATTGCAGCGTATCCCATTCTATTATTAAAATATGAACAAACAAGCACTATTGTATTTACCTAATTTATGTTTTTTATTTTTTAGAAAATTTGAAACTTTATTAATAAGAACGTTAACAAAAAATGGGTACGACTGGGGCGCACTTACTTGCTCTTATGTGCCTAGTCACATTTGGAAGCCAGAATCTTTGACAGAAACAAGTATTATTTATATAGAACACTTAACACTTTTTAGTAAAAATGGAGTAAGCCATCAGACGTCTTAAGCAATCATGAATTTATGAAAAAAGTATTTCGAAAATTGCAGGACGGATTTTGAGAAAATCCTGGTTTTTACGAAAAAAAATATTTTTTTGATATTTTGGTATGCAATTTTTTAGAGTTTATTTATATACAATCATAAAATTAAAAGTATTTTTTTTTATTAGTTTTTAAAATATTGAATATTGAAAAAAAAAATTCCAAAATTTCCAAAATAAAAATAAATACTGGAAAATGTTGGTATGCAGGAATATTTTGGCTGCTTAGATGTTAACAAGCAAATATGAAATTTGAAAGAAATTCAATAAGCCGTTACCGAGAAAGTTGAAAAATAAAAAAGACCGTTGTACCGTTAATATATTTTTCCAGGAAATTAGGTTTTGATAAGATGATAGGTAATATTTACAAAAAAAAGCAGAAATTTTCAACAAATCGTTGTAGCCGTTTTCGAGAAAAATAAGCTTTTTCTTACGGATATATGGCAGGTACCGTTATTTTTAGCCGTAAAAATAAAATTTCAAAAAGCCCTCTGAGGAATGCCAAAAGAATCACACATACCAAATTTGATGTTAATCGCTTCAGCCGTTTAGACTGCAATTTGTTATACATACAGACGGACAGACAGACAGACATTTTTTCTAAATAACTTTTTAAGACTTCTTTATGACCTTAATGTCATGAATCTTAAACTTGCCTCATAGTACCTATAAATCGCAAATAAAAATCGAGGAGTAGAAACTTGAATTTTTCTTGATTAAAATAATAGAAGTGTTGCTTGTTGTGTTTTTGTTTGTGTTTTTTTTTTATAATTAACGCGCGCATAAGGGACTATTTGTTTCCCTTTTAATGTAGAACACACTGCGCGGGCATTAAGAAGATAGGGAGGGGAGAGATAGGAGGTGTCGAATAACATTGGTTTTGAATGTTTGCAGATCAAAATGGCAAGAGAAAATCTCGCCGGGTAAACTATTCCAAATTCGTGTTGTTCGGCTAAAAATTGGGCTGAAGGGTGAACAGATGGGCATTCCTTGCGAGACGAGTATTACGGGAGAAATTTTTAATGGAACTGGCTACTTTGAGTGAACATTTTTTGTAAAAGAAACGATAAAATAAGAAAAGACATGAAACATTGCGTCGGTGTTCCGGAGAGGCAGTTCTATTTCCTATCAATCTTAACGCTCTATTTTGTATTCTATCAAGCAGGTGAAGCGATGTTTGTGAAGCACCTGCCCAGAGGTGGGAGTTATACTCGAGTTTAGGGTGCATAAACGCTTTATAAATTGTAGCCAGATCAGATGGCGAAAAATACTTCTTACACCGATACAGAAAACCTAAGTACTTAGCAGCATTCTTAGCGATCTCTAATGTATGATCGTTCCAACAGAGTTCGTCGTTAAAACACATACCGAGTACTGAGAGCTTTTCGGTTTCTTCGATGTAAGTGCCATTCATCGACAATGGCATTGGGGTATGTTTAGCTTTAACGACAGAAGACAGCATTGAGTTTTCGAAGCATTAAACTCCACACGATTCCTATTACGCCATTTGACAATGCTGAATAAATCGGAGTTTAATGAGTTTGACACACGGCACCGTTGCAATTGTACGTCCGAAGGCGAAGGACGTGAATTATCGAACGAATGTGAAAAGCTGAGGGTAGAGTGGTCAGCAAAACAGTTAAATGGATTAGAAGTAACAGACAGTAGATCATTTATAAAAATGAGGAAAAGAGTCAGAACAGAGCCCTGGGGCATACCAGGGTTTATTTTGTAGAAATTAGACTTGAATTAGATGGAAAACGCACGCTGTTCTCTCAAGGTCAGTAAAGACCTCACCGACACCTTTGAAGTCAAAAAAGGATTTAGACAAGGCGATGCGCTTTCATGCGACTTTTTCAACATCAAACTAGTGCAGAACTCTCAAACCAACACCAGAGGCACGATCTTTCAAAAGTCCGTTCAATTACTCGCATACGCCGACGATATTGACATAATCGGAAAAACGCAGCCTGATGTCAGTAGCGCTTTTATGAGTATTGAGACGGAAGCAGCAAAGATGGGCTTAGCAGTCAATGAGGGCAAAACCAAGTATATGCTGTCATCAAGAAGAGACACCCAACATCGACGTCTTGGACAAAACATCACCAGCTATAACTTGGAAGTAGTTAGGGACTTTGTCTACCTGGGCTCCGCTATTAACTCAGACAACAACACCAGCGCTGAAATCAAACGTAAAATAAGTCTTGCCGATCGCTGCTTCTTCGGGCTTAGAAGGCAATTGAGTAGCAAAGCCCTATCTCGGGCAACTAAACTGTCCCTTTATAAGACCCTCATCATTCCAGTCCTGCTCTATGGTGCAGACGCATGGATGCTGTCAAAAGCATATGAGGACACTTTAGGCTGTTTCGAGAGAGAGTTTCTCCGGGTGATTTTTGGTCCCATATGCATAAACGGGGAGTGGAGATGAAGATACAATGAAGAACTTTTCCGGCTGTACAGCGACACAGACCTAGCCAAAAGAGTAAAAATTCAACTTCTCAGATGGCTGGGTTGTATAGAGCGGATGGACATCAATTCTCCGGCCCGGAAAATCTTCGAATCCACCCCAGAGAGACGGCGCAGTAGAGGAAGACCGAGACTCAGGTGGCGCACACAATTGGAAGAGGACCTCAACTGACTCCACGTGCAAAACTGGAGACAGCTAATTAGGGACCGAGCTGGCTGGAGAAGCTTGTTGGTTGAGGCAAAGGTCCACACCGGACTGTAGTGCCACCTAAGAAGAAGAAGAAGAAGAAGACTTGAATCCGTCCAATAGAACTTGTATTGAACGGTCCAAAAGATAGCTTCTAATCCAACGAACAAGAGTATCATCAACCCCAAAAGCACGCATTTCCGATAAGAGAGCTTCATGCCAAACTCTATCAAATGCCTTGGAGATATCAATAGCAATAATCTTACTTCCACTAAAGCGATGTAAAGATTTGTTCCACTGTTCGGTGAGAACTGCCATCAGATCACCAGTGGAACGGTTGCTGCGGAAGACATACTAACGGTCATGGTGAAGCCTACGATCTTCGAGATATTCCTTAAGCTGATGGTTAATCAGTGTTTCCATGACCTTAGAAAGAAGGGATGTTAGTGCTATGTGTCGGTAGGAGGAGGAAAGGATGGGCCACCTTTCTTAGGGACAGGCTGGACAAATGCTGTTTTCCATCTTCTAGGAAAGATTCCAGAAGAGTAGGACCGGTGGAAAAGCTTACGCAGTGGCTCTGCCAGTGTGGAAGAACACCTCTTCAGAAGAATCGGGGGTATACCATCCGGGCCAGCGGATTTGTGTATATCGAGATCTTTGAGAACTCTTGCCACTGTACGAGTTCGGAAAAAAATCTGTCCCATGGAAAAATTTACATTCTCAAGTACAGGAGGGGCAACGTTGCTATGCGGCAGTGTGGAGTTGGCAGCGAAATGGGCGGCGAGCAAGTTTGCCTTCTCTGAAGAGTAAACAATTGGTTTGTTATTGTCGATGAGCGTTGGAACCGAAGATGTTGAGGAGTTTTTAATATTTTTTACAAATGACCAAACATTTTTACTGCCTTTGGGACACTGCAGAATTTTTTGCCGTAATTTTAGGTCATGCACAAATTGGTTTTCTTTCAATAACGGACTTGCATGATTTCCTTGCTTGTTTGTGCTTTTTTCGATTTTCCTCTGTAGAGTTGGCTTTGTAGGATCGGAAACTTACTTCTTTGAGCATGATAGCTTCTTTACAGTCAGAATTAAACCAGGACTTTTCTTTAGGCTTGATGCTTTTTACTCTGTTAGGAATAAAAGCACGCATCCCTAAAAGAATCACATTTGTGATCATTTAAGAACTGGCATCAATGTCACTATCGAGGAAGCATAGTGACGAGTGAAAGTGTCGGAAAAAATATTCAGGCCGCCCCAGTTGGCTTTCTCGTATTGCCAAACGGTCCTGGTGGGAAGTTTAAACGATGTTATATTTCACACATAATGTCATCGATATATGCCTTTTAAACAAATAAAAAATTTCGATATCTCACACACACTTTGTTTTATTTAAATTTAAAGTAAAAAAGTGCTTAATGAAAGACCTTTTATAACAGTGTTGGAGTTGGGTAATCCAATAAGAAAGAAACTTTTTATTTATGGTTTTATTTCTTTTCATTATTTTAATGTTAAACTTTAATATACAACTGAATTAATAAGCATCAACAGGACTCTAACAACATATGTTAGAAAGAGGGCACACACCAAACTTTAAAAACACAGAAATACTTGACAAGGAAGAAAAACACTAATGCAGGATTTACTCTGGAAAGTTTAAGAATACACCAAAAACCAACACGAACTATAAACACACAAGAAGACAAGGACAACGCCATTATTAGATATTCGAAACTAAATAATACTGTGATAATCAATGTCTATTTTTCCTTGTCTCATTATTTTTGTTAATTTATTTAATTTGTGAGCTTTTTTCTATTTCTTTACTGTGTTTCATTATAAATAAAAGTAAAACTTAAATTTAAAATTAAATGTAAAATTCAACATTTTCATGTTAGTTTCAAATTATTAACATTATTCCCACGTATGTAATAAACAGTTTTATAAATTAAAGATCATAAAAAAACCCTGAAGAAGTCGCGAAAAATCGACGAAACTTTGGGATAAGATGGAATAAACTTGTTTTTTTTTTGCATTTGTAAGAAAATTGACCAAAAAAGTCTGCTTGAACAATCAACTTACAGATAGATTAATAAGATATTTTATCTGCATAATAGAGTAACCAAAAACTTTTTTTTCTCTCTCTTTTTCTCATCTATACTTACTTTAAAAGTGGCCACTTTGACGATCAAGCTAAAATGAAAAACAACGTATACTTCAATGCAACCAACTTACCGCTTATTGTCAACAAAAAGAAAACACACCTGCAACCACAGTACACATATCTAAGGTAATATCATTAGAGGTTTAATTTTTGCAATCTTCTGCGCATCTGTCAAAATCAAAGTAAAATGGAGGCCATTAGCTTGTTTATTTGTTCTGAAAAATACGTGGCTATATTTTAAAGTACAAACGTGAGGTGTCTCTAAAACCGCCATTTTTAATAAAAAGTGGCATATCAGATTTTTACAACCTGCGCAATATATTACCTTGATTATGTGTACTGTGACCTGCAACCAACTCCTTGTTTATTAGAAACACCAGGTGTTATCGTAAATAAAAACACTTGCAACGAACATGCTGCTTAACAAAAAACCAGCTGCAAATCATTAAAAGTCATTTGAAAAAATTCATTTATTGGAGGGCAAATTATAAAAACAATAAATTATTCAAAACAAGTTTGGGTTTCGAGTGGACGATTGTATTTATTATTCTATTTATATTATATCCTTTTTGATATTTTAACTCTTAACCCATCTTTCGGCCTTAATATCAATTCGCCCAAAAGAGTCAAATCTTCACGACGATCAACTGCCTCTATTTTGAACTTTCGTAATATTTTTGAGAGAACTGCCTTTTCTTCTAAAATAGCGAATTTTTGTCCAATGCAATTTCTCGGACCTGCACTAAATGGTATGTATGAAAATGGATGTCTTCCGTAACAGTTTTCGGGTAAGAAATTATCAGGATTGAATTGTTCAGGTCTTTGAAATACTGATCGGTTTCTATGTAACATGTATGTCATGATTATAGCAGTGGTTCCGGCAGGTATTGTAAATTTACCTGAAAAAAGAATAAATATATTTTGCAATCGATGCAGTTTTATGATAAGTAGAAAAAAGTTTTAAAACTGACAGAAAATAGAGGTTTTGTATGGACTCTGTTTAAAGTAAGAGTATGTTGCAAAGGTGCTTAAAAACAGTGTGATCGATAGTACATATTTAAATTAAATAGTAGACATTTAAATTTTGAAATTAATTGCTTTGATTACAATGATGTTTAAGCATGGGTTAAATTGCATGATTATTAAGAGACCAGAAACAAAGTGCAGACTTTTTTGTCAGTACTTTTTGAACAAGAATTTTTTCTTTATAGTTCAAATATAACTATAAGTAATCTTTTTTTTAACTATGTGTTTGTTAGGCACAATGTCTTGTAGAATGCACGACAATAATAAGAAGAATTAGAGAAATAGGAAAGACATTTTTTTGGCGCAGTAGATCGAGAATTCTGTGACTATTTTCTCACTTAAAACCCAAGGATTGCTTCCCAAACTGAGAGTCGAATTTGCGATCTCTCGCTTTTTTTTTTTATTTTAAAGCCTTGTTCTGACCGTGTTGTCTTGAACATGGTTGATGTCTCGATATCTGTTTTCACTAAATTTAATCGCTGTCTTCTAAGAGTTTTGAGGGCGATTAAATTTGAATAAAAAAGCAGGACCCATACCTGTATTATTGATGAGCTAGAGACTCGCACGCCAGTGAGAGCTAAACGCGCATACTTCCGATTCTTTAAATCTGAAGAAAGCATACCTCCGATTCCTGAAATCTGAAGAAAGGTCCAACGAAAATTAGGTCGGGCAAAATTAGTTTGTTGTATTTTTCCTACTTCCTTTGCTTTGATTGAATAGGCTTCAGAAAAGTGGATTTTTTTTTCAGACTGTTTTCCAAGTAGAATATTTTTTTTTTGGGAAGATGCCCAGCTGTTTTCAGCTTTCTTTTTAGAGCTTTTCACAGAAGCTTTTGATTTCAAGAAAGGATTCCGGGAAGGTGATGCGCTATCGTGCGATTTCTTCAATTTATTTCTTAAAAAAATTGTAAGAAACTCGCAAGTTAATTGTAGTGGTACAATTTTTTTCAAGTCTGTAACATAGACATCATTGGCAGAACTCGGCGAGCTGTCACTGGAGCATTTGCTAACATTGAAGCTGAAGGGGCTAACATAGGACAAGCAGTCAATGAGGCCAAAACGAAGTACCTGCTGTCCACAAAAAGAGACACACAACACCGGCGGATTGGACAAAACATCACAATAGACAGGTACAACTTTGAGCTAGTTATTGGCTTTGTTTACCTCGGATCCGCTATAAGTTCTGACAACAACATCTCGTCAGAAATAAAGTTAAGGATTACTCTTGCCAATCGCTGTTTCTATGGGTTAGGAAGGCAATTGAGTAGCAAAGCTCTCTCTCGAAAGACATAGGAGACTCTGTATAAGACCTTAATCATCCCAGTCCTGCTCTATGGCGCCGAGGCATGGACTCTATCTAAAGCCAATGAAGATATCCTTCATCGTTCATCGTTTCGAAAGATTTTTGGCCCTACGTGCGTTAACGGGCTTTGGAGGAGAAGGTTCAACCAAGAACTATACAAGCTATACAGCGACATTGACCTGGTCAAAAATATACGCATATCACGTTTAAGATGGCTAGGTCATGTAGAGCGAATGGACAACAATGTTCCGGCTCGCAGGATCTTCGATTCAATCCCAAAGGGTAGACGCAGTCAAGGAAACCATCACCTTACGGGGCGCGCTCAAGGAGACCGAGCTGGTTGGAGAGGCATGTTGGTTGAGGCCCAGGTTCATCCCGAAATGTAGGGCCCCCTAAATAAATTAGTAAGTCTTAGAGCTTTTCATTTTACATCAAATAATTTTTTGTAAAGTTTAACGTCAGGTTCGGCTGAAATTCTAAAACGGAGTTTCGTGGAATATGGCAGAAAAAATAATGACTGATTTTGTGAATGTATTGGTTAAAGCGACTGATAGGAATAGAAAGCTGAGCTTCACCAATCACCCGTAGGTGTTCCAGAACAGTGATTAGATCAAAACAATTTTTTTAAAGAGTAAAAAAGGAAAGAGTTTTTGAAAAGAAATAGTTTTTTTTTATTTGTGGATGAATAAAAAAATATAGTGTTAGAAAAAGAATTGAAAGACTAAACGAAAAAGGGTGCACATAAATCGTGCCTCAAAAGAAAGGAAAAAGCTGAGCCAAGTTAACAACGGCAATACTTAAGCATAGCTAGGTTATTAAGCTCACTGGATATTATGTCTGCTTATTAGCAGATAACAGAAAAAATCACAAAACAACATAGGTTTACGGTATAATCATCGTGACCGGCACTTTTGAAAAATGTATGGATTATGGACATTTTGAATAAGTTTTTATGAAGATATATAAAATCAGGTTTAAAACTGTACACGGAAAAATGTCTTTATTGTTGAAAGGAACGGTCTCCAAAAGGATCCAGAAGAGAAGAGGAGCATGTTAGGAATTTCATCATCTAGAAATGCTAAGGAGGTTGAGAGAATTATTCCAAACCTTACTAGTGTAGTGTATTGAGCTAGACAGACAAAGGAAACACGTCGGTTGAAGGTTTGATACAGAATGATTTATTTTATGTATTTATACCATTATGATAATTTGACATAAGAAGAGAGTGTTACCAGATGTGTACATAATACTTTCAGTAATAACTTTAAATATACATGGCATAAGAAACATGCTTGGTATAACACCCCCACCTTAAGATAAAGAATTATCTTTTGTTAAACTAATAGCGAGCATTCAAAATTCTATATTCAATTCATGTTTTTATGATCTTATATATTGCAAGCATTTATGATTAATTATCTCTAGACAAATTCATTATTTACATTAACTCATATTTTATCTTTTATTTTATATGTGTATATAATTTTTTTTTTAAACTTTAATGCAGTTAATTATACATAATGTTTTTTTATTATGTATAGGAAAAGTAAGTAAAAGCAAAAGTTTATAATTTTAGTAACATGGTGTTAATAATGTAATCTCTGCGGAGCTTTTTTTTTCAGATCAGATCAGAGCAAGGATTATTCGATGTTGCCGGCACTTGCATATTTTCGTTATTCATGCATTCAACTTCTTTGTTTGCGTAACCTGTTTCTTGAGTTGGAACTTCTTTTTCGTCGTTTACGATATTTTTCGGATTAGGCAAATTTGAGTTATTTTCAACATTGTTTTCAGATAATTGCTCCTTCCTATCATCCAACTCATCCTCATTGTCCCTAGCTTTTTCTGTATAGTATTGCCCTGTCTTTATCACCTGATCGGAATGTCTTTTAGTTATTTTACCTGTTTTAGCCTCCTTGACCTAACTTTTTATCCACTATACCTGGAATCCAACCTTTACGAAATTGATCTGCATAATTTCTAAAGTAAACCTGGTCTCCTTTTTTGAATTCTTTTTCTTTTGTCCTTCCTTTATTATAATTCCGAACCTGAGCCTCGGTGTTATTTTTAATATTCGGACGGAGTCGGTCAAAACGTATAGAAACATGGTTTCTCAATAATAAAACAGAAGGTTTTTCCCCCGTGGTACAGTGTGGCATTTCTGTAGCCAAACAGGTACCTTTGAAGCTGCGTGTGCATTGTGTCTTTATTATTGACAGAAAGCTTTTTCATGGCATTTTTAAACGATTTAACTGCGTTTTCAGCTGCCCCATTACTTGCAGGATGAAATGGTGGGGAAGTTAAATGCTTTATGCCATTTATGTTACAATTTTTTTTTAAATCTGCTGAAACGAACTGAGCTACGTTGTCCGTAACTAATATTTTTGGCAAACCGAAACGGGCAAAAATCTCCCTTAATTTTATCAACGTGTTTTTCGTATCGGCTCTAGGCACTTACTAAACGCATCCGTAACTACTAAAAACATTTTGTTTTGAAATGGACCGGCATAGTCCACATGTATGCGTTCAAACACAAAATTTGTTTCAGGCCATTTGACTAAATATCCCTTCACTTGTTCGGGCCTTGCCTGCACGCAAAGCTGACAATTTTTTGAAACTCGTTCAATTTCCTCATCTAATTTTGGCCACCAGAAATAAGATCTTGCGATTCCCTTCATTTTCGATGCACCTAAATGAGTGGCATGTCATTCTCTTAAAATCTGATGCCTTAATTTTTCTGGGATATTCACCCTATACCCCCACATAACAACTCCTTCTTCTATGTTAAGCTCAAATTTTTATTGAAATATGAATTCAGATCTTGTTCTACGTTTTCCGGACACCCATTTTGAACGTATCTGTAAATCTTTCCCAACGCTCTGTCACGCCTTGTTTCATCTTTAATTTGCTGAACACTAACAGGTACAAATTCTTCAACCCAGTTTAAATATTCTATTCTTTCAATATCTTCTACATAATTTACCTTTAATGGAAGTCTTGACAAGCCATCTGCCGCAGCATTGTCGGAACCTTTAACATAAATAAGATCGTAATTGAAATAAGATAAATATATCGCCCATCTTTGAAGCCTCCCGGCTGCCATCACAGGGATACCCTTATTTTCACCAAATAATGCTTGCAATAGTTTGTGATCTGACTTTATGCAGAATCGTCTTCCCATAAGGTACTCGTAAAATTTGCGGACACCCCAATAAATAGCTAATGCTTCCTTCTGTATCACTGCATAGTTCCTTTCGGATTTGGACAAGGTTCGAGAAGCATATGAAATCGGTCTTTCACCACCATCCGGCATTTTATGCAAAAGAACAGCCCCTATTCCGTATTCTGATGCATCACAAGCCAAAACAATTTCGTATTTTGGATTGAAATGCACCAAAACATTGTCTGAAAGCAATTCACCCTACACCTGCAGAAAGCATTCTCACAGCCCTTATCCCACTTAAAATCTACACCCTTCTGTAAAAGCCTGTACAAAGGAGCAAGTAAACTTGATAAATTGGGGATAAATTTGGCATAATAGTTTACCATCCCCGCAAAGGCTCGTACCTCAGAGACATTACAAGGTTTTGGCAACTCAAGAACAGCTTTTACCTTCACCGGATCTTTCTTAACCCCTTCCTTACTTACCATATAACCTAAATAGTTTATTTAAGGCTTAAAGAAAACACACTTTTCTTTGTTCAACTTGAGGCCTGCCTCTTTTAACACACTCAAAACCTTTCTTAAATTGGTTCGTTAAGAACTTTTCCTGTTACAACAACGTCATCTAGCAGGTTTGCTGTACCCTTGCATCAATGAAGTGTCTTTTCAACTTCTCTTTGGAAAATTTGACAAGCGGGTTTTGTGCCATAAGGCAACCAAAAAACTTGAAAAATGCCCTGATGTGTGCTCCAAGCGAGATTCTTTCCTGTCTCTTTGTCGATACGAATTTGATTATAAGCCGCAGTAAAATCTAACTTAGTAAAAAGTGGTTTGTTTACATCCTCCAAAAATGTATTTACTGTGACTTTGTGCCCCGATTAAAAAGATTACACGCAAACTTTTCCATTCGATTTAAGGACAGGCACCAAAGGACTACCCCACTCCGAATGTTGAATTTTCATTATAGCACCATCATTCACAAGCCCTTTCAACTCCTCGTCCACATCTGCCTTAAATGCAAAAGGTTTCTTTCTGGGCTTACAAAACTTAGGTTTGGCATTACTCTTGAACTGTAGTGATACCATTGCATTCTTATATTCTCCTAGTTTTCCATTGAACAAATCAGAAAACTCATCACAAATACCCTTAGCCAAATTATCTAAACTATCTTCTGACTTTTCTGTGAAATGCTGATTTATAATCTGTTTACCTTGTGCACCCCATGTAATGCCTTGTTAGGCATGTCTCATGTATCTACCAATGAGTGGTTTCTTATTCACATTATCTACATCAACGATTTGAAAACATCCCCAAACTTGCCTACCCATGAAACCAATTGGAATTCGAATTTTCCCGACCGGCACTAAAACTCCACCATCATAGTTACGCAAACAAATGTCTGTATCTTCCAACTTCTGTTTGCTGTTTAACTTTTTAAAGCAACACAACGGCAACACCGAAGTCCCAGCACCTGAATCCATAATAGGATATTATAATAGGATCTACTTTAATAATATCGCAATCACTTAAATTAAATAGTTCAATTTCGTTAAAATTTTCTTCTAAATAATTAATTTTATGTTTTGGACTTTTGCATGCAATTTCTCTATGTCCTTTTATTACAATTTCTACAAATACATTGTTTATACTTGCAAGATCTGAAAGAGTGTCCTGCTTTACCGCATGCGAAACACAACTTGCTGTCTTTCTCTGTCACCGTCTGCTGCTTCTCCTGTCCTTAGACTGATTTTTGTCCTGGTCTACGATTGCTCACAAATTTGAAACTGTTTCCCTGCAGTCGATGTATGTCTGTCTCCTTCTCTTTAAGCGAGACCTCCCGTTGTAACGCCACTTTTAAGATTTCCACTAGCGGCTTTTCCACCTGTTCTTCACACACGCGGTCTAGTATTGGACCTTTCATCAGTGCCGTTAGGAAGTGATTTTTGACAAACTCCCCCAACAAATTGCCAAACTTGCAATACATCGCTACGCTCCTTACCCGTATTAGCCAACTATTCACTATCTCTCCCTGATTCTGCTTCAAGTCAAAGAATTCGATACGCTTCCTGATGATTGAACATGTTGTCTCGAATTGGGACCTCATAAGCTCCATCAGCACCTTTGGTTTCTTGGGGAACACCAACTCTCTTACGACTTCGTATGCTCGATGACTTATGGTCGTCAATATAACCGGAACCCGTCTAGCTTCTTCCACATAGTTAGCCAAAAAATACTGCTCCAATCGTTCTTCATATATACTGAAGTCATCCTCCAAATTAAATGATGGAACAGAGCCCACGTGACCCGTGCTGCGTACTATTGTAGTGGTATTTGCAGGTTTACTAACATTTCGTGGATTACCTGAATTATTTCCATTCGCTCCATTTCCAGTTTGATTTTCTTCTCCGTTTGTCATGTTTAATTAGATTATGCTAAACTTTTTAATCGCACTTTCCAAATTTTCCTCGTCGCCAATGTAGTGTATTGAGCTACAGAATGATTTATTTTATGAATTTATACCATTATGACAATTTGACATAAGGAGAGAGTGTTACCAGATGTGTACATAATACTTTCAGTAATAACTTTAAATAAACATGGTATAAGAAATATGCTTGGTATAACAAATAGTTCGGTGAAGGCTTTGTCCGAATGGTTGAAAATCGAAAAAGAAAAGAAAATTGTAGTACAGTACTGGATGTGAGGATAGTTTTTGAAAGCTCAGACGAATGCTTCGGACTTTGGGATTAAAGACGTCCTGAGTAAATATTTTGTAGAACGGATGAGTGGAGGACGAGAAATTGGCTGAAATGACACAATGGTAAGAGCATGCAAATACTTTGTGATTTTTGCTATTGCAATAAAGGCAGACTGGTTTGAAGGTTTTGTCTTATGCTATTGACGTAAAAGATCTTGCCGAAGGTTTTCGCCATTTCTTTAGAATTACCACCCTTGTTTCAAAGTGTCTTTAATGATGGTATGGTAGTTCACTTGGCCATTGATGGGACTGTTTCCAAGGCGTCATGGTAACTTTGTTTATACTTAATAGCAACAGATCCCAGTTGCTGGTGGCCTTTTAAACTTAACAAATATTCCTGTGTAGTGTCATGCCTTGATTTTATGTTGTTTTAACATTCACTATGGATAATAGGTTGTGCCAGCCGTTTTTTTATCTGTGCTGTCACAAGCAATCAAGGATTTGCATATCGGTCAGTTATTATTTTCCAAGCAACACTATTATTACTGTCAGACTTGGAAAAGTGTCTGATAAGTTTTTTCTGCATCGCCTGATATTGTCATCTTCAAGTAAAATAGCTTTTGTCAGTCGGCTGTTTGTTACCTGAGTACGAGTTCAGCGAATAAGTTTTTATATTGTTTCTATGGAAAGAGAAGAAAGGGGCG
This sequence comes from Platycheirus rosarum, assembly GCA_963971375.1. Classification (NCBI taxonomy): domain Eukaryota; kingdom Metazoa; phylum Arthropoda; class Insecta; order Diptera; family Syrphidae; genus Platycheirus; species Platycheirus rosarum. The sequence continues at coordinate 32,874,953 of OZ020509.1, read as the reverse complement.
GTTTATCGGCTGAATCTGAACAGTTTGATTGGAAGGGATAATGTTTCTGACCTTACAGCTATCATGGACAGTATAAGATCATCCTACCCTACTTGCAGTGGTTCAAATAGAAAAAAATTGAATCCAGTCGCACCCTGGTTTGATAAGGACTGTAAAAATGCGAGAGAAACATCATTTGCGTGGCTAAGAGCATTCCGTACCTTTAGCGATGAATTTTGTAAAAATCAGTATATGGAAGCAAATAAAGAGTTTAAATCATTAATCAAACAGAAAAAGATAAGCTACTTCGAGGCTGAGGCTAGGACACTGGCACAATGCAATAATTCAACCGATTTTTGGAAATTAGTAAGAACTCTGAATGGAAATAAGTTTACGATCAATCAAGACCTGACCCCTAGTGTTCTATTTACCCATTTTAAAAACTTATTAAATTCACATTCTAATAGTGGCATCATATCATATGCGGCACCGAGTATAGAAAATCACACATTGGATGCGTATATAACTTGTGGAGAGATACTGAATGTCGTGAAGTACTTAAAGGATGGAAAGGCTGCAGGTTCGGATGGAATACCAGTCGAGTTTTTCAAATATGGGACCATGGAGTTAATAACCAAGCTCAATATATTGTTTAACCAACAACTCCTTCTTCTATGTTAAGCTCAAATTTTTATTGAAATATGAATTCAGATCTTGTTCTACGTTTTCCGGACACCCATTTTGAACGTATCTGTAAATCTTTCCCAACGCTCTGTCACGCCTTGTTTCATCTTTAATTTGCTGAACACTAACAGGTACAAATTCTTCAACCCAGTTTAAATATTCTATTCTTTCAATATCTTCTACATAATTTACCTTTAATGGAAGTCTTGACAAGCCATCTGCCGCAGCATTGTCGGAACCTTTAACATAAATAAGATCGTAATTGAAATAAGATAAATATATCGCCCATCTTTGAAGCCTCCCGGCTGCCATCACAGGGATACCCTTATTTTCACCAAATAATGCTTGCAATAGTTTGTGATCTGACTTTATGCAGAATCGTCTTCCCATAAGGTACTCGTAAAATTTGCGGACACCCCAATAAATAGCTAATGCTTCCTTCTGTATCACTGCATAGTTCCTTTCGGATTTGGACAAGGTTCGAGAAGCATATGAAATCGGTCTTTCACCACCATCCGGCATTTTATGCAAAAGAACAGCCCCTATTCCGTATTCTGATGCATCACAAGCCAAAACAATTTCGTATTTTGGATTGAAATGCACCAAAACATTGTCTGAAAGCAATTCACCCTACACCTGCAGAAAGCATTCTCACAGCCCTTATCCCACTTAAAATCTACACCCTTCTGTAAAAGCCTGTACAAAGGAGCAAGTAAACTTGATAAATTGGGGATAAATTTGGCATAATAGTTTACCATCCCCGCAAAGGCTCGTACCTCAGAGACATTACAAGGTTTTGGCAACTCAAGAACAGCTTTTACCTTCACCGGATCTTTCTTAACCCCTTCCTTACTTACCATATAACCTAAATAGTTTATTTAAGGCTTAAAGAAAACACACTTTTCTTTGTTCAACTTGAGGCCTGCCTCTTTTAACACACTCAAAACCTTTCTTAAATTGGTTCGTTAAGAACTTTTCCTGTTACAACAACGTCATCTAGCAGGTTTGCTGTACCCTTGCATCAATGAAGTGTCTTTTCAACTTCTCTTTGGAAAATTTGACAAGCGGGTTTTGTGCCATAAGGCAACCAAAAAACTTGAAAAATGCCCTGATGTGTGCTCCAAGCGAGATTCTTTCCTGTCTCTTTGTCGATACGAATTTGATTATAAGCCGCAGTAAAATCTAACTTAGTAAAAAGTGGTTTGTTTACATCCTCCAAAAATGTATTTACTGTGACTTTGTGCCCCGATTAAAAAGATTACACGCAAACTTTTCCATTCGATTTAAGGACAGGCACCAAAGGACTACCCCACTCCGAATGTTGAATTTTCATTATAGCACCATCATTCACAAGCCCTTTCAACTCCTCGTCCACATCTGCCTTAAATGCAAAAGGTTTCTTTCTGGGCTTACAAAACTTAGGTTTGGCATTACTCTTGAACTGTAGTGATACCATTGCATTCTTATATTCTCCTAGTTTTCCATTGAACAAATCAGAAAACTCATCACAAATACCCTTAGCCAAATTATCTAAACTATCTTCTGACTTTTCTGTGAAATGCTGATTTATAATCTGTTTACCTTGTGCACCCCATGTAATGCCTTGTTAGGCATGTCTCATGTATCTACCAATGAGTGGTTTCTTATTCACATTATCTACATCAACGATTTGAAAACATCCCCAAACTTGCCTACCCATGAAACCAATTGGAATTCGAATTTTCCCGACCGGCACTAAAACTCCACCATCATAGTTACGCAAACAAATGTCTGTATCTTCCAACTTCTGTTTGCTGTTTAACTTTTTAAAGCAACACAACGGCAACACCGAAGTCCCAGCACCTGAATCCATAATAGGATATTATAATAGGATCTACTTTAATAATATCGCAATCACTTAAATTAAATAGTTCAATTTCGTTAAAATTTTCTTCTAAATAATTAATTTTATGTTTTGGACTTTTGCATGCAATTTCTCTATGTCCTTTTATTACAATTTCTACAAATACATTGTTTATACTTGCAAGATCTGAAAGAGTGTCCTGCTTTACCGCATGCGAAACACAACTTGCTGTCTTTCTCTGTCACCGTCTGCTGCTTCTCCTGTCCTTAGACTGATTTTTGTCCTGGTCTACGATTGCTCACAAATTTGAAACTGTTTCCCTGCAGTCGATGTATGTCTGTCTCCTTCTCTTTAAGCGAGACCTCCCGTTGTAACGCCACTTTTAAGATTTCCACTAGCGGCTTTTCCACCTGTTCTTCACACACGCGGTCTAGTATTGGACCTTTCATCAGTGCCGTTAGGAAGTGATTTTTGACAAACTCCCCCAACAAATTGCCAAACTTGCAATACATCGCTACGCTCCTTACCCGTATTAGCCAACTATTCACTATCTCTCCCTGATTCTGCTTCAAGTCAAAGAATTCGATACGCTTCCTGATGATTGAACATGTTGTCTCGAATTGGGACCTCATAAGCTCCATCAGCACCTTTGGTTTCTTGGGGAACACCAACTCTCTTACGACTTCGTATGCTCGATGACTTATGGTCGTCAATATAACCGGAACCCGTCTAGCTTCTTCCACATAGTTAGCCAAAAAATACTGCTCCAATCGTTCTTCATATATACTGAAGTCATCCTCCAAATTAAATGATGGAACAGAGCCCACGTGACCCGTGCTGCGTACTATTGTAGTGGTATTTGCAGGTTTACTAACATTTCGTGGATTACCTGAATTATTTCCATTCGCTCCATTTCCAGTTTGATTTTCTTCTCCGTTTGTCATGTTTAATTAGATTATGCTAAACTTTTTAATCGCACTTTCCAAATTTTCCTCGTCGCCAATGTAGTGTATTGAGCTACAGAATGATTTATTTTATGAATTTATACCATTATGACAATTTGACATAAGGAGAGAGTGTTACCAGATGTGTACATAATACTTTCAGTAATAACTTTAAATAAACATGGTATAAGAAATATGCTTGGTATAACAAATAGTTCGGTGAAGGCTTTGTCCGAATGGTTGAAAATCGAAAAAGAAAAGAAAATTGTAGTACAGTACTGGATGTGAGGATAGTTTTTGAAAGCTCAGACGAATGCTTCGGACTTTGGGATTAAAGACGTCCTGAGTAAATATTTTGTAGAACGGATGAGTGGAGGACGAGAAATTGGCTGAAATGACACAATGGTAAGAGCATGCAAATACTTTGTGATTTTTGCTATTGCAATAAAGGCAGACTGGTTTGAAGGTTTTGTCTTATGCTATTGACGTAAAAGATCTTGCCGAAGGTTTTCGCCATTTCTTTAGAATTACCACCCTTGTTTCAAAGTGTCTTTAATGATGGTATGGTAGTTCACTTGGCCATTGATGGGACTGTTTCCAAGGCGTCATGGTAACTTTGTTTATACTTAATAGCAACAGATCCCAGTTGCTGGTGGCCTTTTAAACTTAACAAATATTCCTGTGTAGTGTCATGCCTTGATTTTATGTTGTTTTAACATTCACTATGGATAATAGGTTGTGCCAGCCGTTTTTTTATCTGTGCTGTCACAAGCAATCAAGGATTTGCATATCGGTCAGTTATTATTTTCCAAGCAACACTATTATTACTGTCAGACTTGGAAAAGTGTCTGATAAGTTTTTTCTGCATCGCCTGATATTGTCATCTTCAAGTAAAATAGCTTTTGTCAGTCGGCTGTTTGTTACCTGAGTACGAGTTCAGCGAATAAGTTTTTATATTGTTTCTATGGAAAGAGAAGAAAGGGGCGGTTTATCGGCTGAATCTGAACAGTTTGATTGGAAGGGATAATGTTTCTGACCTTACAGCTATCATGGACAGTATAAGATCATCCTACCCTACTTGCAGTGGTTCAAATAGAAAAAAATTGAATCCAGTCGCACCCTGGTTTGATAAGGACTGTAAAAATGCGAGAGAAACATCATTTGCGTGGCTAAGAGCATTCCGTACCTTTAGCGATGAATTTTGTAAAAATCAGTATATGGAAGCAAATAAAGAGTTTAAATCATTAATCAAACAGAAAAAGATAAGCTACTTCGAGGCTGAGGCTAGGACACTGGCACAATGCAATAATTCAACCGATTTTTGGAAATTAGTAAGAACTCTGAATGGAAATAAGTTTACGATCAATCAAGACCTGACCCCTAGTGTTCTATTTACCCATTTTAAAAACTTATTAAATTCACATTCTAATAGTGGCATCATATCATATGCGGCACCGAGTATAGAAAATCACACATTGGATGCGTATATAACTTGTGGAGAGATACTGAATGTCGTGAAGTACTTAAAGGATGGAAAGGCTGCAGGTTCGGATGGAATACCAGTCGAGTTTTTCAAATATGGGACCATGGAGTTAATAACCAAGCTCAATATATTGTTTAACCAGATTTTGGACACCGGAAGTATCCCACAGCAGTTCAAAGAATCGCTGATTTTTCCGATCCACAAAAAAGGAAACACGCAGAATCCGGAAAATTATCGTGGGATTAGCTTTCTCAACGCTTCGTACAAAATTTTTACTTCGGTACTTCAACGCCGACTAAGCTGCTCGACCGAACAAAATCATTTGATAAAAGAATTTCAAGCTGGATTTAGGGCCGGATATTCCACCACTGATCATATCTTTGTACTAAGAAGCATCGCTGAAACATATATAAATAAAGGAAAGAAATTATACAGCTTCTTTGTGGATTTCAAAGCAGCATTTGACGCGGTAGATAGACATGCGCTAATATATAAGCTCTTTGGACTAGGCATATCTAAAAAAATTGGTGGAGTTCTTCAAAGCCTTTATGGTGATACAAAAGCGGCGGTATTCAATGGAGAAGAAATATCGGAATGGTTTCAAACTGAAACAGGAGTTCGTCAGGGATGTGCGCTGAGCCCTCTTTTGTTTGCTCTATATATTGAGGACCTCACTGATCATTTAGCTGGTGGTATCGAAGAAACTTTAATAAAGGCTCTATTCTTTGCGAACGACGTAGTTTTACTAGCCTCCACCTCAGTGAGAAACTTGTTAAGGCTAAGAATGCCATTGGGGATACGTGGAAAAAATGTTTTGCCAACAAAAGCTGAAGCGGCCTCGGAATCGATAATGCTGTATGGATCATAAGCATGGGGTTACAAGCATTATGATACTGTGGAAAAACTCTTGAGGTTTTATATTAAAAGAATATTTCATCTTCCTTATAATACCCCAAATTATATTGTTATGCTGGAAACAGGACTCTCTCCGCTCTTCAGTCACACCCTTAAACTTCATTTCGATTATATTATCAAGGTACTGCATATGTCCAATGAAAGACTACCAAAGAAGGCGGCCCTTCAAGTTATCGAGCGAAGAAACAGTTCGTATGCTGAGTGGATGGAGCTGGCGCAGTGGTGTGGGGTTCCACTTAGCTTGGATTTAGGCAACCTAAGTGCATGGAAAGGCACACTCTACAAACTGATTGAGGCTGTTGGTCTTAAATATCGAGAGAAATACATGCAGGAAGCTACCAGCTCTGTTCATAGATCGATATACAATCGACTGTGTCACAATCTAGGACACAAAAACTATTTCAAAGATGAGAATAGTGTGGACCAAATATCAATGATGGTAAAATTGCGGGGTGAACTCCTACGTCTCAACTATATTCCTCACAGAGAAGACCTGCCAGTACTATGTAGTCTATGTAACCAGAAGGAAAGAGAAGATGTGTTCCATTTTCTAGGAAAATGCCTGGTCTTTAAGGAAACAAGGAGATTTTACTTTGGCTTTAATTTATTATCGGAGGAAGATATTGTAAGACTTTTAAATGAAATGGAAGTCCCAAAATTGTTCGAGTACTGCAAGGTCGCACTAGCGTATCGTGATAGGATTTATCAGTGAAAACTTTTAATATGCTATTTGTTTCCTCTATTTTTATTGTATAGTAAATTTTGTTTTATAAATACCTTTATATTAAAATTGTTAATTATACAGCTGTTCGTTATTTTATTTGTCAACTTGGCAGACGGCAATGCATGGCTATTCTTGATTTTGTAAATATTAATGTTTTTTTAAAACTATTATGTTAAATAAAATAACTTAAACTAAAAAAAACTTAACTATATTGTTTCTATTTAAAATAATCCCCATCAAACTAGGTAGACTTATGTTTGGTAGATTAATAGCTGATAAATACACACAGAAAACAAATAAGAAGCATTTATTCGTCAATGTAGTTGTTGGAAACAAAGAAAAAGTGTGATCTTTCATTCAAGCGATAATTTAGGCGAATCAACTGAATCACCTGAAGGTTAAAATTATAATGATTGCCACCACTGGTGGAAAGAATCAATAATCTAGAATGAACTTGAAGAACAATGAATAGGCCAACGATTGAATTGTGAATGTCATTGATTTTTAAGCTTAATATAATCAATAAAAATATTTTAAAGTCACCAATTCATATGACGCCTGACAGGCTTAAAGGTAATTGAATAACTGCAAACATATTCGCTTTATTTTTGCTTCTTTTTCCATACATCCCGATTGCTAGTCGACATCGTCCAATTGCGCACTCCAAAATTTCGGGGCCTTGGTCTACGCCATTTTTCCAACGCAAGCAAAGTATGCCACGTTTTCTTCTACGATAAGAAGAACTGCAAGAGACTTTTCGAGCTGGTGCCTGTTCGCTCATGGGAACTAGGTTCCTAGTCGACCGATGTCTATCGAGCTTTATTTTTTCAACAACATCTGCTTCGAAGTAGATTTCATACAATTCATGATTGTATCTTCTCCGCAATCGTCCTCCTTAGCATACGGGGCCAACAATTCTCCGTAAGTCTTTCCTCTTGAATGCAGATGAGAGATCAGAGTGCCTTTTTGTACCAAGTCTCGGACCCGTTTATGAGTATTATTAAGACCAATGCTTTGTACAGCAGCTACCTGGTTTTTATGGTAAGGTTTCTGGATTTAAAGAGCCTTGACAGACTATTGTTGGTTCTGTTGGATTTTAGCAGCCGCCCGCGTATTTCTTCTTCCACATTATTACCGTTCGCTACTTTTGACCCAAGGCAGTTACTTCAAATGCATGCTCAACTAGCCTGATAATTGGGTAGTTGAGCATATAATCTTCCCTTATAAATATGTGCCGCCTGCTCGATCTGGGTTAAAGCTACAGCTTATTGGTTTCTGCCACTGATGTCAATGTCGTCTGCGTAAGCCAGACTGCGTACGCTTGACTTGGTGACAGATTCATGGATTGCTTTCTCCAACGCCAGGTTGAAGAGGATGCAATCCAGGACATCACCACGATGCCGAAGTATAAATAAGTTAGCTTTCCCTCCCCCACAAAAAAAAGTTTTTCGGTATATGTCCCTGGTCTTAACTTGGTCAACGTTAATTGAATGGATAAAATGTTTTTTATGTGAAAAGCAGTGTACTTAATTTAGAGATATGAGTTTAGCTGATTAATAAGTGTCAAAATCAAAGTTTTGAACTTCTTTGAGATTTGAGGCAGTTAGACAAATTAAAAACAAAATAAATTCTATCTTACCAATATCAACATCTTCGGTGATAGATCTTGCCATCATTGGGACACTGGGATAAAGTCTAAGTGCATCTTTTATGCAACACTCTAAATATTTCATGTCCAATAGATTTTTCATCGTCGCAGGGCATTCACGATCATTGCCGAATATTTCATGCAATTCTTCGCAAACACGACTCTGAATCTCAGGGTGACTTCCAAGCAAAAACAAAGTCCAAGATATAGCAGCTGATGTAGTATCATGGCCTTCGAACATAAATGTATCGACTTCTTCACGAATATCTTCATTTGTCAAAACTGTGCCGTTCTTTGAAGCTTCAATTAATAGGTCAAGAAAAGCTAGGCGTTCTTTCTTTCCAAAGTCATCTGCCTTGGTAAGAGGTTCTGAATCAACATTTTCATACCTTTTTCTCTCCATTTTGCGTTCTTGTATAACTTTGTTAGAGAATTTATGAAGGATATTGATAAATTTTGTGTGTAGGTGGTAGTTTTTAGTCCATTTGAAAATGAAGTTCCATTGAAGCCACAATTTTGACTGTCGACTTTGTATAATTTCTCCAATTCTATGGTAAGTAAAAAAATGCTTTATATTAATTTATGTATTTTTATTGAGTAGTTAAGTTTATACAAATTCTTATGTTAGTCACTGGTTCCTAGAAAGTTTTAAATTATAAGGTCCAATAAAATTTATAAAATTCTCTCACATTTTAAGCTGCATCCGCATGTTATTTAAAAGCTTCTGCAGCGTAAAGATATAATTTTTTTGTTCAAATATTAACATAGTTTAATAAATTTGAAAATATTTTGAAAATAGATCAAATGTTAGATATTTTTGCTGTGTATTATAAACATAAAATAACAAGACCAGGCGATATCTAGTCCTTTTTTTTATAATTAACGCATTGTATATAAACTGCCTATAGTACTATCATGAGACGAGAAAAAATCTTTTTCCCTAGAGCCGCTTGGAGTGCTAGTGTAGGCATATTTTATTTGAGAAAGAGAGAAATAAGAGCATGTTTTTAAGTGTTATGCTCTGTGCTTGTTGGTTAACTGAATCAATCTGCATGCATGTTGTTGGAAAAATGTGTGGTTTACCTACATTCTTGGTGCATTTTAAGAGGAAATCTCTTTGAATTCTACAATTTTGTGGACTTATAAGCAATTTAAAAAAAGATGCTTAAGACGGTGAGATGAATTAACTTGATGTTGATGATGTTGCTTACATTTTTTGTAATACATTTGTATATACATTGTTTTGTATATCACTGACCAGACTTTTGAAGTGATTTTCATTGTATATAGACTTTTGCTAGGATTCATACACGATCCAACATTTTCGTTGCTTACATTTTTTTTATATGCAATACATGTACAAGTACATATGTCATTGACCAGCCTTTTGAAGTGTTTTTTTTTTAGATATTCAATTTGGGTTTATCTGCTACCTATAAATTGAACGTTGTCGTTTTCAAGAAATGTACTCATACATTCGTGAAAAATTAACACAAACTTAATTCTTGCTGGATTTATTGAATGGATTTTGGTATGAATTTTGCTTTCAATGCAGATAGGTACACACATTTAGTGAAAACTATGCATGGAGTAACTTCAATTTTTTTTTTTGGAAATTGATTGTAGATTTGTATCCATTGTATATAGACTGCAGGTAGTAACGATTTTTGTTTTTTTGAGGCTTTGTATGAAATAACTGACCTGCCCTTTGCTCGCGGGTAAGAAATTCATAGTTAAAGCAAATCTTATTTTTATATCGCGGTGGGTTTTTTGGCTGTAGAAAATTAAAAAGTGGGCCGATTTTCGTGATTCTTTTTTTTAAATGTTCGTCTGCGGCGGGTTTTCGATAAAAAAAATGTTTAAACTATCCCAGATGTCGGATTTCAATTATGACAGATTTCAGATGGTTTTTTACTTGCGATTATAGGTACCTATAATAATAATCAAACATGATATTACGATGATAGAGAAGTCGAAAAAAGTTGGTTCGAAAAATGTCTGGCTGTTCGCTGCTCTACAGCCTAAACGGATGGGCCGATTTGGTTCAAACTTGGTATTTAGTATTTATTAGGTAGTATCTCGGGGGTGTTTCTCATTTTTGCTCTAGGTCAAAAATGAACTTTATTTGCCGTTTAACAAAAAGTTTGATTTTCTCGAAAATGGTTCCAACGATTTTGATAAAACTTTCAGGATGCTATTTTTTTACAACAATACATCTTTCAGTAAGAATGAATTTTTCGAAATTTGTTCTATAACGGTACCTATCATAGAACCGGTTTTTTCAAATGCGGTTTTATCGTTAACCAATATCCTGATTTCAATAAATTTTGCAAACAGGAAGTCATTTATAATTCAATTAACATTGCATTTCAAAATTTTCTAAAACTTTTTTTTTCACTTTTCTAAAAAAAAATTGGTTTTCGAAATATTTTGAAAACGGGTTGATTAAAATTTTTTCAAATAAGTATCCCAGATGAAAACTGTAGATTTCCTTATAATGACATACTTAAAAAAAAAATGTATTTAATCGAAAAAGCGATTATTAAAAATAATTACCAAAAAACCGCCAAAACTCACAAAACACAATTTTTACAACTTTCGTGTCCGAAATCAGATACAAAGTGCTTTACCTATACCAAATTATTGGATTATTCATACATACACATACTTACTTTATCATCTGCTACTGTATTTTCTTATTAGCTATTAGCATTGCATATAAACTGAACAACTGTCCACATGTCACCAGGATAGTACTATAGCAATTCATATACAATGCTTATTAGCAGTGTATTTCTTATAAGCAAGGCAGTTTATATACAATGCATACAATCGATACAATGATGATCAGCTGGAAAATATCGTTTGAACATGCATACATAGAACTAACCAAACCTACTTCCGTGTAGTAATGTATATGCAATGTATACAATGCACAGCAACAAAACAAAAACAAACATCGTTCATCTGCCCAAAGAATATAGGGCAGAACATTGTAAATAATAATGTACGAAAGGCAGTTTATATACAATGTCCAACATCAGATATATTCATGTCAACATTGTATATGAACTGCATATCAACAAATTTTTTCTTAACCTTAAACTCATTGTATATAGCTTATACGGCTTAATCTACCTCTTTTATAAATTACTCATAAATTACTAATGAATAAAGTACAATTCAGCGAGTTTCTCTGAGAATTCTCTTTGTAAATGAACCGCCATTGTGAACTCTTTGTTCGCCTCTTAAATTCACCGAGTAATCTTTTTCCCGAGAGCCGCTTGGAACGCCATCGTTTACCGGTCGTCATGATAGTACTATAGCAGTCTATATATACAATGAATTAACGCGCGCACAAGGGACTATTTGTTTCCCTTTTAATGTAACACACAGCGCGGGCATTAGGAAGATAGGGAGGGGAGAAATAGGATAAATTTGAATAAATAATTAATTTTGAAAAAAAAAATTAAGAAAATTATTAAAAATACAAAAAAAAATTCGAAAATATGTTAAAATAAAATTATTTAGGCTACCAACATCTTCATGAATATCAATTTTGATTGAAATTGGATGACCAGAAAAAGCCCACCATCTTGATTTTTTTTATAAAAATATAACCTGCTGCTACAATGATAGTCCCTATAAGTCGTAAGTAAAAAGGGCAAGAGTACGATAACTTTGGTTAACTTTTGGATACAATATTAAGAAGACCTTTTTCGATTTTTCTCAGAAAGTAGGAAAATATTTATTAAATTATCGCTTCCCGTGAGATCAGCGAAATCAAGCATCGTTGCGCATGGTTAGTGGAAAAATGGAGGACCGTCTCGAAACCAACTGCGTGCTGTTGATATATTGTGTTATGTGTTTTCTGTTTTTCCGTCCTCTTTCTATCTTCTCTTCTGTCCTGTATCAATGTCGTCTTGTATGTTGTCTTTGTAATTGTCTGAGCTGAGCCGATGGCCTCAGCAGCCAGTGCTCATAAGTGCCTCTGCTTCGTAGATTTATCTACGGAGCAGATCAATATGTAATGTAATGTAATGTATTAAATTTTCTGTTATTAATTAACTGGCCATTAGATAATTCCATGACTACAAGTTTTTAAGAAAATTCGAAATTACTAAACCTACTGTCTGATAATTTGTTTGGTATTTATGTGATTAGATAGGTATACTAAGTCAACGGCTTACAAAAAGTGAGGTAGATAAAGATGGCATGGTGCCTGCAACCCCCTGCTTAGCATAACTATAGGATTTTGGGTAGGTGCGAGGTTGGGTTTTGTGAAGATTGTTTGAATTTAAAGAAACTTTGCATACTTAGGGGAACATATGTTTTTTTTTTTTTTTTTAGTTTTGGAGTTAATTTTTGTCAAACTACTACTAAATTAGCCTGATTTAAGAACTAACATTAAATGCGAATATCTATCTTTCAGAAAAAGTATAACGTTTAATTGTAAGTGTTGCCATCGTTATTAAATAATTGATTTTTGTTCAGTTTAAGTCATGTTTAAGAAATTTGCAGGGGTTATAGACCTTAGTATAAATTATCTCAATTTTGAGAAAAAGAAATAATATGAACTAATATTAAATTTTTTTTCCGAAATTTTGAATCTGGAGTAAGTTTTTTCAAAAAAAATTTTAGATATTTAAATTTTTATAAAACTATATAACAGGAAACTTTAAGCTTTAAAAAAGGTACAGAACATTATTTTAAGTGTTGCCGTTGTTCTTAAATATATATTTTTTAATGCGTGTTTTTTTAGAAAATTGCCCCTCCCGCCTACATGTGGGTAGATAGACCCTCCTACCATAGTCAAAAATGTTTTTATTTAGTTCCACTACAAGAATCCGTTATTAATTTGCAGCGCCAAAGTTATCGTACTCTACCTAAAAAAATAAATTATGCCAGAAAGAGTATTTAAATAAAAAAAATCATCTTTAAAATACAATCAATCTCTTTCTCTATATCTCTTAATAGTATAGTGAATTCTGTAACTCTTCGGTTTTCAAAACTTCACAAATTCATGCTGTCGTTAACGCACAGAAGTACATCAAACAAATCCCCAGAAATGAAATATTTCACATTTAAGTAAAACCGTGCATTTGTCCTAAATATAAAAAGTAGCCTATGCTTCAATCCAGCACATTAACAATCTTACAAATCCGTTGAACCGTTGAGGCGTGATTGGAGAACAAACCTCCAAACATTGTAAAGCGCAAGCAATAATCTCCGACTAAAATAGCAAAAACCCGTTACAATGGAGAAAAATGGGCACGACTGGGTCCAGAAACAAGCAGCATTTCCGTTCAAAATAACACAGTTTGAACTTATAAAAAGTATTAAAACCACAATACTTAACGGTTTTTAGTAGTTAGTTAGTTGAATTTTTTTTTTGTAATTTATGTATGCAGTTTTTTAGAGTTTATTAATATACATTGAATATAAAATTTAAAATATTTTTTTTCATTAGTTTTAGAAATAAAAAAAAAATTCAAAAATTAATTTTAGTTAGAAAAAAAAGTTACTAAAAATTTTGATACGCAGAATTAATGAAACTACCTAGATCTTCTCAAATATAAAATTTGACAGAAATCCAAAGAGCCGTTACCGAGAAAGCCCAAAATTAAAAAAAACCGTTATATGAAAGGTACCGTTAGCAGGCTTCTCCCAGAAATTTGGTTCTAATCAAATGATAGCCAATACTAACAACAAAATTCTCAAAAAAATTCATCAAAATCGTTGCAGCCGTTTTCGAGAAAAATAAGCTTATGGCAGGTACCGTTATTATTAGGCCTAAAAATAAAATTTCAATTTCCCCTCTGGGGAATGCCAAAATAATCATACAAACCAAATTTGTAGATATTCGCTTAAGCCGTTTAGGCTGCAGCGCGTTATACATACAGACAGACAGACAGACATTTTTTCTCGATCACTTTTTTAGACTTCTCTATGATTGTAATGTCATGTTTGATTCTTATCTTATTTTTTTTAATATTCACGAATCCTAAACTTGCCTTATATTCCCTATAATCGCAAGTAAAAAACCGTAAGTCTGCTATTATACGATGAAACTACATAGATGTATGCACCTTGTTCGAATTCTTCGAATATAGTAAGTGCAATAGAGAGACCAAAATCGAAAAGATGAGACAGGAAAAGAGCTGTCCTGTGTCGCACGGGTAACATCTTCGAAGAATCTGTACCCGTGCAATAATACTGCATTTTTTTTTATTTTCTGTATTGCGGTCAACGGCCTTGGTTTTGATAAGAAGTGGATCGCTTCCAAATAGATCAGCGAAATCAAGCATCATTGCACTTGCTGTTGATCTTTTTTTCTTCCGTCTTATTTGGCTCACTGTCTAATCGTCTTGTGCTGTAAGACGTAAGAGCTGATGGGCTCAGTTGTCAGTGCTCTACCTCAATTGCAAATGAAATGCAATGTTATGTTATTTTTCTGTTACACTTCAATCGCCCGTCATATATTTCAAAACAAAAAAAAATAATTCGATCTCTCCCACAGGTGACTATGTCCAAATAAAGTGAATCCTGGCCTTCCATCTACCTAACTTCACAAATTCATGCATTCGTTGGGACACGAAAACATAACAAACAAACCTTCAGTCATACATCATTTCACATATAACAGCCTCTCCCACAGGAACGAAATTTTTTTCGCAATAACAATTAGCCTATGTCTCAATCCAACAGATTATCCATATACATACCAGATTTTATCCAAATCCGTTAAGCCGTTGAGGCGTTATTAGGAAACAAACAACCAAACATCCAAACATACAAACATTAACATTTATAATATTAGTAGGATGAGGTTACTAAATAAATTTGTAATGATGGAATAATCTAATATTAAGATTTAAATATTATATTTCAACTCACCCATAAACTGCTTTGACATAATCCGATTCACTGTTGCTTTGAGCATAAATGCAGCGACCCATTGCAGTTTCTAAGCACACAGTTTTATTTTAATATGTTCATAATATGATTGATATTTAACAGAACTTTAAGTATCTTTACTTACCACATACAATATCTAACGTACAAAGGGTCACATATGGGAAAATATTAAATGAATCCTTGTTTATTTCATTTTCCAATTTATTAGTCAAAATTAAGCTTTGTTCATTAAAAACATCGATGAAGTCATCCAATATTTTAAAATGGAATGCTGGAGTCAAAATCTGAAATAAAGTCAATCAGTATAAGCAATTTAATGAACTTAAAAAAAACGCAATTAACCTTCCTTCTTAAATGCCATTTTCTGCCGAAACTTGTCAGCAAACCCGTTCCAAGCCACGGCTTAAGGTATTCATAATCTTGGCTTTTGTCAATATACTTTGATGTGTTGAGAACAGGCTAAATGTATTTTTTAAAGAATTAGCATAATTTAATTTTGTTTGTTTTTTTTTAGACGTAATAACTAACTAAAGCAGATTTGATTAGATGCTCTATTTAATTTTCATATTAGTTCTGTTGTCTGAATAAAAGTTATGGAGCATTTAATTCCCCGTCAAATCAGATAATGGATTTTGGACCACACGCTAACAAACTACGTTAGGTCAAAGGTGGCTAATTTTTCACATTTTTCAGTGTTTCTCAAATGTTCTTATAAAAAAATTCTTTATCA